>BTSY01000003.1:15223628-16423628 GCA_036245785.1 Pristionchus fissidentatus
AAGAAGGGTTACGGTAAAAAGGGATACGGTAGAAATATTACGCATAGGCAACATTCAGATATGATGCTATGCGGGTTTTGTAATTTGAAAAAAAACGAAGAACCGGTGATCCGGTGCTTCACCATTGGGATGTACTGGGGTGAGCGGCCCTACAATATGTTCTCATTTATACGTTTCATGCTTATTTAAGAATTTGTCCGATTACGGTTGATGTTAATATTAGAAAAATAGTTTTGTTATTTTAGTTAAAAAATTGGAACACGTGGGTACTAGGATTTCCTATCATTTGTATTTGTGGCGTGTGCTGGGGGTCCTGAATGCTTTACTAAAGCAAATAGTGCTGAGACCAGCGCATCTCGTGTTTCACCGACGGTTTATGTCAGATGATGTTGGTGGTGCAACAATTCTTGGTTGTTCGCTATGTTTAGCACACAGTTATTGATGGAGCGGTCCGAGTAATATAATGAACGACGTATTTTTAAATAATATATAATTTACATATTTTATTTCAGCGAAGGATAAATTTTTTCGTATGTGTTAAGACTAAGGGGGTCCTGACTATTCGATAAAAATATATTCTGCTAATTATAGCCATGCGCATCCCGTGTTTCAACGGCGTTTGATATCAGGGAATGTTGGTGATGTAACAATCCGTGGTGTGCCATTGTTAGATTTTACAACACTTTTATTCATGGATCTGTCTGATTATTACTTTCAAATGTTTTTTTAAATATCTAAATATTCAGCGAAAGACGCGACAGTTCTCTTCACGGGCGGTCGATTTGCGAACGACGAAGTGACGACGAGCTCATTCAGAAGTATCTGCACTGCAAGGGCGACTATGGTGGTCAAGGTACGGTTGATGGGGAGTCAGGATACGGTAGGGGGTATTTAGTACGGTAGGAGCCGATGTACGGTATTCTGAGCAGTCAAGGCATGGTTGGAGAAATAAGGGCGAGGGAAACGAGAGTGCTGTTATTACAATATTAAAATGATACGTTCATGAAATGGACTACTGGTGGTGTACTCTCTTTCTATACCTCGACGTGTCTCTCATTTTGCGATGCTCTCTCGCAGCCGTATCTGTTGTTTAGCACAGATTATCAACGGAACGTTTTATTATTTCGGACGAGTGATCGTAAATTTGTAATAGGCTTATTGTGATTGATCCTTTTCTTCTCTTTACTAGTTCGTATAGTTTTGATTAATATTTGATCTTTTTGGTTACAATTTGCCCTCTTTTTTTCGTGAACGATTCGATTAACTAGCGTATGACCAAGTCCTGTGCCACTTTGAGCTCCCCGTGAAACACGAAGTCGACTAGTGGGTAGCTACGTCCTTTGATTGCAATTCATCAAAAGAGTAGAGGGGAACAAAGGAAGAGCGTGGATTCGCTTTCTCTGGGGAGCAGAGGGGAGGAGAGAGAGAGCGGTGGAATGCTGATTCCATGACTGATTCACGGAGAGAGAGAAGAAGGCATTAGAAGGGGGGGGGATCGAATCCCAGGAGACGGAAGAGGGAGACTGTCTCCTGAAAGAGGAGTGGAGGAATGATGAGAGAGGAAGGGGGCAGTGATGGATGAGCCAGTCATAGGAGAGAGAAGAGATGAATTTGCATGAAACAATTGATGAGGAGAGGGGGTGAGAAGAGAGAGTGGACTAGGTGATTTGAGGGTCCAGTGATTAAGTAAAGTTAAAAAATGTTGGAGCGATGGTTGGAACTTCTTTTTACGATGTTTATAAATAACTCAATGTAGCTAATTGCCAATAAATCAAAACCTATAGATTGCCTAGTGAGGACGCAACACAGCCTTTCACACCTGTCGCTTTTTGGACTTTTGGTTTTGAATTTCTTTGATGTGCATGTCAGCGGGGATGTCGAAATTGAGAGCGAAGCGGACGCGTTGCGTGCGCTCCGGACAGGCCATGCAAAACTCGAGTGATGTGATGAACCATGGAAATCAGAGACGTTGTCGCTAATTTGCACGCGCTGCATATATAGTATAGTTGGAGAGCGCGAGTTACGCGAGACGGGTTTGAGATTAGGCAGACGGAGGGAGAGAAAGGGGCGGAGAGTGCGGGTGTCTCTCGTTTCTCTGCCGGCTCTACTCTCTCGCCCTCAATGTCTACCCGTGAAACGCTGCGCGCAACTTCGCCTCCTTGAAGCAGGGGACTTGGTGATTTGAGGGTACAGTGATAAGATAAATTTGACTATGGATGTGGCCGCTGGAAGTAGTTTTTTCCCCACACATAAATAGCTTTATGTAGCTAATTGTCCGTCATTCAAAGTCTGATTATTGCCTAGTGATGACGCAATCTCTCATCATTGTAGGCCGTAGACGTCTTCTCTCCAATCTGGAGTGGTCAACTACTGGCTCAGTCGATGGGTCACACACTGGGATTGGACCACGACTCGGCCAGTTGCGCCTGCCCCAACTGCATTATGAGTGCGAGGATAGGGTAAGAGATTATTGATTGATTTATGAAATATTACTACTTAACCTAAAACGACAAACCCTGTCTGTCTGTGAGTGAGTCTGTGAGTCCGTCCCGTCCGAAACTACGGTAACAATTGCGCTGGGGCGACCAAACGTCCTTGGGTCAGATACATGCTATTTGTCAAAAACATGAAAATCAATAAATTAATCAATACTACCGTAACCTACAGTACCCCTCAAAAAGTTCGCTGGGGCAACCACACTTCCTTGGGTCAGATACATGATTTTTGTCAAAAACACGAAAATCAATAAATCAATCAATACTACCGTAATCTACAGTAACCTCAAAAAAAGTTCGTTGGGGCAACCACACTTCCTTGGGTTCAGATACATGATTTTTGTAAAAAAACACGAAAATCAATAAATACTACCGTAACCTACAGTACCCTCCGATGAGTTCGGTGGGTCAGACCGCAGGTCAGATTCATGATTTTTCTCAAAAACATGAAACTCGATAAATCAATCAAAACTACCGTAACCTACAGTACCCTCCGATGAGTTCGGTGGGTCAGACCGCAGGTCAGATTCATGATTTTTCTCAAAAACATGAAAATCGATAAATCAATCAAAACTACCGTAACCTACAGTATCCTCCGATGAGTTCGGTGGGTCAGACCGCAGGTCAGATTCATGATTTTTCTCAAAAACATGAAACTCGATAAATCAATCAAAACTACCGTAACCTACAGTACCCTCCGATGAGTTCGGTGAGTCAGACCGCATGTCAGATTCATGATTTTTCTCAAAAACATGAAAATCGATAAATCAATAAAAACTACCGTAACCTACAGTACCCTCCGATGAGTTCGGTGGGTCAGACCGCAGGTCAGATTCGTGCTTTTTCTCAAAAACATGAAAATCGATAAATCAATAAATACTACCGTAACCTACAGTAAAAAGTTCGCTGGGACAACCACACTTCCTTGGGTCAGATACATGATTTTTGTCAAAAACACGAAAATCAATAAATCAATAAGTGCTACCGTATCCTACAGTAAAAAATTCGCTGGGGTAACCAAACTTCCTTGGGTCAGGTGAAAAGTTGCCACTACGCCACGAAGTGGCGTAGTGGCAACTTTTTGGACCGAACTGTACCCGGCGACTGAAGTACCCTTGGACCGAACTGTACCCGGCGACGGAAGTCCCCTTGGACCGAACTGTACCCGGCGACGGAAGTCCCCCTGGACCGAACTGTACCCGGCGACTGAAGTACCCTTGGACCGAACTGTACCCGGCGACGGAAGTCCCCCTGGACCGAACTGTACCCGGCGACTGAAGTCCCCCTGGACCGTACTTTGAAAACGTAGTGCGCTTAACCTCCACGCACCCGCTAGTTAGGATACTTTATCTGAAGAAAAAGTCAATGGTAGTATTGTAAACTACATACATTTATTTTTTTGTTGTGTTGGAAACCGGAAATCGCATGTTTCATGAAAGTTACATGAGTCGAATTCGCTCGGTGTGTTCAATGCCTAGGACGAACTTCTCACAACAACAAAAACAATATGAAAACGATACTCATATTATTTATAGTAGTATTGGAGACTATATATCATAGTATATAAATATAGTTTTTTTGATGACTGCGAACAAGGAAATCGCATGTTTCACGAAAGTTACAAAAGTCGAATTCGTTCGGCGTTTTCAATATCTTCGATGGACTTCCACAACGACAAAAAACATATTTATATTCGTTCGTCTTTTAGTTCGATGGGTTCTCCCTTCGGCTGGCAATTCTCCAAGTGTTCGATCGCCCGCGTGCATGGAATCTGGCAGAGTGGACACGTACATTGTCTGCTCAATAAACCATTCCAGGTGAGGGATGGGAGGGTACGGTAGGGGACGATTGCAGTTGGGCGAGATTGGGAAGATATCGATTTCTGCAAAATAATTCTCAAGTAATCACTGATTCCTAAATTACTTTTCTTTTCAAATTAAAAAAAATTTGTTGCCTCGAATTTGATGTTTCAAGACTACGAGATAGTCTGGAGCGAGATGTAGTCAACGATTGCACTGGGCTTGTCTTTTCAATATCAACACATTATTATGGCAGGAGTCGACTCTGCGGTCGTGTGGCAACGGCGTCGTAGAGGGAGCGGAGGAGTGTGATTGTGGATCGAGGTGAGGGGGGAGGGAAGGAGGAGGGGGAAGGTCTACCGCATCCCCGGAAAGAGAGGGATACCGTAGATATAGGAGAATGAGAGATGAGAGTGGACATGATTGTTGGTTGGGTGTATGTGTGTTTTGATATTAATCGACACGAAAAGAGAAGAGGAGTGATTCCAATTACATAAATAGAAGAAGAAACGTGAGACACCCAGGCAAATGTAATTAGAACGGGCAGATATTTAGTCGAACACGTCTCTTCCGACGCTAAACATATCCCACACTAAAAAATGCGGATAGTTTTGAAACATTTTTTTCTCAAGTTTTGATACACGTATTTCCCTGTTCCGCAGTAATTGAGTGTAATCGATCGATATCCTACTAATCAATTCCTCCGCAGGGAATCGTGCTCGGATGCGTGCTGCGATCCTCTCACGTGTACACTACGGTCTCACGCCCAGTGTGCAGCACACCATCCATGCTGTCAGAGATGCCAGGTTGGACGCATAATCACATTTACCATTCAATATATTGAGAGGGATAAAAGTAATGGAGCGTTGGTAATACACGAGAATTTTTTGAATATTCGATTAAAACAAAAAAAACTCTTTGATTATTCGATTCAAAAAAAAAGTTCAAAGTTTTATTGTATGAGCCCTTCCGCATCAGAACAAATGAGTGTTGTGAAACAGCGAAGACGCGGCACATTGTGGTATAGATCATTCGCACGCGGATCATTCACTGCAATCCAAAGATTCTGTGGCATACGAGCACAATGTGAATCGTGAAAATGCGATGTTGTTCAAGTATCGATAATAGTATTGTCTAGATAAAATAATCAGAAGAGTATCGCTGTTTACTATCGCTTTTATTTCAGTTGCTTCCATCGGGTACGGAGTGTCGCGGGTCGAGAGGGTCGTGTGATGTGGCAGAGATGTGTGATGGAAGGAGTGGAGAATGTCCAGCTGATGGTGAGAAAGGGGCGGATTATAGAGTGGGTAATTGTATGGATACAATGGTGAAATAACGATGTAAAACACTGCGGTTTTGGGTTTCATAGTGCTCTTTTGTGCTCGGGAATTTTGTATTGATGATGCGATACGTTAAGCCGCGTAAAAAATCATGCATGCATACAGCTGTTTTCTATAGATCGCAAATTTATCTATGATGGAACAATATAGGCAATTGTGATATTATGGATTGACAGGTCATCTCGTTGACGGATCTGCGTGCGGAGAGGAGGGAACGTGCTGGAGGGGCAACTGCAGTGATGCTATGGTGAGTGACGAAGTAGTGTTGTATATTCTTCTTTCGGATAACCTTTATTACTAGTGAGAAGGGACGATGCCATTTCTACCCGGTGAATCTAAAGAAAATGTACTATGCAATTGATAAACAAGTAGGTGAGTTTGTGCTGCATCAATGAGATAAAAGTGAGACAAGTTGGAGATACTGATGCACCCTCTCGATAGAGTTTAAAAACTGAATATTCAAGGCGCAGTGCCAGGCGCTGTGGGGCAAGTCGGCTACCGTAGCTGAGCCAGCCTGCTTCGATCAGGTACATTATTTTTTTTATATTGATATTTGTCTCAATTCATAGGAACTCGATATGTATCGATTGATATTTCATTTATATTCTATTTTCTATTTCAGAACACGCAAGGATACGAGTACGCGAATTGTGGAGAGAAACCGTGCACGAAATCGGACGCAAAGTGCGGACTGCTGCACTGTCAGGTATGGAAGAGGAAGATTTATTGGCATATTTCCATGAGCATAGGTACAGTAGGAATGGGCTTTATTTTTGTGGGTTATTGGAGTACCGGCACTTTCGAAACTGAGCATCTTTGGGTTTCATGGCGGACATAATGGTGATTGCTCACGATATTGAAAAAAGCTGGGTTTACTCGTTTCACATAGATATATTTTTGCCGGATTAGTGGAGATTCAAGTTACTTCAATTTGCGGTATTTGTGAAACTGGGCATCTAGGTGTTTCAAGGGTGATATAGGCACTACTATTCTGAACTCGGTCAGTACACAGTTCATGGATTATCTATTTACAACAAATAATATATTTACTATCTTTAATTTCCCCTCTGCAGGGTGGCGGTGAGACGTCGCTGTCGAACACTCGCTCATTCGCCTTCTCCTTCCTCTCACCCGAGGGAAAGAGTGTGCAGTGCAAGGTGAGACTGATACCGTAGGAAATATCGTGAACTAACTATTTCGCCGATTTTGAAGTATGTTATGCATGAATTGGCCGCGATTTGCAAAGATAAACGTATTTTGTCGCCTTGGTTACGGTATCTATCAATGAATAAATCGATTGCAGACAGTGGCTGACTCTCTGGGTCTCGTTCGGGACGGAACGGGCTGCGGGCCGGGCAGAGTGTGTGTGGGAGCGTCGTGTGTCGAGATGGTGCAGGTTGGTGAAGAATTAAAACCATTTTAACGGAGAGTGCACTATGCCCAATGAATGAAATGATCACACTGCGATGCTAGCAGAGTGAGAAATGGAAGATGGGCAGGTTTTGGGATTTTCTAAAAAGAAGTATTTCCAGTGGCACGAAAATGTATGAGGATTGTACACAATGATCGACGTTCTTTTTTAAAGGAAGGGCTTCCCAACTCAATAGATGTAATGATTACATTGTTATGTTAATAGGGCGTGAAACGGGAAACTGCCAGGTTTTGGGAATTTCTCAGATAACTTGTTAGCATTTTGGTGTTGTTATGCTGTTAGCATTCCATCTTTCAAATATGATAGAGCCATCAATTTGAGCGACTAACTCTGTATAAATCTCCAATCTTGCCTCCTCCCCCCATTTCCTTACTCTCCCCTCTCAGGTCTCCTCTCCGGTCGTTTGTCCCACCAACAACGTCGCCCTCTCGTGCTCGGGTCACGGCGACTGCACAACGGCCGGCAGATGTGTGTGCATCGATGGATGGGATGGAGAGGTACGGTAGGAGGGTGGGAATCGAGAAATGGAAATAGGGGTACTGTGGGGATATTGTAGTCGAAAATTAATCTGTCCACGGTATTCAAGTACTAATCGATAACTGAACAGGCCTGTGACTCTCGGTCATCTCGCAAGCGTCCCTCCCTCTCATCTCACGCCTCCTCTCCCACTCTAATTGTTCCTTCGTTGGCAGCAGGAAAGAGTCTCGACACGGGCACACTCCTGCTGATTCTACTTGCGGTTAGTTTAATGGTTAACAGAACTTCGAACACATTGTTAGAGCGAAGGGCCATGGGACTTTGATGTGGGCGTGAAACGGGAGAGACGCGGGTTCGGAATATAGAATGAGCCTGCGGTTAATTGTGGAATTTTAAGAAACACTGGCACTTATTGGTGCATGAAAGGTTCCTTCGACTTTTGACGTGAGCGTGAAGCGAGAGAGAACCATGCTCGTAATGAAGGCGATGTTTTGAGAAAAAGTGGTCGGAATTAGTGGCTACTGACCCCACAATTGGGTTATCGGATGTGTGAAATGAAAAAAAGCTTTTGGACGAATTTTGCACTGCATCCCATTGCTCATTTTACTCGTGGTTAGTGAGGGGATTGTAAGAGATGTGTTTTAAATTGTTGGGGCTAAATTTCCACCGACTTTTGATGTAAGTGTGAAACAAGAGAGAGCTAGGCCCGGAATTCAGGCGATGTTTTGAGGCTTGAGAGAAAGTGATCGAAATTAGTGACCACTGATCCCACGAATGGGATATCGTCTATGTGAAACTCTAAAGATGCTTGTTCTCTCCACCCCTTCCAATCCCACCTACTCTCAGGTTGGTCTCTTCCTCCTTCTCCTCCTCGTTTGTCTTCTCTTCTGCTATCGACGTCGATCTCACGTAGAGATTCCCGTTCCATCCGATGAGAAGAGCATCGATACTGTACCAGAGGGACAGAGGTACGGGGGGATTGATTAAAGTATGAACTCAAATTATTGAGTCTAAGGAGAATTGTTAAAGATGTAGTGAGTGTGAAACGGGAGTGCGCGTGGTTGAAATTGATTTGTATTCATTTCTCAGTACTGTGCCAGAGGGACAGAGGTGAGGGAGGGATGATGATACTATTTAATAAGGGCAAACTAAAGGCATTGAGTCTAGAGAAACTAATCATAGATCTAGTGAGCGTGGGATTGCTATACATTAATATGCCACAAAGGCATATGAGGCCGTTTGCGAGAGAATCAAACAATGCGACAACAAAGATCGGACAGGTGAAAATACGAAATCTAAGTTGAAGACGGTTTCCTACACATTTGAGGGTGCAGATCACGATGGCGAATATGCCATATTATGCAAATCTATCTACGGCCTGTTATTCAAATTACAAAATTCAGCTGAATTCACGTGTTTTTGTTCTTCCAAAAGAAAGAGCCCTCAAACCATGTCGTGCAAATACTCAACTAGGGTGAAATTGCATGATGAATCTAATGGAAGTTTCAGAAATGCAAATTTCCGTGTATTTCATGTAGCACCAGTCTATTTCCCCACGTTAAATTCAAAAGGGAGGTCTGGGATTCACAAAGTATGTGGAGAACACACACACCGTACCGCCTCTTAAGTTTGTACGCTGTTGGCCTCCGGCAAATCGAGTTATGAATTTTTAAATCAGTGGATCTGTGTGGAAAAGCATCGATCTGACGAGAGAAGGGGCAATTAGCATGCGATCTCCCTCTCATTTCGCACTCTCAGACGCCGCACGAGCAGGCAAATGAGAAATGAGAGGGAGATTGGATGCAAATTGACGACTGCTCACGTCAGATCGATGCTTTTCCACCCAAATCCTCGGATTTAAAAATTCATAACTCGATTTGCCGGAGGTCAACAGCGTACAAACTTAAGAGGCAGCACGATGTGTCTGTTCCCCACATGCTGTGTTAATCCCAGACCCTTGAGTTTAACATGGGGAAATGGACAGGTGCTACGTGAAATACACGGAAATTTGCATTTCTGAAACTTCCATTGGATTCCTCATGCAATTTCACCCTAGTTGAGTATTTGCACGACATAGTTTGAGGACTCTTTCTTTTGGAAGAACCAAAATACGTAAATTCAGCTGGATTTTGAAATTTGAATAACAGGTCGGAGATTGCATAATATGACATACTTTCCATCGTAATCAGCACCCTGGAGAGTATCTAGAACAATGTTCTCCTTCGACTTCGATTTTTCTACTGTCCGAGCTTTGCTCGATTCTCTCGCAAACGGCCTCATATAACTAACTAAGCGGGAATGCACGTGGTTGAAATTAATTGAGCAGATCTCGATTTGACGTATAATGGGCTAATGTATTTGAACGAAACATGATAATACCGTGCCAGAGGGACAGAGGTGCGGGGAGAGCGATTTGTCGGCCGATTTGAAGGAATTGAGTTTGGAGAAATTAGTCGAATATGTATTGTAAGTGAAGCGGGAATGTGCGTGGTTGAAATTTATTTATTATATTTATATGTTACATTTATGGCACTTTCCTAGATCCATGCCAGGCCCCGCCCCCTTCCCTTCCAGAGGAGGGGAGGGGAGGAGCTGACCTCCCGCCCAACCCGAGGGAGGGGCTAAAGGCGTCCAAATTAGCCGAGCAATCCCCTTCCAATCGGCGAAAGCTTCGCTGTTTTGTTGCAGTACACGCCGCACATCATTGACGCGAGCGAGCACTATGTCTAGGGAACGCGCGCTTTACTCGAGACGGGTTTGACAGGAGAGAGACACGTCAGAGAGGGGAGGAGCGGTAAAGAGGGAGCTGCGCAAACTCCGCCCACTCATGAGCGCGTTCTCCCAGCCTGTCAACCCCGTCTCGCGTAAAGCGCGCGTTCCCTAGACATAGTGCTCGCCCGCTCAGAGGCAGTTCAGTGCGTACTGGAACTCTTCGGCGCAGCCATGCCCGATTGAATGCCGATTGCTCGGCTATTTTGGTCTGCCCCTCGCCCTTCCCCATTGTTGGGCGGGAGGTCGGCTCCACCCTCTCTCGAGGGGGTGGAGCACAGGGGGCGGGGCCTGGCATGGATCTAGGAAAGTTCCACATTTATTTATCGATATCATTCCGGAGGGACAGTTGAGAGAGTGTTGGGATTGGTTTGAACCAATATTCTACGACACATTGTATTACGACGAATTAGTCAGAGATGTAGTGAGCGTGAAGCGAGAGTGCGCGTGGGAGAAATTGATTCGTATTCATTTCTCGATTTGACTCTGTAGAATGGGCTAACATGTAACGTATTTGAATAAAGCATAGATGATACTGTGTCGGAGAGATAAGGGGGTTGTTTAGGACACACTAAAGCTATTACGTCTATAGAAAGTTGCCGGAGATGTAGGGAGTGTGAAGCCGGATTGTGCGTGGTAGAAAAATCTGAGAAAAACTAAATGATAGCTTCATTGCTTCAGTTTGTCCTTGTTACATGGGACACACCACAACTCACATATCCCGATCTTTCTGAAATTTTTATGGTAGATTCACAATAAAATGCTAACCATGAAACTGTTTTCAAAAGTTGCCGAATGTTTTTTTTTTTGAAATTTCGTCATCCATAACAAATTATTAATTTAATTAATAAATAGGCAAAATTAGAAACCCAAAATGGATATTTCGATTGACATATATAGGCTACGACTTTTGAAGTCAAATCCTGCCATAAAATGTTTAAATAAAAATATTTTTATTTTTTTCGAAAATTATTAAAATTAATAATAATTATTTTGAAAAACATTCGGCAACTTTTAAAAACAGTTTTATGGTTAGAATTGTATGACGAATCTACCATAAAAATTTCAAAAAGATCGGGATATGTGAGTTGTGGTGTGTCCCATGTTAGAGACAGTAGTCGGAGAAGCGGTGTGTTTTTTTCTGCACGTGGAGAATTAATTTTTATTTATTGTTCGATTTAACAATTTTTAAACTTGTTTGAGCATATCCGAATAAGGTACATTATTGCCAGAGGGGCAGAGGTAGGGGAGAGAATTGGGTTGTGTTGAAAAGAGTCTTTGATAACGATTGGATCCAGGAAAAAAAAGTTTTCGGAGATGTAGCGAGTGTGAAGAGTGCGCGTGGTTGAAGTTGACTGATTTGATTCATTTTAAAATTGTAAGTACGAACTAATTAAATATAATGATTCCGTTTACGAATAAATGATTAGAAATTCCGAAATACTCATTTCAGGACAATAAAGTTCGGATCGATGCCGTCGTATCGAGAGGACAAGAGGAAGAGGAAGAGTAACAAGAGAATCTACGGGGCATTGAATAGGATTACGGAGGCTGATGAGAGGGATACAGCGAGTTTGAGGTGAGGAGAGGGATGGGAACACTGTGTCACAGGCCGATCTATACTGCAGAAAAAGGGTTGGAGTGAGTGAGCGTGTGAAATCGAGAGGGTCTCAACCACTTTCACATATACTCTCTTTGACACCTTTCTGTTGGTTTAATAAATCATATTGGGAATGGGTACCGGTAGCTCATTGGATACGAGCACCAGCATTCGTAGATAGAGTGATGATGAAACGGGTAATCGCCTCTCTGGAATTAACAATGCTTGCATGGCCTGTAGAGGCTGCTTGCCGCGAAATACGATTTATCCATTTTTTTCGAGAGAAAGCTCTCTTTTACTATCGAGTTACCGGAATTGATCGGAATGGTTGCCTTGGGGACAAATGTGGACCAGTTTCCACGGCTTTTGATTTGCGAACGGAAGGAAAATCACAGGTTTCAAAAACTTGACTGGTTGGGATATCTTTAATGCGGTTTCCCTCGCAGTGAGTACTGTAATCACACACCTATCGTTACAGGAGTCGCGAAAGCGCGTTGCTGGCAGACAGCGTCAAGCACATTCCGAGCAGGTGAGTAGGGGATTCACAGTGTGACCATAGGGGGAAGAGTGTCTAGACGGCGTTAGTCCACTTATTACGATTTAACTATGAAGATTTTTTTTAGCAATACAGGCAAGGCGAATTAGATTTTCACAGCGTGGCCAAAGGGGGAAGTGCTTCGTGGTGAAGTGATAAGAATTTCTGGTTTTCCTCAAGGATACAAATATTTCTAAACAAAAATAAATAAGAGGGTAATTTAAAAAAAAATTAAATATTGAGATGCTTTGCTCTGATGGTGAGTCGAATGCAATTCTACAATTTGTGATAGAATTCTGTTGATTCACTATTCACTCGCTCAAAAATTATTCCTGATATTTCTTTGCTCCTGATCTACTATCCCACATCCCGTATCTCCTCATAATCTCTCTGTGTTGCAGTCGTTCGGACATTGGCGGCGGTCTGTACGGCGGCGATTCTCACGAGCACGTCTATGCAGCATCGGTGATTGGATTGGGGCGAGAAGAGAGAGACGAGTATCCCATTGACTTCCCTCCTCCCACCTTCCCATGGAGACAGCCTATGGGAGGAGGAGGAGGGGGAGGAGATTTGATGGGAGCAGAGAGAGGTGAGATGTTTGGAGATAAAAGTAATGAAATAACTTAAAACCTAGATAAAAGTAATGAAATAACTTAAAACCTAAAAGTAAAAGAACTATTTTAAATACGTAAATATAGGATCAAAGTATGGGTAATTAGTGGCACTGGGATTGGGAAGAGTTTTGAAGGGGATTGAAAATTATAGCAAATGAATGCAGCACCTGGTGAATCAAGGTTTAGACGTGTCTTGATAGGGGATCGAGATTGTGTCTCAGTAGTGTAGTGCCAACTTATGATACAATTGTAATCAATTAAATAATTCTCTTCTTGCAGCTTCTCCATCAATCTCTCGCACTCTTCTCACAGACAGAGATCATCTTCTGTTGGGAGGTAGAGGAGTGCACTCATCAGCCAGCAGTAGCTCTTTCCCCGATGGAGGACCATTGAGGTACGGTAGAGTACGGTAGAGTGGACTGAGAGGGATACGGTAGTCTGTGATACAGTACCCCCAGAAGACGTTTACTATGATTTATCTACGCCCGAGGCGCAACAAGATATTAACTTTGACAAGAAATACTGGGAAGATATGGGGGAGACGAACTCTCCGAATTTCACTTATGTGTGTCTGAGAATTGCCTATGAATGACGTCATCACCTTATTTCTCAGACTGACGCAGTTGCTGCGTCGGTTGCATGGCGACGATGAGGAAGAGGAGGAGATGGAAATGGATGGAGGACTGCCCGATCCACCCAGAGTACGGTATCCATGTGAGTGATGTATTACGGTATTATTGAGATGAACAATTATTAATTATTGTAAAAATAAATTGTACTTAAAATTTTAAATTTAAACAAAGTTTTAATTAAATTTAAACATTGAATTAAAACAATGAGATTTCTGCTGCAGAAGTTTGTTGATGGAAAAACCCTGTGCATATCGATTTCATCAATGCTAATTAGGTGCAATTCTTTTCTGGTAACAATGACGTTTTAGGTACGTAGGGTTCATATAAATAATTGTATTGCAGTGGGCGACGACGTCCTAGCGACGGAGGTGGATCTAGAACACGCGGCGTCGAATACTGAATCGAGCAGAGCTGGAGAAAGTCCCAATCAGGTACGGTAGATGGATTATCGATCGGGGATACGGTATCTGATTTTTTTGATCAAGAATTGGTTCAACAACAATTCGTTGGCTTAGAACAATGTAATTTCGAAGTGAGATAAATTCTTTGATAGTTTTCTTGTTGGAATTGGAATCAACCTCAATGTCTTTTCAGGGTCCCTCATCAGTTGACGGCAGTTTGAATCCCCACTCTGCCGGGGCTTCAATGGCATTCCGAAATTCGCCCTCTCTTTTCTCCGATCCATTCCGATTAGAAATGGCCACCTCTATGCACACTTAAACTGCAATATCGATCCTTTCCTCTTTGATCTTTGATCTCTACCTCGATTGTGATAATTAACTCAAGACTCGTTAGTCATGCATACTCGCCCACTCCCCCCCCCCTCTCAGATTGTGATACAAACTAGTGCTAAGCAAATAATAACACACGCATTACCTTACTACCTCCTCTTTACAGTAACCGCTCACTAATATTTGATTCTACTTTGTTTCATTTTGCCCTACAAAGTTTGTACCATAACAGTTTAAGAATTCCCTCTTTTTGTAAATATAGGTGAAATGATTTCTAAGAGATACCGTAAACTGCCTGAAAGTGCTACAGTAACCCTCATTCATTCTCATTTTAAAACTGGTCGTTCATATTTATCTCAGTCACTTTATTGTGTTATCCTGCCTTATTCCATGGGGTAGATCAGATGGCCAAGCGATTTCATTACTCCTTTTTCCCTTCGATTATTGGTTGTTCCAATCACATTCTTTCATTGTAAATGTTGCTCAAACTAATGAAATGGATCAAATGTCTTTATTCCGTCCAACTACCATCCCATGCGAACATCACGCTTATATATAGAGTATCAAATTCGGGAACATAATAGAATGAGAACTCCTTTCGCACACTCTATCGACCGGCGTAGAGACTGTGCGAAATGAAGAGATCTTATCGAAATATTTACCCGGTTTTCAAACTATACGTATCTCGTGAGTTTTACCATTCAGAGCATCCGAAAGAGTAACAGCGAGATCAAGTTCGAGAAAGAGGGAATCATAGAGAGAGAATTCGCAAAACGATCCAGACAACGAAAGACTTTCTTGGTATGGTGCCAACTCGATGCGTTATATTGTCTCGTGCGTTCTCTCTAGTTCAATTGGACCATTTCCATCTCTTTGAATGGTTTACCTCTATTCTTTCTCCTCTCTCCCTTCCCTTTCCCCCGCTATCTCTACTCCCTCTTTCTTCTCATCTCCCAACCGGTTCGGCCCTTGGCACACAATAAAATTCAGCAACATTTTGTGCCCCGCTTCAGAGTAGTCACGAGAGTAGATCAAATGGGGAATGATGCCATAGTTGCACTGTGGTAAAGGGATTAAAACAACTTTCTGGCATGATATTCAAGAATTGGGAAATGTAAGAAACTTCCTAGATTTTAGCGGTTGCATGCTTCGGTCCTTGATGACTGATTGGTATTGGAAATACCCTCTGGCATTATCTTTTTCTCTGTCTCTCTTCGCGTTTTCAGCCGTAATGCCAATCTCCCATCCACAAGGTCGTAATACGAATGCCGAACTGGCATCGACAATATGGTACAATACCGTATACAATCGATAATTCTGAATGCATTAGATTCTTCTCAGATTGGTCATGGGGAGGTCAAGCGATGGATTTGTTCTTCCTCAGTTCATCCGATGCTTGCGATACGGTATTGTAGTTGGCCGTGAATCGATTCTCGTAGATGCGGAGGAACTGACAGAGATCAAAGATCAGAGTGGGCGGAGTCTCGTGGCACACTTACACTGATGAAATCGTACTGGTGGAGACGCTTCACATACGGTAGATCAGTGTACGATTGGTGCAGATTCTGCGCGTTCTCGTCGAAAGTCTGGAATACGGTAGGTGTACGGTAGGCATACCCTACGGTGCGAGATTTGGGAAACGTCGTCCGCCCGCTCACCTGAATAGCCATTTGGTACATGCAGCCCTTCTTCTCCAGCTCCTCATTCGTCTTGGCGTGCTTGACAGCTTGTCTCGACTGGAAAGGGGTACGGTAGGAATACGGAAATCATTTTCGATTGAAAGAGATACGGTAGATGTACCGTATACCTGATCCATATCGAGGCAGGCGTCGTCCATCGTAGTCATCTGTTCAGTCTGCGCGTCTCTCTCGGTCGTGACGTAACCACGAATTCGCTCCATAGCCTTCTCCTCTGAGATCAAAAATCAAACTAGAGATTTATCGGTAATTCGGTGAGTTTTGATCCAAGATGGTAATGGAAAACTATAATGGGGAACTATATTTTGTTATATTTTTTCCGAATTAAATGAACTAATATTGTTCGTACAATCGATCAGTTTATCTATGTAACATACGTGGAACTACTCATCACCGGGTGGGAACGCGGGAATTATCTTAAAACCAACCGTCATTCCACATCTCCTTGTCGCGCTCCTCCATATTCTTCAGCATATTCTCCACGATCTCGATTGCTTGCTGCAGAGATCAAAGATCAAACTCGCATCAAACGATCAAAGATCAAACTTGCCTTCTTGTCGCTGTTTCCCTTCAGATGAGGCTTGTATCCACAAAGTGCGAATTTCAACTTGAGTGTGGGCGAGTCAATGGCGTTCGATTTCGTCTGGTCCTTGTACGGCTACAAATTTTTTTGCATTGCGTGCGCCTCTTTCTGCCGTTTCCGAAAGCTCGTCCACCGTACCTGCACCATGACGACCATCGACTCGTAGAGGTTCTGGATGATGTTGCGGTACTTCTCCACACTGCTCGCCTGAGATGGGGAAAGATACGGTAGGTGCGGGGATACGGTAAAGGGGAATACGGTAGGTAGGCCGCACCTCGTGAGCAAGCATTTCGGAGATGTTGGTGCGCTCGGCAAGTCCCACTTTTTCGGCCACCTAAATTATCTATTAGAGGCGAGATTATTGAGTGGCAAACCTTGTGGAAGGTCTTCGAAAACACATTCTTTCGCTTGAGTTCCTTCTCGGCCTCGGCACGAATCTGAGAGAGTACGGTATATATTTATTGATTCGACTGACGTTTGAGCAAAAAGCTTCTAATCAGTAATTTTGTACGTTTTGGTCCAAAAGGGTTTGGAACTATAAAAATGTTTTTGTAATCATGAACCGGACAAGAATTGTGCGTACACTCTATTTGTTTATATCAGTGCGTTCGCGTAAGGAGCGCAGATATTGCCAAAATTCCGTACAGCAAAAAGTGACTAGTTGTATATTTCACATATTCTGATAGCCCTTGGTATGCTGTATCAAAATATACTTCATTCATGACCAGATGTCCCTAATTTGCATAATTACAGCAGGTCAAAGTTGAGCTATATTCAAGGTTTTTGAACTGTAGATCGTCAGAGAGAAGAGATAGGAATTTGGTTGTTTCAGCAATATTGACCGCCTTGACGAGCTGCATCGACGTGTTAAATTTATTTATGCAAATTTTCAATTCTAAAAAATCATGAAAATTTCAAAGACGATTTTCTCAAAAACAAAGCAAAAGATGATTCCTACTTTTTGATATGTTGTGGCCATGTTCATTCGCTATCGAACAACCACAACATAACACGTTTTGGAGGGTGGGTACAGACTCAAATCATGGAAATACGGATCGTTCCTAATCGAGAGGAGCCCCTCATTTCGCCCTCATTCCACTCATTCGACGCGGATTGCGCGGTCTAAAATGACAAATGTACGTACATTCCGGCAGATTCTCTCTCCTTTCCTCTCATTTGAATCCATTTATTTTTTTTTGAAATTTTCATGATTTTTTAGAATTGAAAATTTGCATAAATAAATTTAACACGTCGATGCAGCTCGTCAAGGCGGTCAATATTGCTGAAACAACCAAATCCCTATCTCTTCTCTCTGACGATCTACAGTTCAAAAACCGTGAATATAGCTCAACTTTGACCTGCTCTAATTATGCAAATTAGAGACATCATGTCATGAATGAAGTATATTTTGATACAGCATACCAAGGGCTATCAGAATATGTGAAATATACAAATAGTCACTTTTTGCTGTACGGAGGGATTGAAATCCTTACGCGAACGCACTGATATATATATAATCTCCGTGGAACCTCTCATCAGCGGGTGCGAATAAATATTGAGGGAAAGTTGCGATGATTTAGGAACTCCGAGAACCGTGTGAAACTGCTCTTATTAATACCACCAACGATTCCGCAATTTTTGGTGGACATTCCAAAGCATTTTTTTTATTTGTACAAATATAATTGGTAGGCAGAGAAGTGTTGTTAGATCGAATAAGTCTATTCGAGAATAGAATTATTCCATCCAACAGCACGACTGCTTTCTCATCCAATTTTCGTTCTCTGCGACAGACCGCCGTGGGATCTTTCCATCTCTCTCTCCATTAATTGGGCCTCTCTTCTCCCTCTCCTCTGACTGTTTTCCTGCCCCGTCTCTTCAATGGGAGATGCGTGTCAACACCCTCTCTGTCTCTCCCCCTCGACCCCCACTGAGAGACGAGTAGACCAGATAATACAGAAGGTCACAAAGGAGTACGGTAGATCAGAGGAGTACGGTAGGTCTCAGAGGAGTACGGTAGATCACAGAGGAGTTCGGTAGGCCACAGAGGAGTACAGTACGTAGAAAGGGAGTGCGGTAGGTCAAAGGGGGATTACGGTAGGTTAGATTACAGTACCAGATCGTTGACGGGTTTGTTCTGCTCCGTCATATCGCAGCTCATCACTGCTTCGTCTTTCTTCTTTCCCCCTCCCGCATCTCCCGGTTTGGGCGACGACGTTTTCTTTCCTGAACAAAACGATCAGATTTTCGAAAGAGTCTCTCAATTTCACACATTATCTCATAGCGTCTCTCGATTTCACACACTATCTCGGCGCGTCTCTCTCATGATTCCAAACCCACAGAGAGGGGTCACGGTGAGAGAGTGTGTTAAAGTGAGAGCGTCCCTCCCGATTTCACACGCTCTCTCACTCCAAACCCCTTTCTGGGAGGTTGAACATCATGTGGAATGGTGTGCTCTGGATTTCGCACACTATCTCATCGCGTCTCTCCATTTCCCATGGTCTCTCGTCGGTTAGGGTGGGCGAGAGAGTGTGTATTACCTGGAGACGAGCCATCACTTGCGCGGCCAGACGACATTCAACCGAGTGAGAGGAGAGAGGAGAGGGAGAATGAGGGGAGGAGGAGAAGGAGAGGGATCGAGAGAGTGCAGACACCGTGCAATGGGGGAAGCATACTGTAGGTGAAGAGCGGGACTTTATTGATTACTGCCGTTACTGTAGCCATTTATATTATTATAGTTAGCAATTGAGACGAATTAAGGTGCTTTTGTGTACAGGCAGTGATGAATCATTGTAATGTGCTCTGTTCGTGATATGTTTATATCTTGCAATGGAACAATCAGCCATTAGTTCATGTCAACATTTTCGAGAGACAAAGGTCCTTTCAGAGGCCAAATGCCCTCTAGCACATCATAAACACTGCTTCCAGCCATATAACCACACCAGATTCTTGGCGCCAAAAGTAAGCTTGGCGTCGTTTTGGCGCCCGAATGGCGTCTTTCCAGTGTCGAATTCATTCGTGTTCCGTTCAATGTTCATATATTCTCGTTTACTCTCGTATTACTGTTGATCTACCATCGGGGGCGAGCCCCCCCCCCTTATTCTTCTCTTCTTCCCCCCCTCTCTCCCTCTCTCTCTATCTCTCCCTCTCTCTCTCTCTCTCTCTCTCAACCCGCTGTATTCTCTGACCCGTGAGAGACTCTCTCACTCGCACACACTCTCTCGACCTGTATGATCGATCGACTCTCTCTCCCTTCCGCTCTGATCGATAATGTTAATGATTAGAGAGGACTGATCTACCAGCCTCCTCTTCCTCCCTCATTAGTGGACCCCATCCACTAAATGATAGCTTTTATCTCCAGTGATAACATCCTTTTTGAGAAATTTCGTGACGATATCTGATGGTAGACTGAATTGAATGAGTGAAACGAGCAAGAGGTGAAGTCAATATTTGGTGGTGGGCTACTGTGTGGCAGCCCCGGTCGTACAGTGGCCGGGGCAGCCACACAGTGGGTCGGACGACAGGAGAGAGGAGACAACGCCTGAGGGCGAGTGTGAACGGAATGAGGAATGAGAGGGGGCAGAGAGAGAGGGAGAGAGAGGTAGAATCGTCTATCTTTGTCTTCCTTGTCCTCTCTCTCTTCACAAGTTGTATTCCCTCTCTCTCTCTCTCCTCTCGATTCTATCCCCCTTCTTTCTCCTTCCCTTCTTCTCCTCTTCCCCCCTTTCCCTTCTTCCCCCCATCTCCCCTCGACTCTCCAATCAATAGCCTCACTCTCCCCTCCCCCCTCTTCTCTGCACTCTCCACTCTCCGTCCGCTCTCTCGCACACTCTCCCCTCTGGCCCCACTCTCTCGTCTGTCTCGTCGCCCCGCCCCCTCCTGAGTCGACACACTCTCTCCCTCTCGTGACTGGTTCCCTCCCCCTTTCCCTTCTTCCCTTCCACTTACACACTCACCCCCTTCCCCATCTCCCTTCTCCCCTCCCATCTCCTCTCTCCCTTTCCATCTTCCTTGTGTGCGAGAGTCTCCATCTTTTCGCCTCTACCACCTCCCTTCAACCTCTCCCCTCTCCCTTCCTCCGCATCTCTCTCCCCCTCTCCTTCTCTCTCTCTCCATCTCATCCCTCGCTGCCCCTCTAGGCCTCAGAGAGAGAGAGAGAGAGGGTGAGATGCTCCAGTCAGTTAGAGATAGTGTAGAGAGTACGGTAGATATCAGAAAGGAGTGATCGTGAACTGATCCATGACCCGGTGAGAGACGCTCTCTCATCAGTTAGACGCGCAAAGATGGGGGAAGCCCCCTACGAAGGCGCGTCAAGCGATTACGGTAGGCACAACCTTGAATAAACCTGATCTACCGATCAATACTTGCATATCATCAACACTTTTTCAATAGAAGAGGGCCGAGTGTAGTCAATCGAGCGTCGATACTGTTTAAACAGCCAAAATATCGACGTATTTGCGCAAGTTACCGGTGAAAGAAAGAATACGGTAGTATTTGTAATAACAAAAACGTCCTTGAGCGCTTAACCTGAATCAGCGCTAATCATACGGTAGTTGGACCGCATTGACGAAAGTTATTTTTAGAACATTTCATAACAAATTCGTCATAGTTGATTTACTTTGTTATTTTTTAAAGTTTTTATCCCCTTTCCTTATTTTTTTCTCTCTAAATTATTCAAGAAAATATTCATCTTCATCCCTTTCTTCCATCTCCTCTTCCCTCATCAAATTGTCCTATCATTCGCGTCTTTTTTTCTTGATTTCGCGGATGTTCTCTTCTTGTTAATTTGTATTTTTTCTCGTGTATAATTATTATTTAATGCATTGCAGGGTCGATGAATCAAGCGATTCAATACTCGTACGGGGCGGATCCGCGTGGGTCGGGCAGCGGGGGGCAGCAATCGGCGTCCGCTCTCAACTTCCACCAGTCCTTCCATCCCACCAGCACATACACAGCCGGCACGGCACCCTTCAGCCATGGCGCCAGCAGCTTCATTCCCGGCACCAGCGACTACAAGGTATATCCCATCCCGCATATTTGGCACTAGCTCAAATACTTTACCGGCCGAGCATACCGAGCTATCCCGGGGGGACCCTCACTCATCATGTCACTGCTATCTATCGGTCACCTCTTGTGGACCGGAAATGTAAACTAGTGCCGCTTATTTAATTATATATTTAAATAAATATATATTAATTTGGTGCTCCAGTGAACGCGTGGTTTGTCGAGCCGAAACGAGCATGAAAGGGTCGGGTGTTACACAGAGAATGGCAGTAATAGGACACTTTTTATGGTTGGCCAAAGTTGGAGAAAAATGTTGAGGGAAAGTCTGAAGTTGATGGAAAGGGAAAATGGATCATGTGACAAGTGCACATGCGCCATACTCTATTACTAGAACCATCTTTTGATTTAGTAAATCGGATTTTGTGGATGGGGGATCAGTTTACTGTGTGATATCGTCCCTCTCTGTCGTCTATTTCTCGTCTCTTCTTTGCTATGAGAGAGGGGGAGGAGAGAGAGAGGAGGGGGGGGGGAGATTTGTTTGCGAGTGAAGGGGGGAAGAGAAGAGTGAAGGCCAAAGAGATGGACAGAATGTGGGGGAAAGGGAAGAGAACGAAGTGAAGTGAACCCCTCCTCTCTCTCTTCACTCTTTTCGCTACTCACTCCATTACCAATGTAGATTGAGACAGAGAGACATCGAAAATGTCACTGAGGAACAGCAGTTGATTGTGAGGAGATAGTGAGAGAGAGAGAGAGAGGAGAAGAGGGAGGGAGAGAGAGAGGGAGCCATAAGGGAGAGAGGTCAGAAGAGATACAGAGAGTGACCCCTAGAGAGTGGGTAGGATGAGGAGATGGGAGGGGGTGCAAGGATGGGGGAGGAAGAGAGAGAGAGAGAGGCTCGATTGCATAGGGTTGGTGATTGGAAGGTGTAGTCATGGAGATTTGTAGCCGGGCTACTAGTAGGAATACTAACTCGCTACTGCTACTTTTAGAGATTTCTCAAGCACCATTGAGGGAGAAGAGAGAGAAAGAGATAAGAGAGGCAATGGTCGGTTTTGCCCCCCTGATAGAAGGGAGAGATATTGAGGGAGAGGAGGAAAAAAGGAGGAGGAATTGAATGGGAAGAGAAGAGAGGGAAAAGGGAAGGAAAAGTGCATGGGAGGAGGGGGATACAAGAGAATAACAGAGAGATGTTAGGGGGAATTGAGAGGGGGGATGAAATGAGATGAATTAGTCGTGCTACCACTGGGGATGACGGGGAACAGCAGTGATATGGCAACGGAGATGAAGAGTATGCTAATTAGTAGAGAATTTGAAATTCGGGTAAATAATTATGGATCAGCTCTCTTCATTTCACGCACTCTCTCCAATAGATCGAAGTAGGGGCTGTGTGTAAGGAAGAAATCTAATCCAATTATTTACGCGAATTTCATCAATCCCTGTGATTTAGGCTAATTACTAATGTTAATTAAGTAAATTAGCATAATCCCCTTTGTGTGTTGCAGATGCCAGGAGTGGCGACGTCTCAGGGTCAGTCGATGCGTCTCAATCCCGCAGTGGAGTCTGACGACCGTCGCATTGCCGCCCTCCTCGACTCGTACTTCATCGACACGCCATCGGCCAGCTGGAACCAGCAGCAGAACAGCCAGAGCACCACCATTGGACAGCAGGCACAACAGGTACGGTAGGGAGGGGGGTGCGGTGGGGCGCAGACGTGACGAGTAGTGAGACACTGTAGAGAACTCTAAGGGAAATAAGTCTACGAAACCGTGAGTCTAACTTGACTTTGAAAGTCGTCGCACAGCAGCCCAGAAGTCCCAGAAGCCCAGAAGAGTTGCACACATTTCCCTCTGATTAGGCAAGAGTGAGGGGTACGGTAGAGTGCGGGTGGAGCGCAGCCCTGAATCATACTCGAAATAGTCGAGAGAGATGTTGGAAATGATTGTGATTGTTGTGCGGGATGATGAGTAAGCTGCGGGCATTGAATTGGTGCAATCTCCCAAGTGGAATATCGTAATCGGCGTGAGATCAATATCGATTGGTTTCAGCGACTGCAGGCGGGCGCCTCCTCGTCCTCTGCCTCGTACAGTACCCCGGGAGGAGGCGGAGGGTCACTGTCGGTGACTACCAAGGGCGCTGCCAAGATGATGACCCCCGAGAAGAGAGACAAGGAGCGACTCAAGAGACTCAAACAGGCAGAAGCAGCCAGGCTACGGTAAGTGGAGAGTACGGTACGAGTATCGATGAGTGATTTTATTGTGGAGGGAGGAGAGGGGTGACTGTATGGTGGAGGAGGATAGGGGAGTACGGTAGAATGGCTATCGATGAATGGCTTTAATTGCAGCTACCACCGTCTGTCGTCGGATCAGAAGAAGGATCTCAACATGAAGAGGACGATCGCGCAGAAGCGAAAGAGGCAGAGGGAGAAGGAGTTGGAGGAACTGGAGAGCATTCTCAGACAGAGCAATGACATCCAGGTACGGTAGTAAGTAGAGATAGAGTATCGAGCAATGACTTTATAAATGACATCCAGGTACGTTAGCCGATACAGTACACATTGATACTAGGGTTCCTTAACGATGCACGAAAACTCAATTTAAAAAAAAAAGTTGCAACAATATACATTTCTATTGTTCCATTTTTTATAGTTGCGTTTTAGTGTATCATTAAGGAACCCAAGTTGATACAGTATCGATTAATGATTGCTGCCAGTTTATGAGTGCCGTAACCCTAATTGCTTGCAGGAGGATCCCGAGGTGACGGACCAGCTGCGCGAGCGCCGCATGCGCGCCAAGTGGGCGGAAGCCGCGCGCGCACGATACCAGAGGATGAGCAGTGAGGTACGGTAATGTCTGATGGGCTACTGTAATTTGCAGCGAGTGGTTGATTGAGAGTGAGAGTTTGCGTAGGTAGGCTGATCTGATTGTGGTAATGTGAGAGGGAGGGAAAGAGGATGGGAGAGTGATAGGATGTTTACTGACCAGAGTGAGACGAGAGAGAGAGAGAGCGAAAGTCTACACAGACGATGATGAGATAATGCCTCCCTCTATTTCTCTCCTCCTCTGTCAATCGTTCGTTGACTACACCTCTCATCTCCGTAGCGATCCATTCGTCTCTCTCTCTCTCTCTCTCTCTCTCCATCGACTCCTCCTTCTCCTCCTCCTCGATGGGGATCTCATAGACTACTTTATTCATCGCTCGATGCCTCCCCCCCTCCTTCGTCTCTTGTATTCCATTCTCTTTTCTCTCCCTACTTCCTCTCTCCTCCTTCTTCCCCTCCTCTGTGTCTACTCTAGTCGAATGGAATAGGAGAGAGAGAGAGAGAGAGAGAATGGGGGAGGGGGGGGGGTTTGCCTCCCTCCTTCCCTCCTTCTCCTTCTATCTCTCGCCATCTTCCCCTCCCCTCTTTCCTTTCCTCCTCCTCCCCCCTTTCCATTTCCATCTTCATTATTCTGTCCCCTTCTCCCTTCTTCCCTTCGTCTTTCCCTTCTCTCTCCTCTGTCTTTTCTAATCATAATTTAGAGTCGGCCCGAATGAGTTATGGCGAGCGCGCTCTCACATTTGCGTTTCACGCATCCAATATATTTCTTGAAATTTTGGCGATTACAATTATTTGTTGGATCGATTATATTCATTGTTTGCAGGAGCGTCGGGCGCACAACAACAAGCGTCGTATGCGACAGATGCAGAACGCAATCACTGCCACCAAGGTGAGAAAAGAGAGAGAGAGAGAGAGAGAGAGAGAGACCGGAATTGAACTCTGGTCTCTCTCTCCGTGATATTTTGTTGTGTATTTGTATAGTGTTGGTGGCTGTCCGTGGTTGGTTGCACACACTCGTTTATCGATTCCCTCTCCCCTCCCCTCTTCTTCTTACTAACTTTGCTCTCGCCCAGCATTCCCTCCCTCCTTCTAACATGAGCCCGAGGGTCCTTGGATTAGAGAAAGAGAGAGAGAGAATGAGAGAGAATGAGAGAGGGGAGAGAGAAAGAGAGAGAGAGAGAGAGAGAGAGAGAAAGAGAGAGAGAGAGAGAGAGAGAGAGAGAGAGAGAGAGAGAGAGAGAGAGAGAGAGAGCAGTTACACTTCCTTCCTCCCCTTCTCCCCCTCTTCGATTCTCTCTCCTTCTCTCTCTGAATGAGATAGAACACAACAGCGACGATGGGAGTTTTGATGAAGTAGGAAGGGAGACGATTCACAGTGGGCCCCATGAGAGAGAGGCTGAATTGGCTAACAAGAGTCTCTCTCTCTCTCCCCACCCCCTCCCTTTCTCTCCCCTCTCTTCACTCACAACAACCCTTGATGCACTATTCGTTTTCCCCACTTTTTCTTCTTCTCCTCTCTTGATTCCCTCCAATGACTCTATTGTGAGAGAGAAAGAGTGACTGAAAACAGAGGAGGGAGGGGGAGACGAGAAGAAGACCGTCCTGATGAGAGGGGAGGGGAATACGGTAGAGGGAAGGTAGAGCCATTGTTCGACGACTGACTAAGCAACCGGCTTGTGGTAGATGTAGCGCATTTCTGAATTAGCAGTAGTTGATTAAAATAATTTTATTTAAGTTAGGTGCAACCCCATCCTGCTTGTTTCCGAAATGAAGATTTCTGAATGTTGTGAATCGTTGTTTGGTCCTCGGCATAAAATTTACCTTACGGTAGTCTCGGTCTCCATCGATGTTCTTTTGCTCTTACGGTAGATTGTCCCCTCTGTAATTGATTAATCGATGGCCTCTCTCCGCTACCGTATCCCCCTCTGATACCGTACACCTTCTCTTCCGCTCAGGACGGCGGTCTGCTCGCGTCGATGGATGTCTCAGTGCGGGACGTGTTACAGGCAGAGGGACTGCAGACGGGCGACCCCGGCAAGGACGACGAAGTCATCAGAATGCACATGAAGGAGCAGAACGGGAAGAAGGCAGAGGCTGCCAGGGCACGGTATGTCACAGTCCTGACCCAGCGGATGACCCAGTGGACTGTAGTGTTTTTAGATCGAATAATGGCGAATAAAAGAAGATATTCGTGAATAATGTATGGTTATTCGCGAATAGCATTATTCGATCTAGTAGCACTAGTGAACTGGGAGGAGGATTGAGACTACGGTAGTGATAGTACAGTAGACAAGTCGCATTCCTCCTCCTCCATTCCCAGGGAATTCCACCCGAGAGTGGGCACTACTCATGACCTCCCGTGCCCGAGTAGCGGCCACTCTTGATCGATGCTATTTGAAGTAGATGTTTGACGGATGAGCAATTGTCATGATGCAATTTTTGTATTTATATTTACAAAAATTGCATCGTCATAACATGCTGTTAGGGTATTTCCTTAGTGCTTTGTTTCTCATATTGTCACTCTCCTCACTCTTCCTCAGTGATATGCATACAAATGTATTTCGATTCGAGAACCAAACCGCCGAAAACGGGCAAAAAACGATTAAAAAGGGCATTATTGTTGCCAGCATCTGGGTTTGGTTATTTCGTTCTGTCTTTCTTTTCGGCAAGTCCCCTCCACCCTCCCTCCCCTCGCCCACCCTTGTGTCGAATTGGCGGTTTGAACTCGTATGAAACACATAACTGACCCCCTCGGAATCAATCGATAATTGACAGCGAACTCGATTATCGATTGATTTTCCTACTCACCTAGTACCGAACTGGTGCCGAAGTGTGAACGGGGTGGGGCGGGGTTTGGTTTGACCTACTCCTCCCCCTCCCCCGCCTCTCTCCCCATCCTCCCAAACTCTTTCGTGACGAGCAAGCATTTGTATGCAGGTATCACCGGATGAGTGAGGATGAGAAGAGACAGTACAACCAGAGACGAACGGAGGCTTTTCGCAGGTCAGTCAATCACGCTCTATCTGCTTCCACTCTCCCCTCTCTCCTCTCTGCCGCTACCTATCAAGCCATGTGATGGGATAACGAACGAAAGACGATTGATGACGTCATCTGAGAGAGACAATATTGATTGATCCCGTCCCCTCCCTTAGTGCTGACGTCGGAAAAGCACATGAAATCTGTCCTATACCCCTCTCTTTTTAAAATTTGAATTCTTATTCATCCCCTACCTTTTCCTTCTCGAAATACTGTAGTATTTGAACAATGTCCATCATCTCCTCTTGTAGTGTTGAAACAACCTCTTTATTTGATTTTAAATTCTCCTTACACATTGGCATTTCGTCCCTCCCTCCACTTTCTCTTAGAGTTTGAAATTCGCGTAAATGATTGGATCACTTCTCTTCATTTTGCGCACTCTTTCACCAATCGACTGACGTAGAGAGTGTGTGAACTGAAGAGAGCTAGTCTAATTATTTACCCGAATTTTGAACTCTCTTCTTCCTCTCTTTGGTCTCCTCCCAATCCCATTCATGTACTACTCTCAACCTTGCGGGCTATTCCTATCTTTTCCTTCTTTTTTGTATTCTTTTGAGAATTTCGAAAAATTTAAATCTCCCGCTCGCTCATCAGTTTCGATCCCTTCACCACACAATCACACTGTATCAGTGGTATCTCAATCCCACACAGAAGAATTACCGTAAGACCGTAGTACTCTGGCTAAAGATCTCACGAGAGTATTGATTGGGTGTAGCTGTAATTCGTCGCCCACCACCCACCAAACCACGCCCTCCCAATAGGGATAATCTTAGTTAACGTAATCCATTTTATATGCCCTCTTTCTCTCTATTAAACCCCTTTGATATCTCCCTTCCCCCCCCCCCCCCCTTCATCCCCTCTTCCTTACCGTGTTTGTGAGTGTGCTGCAATCAATAATTCAATTATCAGTTTCTCGTCTGGAAGTAAATCTGAATCGAGAGAATTTATTGATTGGCTTTATGTTGCAAAGTAGATTGGAGAGAAAAATGAGAGGAGAAAGGCGGAAATTGAAAGAAGATTGTCGATGTGTTGACGGAAATTAGGGAGAAGTTGTTGTCATATGTGAGAAATCTGTCTCTACCCAAATGTAGATACTTTATACTATTTATACACGTATACTTTAGAAATATTTTAAAATTATTCATTTATTTTAAAATAGAATATAACATAAATTTAGACGCCGAATGGAGGAGGAAATGCTGCTAGCTATGCCCATCGGTCGAATCAATGGAGAGGCACTCGATAGAGCACAGCAAATCGTCGTGAGAAACGCGAAGAGAGCAGAAGCAGCCAGACTACGGTACGTACCTGTCGGTTACGGTAGAATAGACTAGAATATTGATTGATGTGTGGAGTGTGAGTGTGTTTCGATTGAATTATACTCACAAAAACACTAGCAAGGGTAGTGTTTAGCTATTTCAAAATCCGGAGTTGCAAACACTAATATTGAGAGAGCGTGCTAAAACACCACGCTCTTTTACATTAGTGTTAGTTTGTGCTATTTCTTAGTAATTAATGGTTACAGTATCTGTTACCGTACCCATGTCATCACCACAGATTGTTAACACGCCCGTTGCAGGTACCAGCGCATGTCGCCCGATCAGAGGAAACAGTACAACCAGGTTCGTACGGTATGCACTCTAGACCTGATTGTCCCTTAGCCATTAGAGAACAGTGTACACAGTCTACAGTATCCTCCAGACATCTCTCTCTCTCTCTCTCTTGTCGTCTACCGTATCATCCTCTCTATTGATTAAATCCATTTGGTTGTTCTCCATTGTCTCTAACCCCTCCCCTCCCCACTCTTGAATGACAACTAGGGTTCTCTTATTGGAAGCTATTGGAAATGTTAAGAACAAAAAAGCGCTAACCGTGATGCGTGTGAGAGAGAGTGAGTGAAATTTGGAGAGAAGGTGGCGAATTCATTTCAATACTTCCAACAAGAGAACCCTAATGACAACACACTGCATGGCTTGCACTCACAGTCACTCCACACTGATATCTGAGTTGGTCGTCGATCTTTGATCTCTCTGGCTGATCTTTGATCTCTGTAGCGTGCGCGGGAGCGATATCAGAGGCTGTCGGAGGACCAGCGTCGGGAATACAACCAGGTGTTTATCAGATATCCTTATCACGATACTCCCGCCAGTCTCTCTCTCCCTCTCTCTCTCTTTCTTCCACAACCTCTCCTCGATCGATATACCACTACCACCGTAAGCCTTCCTCGACCGGCAGATACCATACACCGCACATCGCTCACACACGCGCAATCTACCGTACTCCTTTACGTCGAAAAAAGTAGATGTGCGCTTTTTCTCTCCTAGCAAGTCTACGTTCCGCGCGCGGTTGACGCCAAACTGGTGCGATTTTGTCTGTCACTTTCGGAATTTCTGACGTCTTTGTAGTGAAAGCAGAAGGAGTACGGTAAGTATTATGTGTGTGTGTGCAGTGTGCGTGTGTGTGTCCGTGGTGTCTATCGGGAAAGGGCGGCCGCTGGTTCGGTGCGTGTGTGTGTTCCGGGGAGAGGTGATACGGTAGGACGGAGGTGCCTGAGATTGAAAGTATCGATTGGCTGGTAGATCAGCGAAAAAGAGTAGAAGAATCTATGATGGCGTTGAGAGATGGAAGAAAAGGTGGTAGAAAGAGAGGAGGGTGGAAGAGAGAAGAGAAGAGACGGAGGAAGTGGGGATATGGTGATGGAGAGATACTGATAAACACCACTCTTGGAATTGTATCGTTGATAGAATGAAGTCTCGCCTCTATCCAAATTGATTCCTTCCTTCACAATGAACGAACTACAAGAGAAAATTGCACGATGGATCGAATAACACTCCCAATTGCTCGAATTTGCTCGGTTTGCGCTCGGATCGAATAAGATCGACACACAACAACAACCACATTTATTGATTGATTGATCTGAGCATACGGTAGGACGAGGCGAGACTAGGAGGCGCTCGAATCGATATCGATCGATAAGCCACTACTATGCCTACAGTATCCCTCTCCCTCTAGTATCCGCAGTTTCTGCCTCTCTTGAAGAATGCGAAATGTGAGACCACTGACTCTTCATTTCTCACACTCTCTCCGCCGGTCGGTGGATGAGAGAGTAGGCGAAATGAAGAGACCGTGGTCTCACGTTTCGCACCCTACTCTCTTCTACTGCACTCGCTCTCTCTCTCTGCTCACCCATCTCCTCTCATCTCCTCCTTTTGATCTACCGTGTCTCTCTGTCTCCTCTCTGCGTAGATACTGTAGCTAGTACGGTCGTTATCACTGACTGAATCGAGGGTGGTCGTAACTACGGTAGCTCATTGGGCGCTCTCTTGCAGAAGCGGTACACTCCGAAGCGGAAGCGAGGCGAAGGCTCAGTGTCGGGAGATATCTCGGGCAACTCGTCCATGCTCGGCGGATTCGGAGGAGGAGGAGTAGGAGGACTGGGAGGTCTCAACAAGAAAACTGGGGTACGGTATTGACTAATTATTGGTTGGTTGTATGGTAGCAAGATGCGGCATATATTGCCGTACACTTTGTATCGAAGGGTGTACTGTAGCGAAATACGGTATTCAAAAATCAATAAATCGAATTGTCGCTGCAGGATGACGAGGTTGACGCGCTGACGACGCTGGAGAGGGACGTGATGAAGAGGACGGCGCAGGCGCAGCAGACACTTGCCAGAACGTGAGTACGGTAGAAGTACAGTAAGACACGGCTATTGATTGATTAGATCTCAGTTGGTACGGTACTTTTCAAGTAATAATCGATAATCTATGTTCAGCTCTGGCGGCGCCTCTCGTCTCTCGTACTCGTCCCCATCAGTGGGCGCATCCTCCTCGAATGGACCCACGCTGGCGACCCATCTGGGGGTTAGTAGAGATTACGGTAGTCGATCGATAACTGATTACGGTATTTACTGAGATTACTGTATTCTTTGCAGACGCAGCTGCAGTCGCAGCAGTCGCTGCTGCATCACGTGCAGCCGCAGCAGATGGCCAGCTATTCGAATCAGGGACTGTCGGGCATGGGCCATCTGCAACCCATTCTCAACCCATACACTGGCACACGTTGAGTCGACTACCGTAACCCGCCCTGATCACTCAGGGACGATCCCCTCCCTACTAGTTTTCATTTGATATCCACTCCTCCCTCATGTTGTACGTTATATTCGATTCATTCGCCGTCACAGATATGCCTTGATTTGCGCACATACACATACACACATTACCGTATTCCCGTCCCACCCAACCGAGCTATCTCAGTGTCCGACCTTTCCCATACCTAGTATACCGTACCCCCTCCCTTCCCCACACCATTCGACGAATAATATCAACACTAAACCCCGTTCAGAAGCACACCGAACACACACGCCACCTAATCGATATTCTCTCTTTTTTGTGTTCTCATCATGTTGAAATATACTATCGATTAATAATTAGCCAACCCACATAATTTGCACATAGAAACCCTTTCTCTAGAATATATTCATCGTATATTTGATTATTTCTTTTGGTGTAACGCCTCCTCTCGACTCTGAAACCCCCGTCATTGTCTCTAATTGACCTGCACTTCCACCAATCGATCGATAACCAGATTGACTTCGATCTACCGTACCTCTTCTCCCCCTCTCACCTACCGTATTCCACCGTAGTCCCTCATCATACGTGAAATGCATTCTTCCTCACTTATTCCGCCTCTCTCTCTCCCCTGAACCAGTCAATCGATAGTCAACAGATTAATAGAGTAATGGTGATACCGTATTCTCTCTCTCCTCCACCTTGCTATAATGTTCCATCGTAGACCAATGTTCACGCTGCACCACCAGCAATCATCAAGAAGTCTTAATAATTTCCCTCCACCAGCTAGTTTGAGACTATTCCTCTCGATTGGTTCAGATTCTACCGTATGCCTCGCTTAATCGATTACTGTATCCGACTAGTTAGTTCAGGGATTCGTAACATTGTTTCCGTCCCTTTCTCCTCTATCAACTCCACTAGCCCCGTTCACCCCGCAGCTATTCAAAATTTGGTATTCTCCACACACTTTTTTGTCCTTTTCGCCCTTGTGAGAAATCAATCGATTTTCTCACTATTTGTTGTTTTTTTTCTCGTTCGTTAGTCTCAAAAGACTGACGATCGGGACGGTTTTTTGCGTCTTGAATTGAGTATAAAATTCAATTTATCACGAATAAATAGTTGCCTAGCTAGCGTGGAATTGGCTCCCGAAGCGTGTATGTGAAAGACAGAGGGAAGAGAAGCGTTGCCTTCGCTAATCAATATCTGCATTCGATCGATCGATAGTCTGGTGGAGCATACAGTAGGATTGCAGTGATGAACTCGATGTACGGTGGCGAGTCGCCAGCCGGTCCATCGGGGGCATACGGTAGTGGGTCGACGAGTACGGTAGCGGGAAGTCGGACCGAGAGTTCCAGCGATGCGGCCTACTATCAAGTGGCGAGAGGGGAGTACGGTCATCACTATGCAACGGGAGGCGGACAATATGTGAGTGGCACTGCATTCTGACTACTTTGCACAGTCAGGTAGAGAGTGCGAAAATATTAGTATGTAACTGGGCAATGGTCTCCCAATGAGCATAATTTTGGTGAAAGTGAAGATCGAATAGAGATTAGTGAATTGGACAAGTGGTTTTATGGTTTCTCTCTACTTTTAATGCAAATACGCTACGTTGAAAGCCAAGAACCGTTTCTTCCTTTTTCTTCACAAAAAACACCCGATCAAAAAAGCTATCGTTATCAAAATTGCGTAGTGATGATGTAATATCAGGAAGTGCTATCGCGTGCGGTTGTTCATCCAGATGGAATAATCCAAGACGCACAACAGGTCTGACGATCCTTTCTCATATTTTTTATACGTGTTGAATCGATGTTACGTTCCTTCTTCAGTACAAAGTAATGAAAAAAACTTGCAATACACTGTATCCATGTTTCCCCTCAAAAGTAATCAATAAATGACGTTGAGCTAATGGATAAATCGCAATTTTCAACGTCGTTAGGGCTCCCATTCGATTCTCAGTGATCCCGAATAGCCTCTTGATATTTAAACGACTTATATACTAAAACTAAACTAAAATCGATAACCCTCCCCATTCAGTCGTATTATTCCCTGGAGCCTCATCGTCCTATCGCTCTCCATCCCTCTTCCCGTCTCGCTCCTCTCTCATCTCTCGTCTCCCCCACTGTTGATGACGTCACGAGGACCGACCAGATGACCATGCCCAAGAGGGAGTCAGTTCTATTTTAATAAGTATATTAATTATGTAAATATTTGTTGTATAATCGGAAAAGAGTACGCGAAGTTACTAATTGATGTTTTGGCGAGATAGATACGATGACGCGTTTGTTTGATTCCTGACCAGCAAAAAAAACAAATTGGGATGATGAAGATAGGCAACAATCCAACAATCTGCATTGCAGAGGGAGCCCCGATTTGGAACGGGCGAGCACGCACAGCAGCAATGGAAGAACGCGGAGAATGAGAGGATCGAGGTGGGGATACAATTATTGAATTATCAGGCGTGTAGGAAAATTTAGAATTTAGAAGTTGAACTAATTTTATTTTAGAGTAATACTATTTCTGGTAGTTTTCCATTCTATTGGGCTCCCTTTGAAGACGCTATTCGATTAATTTAGCAAGGTCGTGAGAATTAGAAAATAAATGTGGGGCACTTGGTGGTTTCTGGTTCCTTTCGCTGCGTTTCCGCCATCGCAGTTTTTATTTCTATTGTAGGCGGCGTTTCTATATGGATAAAATTATATTCCTTTTGCACCTCGCAAGGGGGCTAATTACTAACATTAACTGTTATTAATTATAAACTAATTATCTGATTGTAGGTCTAAATCGACATCTCTGGAGGGCGAGGAGGAGGAGGAAGACGATGAAGGGGAGGAAGGGTCGGAGAGATTTGAGAAGGAAATGAGTGTGAAGAAGAGGAAGGCCGACCAAGCGAGGGCACGATATCATCGAATGAATGAGGAACAGAGGAAGTTAGTGAAAGGGGGGGGGAGGAGAAGGGGAAACACTACCCATTTTTAAGATTTTGAGGTGTAAATTCTAAAGAGTAGCCCAAAATAGTTATTGGACTTACTGGGCGTGGCCTATTATGCATGAGGGAGTTTTTTTGACAGAAGGAGGGTATAAATGATTATCAAATAAAGAAAGGCGTATTAATGAGACAAGCGTGAAGCGGGGATCAGGCGGGGTGCTAAATATTGAGAAGAATGTGAAGTTAGAAGAGGGAAGGGAGGGAATACTACCCATTTTTTGTTGATTTTGAGGTGTAAATTCAAAATAGTTATCCAAAATCTGCTCCTCAATTTTACGGGGCTCGTCATGTTATACATAAGGGAGGGGAGGGAGAAGGGAGGGTATGCTGCCCCTTGTTGATTTTGAGAGGTAAATTCAAAATAATATTCCTAAATTTGTCGCTAAAAATTACGGGGCTCGGGCTGTTATGAGACGGGGTTGATTGTTTTAGAAATAGCGGGAGGTGATGGATTATCAACTGAATAAAATTGTGGTATTTAATGAGACAAGCGTGAAGCGGGGATCGGGCGGGGTGCTATATATTTAGCAGAAATTATTTATATTCTGGATGACTAAATACGGTGGGATGGCCGAGTGGTGTAAGGCCCTGCTTGGTAAACGAAGGGTCACGAGTTCGATCCCCGCCGAGGTTCGCCAAGCCTTCCATCCCTCCTCGGTGGCGGTAAAATTGGTAGCAACATTTATTGCGTAACGTGCCCAATAAGCCTGATCAGCAGCGGATACGTAGATCGGTGCAGCAACCGGCCTTGCCGGTGGGCACCGGCAGCAACTTTTTTTTACTATAATGACTTGCTTATTTGAGGGAATTCAATCTGCGTCGTCGCATGAAGCAGCGGGAATTCGATGACGACGGACAGATTCTGCCTCCCACCCCGAAGGCAATGGAGAAGGTGAGAGAGATACGGTAGATTGGAGGAGTAGGAATATCATTTTTGATTGAAAATTGGGGGAAGCGAGAGACCATTGTAGGTGTGCATTGTATAATTAATGATTGGATATTGGGGTGAGCCCTGGTCAAGTAATGTCTGGCCCAATTGGTTGTTAAAGTTACCGGGAATCCACGGAATTATTTTGAATTCGCGGTATTCCCTGATGATCAATGGCGAACGTCGCGTCGCGGTCTTTTTTGAAAGCTCTTTTTCTCATTCGATGTTTTCGTTACATAAATTCTAATACGACAATAAATTTCAATAAATAATGAGGCATTGAAGTATGCAAAAAAAGAAGCGAAAAAAGGCTGGAGCGCCATAAGACAACATGATGAAATATTCACATTTGAATTTTGCGCGAATTTTCCTGATGATCAGTGCTCTATTTTCGGACATTTGGTGCTGTGTCACGGCCTAATTATCGATTTTTGACATTTTTTCTTCGACAGCCTTTCTTTTACGGCAATTGTCTATTCGATTCCGTAGTAAGATAAGACACCAAAAATGTGGATTCCCGGTAACTTTAATTTGGAAGTAGCACGGAACACGAATGGGGCTTCTCTTTGCGGTTCTTCCCCCAGCAATGGAAAAATGGGCAAAAGAGTAGGGCTGAGCCGGGGATTGAACCCGGGACCTCTCGCACCCTAAGCGAGAATCATACCACTAGACCACTCAGCCATGCTGCTAGGATCGCTCACGGTCGCACTTGGATCTCACTTTTCGCTCACTGCCGCACTCAAATCAGGTTATTCATTTCTTGCGCAAGCTCGTAGTTGCATTGAGAGAACATCGAGAGAACCTGTTTGAGAGAGAACATTAGAATTAACATTCGAACTTCTATTTGCCTATATTAATGAAAAAGTTGAAACTTGAAAGTACCACGACATTGATTTGATTAATTCCCCAACTTGGAGTGTGATGCCTCTCTTGAAATGTACTCCTCTGATTGATTGATTTGATATTGCATCATCACTATGCAATCCTCTATCTCTCTCATCAGATTCATCTTGCTAACAAGCGGAAGGCGGAGGCAGCGAGGGCGAAGTACCACCAGATGACTGATGAGGAGAAGAGGGAATACAATGCGAAGAGAACGGATGCATTCAGGTGAGGGGGTTGAAGAGTTTTGTGGACAAAGTTAGGCTCGAAAGTGGATATAAACCTTCGCAGTGGTGTTTAGGATGTCTACAACGGCGATTCGCATTCCTAATAAAAGCAGAAAATTTAAGCAAAAATTCATAGTCCACGTATTGTACATATCTGAAACAGTATCGGCGGTTTCTAGTCCACTACTCTTGCTATTGGGGCGGCTCATTCATTCATTCATTCATTCACCCGTTATATCCTTTGTTTATATTAGACTAGAGTATAGCATGCGAGAAAATAGCTGTGAAGGAGGGGAATGAATTGCCAGTTGCTCTCTGATATCTGTCTTGTTGCTTCGCACTCATTTTGTTGCTTCTTCCAGGAAGAAACGACAGGAGGAAGACGAGTTGATGGCGTCGCCCGCCACGCGAATCACGGAGGAATCTTACGCTAAGGTACGGTAGATCAAATATTATCGATTGGAAATTCTTTCTTTCCACATTCATATTTCGCATGGAGCCTGGTGATTTGGAATCTCGAGGAATGCTGAAATAAGGAATGCTTGAGGGACGGACATCCATTTGAGATAGATTTAAAACATGTTTTTATCACGTACTTGCAGGCGCAGGCGATCATGTCGCGCAACTCGCGGAAGGCGCACGCGGCGCGCGAGAGATACGCGCGGATGACGCCCAGCGAGCGGAAGGAGTACAACCAGGTGAGGGAAAGGGAGAGAAGGATATCAAAGGGAGAATTGGAATGGGCAATAGTATCACGGTGGTTTCGTGCTACGACGAATGCTGATATTTCCGAATACGTGGAAGGTTCAGTATTTCCAATGAAGCGATGGAAAATAATCATAATGATACTCGTTCGACTCTAGAGTGAGATTTAAAACAAGTGTTCAATAATAAGAAAAGGAGGGCGAGGAAGGACTCAATCAGGTGAGAGAAGGAAGTCAAAGGGATAATTGGAATAGATAATAGTATCACGGTGGTTTCGTGCTGCGAAGAATGCTGATATTGAGAATATGTGGGGGCGTTCCGATCTCCGAATCACCTCTAGGCTGGAAGAAAACAATGTAATTTCTGCTCAAATCGATATTATTTTTTAATTGAAATTATTTAAATATGTATAACTAGCCGGGATGTGTTGAGGTTAAATACACTACGCTCTATGCATAGTTCTGGGCGCAGGTTTGGTCCAGGGGCATTTCGTAAGCTTACTTCATGTTCGGTCCAGGGGGAGTTCGGTAGCCTACTTCAGGTTCGGTCCAGGGGGATCTCGGTAGCCTTCTCCAGGTACGGTTCAGGGGGACCTCGGTAGCCTTCTTCAGGTACGGTTCAGGGGGAACTCGGTAGCTTGCTTGACGTGATTCCGTCAACATTTTCGTGCCGGGATGTGTTGAGGGTAAATACACTACGTTCTATGCGTACACTACGCTCTATGCGTACACTACGTTCTATGCACAGTTATGTGTGAAGGTTCGGTCCAGGGGGAGATCGGTAGCTGGCTCCCGGTTCGGTCCAGGGGGAGATCGGTAGCCTTCTCCAGGTACGGTCCAGGGGGATCTCGGTAGCCTTCTCCAGGTACGGTTCAGAGGGACCTCGGTATCCTTTTTCAGGTACGGTTCAGGGGGACCTCGGTAGCCTTCTTCAGGTACGGTTCAGGGGGAACTCGGTAGCTTGCTTGACGTTCGGTCCAGGGAGGAGGACTCGGTAGCCGGCTCCAAGTACGGTCCAGGGAGAGTTTAGTATGTTGGGGAGTGGTAATCTCTAGAAAGAGTACTGGCTTATTCCGTTGCAAAAGGCTCGTGAGGCTAAGAGCGATCGAAGAAAGTTGCCACTACGCCACTTCGTGGCGCCGTGGCAACTTTTATCGATCGCTCTCAGCCTCACGAGCCTTTCTCAACGGAAACGCAGGATACCGTGTGTTGATTTCCCGGGCGTCTTCGAACACGTTTCCGACATCGCAAAACACTTTTCCTGTGTTCCCTCACGTTCTGCGAATCAATTGGCAACTTTTCGAAATTTTCGATTTTTCATGTTAAAACTCGGCAAAACAGGTGAAATCGTGTTTCACGTTACTCAAGGACGTGCTGAAAGGGCTTCTGAAACTTGCGAAAAATGCGGCAAACGTTTTGCTCGCGGCGGGGTTCGAACCTGGGGGTATCGGTTTGAAAGTCAAGCGCATAACCAACGTGGCTATGGATTTGGTCAATTACATTTTGTAAAATTTGAAGGGGATTTTGGTCTGTTGTCGTATGCAAAAGGATCCGAGAAGATAGAACGATTTTGAAGCACTTTACAAAGCTTCCCGAAACACGATTCCGAGCCTCCAGAAAGGGGTCACGGGCGAGATAGTGTGCCAAAGTGAGAAAGTTCCTCTTGATTTCCCTTGTTCTCTCGTTTTAAACCCCTTCCTGCGAAGTTTGCCAGCATGTGGAATGATTTGGAACGAAATGTGCGAAAATTTCGTGAAATTGAGTGAAATCAAGTGAAATCAATCGATATTTCACTTCGAAACTCGGCAAAAGATGCTCATATATGAATCTCGTCACACAAAAATGGGTTTGGACCACATTTGACACTTGCAAAAAATGCGGCAAAAGACTATGCACCGGCGGGGATTGAACCTGAGACCCTCCGATTTCTAGTCGAGCTCGCTACCGACTTGGCCATGAAATTATCGATTTTTCAAATATTAATTTCGATGTGTTTTTTCGTTGCCTATCACATGCAAAAGGATGTGAGAAGATTGCTAAACTTTGAAAAGAGTTATAGCGGAAAAACGGAAAAACGTCCGTCACGCGGAAGGAAAAAAACCAACACATGATTCCAAACCTACGGAACAGGGTTAGGGCGAGAGAGTGTGCAAAAGTGAGAGAGTCCCTCTCGATTTCACACGCTCTCTCACTCCAAAGGCCTTTCTGTAAAGTTGACCGGCCTGTGGAATGATGTGCCAACAGACAAACAGACAGACATTTCGATTTCCTAGTAGTGGAGTAATTACAGCGTCGTGCGGAGTTGAAGAAGCAGCGAGAGCGAGAGATGATTCAGAAGAGATTGATGGAGGAGGAGAACATGCAGGGAATGAGAATTAGTAAGTTTTAAAAAAAATTTTTTTTAATAAGTTAAATTTACAATAATCTAATTTCTCTCAGGAAATTAGTTTACAAATAATAAAGTTGTTATAATTGTACTACAAGCACTGGCATGACTGGTTCGCTCCCTTTGCGTCAGACAATTATGTGAACGAGAAACCGGAATCGTGCTGGCGTTCGATAAAAATATGCCTTGACTTCATGTACATGATCAATCACTGAGATGTTATAGTAGTGCTTATCAATCAATAACCTCTCTCTCTCCAGTCTCCTCGTGTTCTCTAGTCGACGATCGGGAGGCTGCGGCTGCGGGTCTCATTGAATTCGAGCAGCAATCGATGATCTACCCCAAGAAGGAAGAGTTTGGAATTGAGAGGAGAGAAGAAGAGGAGGAGATGGTGGAGGAGGTGGAGGTACGGTAAAAAAGGTGTTATTTATTGATTGATTTCGTTGGGAAACTACAATTATTGGCATTATTGAGTTGTAGCCCTTTTCTCAAAGAATTCTATTTATTCATGGTGTAAAAGAAAAGCAGAGCGGTTATATACAGTGATGCTCATAGTCCCTAAATTCGGTGACCCCCCCCGCGCTGCCGAATTTCGGGATTCGTGAGCACCACTGGTTATTTAACATCAAGGAAATGTGCGCAGCACACTACGTGCTCATGGTCTCGAGCGGATCTATATTTCCTATCTACAGTAGTTCGGTACTCTATAGATATTAATAATTGGCGTGGTTCTAGGTAGAGCTGGACGACGATTCAATGCTTCCTCCAGCCCCGCCCCCTTCCGCTCCCCTCCTTCCCCTTCCATCGCCCGTCGATGGAGTGGAGAGAAGAGGAAGAACGAGGGGAGGAGTCAAAGTGCAGAGGACGAAGACTGCTGAGAGGATAATAAGAGAGGTCGCAGAGGCTGAGGTACGGTAAATGAGAGGGGATACGGTAGGTGGATACTGTAGAGGATACAGTAGACGGAGGGATATGGAAGCTAAAATTGTTACGTTCAACTTGAATATCTACGTTTGTGTGTTTTCTATCTGACCCACTCGCTTGTACGTGCCCTATAGCCGCCATGAAAGATTTTTTTTAAGTTCGGAGGAATGTTTATGAATTTATAATAGAGAAACGTGGCAGTGATACTGTAGCCAGAGGCGGACGATCGATTGATTGCAGGCAGCACACGAGACGATGATGGAGTACGGTAGACGACGCAGCGAGTACGACGAGGCATGGAGCTTGCATGTGAGACCGATTATTATTATGCCTCTTACAATAGCGCGTCCTCGACATTGAACTGTCGGTCAATTCCTGGCTCTAAATATGACGACGAAACTTGAAAGTGCGGGCTTTGTTCAAACATGTAATAAATTGTTTGTTCACATTCAAAAGGTGAATTCATAATTACGTACAGAAGCATTTCAATGTCTGCAGGAGTGTTTAGCTTAATATTGCGTAAACCAGAGCCGTAGATTAGAAAACCAGAATAGGATTCGCATCATCACAACATTACCAAACTAATCCAACGAGGATTCCAATTACAGCCCGGTTCCTCTCTGGGCGGAGTGATAATGGAGGACGGATCGAGAGTTGTCTATGCAGATGAGAGGACGGAACATATCGAGTGAGGGTTATTGAGTAGTTATGACGTCATTTGAACAATACTTCCATCACTCACATTTTTCTCAGTTGTTCGAAATCCAGAAATGAAATTGACTAGTGATGCTGCAATAATGAATTTATATGTGTTTCCAGAGTCGACGATGATCTCCATCACATGCAGGCACGCTCCGCGTCCGCCGGCGTGTACGAGGTACGGTAGTGTGTGTTCTGCGTTATGTCATTTCCCAAAATATCGCCGCCCAATGATTCTCATTGCAGTACGCCGAGCACCAGATGGACGACCACTACGGCGAGGGCCCGGACATGGTGCAACACGAGGTTTGTCTGCTCGACGATGTTTGATAAACACCATCCGCTTTGTAGGTTGAGGTGCCGCACTCGCCGCACCACCGATTGCACCACGTGCACCACATGGAGGGCGACATCGACGTGGAGCACGGAGACGATGAGGATATGAGGGCGCATTGGGAAGCGGGTGAGTGGGAACGGATTACGGTAGTGTGATGAGAGGACAAGAGTGCTGTAGATTACCACATGATGATGAAGAGAGAGTACTGTAGATGATATGATATGTTCAGAATCGCAACTGCTTGATCGACCGTACCAGCCGAGAGAGTCAGTGGTTTTTGATCTTTTCTCTCATTATCTAAAATTAACAGCGATTGCCCAGTATTTAGTACCTGATCTTTTTTCTCTAACTTATCCATACTGTAGACTGTCTTTCCTCTGATCTTCCAATCTCGATCGCCCACATATGTGTTTATAGATTAGATTGTGTTATCATGGAATATGTGATCGTTGTTCCCTCTCAATGTGATCTCTGTTCAGCAAGACGCTTCTCCTCTCAGTCGTTGGTGGGGGCGGGGGGCAGAGACTGGGTCGAGGAGGAGGAGGAGTGCAGAACCAGCAGAGATTGATGGAGCAGAGGGCGAGAAGAGCATTGAGGAGCAGGATAAGATATGCTAATATGACGGAGGAAGAGAAGGTGAGGAATGAGATCATGCAGTATAAAACCCGCACAGTGTAAACAAATTTCTGAAGGAGTCAGTTTTGGCACTCGAAACATATCTAGGAATACGCGGGGGGGGAGGGAGTTTAGTAACAATCAATTGAGTACTGATCTTTTTTTTCGGAATTTGCATCTGGTACCGTGAGAGTAGGAGGATGAAAGGAGAGATTGATGAGCATCGATCGGATTGTTGTTAAATACCGCTTATGGATATGGCAGTGTAGGTACGAGTGATAGCCGATTAGATGGAGAGAGTGAAACATCAAATTGGCAAGAGGGTAGATAATCAGTTGTCGATCGCTGCAGGCTCGTCACAACGCGACGCGTGCAGCTCAGCTGCGAGAGTCGAGGAGACGGGATCTGCAGCTGCTGCAGATGGCAGATGGAGATGAACAGATGGGAATGGATGAACATACCAGAAAGGTGAGGAGGAATTCAGAGAGAAATAGGTCAATGACTAGACTTCTGGGCTTCTTCTTCTCAGCGACGACTTTCAAAGTCTAAACTACTCAGTCTCCTGGCTCTATTAGACTTTGAAATCGTTGCTGGCCAGCTTATATAATAATAAGTTATATTTATAATAATAAGTTATGCTTATATAATATAAGTTATATTTAGACATGGACTTATTTCTCCATGAGAAAGACACTTTTCTTGTGAATTCATAAGGAAAGTGGTACAAAATTGAAATACGAATTCAACATGAAGTAGTGTAACATGCGTCACTTCATGAGTCATTTAGAAAAATTGATCAGATGTGGAGATACGTCTACTGTATGCATGGCGTCTAAATATATTTGAATATATCTAAATACACATAAGAAATTCTCATTCGCGTAACTGCGAATCGCTGACTTCTCATGATTTCGTGAGACAGGAGTGTGCCGGGTTTGGAGGTACACCCTGTAGGGGAGCCAGGCGGAGAGAAGTTTCGCCGCGGGTAGTTGTTGGTTGAATGGTAGATAAGCTGACGTATTTATTTTCGCCATGCATTTTGGCGATTCAGACTGTCTAGTCAAAATTGAAAGCGGTGAATGCAATCGTTGGGTTGAAGAGATGATTTACTTCCACAAATATTTCCGGTCCTCTAATTTCCATCCCCAGTGTCTTCATCTTTATATTTATTTTATACAACGGTGAAGGATGGCACTATAGAAAACGATGACGAATGGCTAGGTAATCCAAACATTTCCGACTAAATACTGTGCTGTTCAGATGGTGGAACTCGCACAGGAGCGGCGCACGAAGCGCGCGGAGCAGGCACGACACAAGTACAGAAGGATGAGTGAGGATGAGAGAAGAGCGGTGAGGGAGAAAGGGGAATACTGTAATTGATATGAGAGAAGCAGAGTTGATGGACGACTGAATTTGAGTAGTTTCATAATTGGGCCTTTAGAGATTAGATTTAGAGCACCGCGTGCAAAAGTCATAATACAGTACAGCGAAGCCCCGGCTTTTCATAATTCGTTGAGACATGAGTTCACCGGTTTTGAAAAAATGAAATATTCTATCTGATATCTTTGCTATTGATTTCTTTAAACAATCGATAGTCCACGCCTGCCTTTCAGTACAACGCGATGCGAGACGCGCAACGTCGATCTCGTCGTCGAGATATGATGATGGATGAGGGAGAGGAGAGTGGAGATAGGGAGATTAGGAGGTGAGGAGTACTATATAAGAGGGGTACAGTAGGTTGGAACACGCAAATGCATTTATTTGTATCCACCTCGTTCAAATCATGCTATCTGACTTTTGTGAAACATGGTGATGACATATTGGAATCTAAAATTATTGTCCAGTTCGAATCGTGTTTCACTGGTGTGCCTAATAAGATCTGAGTAAATCAAGGCAATTTTTGCATAGTTTGATAATCCGATAAAAGGTACGTTATTGCAGAGTTCGTGGTGGCGGCTCTCACGCCCGCACCCATTCCACCTCCTCCTCCTCCTCTGCAGTAGCTGCAGCAATGGGCGGAGTCGGCCAGTCGTCGTCTGCTGCAGCTGCAGCAAGAGGAGTGCAGCAGCAACAGCATCATTCGGTGGAAGGACACCATCTGCAGCAGCAGCGTGAAGTGGCTGCAGGGGTCGCAGCCCCGCCTCCTCCCACTCACTACTACGAAGAGATGTATGAACAGGACGACCGAGCGCCCATTGAGAGATGGTAAGAGAAATTATCTCTCCATCCATTTCGTCATCTTTTCTCTCGAAAAATGTGTAAAATACCCCTCTTCTTCTAACATGGAAGCGCCCCATTCCCCTCCAACAAATATTTCCTTGCTTTCCGCCTTCCTAGCAAACCGGTCTTACCGGTGAGCCCCCGACATAGTCGTTTGTCGACGTAAAGTCCTCTAGATTCCGATTCTACTTTACGTTCCCCCCCCCCCTCCCCCCCCCTTTATCTCCCGAGGTTCTCTTTCCGCATTCAACCGAATATCATTGCGTAATTCCGTTGATTGTTATGCTAATCTTAATTTCGATTTTGTTCTTGTAAGTTTGAAACACTTGTCCACCCTGCAATACTTGAGAAGCTTTCGATATGTTTTCTATAGTTCTTTTTTCTTGCTCTTCTAATTTTTGTCATGCTACATTTTTTTTTCTGCCCTGCAGCTTTACTCTAATCATAACTGAAGTATTAATGGAGAAATTACTCGTTTACTAGTCCCCATAGGTTATCTCACTCATTTCTTTCCCTTTCCTAACCTCATCTTGACATAATTCACAAAATTTAAATAATCGATATTTCCCCCTATCAATCAATACATAGTACGTCCCGACCCCGTTTATCACTTGTCCCTCTTTCTCGCATACGGTAGTCGACACGTTTATCGATCCAGGCCTACGGTTTATCTCCCCCCCTTCCCCCTTTCTTTACCGTATTCTACCGTACCCCCCATCAGTCCTTCTATATCTATCTCATCACTTGCTAGCTTGACGGATCGATCGCCTCTTTGTCTCTCTATCTGCTTTGTAGACGTGCTAAATGCAGTAACTCGGTCATAATAAAGCTCTTTACGTGACAGAAAATGAATCTAGCGAAGTTACAAAAACAAAAGAAATACACAAAAATGTGATTCAATCACTGTGTTGAATGGCGAGATGCAATTGTTTGGCGGAAAAGTAGAAACCAGAGATGCAGATCATGCTGCCCAGACCTGCAAGAGAGGGGTTTCATGGGGATAGTATTACAAATTTAAAATGCTACGTACATGGAATGGACTAGTTGTGGTGCACCCTCTTTCTATACCGCGGCGTCTCTCTTGCTTTGCCATGCTCTCTCACAACCGTATCTGTGGTTTAGGATCGGAACGTTTTATTATTTGGGACGAGTGTTTGTGAATTTATAATATATGACTGGCGAAGGTCGAGACACCAATAGATCGTAGCTTTACATTCACAAGCTTCTAAAAAATTCGTAACGCCATTTCATTTTACTTTGGAGTTGTGTATTTATTTGCGTAGATAGTTCAACGCACCGATGATAGCTTGGTCGAATTTCCTGTCTCTGTCGACCATTCCTGCACTCTTCAATTTGAGATGGAAGAGAGCCGGCCAGATGAAGGACAGCATCGTCCCTGCATCAATAATCATGAGTTTAAATACCCAGCAAGGAGTCAGTGGCGAGAGTATGTGTGAATTTGAGAGGGTCCTTCTTTTCCACACAATCATAAGGGTCATTAAAGACTGTTGGGAAGTGAGTGAACAACCCTTATTTTTATCTCGTTTTTCTTCCCAGACCTTTCTTACGCCCTTCGTTCTAGTCTCTCTCAAAATTGCCCTCTCTTCCAAACCTCTCATAGATAGTAATCTGTTCCTTTTCCTGAGTGCGTGAGACGAAAAGCAGCTCATGCGATCTCGTGGTGTAGTGGTTATCACATCTGTCTAACACACAGAAGGCCGGCGGTTCGAGCCCGCCCGAGATCAAAGTGTTTTGCTGATTTTGGAAGGAAAACAGCTACATTTTGTCTTCCGCTCCATTTGCCCAGCGCTCGCATAATTTTCGTAAAATGCGATTGAACTCTTTGAAAATTTAACCTGTGATGTTTCCGATGAGTCCCATCACTTCGATTAGATAGGGAACTGAGAGAGCGACGAAGAGAGTAAAAAGAATAAGAAGAAGGCGAAGAAAGAGAGCCCATTCACGAAGAGAACCATCGTTGGAGTAACAACTGAGAAGAGATCAGAGATCAAGTGGGGATAAATTTGATCCTCCAGAAAGGAGCCAGGAGCAGTGCGTGAACATGAGAGAGACTTTGTTTTTTACACTTTCTGTGATGTGATGAAGAGAGTGAGAACAATAAGTGGTACATCGAAGCGACCCACTCTTCATGGGAACATGAGACCACGTGGCTTTCATTCAATCACCGTATCACGATTAGTGAAATGTTGCTAACCCAGTGAACATGGTTTTCTTGGTTCCCTTGAAGTAGTTGTCTCGAATGATGTGAACAGCAGCAAAGAAGGGGAGAGGATACGATAGAAGAGCCTTCACGACGAGAACCAGATTGATCAGAATCTGAATTACAAAAATATTAAAGATATTCAGCCACATCGCCCAAAAAATGTCCCCTCATGTCTCTGCTCTCTCCAAAACGTTATGGGAGTAATTGAGAGAGAGTCTAGGGCGCAATGAAGAGTACTACCAACAAGCGATCTCGTGGTGTAGTGGTTATCACATCTGTCTAACACACAGAAGGCCGGCGGTTCGAGCCCGCCCGAGATCAAAGTTTTTGCTCATTTTTCTAAAGACTCCTTTCTATGTTTTCACCTTGAAATTCTGATTGGGCAGTGAGTTGGAGATCTCTTGTTGCGTGAATTCGCCGAAAGTGAGGAAGCCCATGAGACCGAAGATCGCCTGAGAATATGAATATTCAAATGAGAAATCTAATTTGAAACGAACACGGAGGCTCACTGGGAGTATAAAAAACGGTCATGGAAAGTCGTTGCGCACAACAGTTGCGCATATCGTAATGTGCCATGTAATTGTGCCATGTGCGACGCGCAAGCATCATGCGCCTTTCGTGCGGCAATTTCAGTTCGCGATTGCACCTCCGGTCCCAGCGCGAAAGCCCTGACTTCTCGATGTTTCATACAATCAAGTCTACGGACAGTCGCTGTTCATATTTCTTGTGGTGGTGCGGGGGTTTTGAGCCTCCGTGACGAACCTTGAAAGCGGCAGCTGCAACATGCGACCACTTGAGCATCGCATTGAATTGTTTCGGCTCCTTAATTATCTCATTATTCAATCGATAGTTTCTTGCATATTAGTTTCATCACATTTCTTCAATACATAGTCTCGTAATAATGCCCATCTCGTCTACTCTTTCTCCCCTAACTCATTTGGTTGTAGTACAAACACTCTCGTCTTTCCTATCTCCTCCAACCCATCTCATAAGACCCTCGAGGCATGAGAGAAGAGGAGAGAGAGGGGCTAACGATGCAGAAATGGAGGAAAGAGATTAGAAGGGAGATCGATGGGCTGGCAAGGAAAGACGTATGACGTCATTTATAATTGATTAAGACGGATAACAACGATTACAGTATACCTTCATGTTCCCCTCGAGACTCGGCAGGAAGATGTGACTCGTGTACCCGAACACAACCACTCCAATCATGGTGGGCAGAGTGTAGAAATCGAGACCGAATGTGACTGAGGAAAGCGACCAAGAGGAAATCTGCAATATCGATTGATTCGAAAGGAAGGTACCGTAATCGAGAGGAAGTTCTACCGTGATCCAACCTGGGAGAGGCAGTAGATCATCATGATTGCATTGACGATCAGATGGGAGACGGCATTGGCCAGAGAGAGATTGGATACGACCTAACAACTGTTTTATTAATTCGAGTAACTTCTAGATATATTTTTTCGGGAAAGAAACACCTTGGAATACCCATTTATCTAATGTCGATCACTTTTCATCTCAACCATTAATTTCAACCTGTAGCGAATCAAGGAAACTGCATCCGAGAAGAACAGAAGACACGAGCATCATCCACGCGGGTTTGTCTGCGAAGTTGTTTTTTTAATTTATAAATTCACAAGATCACTTTCCCTTGTTACTTTCGATAAATGATTAGCACAGTCCATTTTAATCGGCAATTATAGTCGAAGCGGGGTTTCGCAGACATTCTCGCGCTTGACCCCATTCTGGAGATGTTTTACTAACCAATGGAGGGGAAGCAGGCCTGAAGCAGATCCCCTGCCAGCACGAGATAGATGATGCAAGTGGAGAGAAGTTCCGTCAATTGAGCAGCGAGGACAACTCGGCCGAATCCGGGATGGTACGCCTCCGCTACCTGGGCAAATCAATACATTCATCTTCACTTTTCCTCTCATTTCTGTGTATGTGAAAATGACCAATTTATAAATATTTTTCAGTTAAATTAGATACTATCTCTGTTTTTTAATAGAATGTAGAAGAAAGTCAACTGACATCTCGATAGCTGAACCGTATCTTCTCCCCTTTATCGTAGAGACATTCAATGAGCAAGACGCCAGTCCAATAGCAGATGTACGCAACGCCCACCATCGCTCCCACCGACCACCACCCGCCCACCTGCACATCAACTCACGTAGGTCACTGCTCCAGAAAGGGGTCAGGAGCGAGAGAGGACACACTCTCGCTCATGGTCCCATTCTGGAGTTCTGCTTCACCTTGACAGCAATGGGTAGTCCGACAATGAACATTCCCTGGATGGCATTGGTGACATTCCAAGCGGCTTGCAGGGCGGTGATAGGCTCACTTCCCACATGGGCATCGGCCTGAAATAGACTTTGCAAAATTCATCTCTACATTTTTAACTGTTCATGGAAGTGAAAAGTTTGCCCAAGTTCATCATTCCACACGCTCTCTCACCGACACGAGAGAGAGTGTGGAAGGGGGGAGGATTGGAGATCCGCTCTCTAAGAAAGGAAACTTTGGAGAACGTTCTCCTGTCAAATTTAATACCAGTGTAGATATTTTTTAAATAGCAATGTATCATGACAGTTGAAACAATTATTACCTAGCCATTTGTCTACGAAACAAGTAAGGTACAGTATACCTCCACTTCGTCTCCCCCATTTCCATTCAATTTGCTAGTCTCATTGGGTGAGATCTCTTTGGGGGGCGAAGGTCGAGGAGGAGATCGATCCCCTCCATCGTAGTTGTCATTGGACGCCATGGTTTGATTCTGAAAAGATATCGACCCAAATATTTCATCTTAAATTGAAATGTTTCATATGATTCCATCTGGGTCAGGGCGAGAGAACGTGCAACAGTGAGAGAGTCCCTCTCGATCTCACACGCTTTCTCACTCCAAACCACTTTTTTTGGGTTTACCGGGGTTATGTGATTTGATCTTTGATCTCACCTGATAATCAGGTGCTTGGTAGCCGGTCTCCCATGCATCGTCTAGTGGATGCTCTCCCAAATTATCAATCGATCCTGAGCATCCAATTATGGATTATCGATTACACCTCGTCATTTCTGAGACTCTTTAAAGATTCTGATTATTTTTAAAGAACTTTTCAGGTCATAGTGAAAAAAGGTATGTAAGATACCTGCGAATATGTGTTTATTCGTCCAATCCTGGAACTTTCGCGCATGCGACGGCGGTTGCATTACTGTAGAATCAGAGTGCAATCGATATTCTGAAATGTTCCAGAGCAACGAAAATCGATGATGGTAGAAGGACACGCAAAAAGAAAGAGAAGAAGAAGAGTCTGCTTAAGAGGGGCTCGAGATGAGTCTTAGTGTGAAGGAGGGCTTGGAAGAGGGAAGAGATTCATTTGGAAGAGAGGAGAAGAGAGAGAAGGGAAGAGTAATAACGAGTAGAGTTGGAAGGAATGGGAACACCATTTTCCCTGTTTTTCATATGAACTTCCCGAATTTATTTTTTTAAACTAGGACAATTTCAGAATAGCGTCTCACAATGAGGTGGCATTGTCTAACCGAATTAGAATTTGGTAAGTCGCGTAGATTAGATTCTTTCTTTAGTTCACAATTCTCAATTCTCGTTTTTTATCGTATTTATGTGCTCCCTCACAAACAGACCAATCCGTTGCGACAATTCATCGATTAAACCAAAAAGCTTTATCGCGATATTTCCCTCATTACAGTACCCGAGAAGGAGGAGTATCGCAAATATCGATGGACGGATTCGAGATATGTCTCGATCGATGGATGACCCGATGCAAGGATTGATCTACCTGAAGAAATAAGTTCACTGAGATTGAAAGAGTGCATCAACAATGGAACAAGATGACTAAACGGGAAAACGAATCAACATACAATGTAGCCATATGGCTTGTATTTGGGCTCTTTTAGCTCTTTTCCTTTCTTTTGTGGCCCATTTATGGATCTTTTCTTATTACTTTTTTTTGTTTATTGGGACGGGGCTCAATCTTTTGCTCACTCGTCCTGGTAGGCGAATCCATTACAAGGCAATAACTGATTAGATATCACTCAATAATATAATCGATTCGTGGTGGGGGGGGCAACTAAGTTGATTAAGTCATAATTGAGGTGGTCAGAATGAGGAAGTCATATATGATATACACTATCTAGAGATACAGGGAACAACAGAGAACAGGACCAACAACATGATTTACTAAGATGGAACTAGGGTGGAATAATACAACGATCAACAATCACTCGAGATAACTAAGAGAGGGGTTTGGAAGGAGATTGGAGGTAAATGAAGACATCCCAAGAGATAGTAGATAGAAGATAAATTGACGAATCGATAGAAGAAGAAGAGAAGCGAAGCGAAGAGAAGACGAAGATCACTCAACCATCTCCTGCTGAAAACACTCATTTCATCGCTGCCTATCATCGACAAGGCCGACTATTCTCAAAGGCGTCGTATTCACCCAAAATATGTCTGAATGGCCAATTGGCAACACCTTATTTTTATGATGGGTTTAATGAAAAAAAACAAGATAAAAAAGTAAAGGTTTCCACTATTATTTAACTAAAAAATCACATGTTACAAATATGTCATTCAATTGATTCGTCCCCCATGAATGCCCAACAATCAATAACTGTCAATTCCCCTACAGTACCTTGAGTGCGGCGAATTCCTCGTCGACTTGGGCAGAGAGGAGGTCATCCTCGTGTTCCTCTTCCTCCTTCACCTCTGCCACTTCGGGAGATCCGAGAGCTGCTTCATCTCCCGATGAGCCTCCCTCCTCAGTGCCAACCTCCTGCATACAACACACACTCAACCACCGTCACCAATGCCACAAGATATCGCAATTCACAAGTAGAGTTCGGGTAAATAATTGGAATAACTTCATTTCACTCACGCTCTACAACGGTCGATTGCTGAGAGTGAAGAGATCTAGTCCAAATATTTACCCGAATTTCAAACTCTATTCACAAGTATGACACAACTCCAACTACCGTAATCTACTCACCTTATTCTTCTCCAATCTCGCCTCGACTCCCTTCAACTTCTCTTGCTGTTCTTCCACAGCTCCCTTCTGCTCTCCAATCTTTCCATCCAACTGCTTCATCATCTTGTGCAGTGCCTTCTTCTTGTCTGCATCAGTCTCCTTCATCATCTATAAAATGATACTCACAAAGAAAAAACTCTAGGAGTATGAAACTCTAACCACTTTTAGAGTTTCAAACTCTAGAAAATTAGAGTTTCGAACTCTAAAGTCCCCTAGAGTTGCAAACTCTAATACATTAGAGTTTCAAACTCTAATCGCGCCGGCTCACGGATCGCGACATTTTCATTATTTTATCTACCTATTTCGCTGTTTTAAGGCTATGCGGAGGCAAGTCTATTAATTCCTAAGTTCGGGTTTTTCCTTGTGGTTCCATACTCAGGCCCAACTGCTCTTGATTGCCGAGCTGTAGAGGAGTGATAAGAAGCAGGACGACACCTTCACAACAAGGTTTGTGCTCTGGCTCTGTTGTTCCTGGCATAAATCGGCCGAATCGCTCTCAGGCGAATTTAATTTAGTTATTGCATTCTATAAGCGTTCTAAGCGGCTGACAAACGGTGATATCGACTTGATTCAATGTATGGCACGAAAATAATCCCACGTCATCGCTGCACCACTCACATGAAAGTGATCATTACGTTTCAGTTTCATTTCACGATGGTGTCGGGGTTTTCTCTACGCAACTCGCACTATGCAACAGTTCAACAGGTATTCCATCTTTATCCCGTAATCTTAATCTTTTCAGATACTATTTCAAATGAAATTATCTAAATTATTATAAAAATATATCTTCGGTTCATAGAGAAAGGTGAGACTCATTCGTTTAAATTTGTACATTGCCTCAGATAACCCCCACTCACTCATGCATGAGTTGGGGTTGTCTGTGGAGAGTTTCAGGTTATTATTGATTATATTAACTACATCCGTTCAAGAGTTATTCATGAGTGGAAAGTCTCCTATCTTCTCGGTGAGTAATTGCTGTTATTATTGCTAGCTCGAGAAAGACTGAATCACGAATCTTGGACTCCATTCCATTATTCAAATTATCGAGTTATCTTTTCTAATTTTAAATAAATGCCCAAGCAAAAAGCTTTCTAGCATCTAATCATGAGAACTCTCTAGGATGTGAAACGCAAGAGAACCATTATCTAGGCGAAATCGGGTCGGAAAATAGACTTGTTTTCTAGCCGCTCAAATATGCGCCAATTTCGTTGTGATCCATTTAGTTTTACAGATATATTATTGATTAGTAAACTCATGTGGTTCTCTAGATGCGCACATGCTAGATAGTTCTATGAACATTTACGAAATAGTAATAATCGATCGAAAGCTCGAATTTTCACTAGTGTTTTGCAGGCGATCTTCTCCCCTCCGCAGATTCCTCACTTCATTATCCTATCATCCGATCTACTTTTTAATTATTTATTCGCTTCGTTCTGTTCGGTTTTTGTTTGTTGATAAAATAGTGTAGCATCCCCATTTCCGTGGCTAAAAGCTTCTTCGTTATACACAGTACCCAGTTAGATCACAATATCGACAGTATTACGGTATCCTGTACCGGTGAAATGAACGGAAATCATGAATCTGACACGGCATGCGCTCTACTTGAACTGGATTACGGTAGAGGGGGAGGGAGCGTAAGGGGGCGGAGTCAGGCCATTAGAGTTGGAAACTCTAATATTTAGAGCACGAAACTCCATATGCCTGGAGCGAGAGTTTGAAACTCTAGCTAAAACTCTAATTCCGTAGAGTTTTTTCTTTGTGAGTAATAAAATTACTTTCGCTATACAATGGCATCTAGAAAAAAAACAAAATAAAACATGAAAATTAGACTAAATTTAATTAAATATGCAAATCAGATTAAATACTTTGAGTAAACTGACAGCCATGATGACTTGCTTCTGCTGATCTTGCAGACCACACAGAACCCTCGTCGTCCTTCTCAGCAGATCCTTCTGACGGAGCAGAGACTCCTGCAATCACAATCACACTTATATCAATCTTCTAATTGATTCTTCATCCCCCTCTCTCCCACACATGGTCCCAAACAAGCAGAAAGGGTATAGTGTTCAAAAGTGTCCCTCTCAATTTCACACGCTCTCTCATTCCAGATCCTTTTCTGTAGATTTTACCGGCCTGTGAATGCAGTGTTCCTCTCTACTGACCTTGTCCACCTTCCTGGCTGCAGCAGCCTCTTGCTTCTTCTTAAATGCCTCGACAGCCTCTGGTTTCCTGTACTTGGTCTGGCCGGGTCCGGGCAGGACCACGGGCTCACGAGGGGGAGGAGGAGGTGCGGCCGCCTGAACAAATACCAATATTCCATCCATCCATCATAATGCCCATTGTCGTAAACAACAAACTACAGCTATACGAAAATCACAACGATTGTCTCCAAACTAAATATCGATATTTACCTCGGGTGTCTCGACAGTAACTCCTGACGACAGCGTCATCTTGTTGGCTCCGTCGGTGATATTCGAGTACCAGAACACCTGCAACGCACACCACTCAATCACCTGTTTCATTTACAATTCACATCTCCATCAAATGTATTCGAATTGGTAGTGTGATGAGTTTTTTAGGCTTTAAAAAAGTAACGATTCAATTAGTTGCATTTAATTGAATGATTTCGCGAGAAAGGGTACGAAGAACTGCAGTGAAAAGCAACCAGTTGCATTGATATTTTTCAAAGTCCAATAAGGAGTAGTAAGAAAATGCAACTTACTCTGATGAAGCGGTTGTTGAAGATGGGCTCGGGGTTCTTGTACGCCTTGTTAGCCTCGAATCGAGAAGAGAAAGTGATGAGGGCGGCATCGGGAGCGCCCTCGTAGTGCACCTGCACACATATTACACTCTTTATTTGTTCCCTTCATATACTTTTACTACCAGTATCCTTTCCAATTCCAATATATTGATCAAATCATTATCATTCATCGATCAACCACATCACTACATACCTGCATGTTAGTGATGGTTCCAAACTGCTCAAAGTGCTCATTCAGCTTCGATATGTTGTTCTGCTCTGCGGGGATCTTCTTCACCTGCAATTCACAGCTTCCCATTACCCGTCTCCACTAAACACCTGCGTTCTCCATTCTTGCAAAATATTTACCCTCTCTTCTCTCTAATTAGTATGGCGCGAGTGACAACAAATATCTCCCCTTTCCATCTACCGTACCTTTCATAGGTCGACAGAAACGTTAAAAAACGACGTAGCCTTACCACATTTTGGCATTTTCATGGCCAATTTTGAAGACTCCTATCCACATTTTCGGCAATTTCCTACCCAACTAGTTGACTCATTGTACTCTTCCCCTCTCTACTCACCACAAGTGTCCTTGCAGCAACAGTGGGAGCTAGTGTTCCCTCCTTCCTCTCTCCCTCTTCCACTGGCTGTCCTCCTCCTCTTGCATATGGATGGAATCCTCCTCTGCCTCTTCCCCTTCCTCGTCCTCTCATCATTCCTCCTCCCATTCCACCCATCATTCCTCCACTGTGCGGATCCACGGGAATCGACCCGGACGGCTCATAGCCCACCTTCAATACATGCCATCAGTATAACTAATAGACGAAGATAAAGCATATTTACAGCTTACAAAAACAAACAATAATCTCACCTGATTGGGAACGTTTCCATAGGCGTTCGCAGCCTGTCTCCATCCACCAGAGACGGGAAGAGGAGGGGGAGGCACGGAGAAGTCTCCCATTCCACTCAATCCCGGTGCCTCAGGGTTGTATCCCACATTGTCCACGCCTGCAATCACTACACATTATTGCCACATCTTCCAACTAACAACGACCTCGACGACACCGTCTTTTCGTAGATACAACTTTTGTTAATGCTTGCGCCATGATCATAGAAATCAAAGACACGGGACCTGAACCGAATTTCATTTTCTTCCCAAATTGTGCACACAACAGAGATATAGATAGTACTGACCGGGTGGGGCGGGGTTGGTGGGCATGGGATTGTATCCGGGCGGGGGAATCGAGTAGGCAGAGGGTGCAGCCACTCCTCCTCCTCCTGCTCCTGCTGCAGCCTTCAATCCCATTGCTGCGAGTGCTGCATTCTCCACCACCACTGGATCCAGACCGTGGTCGAACAGGCACGCGTCGCCACGCACACACACTCCCTGCTCTGCAAACGAGACAATCATCAATATAATCAATCACATCTACATCATCTCTCAATAGATATTCATGTAGCGTTCAATCAATAATACAATAAATAACAACCTACCATCAAAGTCCCTGCATCTCTTCTTCCTTCTGTCCTTCTCCTCCTCTCTATCGCCTCTCTCTCCTCCTCTTCTCCTCTCCTTTTCAATGGGAGATCTGCTTCTGCTCCTTCTCTTCTCTCTCACAGGCGATCTCCTCACTCCCACTCGTCGATTCCCGCGAGCGGGCGGAGAACGAGAGCGACGACGCTGCAATGACAACTATATTTGTATAACAGGGTGAAAGATAAACAAAACACTGTCCGCTCATTCGTGACTAGAGCAACAACTACCAACAATAATTAACTATGATTTAATATAACTAATCATTTTTGCTAATTTTCAATATATTTTTCTGCTCACCTTGGCTTCGATTGGCGGGGAGACCCTCTTCCTGGGCGCTCGAATGGGAGATCTGCGCGTGAACGAGGTGGAAGGGGCGGCAGAATCAGAGGAGGAAGAGGGAAGATCTCTCTTGGGGAAGGTCGATGAAGGAGGACCATGAGGACGACGAGGTCGATCATTCGAGACGGACGACGAAGATTGAGAAGATGAGGCTGGTTGAGGAGGAGTGGGCTGAAAGGAGAAGAGTTTAGATACGAACAATGAGGTGATTGTACTCTGTTATGTGACAGTGACGTCATGGTTTAGTTACTTGATTTTTTCTGTGTAAGCCATACATAGAAGAAATCAGGATACATACTCGAAAGATGGAATAGTTCGAGAGTGCAGCTGATACTAGCTGACAGTGTTGTAAGATTGAATAATCCATTTCGCGAATAACCTTTGTTATTGTCGAATAGAATTATCCGATCTAGAAACAATACTAGATGAGAATACAAACCTCTTTCTCCCTGATCTTGTCCTTCCTCTCCTCGACGGGTTTCTCCTTGGGCGCTTCCTTCTTCTTCTCCTTCTCCCTCCGTTCCTCCTTCTTCTCCCTCTTCTCATCTGCAGCTGCAGCAGTTGCAGCAGCAGGGGCGGGAGCAGGCGTCGCTTCTGCGAGGGTCGGAGGGTCGGCCGGCGCCTCCATGTACGACCGCTCGGAGAGCGCCGTGAACAGCTTTTCAACGAAACGCCGCGTGCCTGAACATAGTACATCAACTTTCGTTCGTTTTTTTCACACTCCTCGCAAGACAAATTAAATATGTCATGTTGTATCTGAGTACATTCGTGGTAAGTAAAGCATGACCAATCAAGTGAATAGCAAAATAGAGGATTAGAATACTGACTTGACTGGAGGAAGACCTCGAGTTGGAGCATGCAGACATCCTTGATCTCCTCCATAGATTTGTCCGGCTTCTTCAGCAGGGCGAGCACGTATTTGGCCAGAGCTCCCGGGTCCGCATCGCAGCTGAAATTAAATAATCAATAAATAGAAAAAAGTAAAGAAACATTGTGAAGAACTTCCGTTAAAGAGGTAAAAACCTGTTTGAAACTTACATGGGCGCCAGTTCCTTTGTCAGCCAGGCCGTTAAGCTCTCAGGTGATTCGATTGCAAGCATCTGAAGTGAGAATTCTACTTGGCGCGACTTGACTTGACGCGGAGACCACGCGAAATGGCGAAAACAACCGCACTTTCGAAAAGCGCGATTGTGAAAGAGAAGACGCGAAAGACGCACAAAGGCGATTGCGAAATATGCAAATCGCGAGAAGACATGAAAATAAGCTTTTTAACACGATCATACTCGTGAAAATGGTAATCAAGACACGAAGAGACTTTACAAAGGCAGAAGAAAGAAGTGATAACAGTTCGAACGAACAGTGTTATTGGCCACAATGCGAAAACAGAGGAGGATGACGATTGATTGAGGCGATAGGGAAGTTACGGGGGAGATGAGACCACTATGAGTACAAAGAAACAGAATGTAGCGACGTCAAATGACGGGAATCAAGCGAGAAAGCGACGAGAACAAAAAAGGGGCTAGAAAAAATAGGTGGCTGGAACCGGTTAGTGGTGCGTCAGCTCGCGTATGCACACGGCGATACTCAGCGAGAGTGTTGAGAGGCGAGAGAGAGCCGACGACGAGAGGGATAGAGCGACGCAAACTGGCTCGTTGTGAGTGAGAGGAGCGTCGATTTGCCACTCTCTCTATCTAATCGTGCCCGAGGGCACAACTCGAAGGTCGATCCTGAGTATCACAGCGTCAATTGCATCACAACGAGCTAATTAGTCGATTATCGAGACGATATCGAGGTGAGGTAGATCACTGAGAGAGACTTGTCAGTCAACAGGAGTATAGAATGAATAACAGAGATACTCAAGATACTTCTCTATGACGAGGTAAGAGAGCAGAGAGTGTGAGGGGTGAGGGGAGCACATGCTTTCTTTGAGAAGGAAGGAAGAGAAGTCGTCCGTAGTCACTCTCACCTATCGATTACTAATCATTCTTCCGACCGCCTCTCACCATGAATAGGCCATGAATGGCTCCATACGATCGGCACGGAGATTCTCCACAGTCTCCAACGATTCGGCTCGAATCGCCATTCACATCTCCGAGTTACGAGCACGATTAGACAAGGTTTGATCTACTTTAGAGATATACGGTAGATGCGATATATCGATTACCCCAGGAGATCCTCCGAAAGTGCTCGCCCTCTGACTGCTATCGCATACTGAGGGAGGAATGGTGAGGGGTCTGATTGTATTCACGATTTTTCACTCTACCTACCGTATCCCATGCCCTGCCGTATCCGTTACCGTATCCCAGGTGGCTGGCGACATTCATTTTGTGCTACAATTCGGATGTGGATGTAGCACTCGCTGTAGTCACTCAATGTCTCAAATGGCGGCACAACTTCCAGGTTGAATGTAAGTCAGAATTCTTCTATTCAACTAGATTTTGTTCATTCTCTGGTTCACAAATCCTAGTTGAATCCTAGTACGAGCTTGTTTGAAACGTTTTTAGTGGAATCGTAGTCATTTTCCTAGTAGGTTCTACAGTTGAATCCCACTATGAAAATGACAAGGGTTCCACTGAGATTTCTGAACTAGAGAACAGTCGAATTTGAGAAAGTCACCCTCTTCGCTCTCTCCCTTTCCGATGCTCTCTCACCCATTCTAACCATTGTAGACATCGGCCTTCTCTCGATTAAACCACTGCTAGACAGGAAGATGATCTACATCCACGGCTACGATGTCGAGAGAAATCCCATTTGTGAGTATCTCAAATCCATACGATCGAAAAAAATTTTTCTCGTTTTCCCGAGATTTCTGATCAGATAACTGATAATATCTCTTTTTTCACCTGATAAAACGAATCTCTGAACAGTGCAAACAATATGTGGACACTGAGAGTAGCAGTATCTTGAAAGTCTACTGAGTTTCGGAGATCTCAAAAATATGATTTGAGAATCGCAAACAAACCAGCAAAAAATGTAAACGTGAAGTAGCATTTAGGGTAAAATTGAACTGGAAGTGAAATTCGCATTAATTTTCAGTGTGGTTGCGCATGCGAGAACACTCAAACGGTGATCGAGACACTGAGAAGGCGTTCATATTCTGGATCGAACGGTACCTACAGTAACCCCAATTACAGTAACCTACAGTAACCGCAAACCTTTGATCTCTCTAAAACTCGGCGAATTTTCAGGCACTACATGGAATCGCGCGGGGCGCCTCTCTCTATTCTCATCGACATGACATCAACGACACTTGTCAATCTGGTCAGACTACCATAATCTTGGAGCTACAGTAATCTTTTATGCAGGACTACGATCTCTTCAAGTTCATCCTTCACGCCCTCAAGTACTACTATCCCAATTGTGCCCAGGATTTATTGATTTTCGAGTCGCCAACGATGCTGAATGCCAGTTGGAAAGTGAGTTTGAATTTATTGAATTTCGAAAACCGGAAGTGCTATCCTCTTTTCCCATAATCTCTAGTAAATTAGGGAAAAGTAGGGAGCAAACAAGTAGATCAAGGTATTCACCGGGGGATTATAATTACCCACACTCTCCTCTATAATCGGCCGTTTTTGGGTCATTCCCAATCATGGGACATGCGTATTCAAGAGAAAATTCACAATGTTTTCATTCGTTTCGGTCCGTGAAAACGCATGTTGCCTTATGTGGCGTTAAAAATCTTCGAAAAGATCTCAAATGTTGACATCTGCCTGTTAAAAAAATCACGACCAAAAGATCGAAAGATCTCAAATTTGAATTCCCGCATTTATCGATTTTTGCGCATATCTCGATTTCCAGTGGGGCTAGAATGTTCAAACCTTAGGTGACCATCGACACTCCTATTTGGAACACGTGATCCAAAAATTGAGTCTCTACCTTCTCTGGGAGCCGAGATAATCGATAAAAACAGAAAGTGCGGGAATTCAAATATTCGATCTTTTGTCGATCTTTTGTTTGGAATTTTTAACAGGCAAAAGATCGCATCTCTGATCTTTTCCTCGATTTTTAACATCGCATCAGAATTCGCTAGGAAACATTATATTCTGTAAGCCAGTATCTAGTCTGTAGAATCCCCAGGTGACCAATCTATTTCAACACCAATGCGACATAATAGTTCCCTGTAAATTGCTCTTCTGACAATTTATTAAATGTCTTGAGGGTTGAGATGAAAAGTGTTCCTCTCAATTTCTGTCATTTTCAATTGTCATCTGTCAGATCATCCGTACATGGATCGACGTCGGACATCCCCAATTGACACTCGTCACTCGTGATTCTATCGATCAATTCATCCATCACCAATTCGTGCCCGCACACATGGGCGGAGAGGTAGTTTCTCATTCCTTCAGAAAGGGGTTAGGGGCGAGAGAGCGTGTGAAAGTGAGAGGCTTTCCTTTCATTTCACCTCTCTCGCCAGACCCCTTTCTGGATCTATGACATCATGCCAGTATTACCTCCTTCTTCTCCCTTCCCACTCTTTCCCATCTCTCTCCCTCATACTGTATTCTTTGTCTTAGCTTCTCTTCCTTTTCCCGAAACCTTCCAGCGAAAAACAATACGCCCATTATCTTCACGTGCGGCGCAGAGAACCACAACAGATTCCAAACAACCCCCAGAACTGGGTTAGGAGCGAGAGAGTGTGCGGATTTAAGAGGGTCCCTCTCACTTTAACGCACTCTCTTGCGTCTGACCTCTTTCTGGAGGATTCCTCTCTGTTTCTCCCATTTGGATAAGCGATTCCGAGACTGGAATAGTCCGCATTTCCTCTCCCATTTCCAATGAAGTCGTCCCCTCTCCATCTCTATCCAAATAGGTTTCAGCCAACGCTTTTTTTCTTTCTGTCTTTCTTAGGGATTGTTTACTATCCTTTTGGAAAATAAAACTTCTAAAACTACCATTTAAAAGTAGTATTACCCTGTATCGGCAGCGTCTATCCCATTCCCCCTTCAACTTGTGTGAACTTCTGACAACTTCTGACTGGTCCCGTCAAAATTCTCCGACACGAAGTGACACTCCGCAGATTCGTCGTCTTGATTCATTTTCTTTCCCCATCCAAAATTGAGTCAGAATCAAGCGATGAGACACTCTCATTTTTACACGCACTCTCGTCTCTGCCCCTTTCTGGAAGATGGGCAGTCTCGGTCAAGAAAAGCGAGAGATCACGCAATATCGAGAGAGTTTCTCCTCAGTTCTCTACTTGACACGCGAAATTCGCCCCCCGATGGCTTGTTTGCTTCCAAATTGCTGCTTTTACCCATCAAACGATTCCAATTTCGTGCCGGGATCCTTCCAATGACCACGACGTTTTCTACATAATCTGTTCAACAGATGTGCATCAACGTACCAAATTTCACCCATTTCTCGCCCCTGACCTATTTCTGGAGGGATGGCCGAGTTGAGGGCCGAAGTCCCAAGACGGACATTTCAAATTATCCAGCGCCTTGATATTTTTGTTTGTTTATCATTGTTTCAAGATCTGCAAATAATCACAAAGAAAAAATAAATTGATCTTATAAGAAAAGCACTGTCTCTCCAATTGTTTGCCATGCATCTTCCCATTAGCTTGTGATCTCCCCTCTGTCTGGCTCTCCTCCATCTCCACACTCTCTCGTCCTCTCTGCCCCTCAGACACAGTCGAAAAGTGTATCCACTGTGTATACACAACTCCTTGTTCCCTTCCTCCATCCCTCTCAACTTCTCTATTCATTACTATCCCCCTTTCCTCCTCGACCACAGCCTCGCTAATCTCTTTTTCACTCCCTTCTTTTTTTCGCAGGACATTGAACACTCAGTTCTCGATAGTGCATGCCTACAGTATTCGTTGGTTTAATTGAATCTCATTTTGCCCATTCTGTCATTATATATGTATGTTTTCATTGTTTACGGATACTCCTTTTCCTCCTAAATCTACTTAGATACTTTATGTGACATACAACTCGTAATGTGTAGAGGTAAGATGGAGAAAGCTCGTCGTCCATCTCCATCCTGGAGGGGAGGGGCTGTTCCCCCAGTTGTAATCCCCCCTTCGGATAGCCAAGTGTAAGACACCAGTCCATCTCTCTCTCCCTCTCTCTCCCTCTCTCTCTCTCTCTCTCTCTCTCTGCCCATTCCATTCAAGAAGATACGGAATAATTCATCCTTTGTTTATCCCCGAAATCGGTCGTAAACTGAGTGAGTTGAGTCGTGTTTTTTGACAACTCTAATCCCTCTTTACCACTTGTATAACTGGAGTTTACTTTAGTGTCCATATTTTTCAACGAAGATCATTTCGATGAAAAATCGTAGTCGAAAATCATTCTGGCAATTAAAATTCAAAGGTGACGTACGGTAGAGCACACTATCAATAAGAGCTATAGTATCGCACAAAGTACAGTAAACCCTATCGTGCATTCTACCGTAGTCCAAGTACAGTATCCTATCGTGCACGCATTCCTCTCCGGTTGTTTATCAGTCAGCGCGCGACAAGCCATTTCACTCCACAACACTTTAATATTCACCCCCCGACTACTTGGCAGACACTTTCTCTCCCTCTCCCCCTCTCACCTGATCTACACGAGTAGTTACTTACCTTTTACTGGATGATGTTTTGTGTTTTGGAAAACCAGCGTTCATAAACCCGCAACAAATGCTATGAAACTTCGTATTCCCAATATTTCTCAATTCCTAAAGGCCGGATTCACAAGGACTTCTTACAAAGAAAACAACTCTTCATAGGAGTTTGAAACTCTGATTTGCGAGGGAGCGCGCGAGAAAAAGACCAACATTCTCTCACTAGAGTTTCAAACTCTCGCAAAATTATAATAAGATTACAGTTTTTTTTCGAGAGTTCCTCCATATGTTTCAACCGAATCGTTTAATGTCGTCATTTAAACTCGGCAGTATCCAGTAGCTCGCATAGATTCCCTTCTCCACCTTCCACTCATTTGAATAATGACTCTTCCCCATGTGATTCGTCACGCAATCCACTTCCTTCCCCCCCTCTCTCTCTCTCTCTCTCTCTCTCTCTCTCTCTCTCACGATGTTTACACTCATCTCATGAACTTTTGACAAACGCTCGTTTCTGACATTCCAAAGTTCGCTCTGGCTCAGGAATTTTCCGTTTCAATCGGAGCGGAACTGGGATGTCAATGATGTGGTGTTAGTTTTCCGGAAAAGCTCATTCGGAAAAGCTCAAAAAACGCAGAAAAAGACCCATAACATAAATTCTATAAAAGTAATCGTTCTGAAATTTTTATGTATTTTTATGGCATTGGCGAAAATTCTTGGACAAGCTCATGTAGAACTGCGAAAACTTGCGAGAGAGTGATCAAAAATTAACTGTGAGTTCCAATACCTTTGGCGAACATGCCATAAAAATTTCAGAACGATTGCTTTTCTAGCATTTAAGTTATGGGTCTTTTTCGGCGTTTTTCGAGCTTTTTCGATTGAGCTTTTCCGGAAAAACTAACACCACATGAGCGAAAAAAGGAAAATTTCCAGAAAGGGGTCAGACGAGAAGCGAAAGGGGTATCTCACATTCACACGCTCTCTCGCACCAGACCCCTTTCTGGAGGTGGAATTGTCGCATATCGATTGATTTCCCATTCGTCGTATCACTTTCCCCCCCCCCCCTCTCTTCTTCTTCTCTCCAAGTCAGTCATTCAATCTGTCTACACCCTTCTTCTAAACTCTCAGTCATTCTTTCCCCTTTCCAATTCCTCTCGCCGTCTCTCTCTCTCTCTCTCTCTCTCTCTCTCTCTCTCTCTTTCTCTCTCTCTCTCATCTCATTCCAAGTCCCCGTATACTAGCCCCGTTTCGTGTAGATTTATGTCCACTTTCTCCATCTGTTCTTGATGAGATCTCCTCTCTATGCCAACAAACCAAACTGACAACATCTTGACCATTCATTTTCTTCGAAAGACAATTCAGTATTTAATCTTTCCATCCTGATTTCATAATATCGAAACTTGTCTGGCATATAAATCTAGCAGAGTTTCCCAGAATCTATCGTGAACTTGTCTTCCTACCGCGCTTTATCGAAAAGACCTGATCAATCGATACGACAGTACCCTCCTCATTCTACCGTATCCTTTCCGTTCAGGACCAGTGGGAGTTCACGATGGACGAGATCGCCCGTTGCATTCCCTCACGGGCACTCAACGAGGAGATTATCTATGAGAATGGAGTGGATAGAGACGACAAACTGAATGCTTTCCCCAATAAAAGGGTAAATATTTATCAATTCATTGAAAAATGGTTGAGGAGAAAAATTGAATGGTGGTGAAGCGTTGAAGACACATCTTACTACATTTCGTAATGAAGGAAAATTATGATTGCCATGACTATCGGAATTCGTCTTAGTTATTCTCCGGTTGCTAGGGAAATCTTGGAGTGTTTCAATGGTATTTTCGAAAGACCGAATTTCAATTTGTCAGAATCATTCGATATATCGAAAATTCCGTTGCAGTCAGTCAAATTCGAGTCAGAGGACGAGGATGCCACTCGTCGGACTCCCCTGATGATTGGAACACCCACTGTGAGGAAACCAAGCAAGGTATGAGAACAAACTATCCCAAAAAATTTAGAAGGCTCGGGAGTTTGAGAAAATTTGAGCTAGAGAAAGATTTCTCACATTGTTCCCATTTCTGGATGGTCCAATGGAGCATATTTATTGACTCGTCACAGCATTGCAAAACTTCCAGAAAGAGGCGAGAGTCCTTGTGAAATTGAGCGCGTACCTCTCACTTTGCCACACTATCTCGCGTCCGACCCCTTCCTGGAGGTGAATTCGTGCTATTTGAGGGTCCATCCGGTCGCCGATCGATGCTTCCCTCCTCTCTTCGTCCTCTGGCTGATAGACGAGTGCACGCTCCCTCCACCGATTGGGCAATCGATAACTTCCTCTCTGTGTGGTACGGTAGCTGACCATTGATCAAGTACTGACTCAGGCGAGACAGTGTGTGAAAGTGAGAGTGTCTACAGTATCCCATTGCAGTCCCCGGGAGGAGCTGACGCTGTCTCGACTGGACGATTCGTCCAATGACCTCGTCGACATCGTGGCAGTTCGCAATACTTCCGATAGAGCAGTTCTGTTCAAGGTACTGTACACCTATACCTTATACACCAGGAAAGATGTCGGCTAAAATATTTTTGACGCAGAGAAAGATCGTGTTTTGAACTGGAAACACTATTTTGGTTGGGAAGTGAGTGATTACGTAATTTTTAAATCTCTTGTGAAATGTTGAACGGACTGTAATATTCCTTCTTCACTATCGGGAGAGATCAATCGATAATCATCCGATTATAGATCAAGACGACGTCACCGGAGAAGTTCCGTGTGCGCCCTTCTGGCGGCCGAGTGGCACCCGGCGCCACAGAAATTGTCAGAGTATATCTACAGAATGGTACGAAATCTCTGAACAATCTCTTTTTTTCATAGAACAATGCAGATTTTCAAATAGATATCGAATGGATTACTGAGAAAGATTTGTCGAGATATATGAAAAGTATGTGAAACCCATATTCACCAGTATATTCATATTTGATTATTTTTTTAATTCGAGCCAAGATTATTGTATTTCTTTATTATGATATTCTGCGGTGCCTTCTTCCTCTTTAACTGGACAAGGAACTATTCTGTGAACTTCATTGACAACTGAAGTTCCAATCGATGATCCTCTTGACCTACCTCACTGTATCCATGACCTACCGCAGAGTACCGTGCGACTGGATCTCGTGAGAAGTTCCTGCTCATGGCACTGCAGCACGATTCGACCAACATCGAGGAGTTTGGAGAGCTGTGGAACCACTCGCCCCAGGTAGGAAATATGTGGGAAACATCGTGGTAGATCAATAGCGATACGGTATCTTATTTCAATTTGAATTAAAAGAACCAGATAAATATATAGTTTACAAAAAATGAAAATACTCTAAACGTGTTTTCCTTCGATGACATTCACTACCACCCCCCCCCAAGCAGGCAATCGTGTTGCGTCATCACTACGCAATAATCTCTCTATTTGCAGGAATGGCGGGCGGAGCACAAACTGCGCTGCAAGATCGTGGATGACGACAGTAGTTCCAATGGGTCGACACCCAAGGAACGAGTGGGGAGGACACTGGGAACTGGAGGAGGAGGAGGAGTTAGTCGTTAGTGATTGTACCCAAAGACTGCACCTGCCCTGCTTGTTGCACACTAGCGTTGTTAGATCGAATAACGCTATTCGCGAATAACGAATAATTATTCGCGAATAGAACTATTCGATCTAACAACACGTACACACTCAACTTATCCTTGCGCATGTGAACAGCTTGTTGTGGATACTGTACTCCCTCACACGATCTATCGTACACCTATCGCTTCTAAAGCTCGCGTTGAAAGATACCGTAGATTATCGTCAGCTTAGTACAGGCACTGCATGATACGAATCTATTTTGCATAATTAATCTCGAAATTAATTAATTAAGGAGGTGGAGTCACTTCGTCAAGATCTCTCCACTCTCTCGTCCAATCAGAAGATACTCGGAATCGTCGTCGCCTTCCTTCTTCTACTTCAGTTCATGTGCATTTTGAATGAACGGTAATTAATATCCCCCACTAATTAGTAATTAAGCTAATTATTAAATTTCAGCTCCAACAATGCCTCTCTCCGTCTCGCCATCGAGACTCTTGCCAATGCGAACAGGAATTCGCACGATGACCTCTAATCAATCGATAATTAGTCTTCCCTTCCCCCGTTCTTTCAATCGATATTTGCCCCTCCCATTCATCTCCAAAGACACTCTACATGGGTACATTTAGTGCTTTATTATTGAACTCGAAAACGCATCAAAAGCTTCACAAATGATCAAATTGTTTCACGATTATCGCGGTTTCTGTTACTAAAGAGATTTCACATCACATCCTGCTAACAATCTATACGGGACTGACCGAATTGAGAACATTCAACGAGGTACATAATGCAACAAACGATGGGGAGAGCAATGTGGATCAAGGGGGGAACGGTATTATCACAAATAGATGGGACGGGGTTCGGACGGAAGGGTACCCTCCTCATCCTAATAACCTCCTCCAAATCCGAGTCCCTTTCCTCTTCCTTGATGGGAGAATTCTCTACTCACTTCATATTGTCTCTCCAATCCAGCCATCAACGCCTTCTGCTTCGCCTGCTCCTCCTTCATCTTCTTGTCGTCCATCTCAAAGAGAACGGAGTCTCGCAAGGAAAAACCCACCAAGCATACGGTATTACTATTTTAAAATTATACGTTCATGAAATGGACTAGTGGTGTGTACTCTCTTTCTATACCTCGGCGCGGCTCTCCCTTTCTCATGTTCAGTTGCCTATCATTTCTGTGTTTAGAAACTGAACATTTTATAATTATTTTACGAGTTTATGTGAATTTGTAACATCCACATTATGGTACTTCTCTGCCTCGCTCCTACCACTAGTGCGAATCAATTACTCGTCCAGATAAATCACCGCTGCACCTTTTGACGTTTCGTGTCACACTCTTTCTCCCTCTCTCGGGATTACACTGCGCGTCCATTAGACATTTGACGGCCAACACAAAAAGATCATCAGTCATAATCCAGTCATAAATCATAAGTCCAGTTAGCACACGCAATAATGAGAAAATACTACCCACAACATAGTATCTTTCTCACCCTTTTTTCTTAGATCCGATTGAACCATTTTTAATTTTCTAACTAGTTGTCAGTGTTCCTAATTTTCCATTGATTAAAAAACTGGAAGTATTTTTCGGCACGATCCATGGGGGTAATCATAATCGCCCATTTCCCCCACTCCCTTCCACTGACCGAGTCTCCCTCCGCGGGCGCATTCTTGATGCCCATCAACTTCATGAACTTGGATGACTGGGCAGAGTTGCCGCCTGCTGCAGCAGTGAACGCTGCCGACCACATACCTGTACAGATGGAATTGGGCCTTTTAGAAGGAAGGAAAGAGAAAAAAACAAGAGGGCACCAGGGAATATTACAATAAATTTTTTTGGCTCGAATCTTAAAACCAAAACATTCGAAAATGGATGCACAGGTGAATATGGGTTTCACATACTTCTCATATCTGCCAAACAAACATTCTCAGTAATACTTAACGACTCACGGAATGCCAACCAATGAAGAATTTAAAAACAATATATTTGGACTCCATTGTTAAAAATATTTCGCACGGATACACTGGTGAATGTGGGTTTCACATACTTCTCATCTCTGCCAACCAAGCATTATCAATAATACTATTCACACAGGTCATTCCAACTAATGAATTTCTTACTCCCGAATTTTCTGCTAACTAGGCATGGAAAGACTGGTGAATGTGGGTTTCACATGCTTCTCGTATGTCTCAACCAAACTTTCTAAGCAGTTTTCTTCAACAAATCAATTGCACTCACCCGCATTCTTCTCCACCGTCTTCTCTTCTGTGGCAGTGGACGACGACGCCTCATCGCCGCCCTCGCACGGCTCTCAAATAGGAATATAATTAAAGAGTTTAATTTATTTAATAATAGATAAAATTTTTAAAAGTTGGTCCAGCAAAAGTTGACAGTATTGTTTTCTCAGAAAAAAAATGTCCCCCAAAATCTGTATAGGCTTAATAAGGTGATGCTAATGATAAGATGTTATTTTAATTTGATATTGATTTATTTTTCACTACACATTCGACATGCATTAGTGATTGAAAGTCAACAGCACTCTGTGCATTTTTTTGGGCAAAATGGATGGTGGGAACCTAAATTTTAATTAAACAATACTGACTCTTCCAAAGTAGTTTCCTCTGTTTGAGTTCCTCTGCTCTATCGAGTACTTTGGCAGTCGCCCATGCTGGCTTCGACGGGTCGTGCTCACTGCAACCATACCAAGTAGATGCATGTTGTCGCACCCTTGTGGTGCACGATACATTAATAAAATAAATACGCAAATATACCCATGGCTTGTCGCATTCAAACATTAAAGACGATCCCATAGGTCGAAACGATAGGTAGTAAATTGCAAAAGAAATGCAGATAAGGGTTTTAAAAAAATTTATGAATGGAAACGCCAAAAAATGGACAGTTTTCGTTATTTTTACGTACTTTTCGGCCTATGCACGATCTACCCTATTTTCACTTCATATTTAAAAATGGAATTTCCAATACGCATATTTCTTACTCATAATAAGCAGGAGAGTATCATAGAAGTAGCACTAACCGTGTATCATCTCTCTTCTTCCACCCTTGTCCATCGTTGTTGCTCTTGTCATTTCTATTATTCCAATTTCTATTGTTGTCGTTTCTATTGTTCCAGTTGCCTCTGTCCTGTCTCTGAAAATTGAAATATTATTTGCGGCTTTGCAGAATCATGAACCCTACTCCTGAAGCCCAAATCTGGTCAATATAATCGACCAAGTTCTGGAATTTCATTCGCACAAACCTTGCCTTCAACAATAGAGCCAAAATCACTTTGCTAAATGCTATACTTCCTCGTTGCATGATTATCGATTTGTGTTTATTAGCTAAATAATGGTATAATGTAGCTTCTCCAGTTGTTCATGAATGTCTATAACAGAAACCCATACCATTTCTCGATCGCGGTTCCATTGCCCTCCTCCTCCTCCTCCCCTTCCTCCTCTATTATCATTCCTGTTCCAATTGCCTCCTCTCTGATCTCTCCAATCATCTCTTCTATCTCTCGATCGATCGAATTGCTTCTCCTCGTGCTCACGACCCTCCTTCTCCTCCTCTCTGCAGTATTATAATTCCAAATTTTATACTCCACATTAAAAAAAACTTTCGTGTACTTACTGTCTGATCCTTTCACTTTAGGTTTCTGCCATTTATCAGCGAAACGATTTAATAATTCGACCCCTTTTTTTTTTTTAGTCTTTATGAATATATACATACCGTTGACAATACCACATAATTGGACACAACACATCATACCATCTATTACATTTATAAAATGATACGAACACACAAAAAGTCAAAATGGTACTTCCTGTGTTTACCAAAGCGAGAGAGCGGGCAAAAGTGAGAGGGTCGCGTACGTGCCTGTGTGGTAAACAACGGAAGTCCGTCATTTGACTTTTTGGTGTGATCGTATCATTTTATAAATGTAATAAGTTGGAAGGTAACCATACAACAAGTTGTTTACCACCCACGCACTCTTCAGCGCTATCTCTTCAGAAAGTTGTATAGTTACCTTTCAAAAAGAGATAAACACTCGAAAATGAAATTTCTAAGCGTATCGACAGTTTCGGGACAGTTCTGTTTCGTTGTTCATTTCCCTTTGTTTTTGAAAAAGAAACTTTTGAGTGGTCTTTCACTACTTTCAAAGTTTTCTCAAATAATTCGTTTCTAAGGACTAAAATACTAAACCGTTTCTTGTCCTTCTTCTCTTTGTGTCGATCCTCCGACTCATCCTCCTTTCTTTTCTTCTTCTCTCTATGGTGCTCCTCTGATTCCTCCTCACGCTTTTTCTCTTTCTTCCTTTCCTTCCTTCTTTCTTCAGATTCCTCATCTACCTCCTCCTCACGCTTCTTCTCCTTCTTCTTTTCCTTCCTAGTTTCTCCCGATTCGTCGTCAACTTCCTTTTCTTTCTTCTTTTCCTTCTTCCTCTCCTCAGATGCCTGCTCCTCGGCCTCCTTTTCCCTCTTCTCTTTCTTTTTCTCCTTCTTCTCCTTCCTCACGGCTCGTTCCTCCTCCTCTTCATCCGACCCAAACCGTTTCTACAATCGTCGAGTGCAGTCTGAGAAGAGAATTAGACAGGGAAACAGGCACCACCAAACTTACGTGAGATGACATGCTCCCGGCGGCTCCGACGATTGAATATCCAGCAACAGCCGTTGAATCGCCTTCAAAGCCACGCCATAGTATCAAAATAAATCTGATAACAGCAACAAAAAGACATAAAACGAGAAAAAATAACAAAAAAAGCCTACTTTCGAAAAACTGCCGTCCGTCGCAGGTGCCGGTTGGAGTACGGTTTTGGTGCGGATCGAGTAGTGATGGTCTTCACACAGTTTTTCGATATTATTTTTATTTCTTTATTATTTTTATTAATTTATTTGAATATTTTTGTAATATTTTTATTCAATAATAACTTATAAGTGATGTCCAAAATGAGCTACTCGCACCGTTCTTTCACTGATTTTGTCACATCGCCAAGCATCTCTGCCAGTGATCTACTGATATCGATTGATAAGGCCGATTGTCGACATTGATAGACATGAATATTGCCTGAGAGTATGACAGTGTGATAGTCCTTGGGATGGTATGAACACGACACACAATTTCCGACAGACAATCACACATAACCATTGGATCTCGAGTGTGAGATGAGAAAAGGGTTTTGAAATGTGAATTCCCATTGTCACCACATATAATTTCAGCGACAACAACTGGGCATGACTGCTACAAGAACAGGAACAGCAAAATAAAAACATCAACAACAATAAGTGTCTACGAAACGAAATTCAACAATTTGCAACTCCATTCTCCTCTAATTCTCGTCAGTGTACCTAGCAGTGTGTTCCAACACCACACCCTAATTTGCTCTTTCCCCTAGAGAGAGTCGGTACATGGTGCATCTGGCCACTACGTTTCCCAGATTACAGTTCATTTTCCAAGTCCCGCGTGGCAGAAAGCATTCTCCATTCGGCTACGTCATCAATAATGGCAGCCATGACTTGGGTACCGACAATGAGGTGAAGGCCACTGGGTAACTGAGTGGAATTGGAGTTCTTGGTGAGAGTATGGGTGATATCGACTCCAAGAAGGATTTGTATAATCTGGCTGGCAATGACATGATGGGAAATTTGGATTGAATTATCCTTCTGATATTTGAAATCGTGATCAGGGATTGAAGCCACATTCATTAGCTTTTTTGCGAGTGTTCGGTCGATCAAAGAAAGCTGTGAGCCACTATCGAGGAGTACGGTAGCATCACGGGCAGTACCGTAATCTGGATTCTGAATCACCGCCTTGGGGGTGCAGAGACGGACACTGGTTGGAATGGGAAGATTCGTGACCATCGATTGGGTGAAACATCCGAATTGACATGTGGAGAGAGTGGTTTCAACCAGTTGCCATTTTTGGGAAGATCATTAGCTACTTCTCTCGGGTTCTCCTTGGTTGGTTTCTGCTTAGAGCCGTCGGAAATTGGAATGATTGGGAAAAAAAGGAATGATTGGGAAAAAAAGATGAGCCACATATTTGAGATGAGAATGCGTTCTCAATTGCACGGAGTTCGAGTTCATCACTGAGCTCTCGTTTCCTTTCCGACTTTCAAAATCGGAAAATTTTCCGACGTGATTTTTTCCCGAAAAAAATCGGAAAATCGGAAAATTCTGAAAATCGGAAAACGGAAAATGCACAGCCCTGGTGCAAACGAACTCGAACTTCGATTCATTCCTGACCGGTCGCGCTAAACGAACTCGGTTTAAATGATCGATCACTTTGGAGGGAAAACCGATCGATCGTATAAACGATCGATCGTTTAGCCAAGCAATAGCGATCGATCGCCAAAAACGAACTAGTTAGTTTTTCGTGGGACAGTCAGAAGATGACCTGTTACTAACCTAATTCGTCCTTTTAAAGATATAACCAGACTATATCGCAGGCGCTGATTTGCATGATATGGAATACCGTAAGCCAGTCAGCGCCCTCCGCCAAAATCAACCTACCGTCTCTGAAATTACAATTGTTTGTGTTGTAAGAGTTGGATTTGGAGGACTAACACCCGACGACTATACTTTGATCCTGGTACGGTATCCCGGGCTACAGAAGTGATGCTACAGTATCCCGAATTCGAAATTTCGGAAAAGAGGCTGAGTTAGTTGTTTGGCTTCGGCATTGAGTCTTATTTACCAATAACTTATATCGCGAGCTTTGTACAGTATCACTATGTACGGTAGTCAATCTATGGTAATCAATGTCCAGCACGCGTTCAGATACGTGGAGAGAAGAGATTGAATCAAAGCTCTTTAATTGGGCATCTCCGATTGACATATTTACGTTTTCCTCAATCTAGCTCTTGACTGACTGAGATACTCTGGTATTTTTGCCCCAATGGATCCCTAGTTGATAGATCAATGGGGGAAAGATCAAAGACACCGAAGGTTTCCCAATGGGGGAAACTGTGGGATCCCATTGGGAAAATTTCCCCCAACAAGGGGACCACAGTTTCCCCCATTGGGAAACCGTCGGTGTCTTTGATCTTTCCCCCATTGGTCTATCAACTAGGAATCCATTGGGGCGAAAATACCAGAGTACAGTGGGTAACTGGGCCACTTCCATCGATCGAATTCGCGCCATTACCGCTGCCTTTGTTCGATTGGCGCGGGTCTTGTGCTTTTCGACAAATTTGGATAATTTGGACTGGTCATAGGTACTGTAGTTGAGTTGCTACGTCGACGCCAGCCATAACTCGATCGAAATAGTCCTTCTCTTCAGATTGGACAGTCGGATCCTGGAAAGAGTCAATGGATCAGATCTGATCTCAGATCTGAGATTAGATCTGAGATTAGATCCTTGTACTCATCGAGAATTGTGTCGACATCGATGAGGACACGGACAAGGGAAGACGAGGGAGAAGAGTAGTCATAGATAGTATCGACACCGAATAGTTCATTGGTGTTAAACTCAATGACTGTGAGGGATTGCTTGAGATCTGTTAATAGACCGGGGAGGTTACTGTAGTCTGAGAGCTGGGAAGTCATGGCTGCAATTATTGATGACGTAGCCGAATGGAGAATGCTTTCTGCCACGCGGGACTTGGAAAATGAACTGTAATCTGGGAAACGTAGTGGCCAGATGCACCATGTTCCGACTCTCTCTAGGGGAAAGAGCAAATTAGGGTGTGGTGTTGGAACACACTGCTAGGTACGCTGACGAGAATTAGAGGAGAATGGAGTTGCAAATTGTTGAATTTCGTTTCGTAGACACTTATTGTTGTTGATGTTTTTATTTTGCTGTTCCTGTTCTTGTAGCAGTCATGCCCAGTTGTTGTCGCTGAAATTATGTGTGATGACAATGGGAATTCACATTTCAAAACCCTTTTCTCATCTCACACTCGAGATCCAATGGTTATGTGTGATTGTCTGTCGGATATTGTGTGTCGTGTTCATACCATCCCAGGGACTATCACACTGTCATACTCTCAGGCAATATTCATGTCTATCAATGTCGACAATCGGCCTTATCAATCAATATCAGTAGATCACTGGCAGAGATGCTTGGCGATGTGACAAAATCAGTGAAAGAACGGTGCGAGTAGCTCATTTTGGACATCACTTATAAGTTATTATTGAATAAAAATATTACAAAAATATTCAAATAAATTGATAAAAATAATAAAGAAATAAAAATAATATCGAAAAACTGTGTGAAAACCATCACTACTCGATCCGCACCAAAACCGTACTCCAACCGGCACCTGCGACGGACGGCAGTTTTTCGAAAGTAAAAAGCCTCCGCTCCGGAGTTTCAACGCACGATGTGCGCGCGATTTCGGTAAAACATCGTGCGCGCGCGATTTTCACATGATGCACCGCGAGATTTCCACAAGTCGCGCGCGGGCTTGATCCTGAAACCGTAATTTCCGTTCAAGACCTTCAACAGAGCACACGATTTCCACACGACGCGCGCGACATTTCCGCTACTCGTTTTGCATGACGCGAAACTAGTAGTGGAAATCGCGCGCACATCGTGCGTTGAAACTCCGGAGGCGCGTTTGCAGCACACAAAGCAATTGGAGCAAGCTCACAAATGACAGTCGAGAAATACTGTATTTTCGATATTACACCATCGATCATGATTTTTTATTATCATTTTGTTTATTTCTGCTTTCGCTCACCGCTTTTCTTCTAGGCATGCTCAATAATGTCAGATCGAGAATGGGTAGCTTTGTGCACTCGTTGCGATCTGCTCTGCCCGCGTGCAGGTACCGTCATTTGGAGTGGGAGACTAACAAACTAGATTGACCAGTTCGCTATTTGTCATTGATCTCACTCCTTTCTTGTTTCCCATTGCATCATCCACTTGCGTTGTCTCACTTCTCACTTCATTTAATTGCAGATCTTCTCTCCGACCAACAAGCAGCATGTCCGACAAACCCGGTCAGTTGTCTCTCACGGGGGCTCAAAAATTCAGATCCTCTACAAGAGAAATGAACAGATAATGGTCACGAGCGCAATGCGTAAATTTCCATTGCTTACTACGGTATTGAGATGAAAATTGCGTATTGCGATGGCTACATCAAGCATTATACCGTAGTAAGTGCAGCTTATTCGCGGACCGCTTTTTTATCCGCCTTTGAGCCCCCGTGTCTCTCCTTCCCTGACTCTATTGACTTCATTCGCACGGCGTTCTGGCGAGTGTAGGAAAATTCGTGCAGACAGTCAGAGTGCGAAAATAGCATACAAATGGGCGATGGTCTCATCAGGAATTCAATTTTGACACCTTGTCCAGAACGCCGTGTTTTCTCCCTACACTCGTCTACTTCCGGTTACTAAATAGTGTTTAACAGGTCTCGATGACATCGGAATCAAGAAGCTGGGAGTGGCGGACGCGAAGGGAGTGAAAGAAGAGGACTGGAAGAAGGTGCTCGACGCCAAGACTTACGCGGTACGTCTTGCAGTGTCCATTGATCGCATTAAACGGCACCGGAAACGGACAATCCAAAATCTTCTACCGTTGTCTACAGCGAAAAGAGGCCTACTTTTTTTAGTCTACAAATGGTTTTACCATCTCAATTATGGTCAAATCTTGTGTTTTACTACCTGCTAATGATAGGTATTTATTATGTGCCCTTGATGAACCAACACTGCTTTATTTAATATTTCAATGTGCAGTCCTTTCTGAGTTTACTAATTAATAATCATAATAATAATTAGTGTTGAGGTGACTCGGGAAGCGGATACGGAGGCTCCCTTCACGGGCGCCTACGATAAGCACTTCGAGAAGGGCAGATATCGGTGTGTGTGCTGCGGAGTCGAGCTGTTCAAGTGAGTCCTGTGTTTCTCACATTCCCTAAAGTTCGCGCAAGGGCGACACTGTAAATACAACTGTTTTGGATAGATTCGATCGATAATAGTCTAATGGCTCATGGTCCCGTTCGATGTAGTGACGATGCCTACACACACGTAAGGAATACGACGGGGTCAAGATTCCGAAAGATGAAAATTTAGGGAACCGTAAGAATCACTGTGTGAGTCATGCGTATTTTTCAACTGCTAAGCCTCACTCTGACCGAGTAAGCTATGAAGAAATGCCTTGATGATTTATGGTGCGACGCAGACTTAGTAGTGGTCTCTTCTGAACGACCGACTCATGATCTTTGTAAAAGATTTACAGCGTGCGGAGGAATTATTTTGTCATCAAGACAAATGGGCCTGATATGTTTAAATGCTGAAAAAAATGTTTACTTCATGTTATGGTATTCATACATGCTCATTGATTTATGTGCTAGGGAGCAAAACAGTTCTAGCTATATCTATTTTGCCACATTTGCACTACCACCGGTGTGCATCCCCAAGGTACTATCAAGCTTGGGGCAACTCGGGGAACGAGCGCGTCAAGTGAGAGAATCAGACAACGAGACAGAAAGTCCCTAACTTGGCATCAAGTTGACGTTCCCCAAGTTGGTATCAAACTCTGTATCGTTGTCTGATCTCTCTTAACCTGTCACACTATTTCTCATGAAATTCCCCAATTTGACCCCAAGCTTGATACCAACTTGGAATTCTCTCCCTGATACCAATTTGGAATTCTCTCCCTGATACCAACTTGGAATTCTCTCCCTGATACCAACTTGGGGATGCACGCCGGTAACTGTTAGCAAGAGGTATAGTTTTGTACAAATCAATTCAATAATCATTTAGTTCCGACTCGAAGTACTGGGCTGGTTGTGGCTGGCCGGCGTTCTCCAATTCAGTCGACTCCGATCTCAATATCACCAGAATCGTCGATAAATCGCACGGAATGAGCAGAACCGAAGTCCGGTGCAAAAATGTGAGCATTCCCAATTATTTATCATTCTTTCCACTATTTCTTTCGAAAAGAAAGCACAACGTTCCGGGAATTGCAACTGATTTTTTTCGCTGAACGTCCGGCTCTACTAGTCCCTAAATGCGTTACTTGCTCAGAAAAGCGCACCATATTTTTTTTGCAAAAGGGCGAATCCCGTCATTGCAAATGCGATTATGCTAATTAATTAAGTGCAACGCGCATCTGGGACACGTCTTCGACGACGGACCGGCAGACAAGGGAGGAGAGAGATACTGCATCAATAGTGTGTCCATGGTATTCGAGAAGATGTAGAGAGGGGAAATGCTCTCTCTCTCTCTCTCTCTCTCTCTCTCTCTCTCTCTCCACATTCATTCCAATTTGGCAGCTAGACACATTTCATACAAATTGTAAATAGTATACGAGTTTGTGAATCTCTTCTTGAATCAAACTGTTTCATCCAATTCACTCAGCAAGTTTCGTAATTCGAATAAACTTGTAGCATTCCGTCCATTGAGTGCCGCACCGTATTTAGAGAACACAAGGTCGATAGGAAAAGCAAGGGTTTCCGAGATCTGAAAGATCGATAATATGGGATGGTTACGGTATTAGATAAATATCACCTCAGGACACAACTTTTCTGAGAGAAACTGCCTCAATGGCTCTTTAGCAAGTCGACTGATTATTCCTCCGAGCAGTTTGAATTCGATCTGAACGAATATCAAAGATCAATTTGGATTATCAAGACCAACCTTGGCATCCAGACTTGGAATCAGTGTACTGCATTGAGTCGAATTGGGCATGGTGAGAAAGAGGTAGAAATTGTTGATGGTGACGCTGAAATCGATAAAGATCGATAGAAGGGATACTGTAGGGCTACTGCATCGGAATGGTAGGCTCCTGTCCCAGAAGCATGTAGTCGAGTGTACCCTCGATATGCATTGTAGAATCCTTGATCTGAATAGACTCAAAATCAAGACGATACGGTATCAACTACGGTAAGACTGTCAACAACCTTACCGTAATCGATATCGTATCATCCTTGAAGTCGAGAAAGAATCCTTCGGTGGGTGACAGTAATTGAGCAGACACAATTTTTGCTTGGTAAAGTTCCAGAATGGGAATCTCAAATATTATAAGGTTACTGTAGATCCTACTCTTTCTCACCTTGAGAAAGTTCAGGCTCCAATTAAGCGGAAAGTCAATGGGTAACAAGAAGGGGTCATTCTTCTCCAGATTGGCGACATACGATATAAGGGTCTGGCCGATGAACGACCATTGAGAGGTACTGTACAGTCACTTGTCGATTGACTCTGGATCTACCGTAATCACCTGTGAATGTAGATGAGAAGGAGGAGTGGAACTCTCATGTGGACGGACGTCAGAGAGGAAGGAGTGAATACACCACTAGAACCTCTCCCTTTTTCCATTCATCCCAGTTAATCCCCTTCTCCCCTTTCCAAAACAACGGAGACTCCAAACGGAAACAATCATTCATCGTTTATATTCCAGAATTCTAAGCATCACAACTGAATAACACCCGCCGTATGGTATAGGACATTGAGATATAATAAAGAGATCAGTGATAAAATATTCAATTAAATCTTCTTGAGTGTCTTCTTGATAAGTGCAACTCGTTGATTGTGGGCGACCACTCCGGGATTCTTCTCGTTCACATTCGAACTTCCACCCTGAACAAAATAATATTTATCTTACTTCAAATAAATGTTAAGTAGATAATGAATAGCAATGAAGTGAGTTAAAACAGCTGGACGAGCAGCTCAATGGTATTGCTAAATGAACTTCGGAGATTGCATCATCACTACGCAATCACATTTTTAAAAAGAAGCAAAAGCGGAGCAAAAACTCACCGGATTAGACATGAATGTAGTCGCACGAGGGATTCGGGGCATCTGCATAAAGGAATTGTCAGAAAATATGCATGATTGATAGAGAAACAAATAGTGCAACCATTATTGGATAAGAACATTCCTCAACTTTTGATAAATTGTCAGCACAAATTGCATTGATAATTGACTCTCGTTGCAAAAAAAGACTATACACATTTTTTTGCGATTCTCCTGTCATAGTATACCGTGACTGCCTATGGATGATGCAATAAACTCACACTGAAGACCTGCTCGAGTACCAATTCGACGTCCCTCGCCTCGAGTCTCGAATTGCCTCTGTGGGTAGCCAGTCGACAAACGCGATCCACCAACTGAAAATTTACAATATAATTATGTGAATTTCAGTATCCTTCCAGCTTCATCAAACAATGATACGCATTTCAACCATATATTTCTCGCTAGATTCATATTTTTCGAAAGAAAAGAATGCAGAATAACTAAGAAATAATGCAAAAAAATCAAGGCTAAATATGCATTCACTGATCTGCGAATTCTTGCAAAAAAATCATGATATTCACAAACTGGACTCTCGTTTCACACTCCACATTTTCCGCTGGAAAAACCCTACGAATAATCAATGTGCGTACTCAACAAATTACTGCTCTCTCGATAGTATCTCATCTACAAGGAAAATATAATACCTTCTCTTGTATTTGCCCATTTTGAAACAACATTGTGATTTACAACTGATTTATGATAAACTAAGTAGTAATCACATCTCATCAGTAACTCTCCTCCCTACCTACCTCATCCACAAATTCCTCCGTGTACTCTAGCAGCGCGTCCTTCACAGGTTCTTCCAATACGATCGTTGGTTCGACTTCTCTTGCCAGATCGTCCAACTTCGATTTCTCGATCAGAACTCCCTCGTTCGAACCCGGCTGCTGAAAGGAAAGAGTCACGTACACAGTACAATTATGATATTATTTTTAGATCCTAAATATATATTTTAAATAAAATAATCGATGATTTTCCTATTTCTGCACGCATTCCATTTATATCCATTTTCACCTTTTTACTATACTATTTTTCTCTGATAAATAATGAATTGATAAATCTGTCACTGATGAGCTACAACACAGCACTTCCCACTCATCTGCCCTCTCAAGTATGAAGTATCAAGTATCAAGTACATGTGAAACCGTCAATCACCATCCCGCCCCCCCCCCTCCTCTACTCACCATCTGTACCAGCACAGGCTGGTTGACTCCGGGTGGTGGGGGCGGGGGTCCTCCTCCTCCCTGTCCTGGTGGGGGCGCGTGCGACTGAGGGGGCGGGGCCATCTGGGGCGGCTGCGGCTGCTGCTGCAGTGGATGGCCGCCGGCTGCAGTGGTCGGAGGGGGCGCCTGGCCGGGCGGAGGCATCATGGGGCGATTCTGAGGAGGGAACAAGTGGAGGAGAAAATGAATTACAATAGTCACACAACTAATGTGAGACAGAGGCATAAATGAATAGCTTTTGAATCATACAAAAAAAATTTCAGTCGAATTATACATTCCCTTACTCACGTTATGAACCATAATGGGAGGTCCGAATCCGGGTCGAGCCATCGGGGGATACGGGCCCGGTCGGCCTGCAATCACTCTAGTTAATGCAGTGAACAGTGTACCCGACTAGTCTCAAATGTTCTCTTCATTTCGCGAACTCTCTCGACCGGTCGATGGGTGAGATCTATTTGCGAAATGAAGAGACCATTTCAGACTAGTCGGGTACACTCAGAGGTAAAAAAGTATAGTAGCCTGGAACATCTGAACGGGCAGGTTTTCTATTTTTTGATAGTCTACCGGGCAGGTTTCTACATTACTGGGTTGTTTTCGGAGACTCTGTCGGGCAGGTTTCGTTTTTAGGGGTTAATTTGATCAGGCATTTATTTTTCACCCCCGCCTTCGGCGGGCAGGTTATGTCGAAATCTACCCACTTTTTGACCTATGGGTACACTGTTCACTGCATTAGGAAAAAATTAGAAAAAAAAACTATTGTCATCCAGACGCATCGTATTTTTAAAAAAAAATCAAACGCATGAATAAACACGATATCCTCCACCTCAAAACCCCATCAAAAATGAAAGTTCCAACTTAGAGAAGAAGCCCACGGCATGAATACTCACCATGCGGGTTATGTGGCATGCTGACCATCCTCATGGGTCCTCCGGGTCCGTGATGCTGTCCAGGGTGGCCTCCGGGTCCGCCGAGAGGGCCTCCTGGTCCCCCATGGGGTCCACCCTGCATGGGATGGGGCACGCCGTGTCCCGGAGACGGCCCTCCTCCTGGTCCGTGAGTGGGCGGAAGCACGAAGGAAGGGTCGGGCATCTGCATTATTGCATTTATAAAATTATATGATTTAATAAATTATCAACACGGTTCCGATGTTTACCGAAAGCGAGAAAACACACAATAGCGAGAGGGTTGGCTGCGTTCCTGTTTGGTAAACAACGGAAGTCCGTGTTTTTGGCTTTTTGGCCTCATTTTATACATTTAATATGCAACCACATCCAATGACATCATCATTTTGAAAAGAACAGGAAACAAAAAAAAAGGGAAACAACGCTCGCAACATATGAAGATCGCTGTACGAAAAGCGCTTGGATACTCGCCAGAATTGATTGATTGACTAGTGTGTAAGAAGAGAGCTAGCTGTCGACGTGACACGTGCGCATCTAAAGGCGATAAACATTTCGAAAGGACCCAATGATTGCTTCGAAGAGTCTCTCACACCATCTAATTGGCTCCCCTCTCCTTTCTAGCGTTTTCTCACAAACACAAGCGTAAACAGACCTCAGTACAGCAAAAAAGTGATGGTCTGAGATAATACCTGTTTTGGACACACTTCGATGGGTTAGGAACGCTGGTAAAATCTCATGATATGCAAACTTGATTGGAGATCACTATGTAGCTCTGAAGAATCAACTTATTTGCGGTTTATTAAGAATAACTCGATACCCAATGGACGAAACCGAAATATCTAAAGAAGGACTCTAGTTAGATTTTTGAGTCGAACATCACTGTGTTTTTCAATTTTCCAAAATATATTTTATTTCGGAAATTCGTTTTATATAAAAATCATAACCAAAAAGAGATAGTAGAAACTTTCAAAGTATCTCGAGCATACCTTAGGTGATCCATGTTATTTTTCTGGCAGCACAAAACCTACCGGAAATTGAGTTATGATTTTTTAACTGTTGTGATTCCAACTATGAAACGGCTAATTCGAGAGAAAAGTGCCCGATTAGCATCAAAACGACCTTTCATTTCTAATCCCCGAGCCCGCGCTGTGTTTGAAAATGAGAAATGAGGCGACTAATCCATGCAAATCGAACATTTTTAGCTCAAATTGGGACACTCGCCCTCATATCTCGACATTCAAAAAATCATAACTCAATTTCCGGTAGGTTTTGTGCTGCCAGAAAAATAACATGGATCACCTAAGGTGTGCTCGAGATACTTTGAAAGTTTCTACTATCTCTTTTTGGTTATGATGAAACGAATTTCCGAAATAAAATATATTTTGGAAAATTGAAAAACACAGTGATGTTCGACTCAAAAATCCAACTAGAGTCCTTCTTTAGATATTTCGGTTTCGTCCATTGGGTATCGAGTTATTCTTAATAAACCGCAAATCAGTTGATTCTTCAGAGCTACATAGTGATCTCCCATCAAATTTGCATATCATGAGATTCTACCAGCGTTCCTAACCCATCGAAGTGTGTCCAAAACAGGTATTATCTCAGACCATCACTTTTTTGCTGTACCGAGTATTGTCTGACTCTTAAGCAAACCGGCTCATAAGCTATGTCGTTCCACACGCGTTTCAATTATATTTCTGACATACCGATGTCATTTAAATTTAAAACCGGGGTGTTCCTGCCAGTGATGAGCGCTCCCCCTCGGATCGGGGTGCCGCTATTGCGAAATATGCTAATGTGCATTTCCTACGAGCTTCATATGTAATATTTTTCGACCAACTTTTCGTGTATAGTGTAGTGTTCGACGAGACAAGGAATTGCGGGACCGCGAAATTTTCAATTTGGCCAAAATTGAGCAGCTACGGGCACTTTATTTTTCTGGAATCGGGGTACCCCCTCGGATCCGAGGAGGTCGCTCACCACTGGTTCCTGCACTATAGTTTGCTTTTGATTTCGTTTGATTTGGTTTGATTTCGTAAGTTTTGCGAGAAAAGGTAGGCCAAGGTTTATTCCGACTTCTTGGCAAAAGTTATTGATCAATGTATTGTGAACATCTCAAAATAATTGCCGAAAGTATCTGATGACGCTCATTTGAACCGAAATATTAACAAGAAAACGTGGTTCACATTCTCACCTCCATCTTCACATTGCTCGGATTGTACTCCATCTTGATCTGAGGCATAGGGGGTGGGAGTTGCTGTGGCTGAGTTGAGGGAGGAGAGGTGAACTCCATCTTCACTTGAGCTGGATTGAACTGCTGCTGCTGACCCGGCTGAAACAACACACACAATGCCACAACTTTCAGAGTACTTCCATTTATAATAGAATTATGTCTCTCGTGTTTACGCGTCTATCAAATCTAGACATGAGCAAACAATCAATTATCGATGAATTTCTCTTTTTCTCGTTTCTACAATCTGTTTTGATTGGGATATACTCAAATGCCTTATGAAAAAATCATATCTGGATTCCTGATTCCTACTGTGTAAATAATCAATAAAACCCACGTGAAACTGTTGTGGAGGGAATTGCTGAGATCCGGATGGCTGGCCGAATCCCCCAGCGGGCGGCGGTTGGTTATTCATTTCTAGATTCGAATCTAATTGTTTTTTTAAAATTTTATTAGCTATTCAGATACTTCCGTGAACACGAATCAGTGAAGGAACTGCTGGACATCATAGTTGAGAAAAACATTTTATGCTCATAGATAGGATACAATTGGAAGCATGTACATTGTGAGATTGAAAGGTCAGCCAAAAAATCGTTGAAGAAGAAAGCATAGTGAGAAAAAGTGAAACGAAAGACCGAATTCAAATTGTGAATGGCAATGGAACACAACAGATTTACTCCACTGAACGGGGATTCAATCTGGACGGATGACTAGCATTTTGAAATTATAAGGCAATTTGGGGTGGATTGCAACTGAAAAAGAATGAACAATGGTCAGACCCTCTCCATTCTACACACTCTCATGGACCAGACGATGAGTGAGAGAGCATGTGAAATGGAGAGAATCAGACACTTGCTTAAAGAATGGAAGCGATTGAGTAGATGAAAGCATGAGAAGAAGAAGAGATCTGCAGCAGCCTCACCAATCGTACAAGTCACCTCTGCAATGGACACGACACTGATACAACACACTTCCAAAACTACAGAAAGGGGTCGTAGTGAGAGAGTGCAAAAATGAGAGAGACCCTCTCCATACACACACACTCACACACGCTTCACTCAGTGCACGGTTTGAATCAGTGATTGTCTTGGGAGGAAAACAAGTTACGATATTTCGATGGGCGGATGATAAGGGAGATAAAGCGATAGATTACTTTGGCGCGGGTGTCGAAGACTGGAAGACGGAGGAGGACGCCATCAGATTCTGGATGTATTGTCCCAGCACTTGGTTCTCGCTGCGAAGCTTGACCGACTCCTCCTTGACACACTCCACTCGCTGACTCAGGTCTGAATGAGAGTTTAATGATGTATGATTGCCAAAGGAGCCACAACACTCCCCTCCCCGAACACTCACGAAAAATCCACTCACAAGCTGGACGAGGAACAGAGGCAGAGGTCAATAAGTAAAGAAGCGTGGAAAACTGGTCGGCAGGCTCTTGGCTATGTCGAAATTTAACCACTTTTTGACTTATAAACAGAGGTCTTATCTCAGAAAGGAAATGAAGATTCCCGATTGTGTCAAATATCCCAGACCGATGACTGTTTCTCCGCGGCTAATCAGTTGAGACTAGTCACTAGTGTGCACCAGTCATTTATTTGGGTTGAAGAACTGCTATCACATCTGATAAGTGTTTCCCCCTTCGCTGTAAAAGCAAGACACTTCAAATGCACACGTTGGTTTTGCACGATATCTCAAATCCCTATGACATGCTATTGGTTTAGGAATAAATGAATGAGTGAATGGACCGACCGTCGAGCGTGTCTTGCAACTCGAGCACGTGAGCGATCAGTCGTGCTTTCTCCTCTGCATCCTCTGGCGGTTCCTCGCGGGGCAGAGGCTGTGCGGGTCGTGGAGTCGATCCCATCATAGTCATAGTCTCATCGCCTAAAATAAGTCGTGAAATAGAGCGAAAATAAGAAGAGAAATCAAATGAAACATGAACAAACCTTCGTCGGCCAGCGGAATGTCGTCGTCCATAGCCACGGGCGTCTTGACGGATTCCTTATCGGCTGACATGACACTACAATAAAAAATGAAAATGGAATTTAACGGAGAAACAGCTGAAAGAGACGAAAACGAAGAGGAAGAATGATCGCCAATTGAATTTTCTCTAACATTGCCCTTTCTCTGCACTCTCTCACGAAAGACATACAAAAGCACACTATTTCGCCTGCGTATATTTCAGCTACGCAGCCAATTTAAGCCAACGTTGCAGCTGAGTGTTCTGTCCCTTTCTGGCTTGTTTCTCTATTATTGTTTGGTTATTTGTCTGTGAATTATTGCTCCGTTTCATCATTTCCTCCACGTGTCCACCTTGGCTCATTGTAGGTAGTTTCATCATGATCACTGACGTGCAACTCGGTATCGCTGCCAACATCATCGGCATTGGCGTCTTCATGCTCGTCGTTCTCTTCCACTACATCACCGTCAACAACGGCGGCAGCTCGGTCAAGAACCACTGATAGCCCTCCGTCGACTTCCATCCGACTCGACTCTTCTGAACACTGTCGTCATGCCTTCCAATTGTGATACACGCTCTCTTCGGAGTTAATAATTTATTCAACACGCTTGTTACCAATGACATTATCTGGGTTCCGTAATAAATGGTTTTATCAATATCTACGCCTATGACATGTGCTCAAATCTGTTCTTAGACAGTGAACATACCTGAATGCTGAATTAACTACGGTAGCCAGAACTATACTTACGGTCTATTGATTTGATGTTCTCAGGATCTTATTACGTAACGTATGAGTCGCTGTTATGCAGCACAACGCGTATGCTAGAGTTGGTAAGTATTTTCTTGAATTGTTCATTTCGATTGAAATACTTGGATCATTCAAATAGATCACAGAGGATACGCTCGGTGTAGTTCTTGCCCCAAGTAATGATGGAATTCTTTGTATGAATAGAAAGGCGAAGTCGTAAATTTCATAATATCTTTCGTCACAGCGACAGGAGAGAGCACGAGCACCGGCACCTACACTCCAACGCGACCCAATCGATATCCCACCAGTGGATACACGACTCCCGGAGGATACTCCACCTACAGCGCGTCAGTTTGTTTATAATTGCTATAACCCTTCAAATCCAGAAAAGTATACCATTCATTTGTCAATAATGACTGATAGAACCAATAACTATTCCGTACACGTGGGCTCAATTGATTATATCACATGCATTTTGTTTACGATTTCGGCGTGAACATAAATACTCGTTCAGTGCTGACGTCGGGTGCTTCACTGCAGTAAAAATGACCGCGGGCGCCAAAGTTTCTCGATTCTTCCGCAGATTAGTGCAGGTAGACGAATCGATATTATCTTTATCATTTCTAGATGTAAAAATATATATTAATAATTGTGCCCGTTGATTATTTTAATTACCGAGTAGAACGAAAGTATGCAATACACGTGTCAATACAAAATGTGAATGCAATAAATTTTGTAAACGTTTAAGCAAAAATGTTCACGATCTCAGAAAAAATGCTAACGATAGTTTTATTTCACAATAGTGATGAAGAATCTGACCTCCTTCCTTTTCAGGTCAAGCAAATGGACTTTGAATTTGCGTCGTGGCAAATGCTGTATCTTCTCATCAATCCGCAGAAAGTTTACCGAAATTTTCTGTACAGGAAAAGTGAGTGCTTGCGCTATTTCGTTATATTTTCACTTTAAAAAAAAATTCGTTGCTCGTAGATTTTATATTGAAACGGGTCTGGAATGTCGTTTTATTCTTGCTGAATCGGACACTCTTAAAAACTTGAAAAAATTGGCAGTAGAGACATTGTTCACGATAGGCGGTATAGTCCATGCAAAATCATAAATTGACGATATATCGATTTCTCAGGGACGAAGGATCAATTTGCTCGTGACGATCCAGCCTTCCTCGTTCTTCTTTCACTCTCACTCCTTTTCTCCTCCGTCCTCTTCGCACTCGCTCTAGGTTTGCTCCGGTTTTTTTCTTTTTTTTATAATTCCATATCGACTATTGTATCATGCAAGGGGTTTATGATCCGGAAGTATTATGATCCTGGAAATGTAGAATATTTTCGAATTTAGTGAAAGTTGCTTAACAAGACTTCTCCATTTCTAAATTGCATTCATTTAATTATGTTTGACTATCCACTGAGCCGTGTTCTCTCTCTCAGGTCTCTCAGTGGGTGGCTTCCTTCGTTTCTTCGCGTGGGTCGTCGTCGTCGACTGTATCGGAGTGGGATGTGTAGTAGCCACCACACTATGGTCCGTAGTTATTATTATTTATCTATCTATTTTTAAAAGTTGTTTTGTTAGCTGGATAATGCCTTCAAGATCAACAATTACATTAGCAATGCGAGATCAAGCAAGGGTGAAACGCGAATCATCGATGGGCGTGATTTAAAAAAAAGCTTCTCTTTTTTGTTGAAAAAAACACTCACTCCATTATCTTTGGTCTAATGCGTTTTGGTATTTATAATGGTTTTATCTATTTGATTAATTTTATTTTGCTGAAACTGTACTGCGATGACAGGTCTGTATTATATTTATGTTAGATATTTTGTTGATTCGATTTTATAATCGCATCGGGATCAAAAACTGCAAATCCACTCACAGGGAAATAAGTCTACAACTGTAGACTTCCCGGCTACCGAGCGACGACTTCATAAGTCTACTCGCATCAATTAGAGGCAGGGGAGTAGCATTTTCTAGACTTTAAAGTCGTCAATCAGTAGCCAAGACTTCTGCAGTCGTAGACTTATTTCCCTCTGAGCAGTGTGTGATGAAACATGGTAGGAGCGCTAATCGTCGGTGTGCGTAATTTCTGTTATTTTTTTAACTAATAGAATAATTCACTTAGTGAATTTCTTTATTTATTCTTTGTCTGTCACAATAATTTAGATGACTCCTCTACTCACCTCCATTCAGGTTGATCTCAAACCGTTTCCTCCGCAAGGCGACGGATCAGGATGTGGAGTGGGGCTACTGCTTCGACGTCCATCTCAATGCATTCTTCCCCATGCTCGTGCTGTTGCACGTACTTCTACCACTCATTTACATACGTGAGTTATAATTAGATAATTATTACTTAGAGAGCCTGTTGCGACTTAGAGAAAAAAATGTGTATTGAGGTTTCAAGTTGCTTTCAAGATTGTGGGAGAAAGTAAGAGTATGATTTCTTAATAACTGGTGATGCAATACGGTTAAATTCTCAATACCAAATAGAAAATAAGGACTTTCGAAGATGAGAAGTAGTCTATGTGTTTATGCTATTCTCCTCTCAGCTCTGATTGACTACGATGGCTTCATCGCTGCCTTCATTGGCAACACTGTCTGGTTCGCCGGCCTCGTCTACTACGTCTATATTACCTTTCTTGGATACACAGGTACCGTAACCAGGATCTCAGTTCTCGATAAATACCTTATCACTCTTCCAGCTCTGCCGTACCTCTACCGTACTCACTACTTCCTGTATCCAATCACATTTGGATTCATACTATACGTGGCGTCTGTGACGGGATGCTGGAATATCTCTCGAACAGCGTTCTACATTTACCACGCCCGAGTGGCCAATCATCCCAATTGAAGAAGCGTTGCATGATCTGACCCCCTCCATACTCCACCCCAGCTACAGTATATAGTGACCGGTTGGCATTTCACTACAGTAATCCCTACCCTTTCCCACAATGTATATGCGACATGATCATAATACGTGTTTGATACTCTTTCTTGCTCCGAATTCCTCTCTTTTTGTTGATACAGTATCCCAATTATACAGTATGAGTGCTAATCTATAATAGAGTGTTTGTCGATCGATACGAAAATGTTTAATGAATACAGCTAAATTAATATGTACTAGTCTGACATTGCAATTAGAATGAAATGTGACATAGTGGTAATAGTAGATACACCTTTAATTATTATCGTCTTCAAAATGCCTTATTTGTACCTTGTGTGAATTTCGTTTGTGCCAATCAGTTGATTATATTTGCATTGCCAATAAAATTGACTGGTTTATTGCTTTTTTGCATAAAAGAAAGAGATTGGGGGAAATTACAGATAATGTAAATGCAATAATCTTATAGATGGGCATTCTGAATTCCTTCGTTCCTCTCTCCACTCCCTCTTACTCGTTCCCTCCAGAGCGGTTAGTTCCTCTCTTCACTATCGATCGATTCGATTTGACCATCTACAGTATTCCCTTCTCTCCAGATACGGTAGCGACCGTAGTCGTTGATCGGGCAATTCACGATGTCGAAAGCACAGAAAGGCCGAGCGAAGAAGAGTCTTCAGAATGAGAACTCCATTGCTACCAGTGAGTACGGTAGTAAGACATACTGTAGACCTACTATAATGCGGATACGGTAGATAAAACGAAAATACCGTATACAATTGATTACAGTGGAGGACGACGGGACCCAAGTCGACAATGTAGAGAAGAAGAAGAAAGGTGGCAAGGCAGCGGCCAAGTCGACAGGTATACGGTAGATCATGGATCGATCGATATCTACCGTAATCTGCAGGAAATCGGCGCAAGACGCAAACGGGCGACAAGATCACCGCGAACAAGGAGACCTACGCCCACTTCGTTGCTCACACTTGCAAAGTGAGAGGAAAAGTACGGTAGCGATTGAAGTTATCGATCGATTCAGACTGGAATACAAGGGCTACTCGCCGAATTCGATGACATCAAGCGAACGACGCAGCCCATCGGAGGTATACTGTAGATTACTAGGTGTACTGTATCCACTCATCGATCGATCGATTATCGTATGCCTCAGGAACTCCCAAGATCGCCTTCGACTCCCACGCCGATCGGAATCGATACAAGGATGTGTACTGTGTCGACGAGAGTCGAGTGGTTCTCAAGTGGCCAGAGGGAGCTCGTGAGTATCAATTATCGATTGATTGGACTGATTGATCTTTGATCTCTCTGCAGTGGACTACATCCACGCCAATTGGGCGCCCGTGGACGACAAGCGCAAGTACATCTGCACTCAGGTTGATCTTTGATCTCTCTGAGCTCTCTCAATTATCGATTGATTGCAGGGTCCAATCGTGGCCACCATCGACGACTTCTGGCGGATGGTCTGGCAGGAGAAGTGTCTGTGAGTTACGGTAGTCGATCGATCGACCTGACCTACCGTATTCCAGATCCATTGTGATGCTGTGCAATATTGTGGAACAGGGCAAGAAGAAGTGTGAGCAGTACTACCCCGAGTCGGGAGAGGTACGGTAGGATTACGGTAGTCGAAAAGGGGCGGAGCTTATAGCTACGTCATTTGAGGCGCAGTACGGTCAAGTGAATGTGAAAGTGAAGGATCGACAGGAATGGTGCAAGTTCATCACCATCTCCACGCTTATTCTCAGTGATGGAAAGGTGAGATCAAAGATCAACTCCTAGAGATCAAAGATCAAATTGAGGACAATCGAGAGTGTGAGCACTACCACTGGAACAATTGGCCGGATCGCGGAGTGCCTCTGGACGTGACTACGTGCATGAAACTGCTGACGCGTCTGAAGCGACTCTCGCCCACCGTAATCCATTGCTCGGCGGGTACGGTAGCCACGTCACCGCCGATCGACGACTGACTTTTCCAGGAATCGGTCGCACGGGAACGATCGTCGGTCTGGACATGATGATTGCCAAGATTATGGCGGGCGAGAAGACGACGCTCAAGGATGTGAGTGAAAGGAGGATACGGTAGTAGTTCAGGAGAGCAGATCGTAGGGCAAACATTAAAACAGCCCGAATGTAGATAATGATAGGGGCATACCGCACTACACATAGGATACGATCTCTCAAATCCAGAGATCATCACCTATTTATCTCTTCACCCTTCTTAAGGTGGTGGTCGAACTGCGAGGGAAGCGTCACGGATCTGTCCAGATGGACATACAGTACCTCTACATGCATCGAGTCATGCTGGCCGATGCCGTCCTCAAGAAGGTGCGGTATCTCTCGATCGATATCCTACCGTATCAATTACTTCCATTTGCTATGCCTTCATTCCTTATATCGTATCTGCCTAAACCAGTGCAACACTACCATAATCCCGTCTACCGTACCCTCTTCCTACCGTAATCTACCGTTTTTCCAGGTTGCTACCGACGCCGAGGTGGCCGATTTCATCAACCAGTACGAGACACTGTGTAAGCAGCGTGGATTCATGTGAGATGCGAGCAGGGAGAGAAGAATAAGCAGCTGTAGATCAAATGGAGAATGCTCGATTGACAACAAAGTGTGCCCCCTCTGAGAGGATAAACGCATCTCTTCTCTAGTTATTATGGAACCTCAATTACCCAGGCATACTACTCTCGCGTACATGCAATATTGACAATCTGCTGTAAATCGTCCTCTAATCTCTTATGCTGGTTTCTGTGCTCCCCCCATTTCACATTTCCTGTGCTTTTGTTACGCTGTACTCGATGCAAATACAAAAGTGTATCAAACTCAACATCAACGATACCACAGCGTGGGCACTCGTAACAATCAGAATATCGATGGTCTATTCACTGGTTCAATCTTGGCCAATTCTTGTGGTTTCCTCTGTCCCGGAGCGTACGTGAGAATGGCCAGATATCCCTGATTCTCGGGCGCCGTTCGAACAAGATCAGGAGATTCCCTTCAAGAGATCGACATTCGACGGATGTTACAGTATCCCAGAACCATCCCGTTCAAATTATTACCACATTTAGTTCACAATAACTTTTATCGACTTCTCAACAGCATTTCGACTATAAATTTCGACAGCAATTTAATATTTTGGGACCTACCGGTGCCTACAGTATCCCGTCTTATCTATCGTACCTGAGTGTGTTGTTGACCTCCGCGAGGAATCCTCTCACTCCCGATCGAATAATTCGCTCAGTTCCATCGGCCAACTTGAGCATGCACAGTCGAGTCTCTGCTTGCAGACGGAGAGCTCCCTCAACGATAACAAGGGGAGTAATAAGAGTGGAGAAGTCAGTTATCGATAAATTACAGTAACCGATGAGGGGGAGGAGAGTTATCGGTCAACTACAGCAACCGATCAAGTAATTCCTACTTGTTCAGCAAACCGTAATTCAAGTCATGCATGCATTCATATTTTCACATCCGAATCTTTTCTCTATTTGTTTTTTTAAAATAATTTCCTAATGCAAGATACAGGCGAGCATGGACTCCAATCATTTTGGGTTAACATTTGCTCCTTGAAACGTCACATCACCTGCTCAATTCCTACTCGGACTGAATTGAATTCATCGATTAAAATAATTTAGTTCATAATTTCCAGAGAGGACAAGAGGAGAAAAGGGCAAAAAAGTGCAAAAATACCGAGAAACGATTGAGCAGGTGATGTGACGTTTCAAGGAGGAATTGCTAACCCAAAGTGGTAAGAGTCCATGATAATTCGTTCAATCGAATTCAAAGCCACTGGGAGAATCAACGTATAATAAAGGAACGGACGAGAGTGAGCTCCAACGCCCGTTTAGCGGGTTTAAGCATATAATCAATCTCACTGCTCACTAGGGTTCCTTAATGACACACGTAAAAGCCAATAGTAAAAAGTCGAACAATAGAAATTGCATTGTTCCACTTCTAATAGTTGAGTTTTCGTGTTTGATTAAGGAACCGTACTGCTCACCTTCTTTCCTCCCTCACTCCTCGTTTGTTCCGTTCGATCAACGCCCGGCTTCTTGTGACTCCCGAAGCTCACCTCCACAACCTCGCACGAGAACTTCTGAAAAGAATAATACCGTATCCACCCATTATTCATTTACCGTAGTAATCTTATGTTCACCATAATTCATCTTAACGCCGTTACCATCTGTGAATGAATAGCATTGTAGTTGTGTAATCTACCTAAACAAAGCAAACCAAACCAGAAAGTTACGCTAATTGTTTACAAAACAAATCGATACCTCATTGGAAACGAGTACGGTAACACCACTGGGATGGTGCAGGTACGAGACCCCGGGATTCGATTCCAGCTCGAATCGATCGTAGTATCGATCGACTACTGTGGGATGCATCTAATAATATTATTAATTAGTGATTAATTCCGTTTACACGGTCCCTCATAATTCAAGAAAAGTATCGCCCGCGAGTCTCTGGAGATTTTTCCGATTTGTGAAAAGATGTGTTATTTATTGCCTCGCTAGATACTGTATTGAAGTTCTTTGACTTGTTTCATACCACATCCAATGAAGATATACGCTCATATTTATCACGTGATAAGTGGAAGCTCATTATAATCATGTTGAGGGGAAAATCTGAGAGAGATCTAAAAGTGCATCTCACAGACCACAAAAGAAAGAGAAAAAAGGTGTGGCTTTGATTCACATTTGAGCATCTATTTGATAAAAGAATCTATTGGCATTTGCAGCACTGGGGGGAGGGTAACAAAGAAACTAATCGTGTTCGGATAAAAAGATCAATCTCAAAACTATCTACTATCTCTCAACTACAAAGGCATACTCTGATGGTCACAATAAATGGTCGGGTCTCTTAATTTGTTGCATCAAACATCAAACAAGAGAATATGTAGAGGGTCAAAGGCTGAAGAGTAAAGTGCGAAAAGTGAGACCACGACCTGTTCATTTCGCACACTTTCCACAGTCAGGTGAAAAGAGTGTGCGCAATGAAAAGGTTGTGGTCTCACATTTCGCACTCTAGTAGAGTTCCTCAAAGATCCACGGAAAAAACCCAATTATAAAAAGTGGAACAATACAAATTCTATTGTCCCACTTTTTATAACTGGCTTTACGTTCATCACTAAGGAACCCTACACACTAGTAATCGTCTCCTCTACATAATGGAGCATGCTTGAGCAGCGAGAGAGGGGTCGTCCACTCTGGGTACTCCTCCCTCTCCCATTCCGAATCCAGGCGGCAGTCCTCCCGTCAACTCGGCCGGAGGGTATCCATTCGACTGCAGTTCCACCAGCAGACGACCAATCGTCTCGATCGACTCGTCCAGCAGCGCCATCGATCCCTCAGTCGATGCTGCACCCGACGACCCCTCAGGAGTGGGCGGAGCTTCGAGTGCTGCAGCTGCTGCATCAGCTGCAGGCGCGTCCGGCTGCTTCTCGAACTCGGCACAGATCTGGCCAATGATCTGCAATCGGAGAGGGGATTAGATGATCCGACAATATCTCGTACACATACACCAAAAGGATATTTACCAAAAAAAGTCTAAAATGTTGTCTGAATTTTCCATTTTTAGTAAAAGAAATTTTTACAGAAAAATCGAAAATGTTGTTTGATTTTCCAATGCCGTAGACCTTGAGTTCCTAAAATATTGTCTTTTTTGAAATATCAGCTCAAAAATTCAAAATGATGCCAGTGAATGTTCCCTGGAACATAACTTTGGTCTAAGCCCGTACCGCTCTCGTTTCACCAGGTTACCCTAAACTCTTTATGAACAAGGTGAATCAATCTAGTGCAGGCCCCTCTACTCCATCCGTCTTCTCTCACCTCATACTGCTTCTCATATCTCTTCCTCGTCTCCTCATCCAACTCCGCCCCCTTCTTCTCGAGGAATGCAGGGTACTCGATGTGCATCTCCTTGAGAGGAGGGTACATCACCTCCTTCGAGATGAACGCCTGCAATGAGACATCATATTAGTTCTTATTAAAACTTGAAAATAATATGTCACGTGCTCTCTTTCAAGACCTTGGAGCCCCTCTTTTTGACACGATTCCCCCCCATTTCTGTCCTTTAGCTGCGAACCGTTTTGTGAGTTCGAACGTCGGTGCGCAAAAACAGATTATTATCGGCATATTATAGGCAGCAGAACTACACAAGAAAGCAGACTGACGAATAACTTTGAGATTTGACTATTAACCGCAACATAGATCCAACATGTCGTCAATTTCATTGATAAGTTTTAAAAATATTTTTTTAAACAATCACTTTGTGATTAAATATCAAATCACCAGCTAGCCGATTTGATTTCTTTATTTATATTTATATTTTGAACTATTTGAAGATTTAAGTTACTTGCTTCAGAATATTTTCATCTTGGCTCTACTCAATTTGAATTCCTTTCTAGTTCTTCAAATAAAAATACACAACAAAAGAACATTATTTTTTGTTGTTCTTGACAACGCATTGCAAGTTCAATTTTTCTTTATTTTTTGCGAGTCAAATTGACAAAAAAAATGAAAAAAGACTCAGTCAAAAATTGATTATATTTAAAATTTGGCGAAGATTTATTTGAAATAATTTCCAAATATCCACTCACATTCATCATCATGCTCATCATCGGTCCCATGTTGCCGTCCGGCCCTCCCATCTTCTCCAGCTGAGCGAACAACTCTTCTGAAAAGAGAAGCATAATGATAAATTTACGAAATTGACACACTAATTTCAACTTTGAAAAAGATATAAGATGATTCAGAATAGATTAACACACAAAGTATTGTTACGTAGTAACTCGATTATTAATGAGATTTAATATTTGTAAGGAATAATGGAAAAATGGATTGAGAACGTCCACCCCCGTTCACTCAACCCTTATCATAAAATCCCCAAACCAGGATTCACCTGTTTATTTTTAAAATAATTTGAAGAAGTGGTTTCCCGATTTCCTACATTTCCCCTATTTTCACCACACTTCGAGTGCCTCTCTCCCTCTTCTCTCTCCACTCACCGGGACTGCCTGCATCCGCGATCGCCCCACTGCACGCCATCAACTCGCGCATCGCCTACAATTCGCCAACCACTGTTATGTCGTCATCACTATTCAATTTCGTCAAATTATCCAATGCTCGCTTGCAAAATTAGAATCGACGTTCCCATTGATATAGCAGCACTCTTATCTATATTTTAGTAGACTAGAAACCAAGCATTCACCTTCGTATTATAATTCCATGAACAAATATGACCGATGATTGATTGAGATGCCAAAATTATTATCAAAAATGCAAAATCACATATCTCTGTGACTATTTTCATCAGAGTGCGTATGTGAGACCACTACCTACTCATTTCCCACACTCTTTTGCCCTTTTGCCTGATGAGTGTGCGAAATGAAGAATTCGTGGTCTCAATTTCGCAATCAATTTATCACCATCTCTTCTCACTCACATCCATCATAGCCTTGCTCTCCTCTGCCTCTTCAGGAATCGCTCCTCCCTCCTCCTCCGCCTTCTTTAGTGCCTCCTGAAAAAAAGGAATCCATGGAAGATGAGTACCGCGAGCTCCGGATTTTTTGTGATGTGCTCCGGAGTTTTTTTAAAAAAGAAATTCGGACCGCCGCTCGATATCTAGCCCAATATTAACAGCGAGTCTAGAGTTGCAAGTAATCTGTAAACGAGTACGGACGTTTCCCAACCGCTTCATCACAATTCTTGTGGACAAAATTCTCGAAAAGAAAGAATATCACGTTTGGCACACTGGTAAACATCAGCATCCTGGTAATTTCCTGGCGAGCATTTGGAGGAAGTCAGGAAGAAAAACAACGATCATGATTCACTATAACCACAATGTACCATTGCTCATTGTGGAATACACCTCCAATCCTACGGAAATGAAGTGACAACACAAATTAATCACTACACTAACATCACTCATTCGGTGACAATGTCACCGCATTCCTAATCTCCTGCATAGCCATAATATGTTCTCGACACACATGATTACTTCTGCGCGAACCATCTATGACTAATATCTTTATTACTCTCTAAATACTTATCTAACGATTTAAACATGTATCCATGTTTCTTTTTTGGCAATATATATCGCAAATCCTTCAAACACTTATAGTTTTTTTTCACGACGAAATTTCATCGATAACCCTAACGTGATCTATCCCCATCTGTGTACCTCCTGGACGGCGACCATCTGGCTGAGCATGCTCTGGAAGTCCTTGGCTGCAGTCTGTGCTGCCTTCGCATCCGCCGCCTCCATTAGAGAGTCAAGATCCTCGTCCGAGGTGCGACCCACACTGAGAGAAAGAAGAGATGAGAAGGAGATGGCCATTTATGCAAAGTGTGCGATTTTTCAGAACTCGTAAATTAAAATGATGAATACTCTGCGAAGCAACTACCGAAAATAAATCATTATACATTGCCGGTCAACGGCTATAATTTTCAACTCAAGTGCTCCTGATATTCAACCTCAATTTTTGTAGCTTCTGATATCTATTTTCAGGAATAAAAATATGACTAATATCTATATTCTTCTCTAAAAACGTGTCCACTCTCACTCCACTCACGGTGCGAATCCTCCGAGTGCGGAGTCGAGTAGATCAGCCAGTTTCTCCGTCTCCCCCTTTCCTCCCTCAACCACCTCACTCGGCTTGTCTGCGTCCGCCATCTGATATGCAATTATTGATTTATTACTGTTTCGCATTTATTGATTGATTATAGAATATAACATTTGAAGAGTCAAAACAGTTACTCAAATTAAGAAAAAAAACTTAATTGGATACCGATAGGCAAGGAAACCACGAGTGAGTCGACAGAACACAGTGCGGAACACCTGATCAATCGCGCAATCGATAAACACATGGAAGGGACACCCGATCCGAGGGGTGAACAATTGATAACAATCATCCCCTACGGAGACTACAAAGTACTACGCGTACTACTCGAGTAGTACTCACAATACTACATTAAGACGTAAATAACTATTCAAAACAAAAGGTATACTAGGTAAGCCGCCAAAGTCCACTAGCTTCCTTCATTGACTATTTACTGACACAATGCACTCTCTCTCACTCCATTCACTCTTTCACACACATTTCTCTCTTTCTCTCTCTGTCTCTATCACAACGCACTCCCTCTCTCACTCCTTTCATCTTCACTACTTCTAGAACACGGACAAAAGATCACAGGCTCAAAAAATCTCTTGTTCAAAAATGTCGATACTTTAATGGGAATTTGAATCCACCTGCTCAGTCTCTTCAACTCATCATTTATGAAACATACTTTATTATATATTTCTATGTCAGTTTACAGGCTGATCGTGGATCTTGGACAGATTGCAAAAAAGAGCGTACAAAGATTGCAAGTCGTTCAAATAGTAGCCGGTATCAAATTGTTATGGAATGAGGCGGGGAGGAGAGACTGGGACGGGGATTATGCAAAGAATGCAAGAGGAATGGAGAAAATGTGAGAGATGGGAAACACGACTGCAAAGTAGGAAAATTGAAGAGATAGAGGGATAGGAAGAGAGAGGTTGTACTTCTAAAACATCGCTCGAATCTAGTGCCTACTGTGAAACACAGCATAGAATCGACACAAGATGCTGGCTAGTCAATAAAGAGGAAGGAAACCCGACTGGAGTCGAATGAAGTAAGGAAAGAAGAAGGCGGGCAAAGGGCGCAATGAGTCCGAATAACGAAGATACGACAAAATGGAGGATTGAGAGGGAGGAAGACGGGAATAGGGACGGAATGTGTGTGGGAGAGACGCAGAGCCGGCGTTTAGAAGCACTTGCGGTGCACGATCGACGGGCCGGACTCGTCGTATTCCTGGAACGAATTCGCATTAGGTCAGCATTATTATTTCGTGTCGTTAAATAATGTTTTCAATAACAAAATTCTCATTATTGATCGAAGAAGCACAAGATTAGTAAACAATCTTTAACTGAAACTGCAATTTACCTGCTTGGAGATCCACATCTGCTGGAAGGTGGAGAGGGAGGCGAGAATCGATCCTCCGATCCACACAGAGTACTTCCTCTCGGGGGGAGCAATGATCTTGATTTTCATCGTGCTGAACAATCAATCAATTAATAATCGAACTCATGTGTGAAATTTAAATCCATCACAGATTCCCATAAGCCACATTAAAGTCATAATTTAAATCATAAGCTCACCTCGGTGCGAGGGCGGAGATCTCCTTCTGCATGCGATCAGCGATGCCAGGGAACATCGACGTGCCTCCCGACAGAACAGTGTTCGCGTACAGATCTTTTCTGAAAGCAATTATATTATAAACATCAGTCGATTCTCAACATCAGCAAACCACGCCAATTTGTATCATCATTAACAATGAATGATTTACGTACCTGATGTCAATGTCGCACTTCATGATGCTGTTGAAGGTGGTCTCATGGACTCCGGCCGATTCCATTCCAAGGAACGACGGCTGGAAGAGCGCCTCCGGGCAACGGAATCGCTCGTTGCCGATTGTGATCACCTGAACGGGGAAACATAAACAACAGTTCATTTGTTTGGGGACTGTGATTCATGTTTCAACCACCTAACAATATCCATTGATATGTATCTTTCCAGGCGTCCCTCTTCCCTCACCTGTCCATCGGGAAGCTCGTAGCTCTTCTCGAGACTGGAAGAGGAGGCGGCAGTGGCCATCTCCTGCTCGAAGTCGAGTGCGACATACGACAGCTTCTCCTTGATATCTCTGACAATCTCCCTCTCGGCAGTCGTCGTGAACGAGTAGCCTCTCTCCGTCAGGATCTTCATCATGTAGTCAGTCAGATCTCTGCCAGCCAGATCCAATCTGAGGATGGCATGGGGAAGGGCGTATCCCTCGTAGATGGGAACAGTGTGCGTCACTCCATCTCCAGTATCCAGAACGATTCCTGACAATATCGATTGATTAGAATACTCCATCATCTGCTCGTGTACTAACCGGTGGTTCTTCCGGATGCGTAGAGGGAGAGGACGGCCTGGATGGCCACGTACATGGCGGGAGTGTTGAACGTCTCGAACATGATCTGAACAAAAACATCCGTTACTCATCTCCTTGTCACATTAGCATTATGAATCATCTTGCTACCATGTCATGTCAACAAGTCACATTTGCTGATCATCTCCTTACCTGAGTCATCTTCTCTCTGTTGGCCTTCGGGTTGAGGGGAGCCTCAGTGAGCAGGACGGGGTGCTCCTCGGGGGCAACACGCAGCTCATTGTAGAAAGTGTGATGCCAAATCTTCTCCATATCGTCCCAGTTGGTCACAATTCCGTGCTCGATCGGGTACTTGAGCGTGAGGATACCTAGATATCAGCTGGTAAATTCGGATTTTTAATTTTTTTTGCTTCGAATCTCATGATAAGCGAATGGCGGAGAATATGCAGATATGAATCTGTAACATACAGAAGCCCTATACATCGATGCGATCTAAAGATTTAACCATCCATTAGCATTGATTGGAGTTTGCAAAACACCAGCTTTCACGCTCCACATTGTGTTCCGTCGTGCATGAGTATGCGCTGCTCACCTCTCTTGGACTGAGCCTCGTCTCCGACGTACGAGTCCTTCTGTCCCATGCCCACCATCACTCCCTGATGACGGGGACGACCAACGATCGACGGGAACACCTACAAACACGTCTCAATGTTGATAAGCTCAGCCCTTCAGAGGCTCAACTTCCCCTCAGCTGATAACGAGCGATAAGAGAGGGCCACTTACCGCCCTGGGAGCGTCGTCTCCGGCGAATCCGGCCTTGCACATGCCCGATCCATTGTCAACCACGAGCGCTGCCACCTCCTCGTCGCACATCTTGCTTCTAAATTATGACGAAATTAGTGAAAGAAGGACGATTCTAGAACTTTCGATAGCAAGAAACAGCCCGGCTAGAGGCGTCGAGAAAGGAAGAAAGTGTGAGGGGGAATGAGATAGAGAAAGAGGCGAGAGACGAGTCGTAAATGGTGATGACTAAGGCGTCCCGCCTTTCACAATACGCCAAAACGGACGAGATAACGCAACGCAGAGGTGGTTACGAAACAAACATTGGCTTTGGAGGGAAGAAGAGTGATAGCAATAGGATGGAAGACGGAAAATTCCACGGAAATGGGACTAGAAAGAGGCTCTCGAAAAGAAAATGGGGCTGGCCAACAGAAAAGGGAAATGCCCCCTCCCCCTCTAGTAACTCAGTTATTGACTGTCCGAGTAGTGAATGGGATGAGGGCTGAACGACGTTCAGTTCGATAGCTATTGGAAACGGAAAGGGAGAGAAGAGGAAGGACGGGATAAAATGAGAAAAGGGAGGCGAAATAGAACATCTCGCTGAGGTCAGCGACCTACTTTTTTGCATGATAATACCCCGTCCGAAAGTGAAAGTGAACGTTGGCAATGGACGGGGCGTCGATACAAAAACGGGAAGTGATAACAGTGAAGGAAATCACCGCAAACTCGACCAAAAAATGAAAATGTGAGGCACCGCCCAATTCGGGCATGGAACCCCGCCCACCTCGCGCGCTCATTGGTCCAAATTTTCCCGCTTTGAGCAATTTTCAAACTTCATGCGCGGGAATATTTAAAATATGAGACAGTCGGGTGATCCGAATAGTTTCTAGTTTGATCTCGCGCTATTTATCCAAAGACAAGTGAACTCGAACGTCTTCGATCCATTTTTTTCCATTATTTTTCTTCTAAATATATCCTGTGAGCATTACATTTTACAAAAAAAAATATGAGAACGTGAAGGAACGAGAGAACTACATTGGAAGAGAAGTGCCCGACTTGCTGGTGGAACCATGTGGTGACATTCTCAGACTGACTGTGTATATATGGGATTGTAGAGGGGAAGGAGATGATTCATCGGAAGTGGGTTGGATAGCATAGGGCAATCATACTCGGAATGAGGGTGACTCACACTCATGAGTGACGTCATCAAATGTTCTCTTTCCCGTATCCGATTCACTATCAAAAATAGATCAGGAAAGTAACATCGTTTTCAGAATCGGGTCGAAATTATCATGTACATTTGCCAGAATCGAATTGACAGAACTAAATGCATGTGATTTCCGCCGTTCATCAACATCTCACAGAAACAGGTTATCCATTTTTTTCATCTCGAGGGTTCATTTCGCTCGCCCGAAATGGAATCTCTTAATTGAAACGTATTGATCATCCATTGGAATGCGTGACACGACGTCGATTGATTCCCGCACATTCCAACATTCTCGACTCACATCATTCGACAGCTCAGTTAACCTCCAGAAAGGCTACAGTGAGAAGGAATCTCTCTCAATTTCACCTTCTCTCTTGCCCTAGACCCCATTCCGGAGGTTTAAAAATAGGGGTATCCAACACGGAAATGCGACAATCTCGTTATCAATTCGGATAAATACTTATTTATCGATTCGGATAATAATTCTTTAAAGATTCGGATAATAGAACATCATTTATTGGATACATAAATCACAAACCGCAGAAATGAGACACAAAAAATGTTTCACCTCAGTACTCACCATAAAATTGAAACACGAGAGCGGATTGCATAATCGAGTGAAGATAAACATTTCGCGTCCAACTAACAGTTGAGAAAAAATGAAGGGTAAAGGAAGTACCTGGGAGGGAATCGATCAGCCGCTTCTCCTTTTACCGTATCCCATGATCATCTACAGTATCCCCTCCTCCCTTACCAGACTCCCTATCGGTTACCCTCCCTTGATCTACCCCCAAACTCTCACTTTTACTGTCGAGAACACCCGCGTAAAGTCAAGTTTGGGATAACTTCATCAGTCACTTTCAATCGTACTCTCTTCCTCCTCCCTCCCCCCTCTCTCTGATCACATTGGGGGAAGGATGTTCCTAATGATGTCCTTCCTCCCTCTGATCTCATCCCTTTTCGTTCCTCCTCGCTTCTCCCCCTTCTATGACTCGTAGTCCATTCTAATGGCCTCCAATCAATCTTCTACCCGTCTAGAACAATAGTCAAGACAACCCTCCTCCTCCTCCTTCTAACCCTATCGATGTGTTTTCTCCCCCTCTTTTTCTCTACGCCTATCTATCCCCCTCTCTCTCAATTCTTTCGCCACAGCTAAGCTCCCATGAGATCTCATATTCGAATCCGAGAGAGGAACTCTTCCCCTTCCGGGGGCCCGTCTCTCGGGGGGAGGGGGTTACCCTCCATCGGACTCCATAACAGTCCCTCCCTCTCATCCCAATGACCAGATCTATCCTCTGATGTGGCTGCTCCCCCCCCCCCTTCTCCCTCTAGCTCTCTTACAACAGCTGCGGCCTTCTAGCAGAGTGGGGGAGAAGTCTTCTACTTCTTCCCTCCCACTCACCTCTCCCCCTCTCTCTATCCTCACTCCAGCCTTTCTCTCTCCCGATTTCTCAACCTTCCAAGCACCGATCAATGATTACCTACCTATTTACCTATCGCACTCGATGCCTTTGACGAATGCTCACCTTTGGAATACTTACTTATCAAAGTTACTTAATAGATCCCCCTCTCCGTCCAAAGTTCCCCTATACTTCCCTTGCAATCACAAATTCGTCCTTGTCATAACACACTCTCTCCAATTAACCCTATCCCCGGCCACTCCCATTCAGCAGGTACCTACCCATTCACTCCCTGTACTCACCTCATCGTTCAAATCTTGCCTAATCTTGCCACATCCGTGTCCGCTAATTATCCTCTTGCCCTAGTCGTGCCCAACCCTGTTTCCCGACTCAGCTCTTCTCGGTTCCCGACCCAGCTATTCCCGGGTCGGTGCCCAACTCTTCCCCTCTGCCCTTGCAATGCATGGCTGGAGGCATAACAAATGGGTCGTCGTCCGTTGTCTCAATGGGGGTGAAATCCACTCGACTGGCTACTCTCTCTCTTTCTCTTTACGATCTCTCTCTCTCTGCCAGTCCTTCTAATCCCTCCTTCTTCTCTATTCCCGAGTGTTGCTGCCCTCTTATACATGTTCAACTCTCTTTGGTTGACTGGACAATCCCTCCATTTACCTTCCTTCCTCTTTCTCTCTCTCTCCCTGTACTCCACCACCCGTTCCCACCACTCTATCTCCTCGCTACTTCTCCTTCCTCCGTTCGAAGGAATATTTCATTTGTTGTTCTCTCATTCTTTCTCCTACTACTGACTCAACTATCTCCACCCATTTTTCCATCTCCTTCAACACCTTTTCCCTTTCTTATTCTGACTCATGTCGTCGTGTATTCCCCGCATGTCACCGTATCGATCACCCCTTGCTCTACCGTACCCGTACCGTACCCTCCCCTCTCTTCAGGTAATGTTCCTCTGGGTGGTGGCCCTTCTGGCCACAGTCACTCATTCCTTCAACATCGACACTAAAAATGCTGTGATCCACAATCGACCAAACGTCAAATTCGGCTACGCTCTCGATTTCTTCTACGAAGCCAAGGGAATTCCGATGTGAGTCCCCAATCTCAATTCCAGAAAGGGGCCAGAGACGAGCTAAAACTCTCTCACCTCCGAATTCTTTCTGGAGGTTCATGCTAGTGTATTAGTTCCGTTGACTGTTGCCTGACTCGGTTACCCACTCTCTGAGGGGTACTCGGAGTCAATTGAATCGTGAGCGTAGAGTACCTCTGTCTGTTTGATCGCCCCCTTCTCAATTCAACCCCCACTTCGCAGTTCATTTCTTTGTCCATATCCGAATACCTCAACACTGCCTGTACTCACAGGGTACTGAATCGCCAGAAAGGGGTCAGATATTCTCTCACGTTTACATTCATATCTCACTCCTGGAATGATGTGTACTGTCTATGCTCTCTTCAATAAATTTCAACCGATACGCGCTTTACCCTAAACCGTTTACAATTAGGTTAAAAGCCCAAAAAACAGCGCTTGATAGCTCAATCTCCCTCTGCTTCTCTTCCCTCTCTGTCTCCCTCTCAATCCCAGTCTTCATTACACACTCTTCTCTCAGTCTTTCTGCCCATCGCATTGCTATTCGATCGATATGAACGGTGAGAGGGCAGTTACACTGAAGAGAGAAGAAGAGAAGCACCAGATACTAGCAGAGATGACTGACACCCCAATAACACCCCCCCCCCCACGCGAAAGCTCCGGAACACTGCACATTGCTGAGCACGAATAAAAACCCGTGATTACAAAACTTTGATCTCTAATTTGCAAAAGAAAAAAAACTTCCTCTTTGGTTTTGGTTTCCAGAAATATTGATAACTTGGTGTTTGAGTAAATTGTAAAAAAATTGGGCAGAACTCAACTTCTATCTAATCAGAAGAAATGAGTATAGAAAAAATTGAAGAGGGAATATTTTAAAAGTTTATCGAAAAATTATGCCAATAACTTTCTAGTCTTGCCGTCGGTGCTCCCGAAGCTGAGACGCAGAACCCGCAGCTACGAGGAATTCGAAAGGCGGGAGCAGTGTATGCATGTTCACTCGCCGATCCAGCTACATGCAGAGAGATATTCGCGGATTCCGATCGTACGTTGAATCACACCTTTCTTCTGTGTGATACATCTTGAAATTTTGTAGCATTGTGCAGAGCTACCCATTGCAAATTATGAGATACAAGGGATACGACCGAGAAAAAACGAAAATTTTTGGGTAAATTTTCTCATTTCAGTCGGAAACGAGAAGCGGTTGAATGGCTCTCGTATGATTCCCATCGAGGACAAGAGCAATCAGTTCTTCGGAGCAACTGTGTCGGCTAGTAGAAAACACGACAAACTCATGGTGGGTATCATCTTTCAGTGTAGTATGTTGTTTTCTAATTCTCTCGGTTCCCGTGTTCTGTCACCTTCTGTATCCCTGTATTCCTTTGTCTCACTGATATTGTTTCGGGTGTTGTGCTTTTCTCGAACTTCCTTTCCCAACACAACGATGAGTCTATTTCGCGCCTACATAGTTTTCTCTCTTGCATGGATATCATTGTTGTCCTCTAGTTTACCCCACTTATCTAAATCCCTTCATCTCTACTCTTTTCAGATGTGTGCCCCTCAATACAAGTACTTCTTCACGAAGTTTGAAGTGATTGAGCCAGTGGGAGCCTGCTTCTTCCTCGAGACCGGATCAGCCAAGGCCACCGAGTTGTCCAGTTGCAGACAAGACAGTCAGTTATCGCTCATTTTTTTCATTGCGGTAGGCCCAACTGCATCCTAAAAATGAACTTTCTGCATCATCCGTTTAGATGTTTCTCTCTGAATTCATCATCATTATTTCGAATGTAGTGGATCAATAAATGCATTGCAGATCAGAAGCACGGTCGTCATCGTCTGGGTTACGGTCAGTGTGGATTCTCTGCGGGAGTTCCCAACGAGGGCGATCGATCGTTCATCGGAGCACCCGGAATGTTCTACTGGCAGGGAGGAATCTTCTCCCAGGCTAATCTCAACTACACCGATCGCCTTAACACGACCTACTCGCCCAAGGAGTACGATCACAATATGATGGGTGAGAATATTCATTGTTCATTTTTATTTTTTAAAAATATATTGCATTCCCATATCGTAATAATATTTCTTCACCTTCTTTGTCGGATTCCTAATAGGAATATTGTTTGTCAAGTAGGAAATGCGATTTCGTACGGATCCTACAAAAAACCTATGTGTGTTCGAGGCGCTAAATATGGTTTGCCCTTTGCCCTGCTATACTACTCTTTATGGGGGTCTCCCTTTCATCCTCTAACGAGCGAGTGACCAGAGCCGATTATGAGATTACTCATGGAGAGGGTGGACAGCAATGACATCGTTTAGGATACTCGGTGGCCACGGGCGATTTCAATGGAGATGGAAAGGAAGATGCAGTGACTGGAGCTCCCAGAGGAGATGGACTCACCGGAAAGGTATCATAGCTGAGCCAATTATCTAGAAACATGTCCACGAGCGAGAGGGTGCGTGCAAATAATACGTTGTCTGGAGAGTATGAATTCTTGTGGGACATCCGTTGTTGTTCTTCAAGCGTAAGTAACTTCCGGCCGATCAAAATACCTTATTCTTTTCCCAGTGAGAGCGAATGAGGGGGAGAGTGCGAAATGTGGGATCGGCTGGCTTTCGCAATGGGGGGAACGACAGATGGCACGGCGAGTAGAAGAAGCGGAGGAGAAGAGAAGAGAAAGAGAGAGAGGGATTGATGGAGACAAGCGGGATTACTCGAGTTCGAGATAGACGATTGTGAAACCTACCCAGAATTCAGGCGGAAATATTTTGCTACCCCAGAATATGAGGGGGGGGGCATAAATCCTGGTCTTCAAAAAAGTGAAGCCGTTGTACAGCACAAATCATCGAAGGAAAATGGGGGTTAGGGGCTTTGTGAATAGCAGTTACTTGAAGAAAAAAGCGTCAGATAGATAGATGGGAATGGTCGATTTCAGTTGATTCTTTACACATCTGCCCTCAAGCACATCATCAATCTCACTGACACGACATCGGCCCCGCAGACCGGACAGTATTGTGGACACTCAATTGCAGTGACGGATTTGAATAATGACGGGTACGATCTCAAGAACATTTCAAGGAAACATTGCCTCAAAAATCTACATTTTTTTGCACGGATCGGCATGTGATCAGTCATTCTTTCATTTATGTATATCAGCGTCATGTTATATTTTAAAATATTTTTGATATTGAAAAATAAAGTAAATATTTACAGCCGTGCCGACATTGTCACCGGTTGTCCGTTCTTCACTGACTACGTCACTAAAGTCGATGCGAAAACTCAAGAGAGAAAGGCTCAGTATGAAGTGGGAAAGGTCCTCGTGTACATCCAGACTGCACCCGTGAGCAATTTGTATTACGTATTCGAATTACTCATTTCATCGTTCCATTTCGGGTTTCCATAAACACTTACAGTATAGGGAATTCTATAGCTTTTTCAGATATTTTAAATAGTATTTGATTCAAATTTTCCATACAATCTTGAAAATAATGCAAATCGGAATGATCTTTGATCTTTACATAACGACGGCATATTCCAGGGAGTGTTCGCGAAGCCAGTCGCCATCGTGGGAGAAGAGGAGTGGGGACGATTCGGATTCTCTATCGCCCATGCAGGAGATCTCAATCAGGACGGATACAATGGTGAGTGTGCAATATTGAGTCTGTTAGTTTTTTTTTACAATTATTCGATGTGCCATGAAAGTCCATTCTGCGAGAATTTGCTCCACCACTGTCTTTATGCTATTCGAAAATGCGGCGAAGAAGTATTTGCGATGATGATGCAGGTTGTGGACTATTTTCTTTGGAGAAATAGTATCGTGGTCCGAGATCACAATGCACATTTGTGATAACTGTTTGCAACTGTGATCACATTCGCTCACATTGGATTTACTCAAAATTCAGCCATTTTAGCCATTTTTCTTCTTTTCATTGTTTTTCTGGTGTATTTGCGCGCCCGTAGGAAAAAAAAGGTACTTAAAATATTGATTTTTGACGAAATTGGCCACTGGGAAGACCTGACAGACCAGAGAAGGCCGTTTGTCCGGGGAATAGGGGTGAATACAGTGATTGGGAGGAACGGAGGTGCGAAACAGGGAAGCGAAGGTGGCCGGAAACGGGGAGAAGAGTCATTTCACCCTCGGTGTTTCTCTCTTTCTCTACCCTCTCTCTAATCCCCACACTCTCTCGTCCTCTCATCCCCCACTCTCTCTCTCTCTCATCCTCTCATCCCCCACTCTCTCTCTCTCTCATCCTCTCATCCTTCCCTGTTTCGCACCTCCGTTCCTCCCAATCACTGTATTCACCCCCTATTCCCCGGACAAACGGCCTTCCCTGGTCTGTCAGGTCTTCCCAGTGGCCAATTTCGTCAAAAATCAATATTTTAAGTACCTCTTTTTTCCTACGGGCGCGCAAATACACCAGAAAAACAATGAAAAGAAGAAAAAATGGCTAAAATGGCTGAATTTTGAGTAAATCCAATGTGAGCGAATGTGATCACAGTTGCAAACAGTTATCACAAATGTGCATTGTGATCTCGGACCACGATAGGGAAGCAAGCAAATTGAATTTTCTTTCGTTCAAATTTCAATCTCAGACGTTGTTGTCGGCGCTCCTCACGGTGGTCGCAATAAGCGAGGTGCCGTGTATATTCTTCATGGAAGCAAGGATGGAATCAGAGAGAAGCCGACTCAGAAGATTGATGGAGCAAATGTGAACAGTGCCATCAACGGATTCGGATTCTCCGTTGCTGGAGGAGTCGATGTCGATGCCAATGGAATTCCTGGTGAGATCTGGATTCAAATTCCTTGCTATCTACAGCAATGAAATTCTACTAGTAAAACATAAATTATCTTATAGGTTTGTGAGAAGTGTCTACGGTTACATAGAATTGTGAAGTTCACGTCCACTTTGGTCAGAATAACAGAGAATTAAGGTCAGTTCTGTTCAGATATCGCTGTGGGCGCAGTCCGTTCTGGTTCGGCCCTTGTGATGCTCGCCAAGCCAGTTGTGACTGTGACTGGAAGGACTGAATTGGACAGAAACAGTGTGGTCGTCGATGAGCAGAGCTGTGAAGTGGACAGCAAACTCGGAAAGCAAGCTTGGTACGTGGAGTAATTATAAATTGGAGATAGCAAAACTAAATAATTGCCGGTAGATCGTGAGATGTTTGCTAATGTGAATCGCTAATGCAACTAATTTGAGGTTACTATTGCAATAGTGTCTTGCCGTAGTTACCCTTACGGTATCCATCGACTCAATTCCGATCTTTCCAATTAATACTCAATCATGTTCAGTCGTTCGATCAAAACGTGCCTCAAATACGAGGGTAAGGGCGACACTCCGAATGATCTTGAGTTCACTCTTACTTACAATCTCGATCATCTCGCACTCGCCCCAAGAGCGCACTTCATACAGAAGGATATAGTGAGTACACAATTAATTACCGTTTCGCAACTCGAATTCTGGAAATACGCTTGCAAATCAATATTAGCGTATGTAGGACTTTATCTAGCAAAAGCCCCTATCTAAAGGTTATAAATTTTACATGTCATATCTAGCACATAGACAACGAAGATGCTTTGCAGAGTGGCGACCGAACGATCAAAGCGAGTGCTCAGAGTAAGACCAAAGATCATCCGAATGTGATCGAACGAATTGTGAGATTGGACAAGCAGAGGGAGAAATGCTTCACCCAAAAATTCTTCGTCTCGGTAAGTTCCGGAACATTTAAAACGTATGATTAACGAAATGATTAATGGGGTGTAGAGCTTTCATATATGAATGCAAGTTAAAGATTCCATAATCTACTTAATCTATTCAGAGCACAATGCGCGATCGTCTCTCTCCCATTCACTACTCTGTCAACTACACCTACACTGGATCTCCCTCTGGCAAACTGCGTGGCGGCAAATTGGAACCCGCACTGGACACCACCGTGCCACTTTCATTCGAAGGAAAGGTGAGAACGAATGGCTTCGTATAAAGAAAAAAAGCAGCGTAATATCTGAAAGAGATTATTTGTTGAGAAAACAATTAAGTGGCCGAAGCACCTGTTGCAGTAGTTTTACAGAGCAAGATTTCCGATTTATCCGTAGCACATTGAAGAAGGAAAAAACTGATGCATTGAATTATCGATTTTTCAGTTGTCGATCGCGAACAACTGCGGGAAGGACGACCTCTGTGTGCCCAATCTCGCAGTGACAGCGACTGCCGACAAGGAGAAGTTCATTCTCGGGACAAAGGACAACCAACTTCTTCTCAATGTTGACATCAAGAATAGTGGAGAAGACGCTTTTGAAACCAAGCTTTTCGTCGATATTCCAGAGGGTTTCGAGTTTGGAGGAGTCGTCGTGCCTGAGGGAAAGGTGAGGTTTGAATTGTTTTGAGCTCCGTGAGTCACAACAAATGTAAGAAAAAATAATCAAGCGAGCTTTGCGGACGTTTGACAGCAACAGGGAAAAACACAGTAGACAACACATGATGCTTTAGATTCTTCCGGTACAATGTGCAGGGAATTATAGCATAAATATTTATCTGCAGACACCCCCTTCCTGCTCTCCAACCTCCGATAAGCCCGACGAACTCGGGCATTGGACATGGGAATGTGAGCTCGGCAATCCACTTCCGGCAACCAAAGACAGCAAGGTCGCAATTCGCCTGACGGCCAATGAGCAGAATCCGCCCACCAAGGAGATTACTGTAGCCGCCCGAGTAAACAGGTCAGATGAATGATCTGCCTGCGTTTATTATTAGAAGTGAAAGAGAAAATACGACAGCATGCATTCACACCATTCGACATGGAAATATAAGACAATGTCTACAGTGGAACCTATTTTCGATGGCTTATCTACAATGAACAACTCGTACTAACTAACACCCAGATTAGCTAGAAACGGATTGTCAATGATACAGATAGCGAGTGAAACGAGAGGGTCGGACAAATAGAGGCTTTCTGTATAGTATAGTATATTTACAGTACGAACCCGGAAGACGGTGGCCAGGAGTCTGACAACTTCTTCACGATGACAATCCCCGTTGACTATGATAACTCCCTCGGTCTCCTCGGACAGACGACGCCCGAGCAAATTGATTTCATCACGAATAATCAGACGAAGACAGAGAGATTCGACGATAGAGATATCGGACCGCTTGTCTCCCATATGTACCAGGTGAGTTGATTCAGATTTCGAAAATGCTGACAAGGCAGATAGAGGTATGGTAAGATCCGTAAACCTATCTATGAATTCAATGAAATCATCAGATGTAATAGATTGAACAACTGTCAACTCTTCAGATCACGAACAACGGTCCGTCTCGAATGGATGTCTCCGTCGACATCTTCTGGCCGTCTCTCACCGTCGAAGGAAACAATCTATTCTATCTCATCACTGACCCCACTCTCAATACTGAAGACAGAGGAGTCTGCAGAGTGAAGCAGACCAACAACGTCAATCCGCTTAATCTGAGGGTATGTTATCGATACTGGAACAGAGTAGGTGAATGAGTAGGGTTTAAGATAGAGACATTCCGCAGTCAAAAGAAAACCGGTCTCGCCTTGTGTTAGTGAAATGAATGACCGCTTTGGTTCTCTAATCAAAAATCTCATTTCAGCTGACGGGCGAACACATCCCCACTGCCCCTCCTGTGCCGGTAGTCGACACGCACTTTGCTGCTTCGGCAGAAGTGGAGGAAGAAGACGGAGTAGGACGCGACAGACTCGAGTACGAACCGCATGAGAATGTCAATGGAGGAGGAGACAACTTCGAATACACACAGAACGAAAATGCCCGCAAGCGAGACCCCAACGATTACGAATATGTAAGTACGTTTAGCCGCAAGAAATAGAGAACAAGTGAGTTCATTCTCGAGTATTGTCACGAAGAAACGCCGACTTCATTCAATATATTAATATAAAAATGCAGATTCCTGACGAGTACGATGATCGTGCGGATGAGAAGGACAACAGGAGAGTGAAGAGACAGCAACAGACTCTGAAGAGGAAAATGATGACGAAGAAGGGAGGAGAGGGAAGAAGAAGAGATGGAGTTCCCCCTGCTACTCCAGGAATGGAGCGAGCGAGATTCGCTGATCTCAAGGAGGCTGTCAACATGAGCAAAGCTGCACTCGGAACTGTCGACTACAAGGGAATCATCAGTAGAGCATCTGTGGTTAGTAGATACTATCCACTGTGTTTTCGAGAGAGAAAACAGACAATTGTAATTCCGATTCTAAAAATGTATCACGAAGAGACAATAACTCTTAAACAAATTCATTGTTATTATTGCTATATTAATTCATAAAATAGATTTTGCTCGTCTACATAGTGTGTGAGATGAAGAGCTCTATAATCGACGAATCATTTAGGACTGCAACTCTCTTCGTTGCACGCACATCGAATGCGATCTGCATGATATCGAGAAGGGGGAATTCGTATTGATTCAAGTGTACGCACGAGTCGATTTGGAGACACTCGTCGCGGAGAGAAATCCCGGTACGTTTGACTATGGATGACGCAAAAATAAACAACCTCGACAAATTGTGTTCTGATTACAAGTGTTATTAGGTGCAAAGAAATGAGCGTTAGCTACGCTAATAGTATAATCAAGGATTATTAATCATGGATTGTTGTTCACAAAGATTAAATGAATAGTAAATAGATCGATGAGATCATAATATTGTAGGAGGAGACGTCTCATCTCTTGCCGTCGCCCGAGTGACGAATCAGAAGAACCGACCAGACAAGCAGACAATGATGACTGCGGTGAGAGAAGCGGACTATTTATTTCAATTATCGAAAAAGAACAGTGACATAGTGTGAAAATCATTCTCATTTTCACATCTTCTCGTCACGATCTTCTTGCTGTGTTTAGATATTGTTTCAACTGAGCTAGTGAAATGTAAAGTAAATGATTATCCTTTACTATCAATTGATAGTAAAGGATGACTGTGCATCCGAAATTGCGTTGTAAATACGACTTTCTGTTAGCTCAAAGATGTAGATTCCAAATAATATTCGCCAACGAGCAACCGTCGATGAATTGTCTGTTTTCCAGGTGACGACTCATCTGAATGCCATCACAACCGACTCCTCATCTAGTGGAATCCCATGGTGGATGTATCTTCTCGCTATTCTTATCGGTCTTCTCATTCTCGCCCTACTGATTCTGTTGCTGTGGAGAGTGAGTTTGTTCGAGAAAAAAATATATCTTGCAAGCGATAATGAGTTACACTACCGTAGTTTCGATCAGATATTGATCGATAAATGTAATCATGTGTAAAATTTCAGTGTGGTTTCTTCAAACGCGACCGTCCTCCGACCGCTCAGGCCGAGAGACTGGCCACGAATGACCCCGATGCGAGATACGCTGACACGAAGACCCGTTACGCGCCCGTCTCTCAAGATCCTTATGATGATAGAGGAGCTATGCTGTAATCTTATTCGACCCTTTCTAGTATCTCTCTTCCTCCTACGGGTATTCCACGCTACTTTCTACTATGCTTTTTCTCATCCCTCATTGCCACTAATCAAAAGTTGATTTATACATTTCTCTCGAATCTCGGTTAGAGACAAAAAAGTGCCTTTTTCTCTCCAGTTTGGATGCAACTCAAGTCCCCCCTTATTATCGATTAGTCGTCTCAATTAGCTTTATTACCTTGCCATGCCGCCATTTCGAATCTGTATTTCATTTCTGTATAGGGATTCTTTCATCATGTTTATTGTGCCATTCACAGGCGTGTATAAAACGCTCCAAAATAACAAGAAACGATTAGAGCAGTGCATAAATATGAGCAAGTTTCAGGACTTCTTTTGGCTTGTGTATCACAAAAATTCTATCACAATTACAATCTCGCTATAAAAAACTGGTAAAACGATCCAAATGACACGTACCCAATACCCACAATACATTAGAGTAACACCCTAGGCTCATTATCTATCCCTGTTTCTCCTTCTTAGCCTTAATCATCTGAGCTAACTGTTTGAATCTCTCAACCACTTCTTCCTTTGTTCTACCTGGCAACTCCTCAGCTATTCTCTCCCATCTCTCTTCCGTTCCCTTTGGATACTTCACCAGTGCTCCTTCCAGTAACTTCTGTTCGTCCTTACTCCATTCTCCACTCCTCTGATCCACTTTGATACTCTGACGAGCGGACAACTCCTCCTGAATTAAATATATAATATTCACTTCAAAACGAATGATTTGTAGTCTCTGACTACTGGATCATTATCTCCCACAATCATGAACTGACTCAAATATGCCTCATTTCCGTAACCTCTTCTCTCAAATCTTGCCTGACAGTATCATTCTACCGTAGTCTGTACATACCGATGCCTGGAAGTGTTTGATTCTCCTTGCAGCAGCAGTGACATCCTCCACACTTCTTCCCATTGCCTTTGCTATGTGCTGCCATCTCGCTCCCATCCCCGGCGGGAACTTGACAGTCGACAGCTTCACCAGCTCCGACATCTCCTCCGCCGACCACACTCCCTCTGAATGAAAGAGTAAGGTCAAGGTAGGGTTGAACCGAAATCAAGAGGACTTTACGTCAACAAGTGACTACTCTGCCGGGGCTCACCGGTAAGGCAGTTTTGAAATGAAAGAATTGCGTCATCAATATGCAATCTGTTCGTAAACAAAAAATAAGAAGCATCCTGTTTAATTTCAAATGCGTGTCTGATGCTGCAGTGCACATGTTCACGTTTTCAGACCTTTTCATCGAATATCCATTTAAATAGGAACTCAATTTTTCACAGTGACTCACCTTGTTTCTTCTCCTTCTCCTCCTCTTCCTTCATCTTCAATTCTTCGGGTACATCAGCCACGACCGCAGTCATCTCGGCCACTTCGGCCACTCGCTCCTCACGTGGCTCAGAAGGGACAATCGGACGACGAGGACGACGCAACTGAACAAAAGTAATAAAAATGACGATTGACCTACCCATTCACCTATCGTACCCCATAGTCAATACTAAATAGAGAGTCACAATTTACTATTTCCACCTCTCGAATCATACATCATCTAGTTTCCCCTCGGTCGTCGACAAAATATAAAAGCACTCGACCTATTCGCTCATCCATTTTTTTAAATTATTATATGTAGTTCACGTACTGCACATAATAGGATAAAAGATAGGATGTGTATAATGAATTCATATCCGAATAATTTACATGTATTACAGTTTTTACAGGTGTAGTGTGCCGCGTATAGGTCCTTTCTATGTACTAAATCGATAACTATTTTAAAATTAAAAGTGTCATTACCTCCTCCTCCTCTTCGTTCTCCTCTGGCGGGGGCACTGCAGTCATTCGATCCTTGGCTGATTCCATGCAGTGAAGGAGGAGAGAACAACCGAACTTGACTGTGATCACTGGCAGACTCTTCCAGATATTCGGTCTACAATGAATTACGGTTTTAAGGAATACGGTTGCAAAAAACTAATTGAAAGAATGCTTCTACCGTATACCTAGATTGTTAGTACAGAATATCAAATGCTTGAAATAAAATAGTGAAAGGGTATTAATCGATTCGAACTTCTGATAATCATAAAGAAGTTCTCCCGAGTATAAATCTGCGTACGAAAATGATAGATAAATTCTCTCGTCGTCGCACACTCTCACTCATTCGAATATCACACCACATCGGAACATTCACACTTTCCCATTGACGAGTAATTTCTTTGTGAGTACAGTAATCAGCTACAGTACCTGTATTCCGATAGCACCATCTCCTTCCTCGCGGCTTCCTCCTCTTCCGCCTGTTTACGATTCTCACCCTTCTTCGTCTTCACTCGACGCTGATTCTGAAAGTAAAATTGAAAGATTACGGTAGTGAAGAAAGAATGCGAAGCAAATTGCTGGATACTTTTTGTGCGAAGTCACAAATACACAAGGGTTCACACTACTCATTCGTATGAATCCTTTCGGTAAATAGAACAAACAGATTGAGGTAAGTGACGGGCTCGAGCGTACCTCAACGAGTCTCTTCTCGAAGAAAGATCCCCACAGCATGAGATAGTGTCCACCACTGAGAGCGATGAAGAGGAGAAGAGAGGCCTCAGCTCCGCCCATCTTACGGTAGTGACTGAAATACGCGATACAAGCGTGTCGAACCCTCTTTTGGAATACCAGTCAATCAATAACGAGATAAACTTACCGATAGTAGTAAATGCCCGATCTCCAATTCGGCATTCCATTCTCCAGCACACTATCGTACTTCTCCCTCATCGAAGAGTCCTTGAGAACTTCGTAGACACCGACGATCTGGAAAAAAATTAATTCGGAACAGTTCCAAATATACAGAAAGGGGTTCAAAAGCGAAATAGTGCATAAAAGTGAGAAGAGCCCGAACAGTTTCATTCTTTTTTTCCGTTTTCTACCACTAGCAATGGGTTTAATTAGGATATAAATGAATTGTTTTGGGAAAAAGGAAGGCCGAATACCTGTCTGAACTTCTCAGCAGCATTCTCTGCTGAATTGCGATCGGGATGCCACTCGAGACTCAGTTTGCGATAGGCTTTCTTGACTTCCTGGGTTGTGGCGGCCTGAAACAAGTGATTCAATTACCCAATAACCATATATCCTCGCCACTCCACTGACCTGTTGAATTCCGAAGAGCTCGTAGAAGTTCTGGTTGACTTCTTCAATCAAGTCATACATCCCGAGCTCTTCTTGGTCCCATGCAGTGCAGACGGGCATTATGACAAGCATAAGCGCCAGCCAAGCGAGGGACGGTCTCATTACCCTTCAAATAAGCAGCGAAACAATAAAAGAACAATTAATGTAAAACGAATAGATAAATAAAAGCAGTTTAAACTAGGTCAGGAAAGTGGTGCACAGCTTGGAAAATTACGGTGTTTTTCGCCTTTTTCCTAACTTTTAGTCGGTGCGGCCAAATTGCAAAATTTCTTCCTACTTTTTGAATATTTTGTTTAATCGACTATTTTTGCTTTATTCTTCGTATATTTGTTCTATTTATAATGCCAACGTATTCCTTATAGGTATCAGAATGGCCGGAGTCATCTTTGACGACATGTTTCTTGTAAAAACCGTCGATCCGGACGGAAAGAAGTTCGACAGAGTAAGTTTTTTCTTTAATTTTTCTCTGTATCTGATCGCATCTTGTCCTAGGTTTCTCGTCTCTTCTGCGACTCGGAATCATTCGCGATGGAATTGATTCTCGATGTGAACACTCAGCTGTATCCGATTGATGCGAACGAGAAGTTTCGTCTCCAGGTGAGAATCTTTCATATTTCAAATCACTGAAAGAATGGTTCTCCAGATTGCCACCACAATGAGAGACGACGGTCTGCAGGACGAGGGAGAATACGACTCGCAGGTTGGTATGGCCTCATTGACCTAGGATTAGTAGAGAGTCATTCTGATGCAATGTTTTCTCAATTCTGATGCGCTGTTCTAAAGTGTACCTTTATAGGCGCATCACTCGCGCATGGACCAGTTCGAATATGTGATGTATGGTCGTGTCTATCGAATCGAAGGAGAGGACAGTGGAGAAGGAAGCAGGCTGGCAGTCTACGTCTCCTTCGGAGGTATGTGAACTCATTCTGTTTCCGCATTGCTGTTTCTCTGAACACCGAATGTTCTTACAATTGGACAGTCTCTTGGATAAAGCGTATAATTGGCTAATTCAGGCCTTCTGATGCGACTGAAGGGCGATTCGTTCAATCTCCAGGGATTCGAGCAAGACGCCAATGTGTACCTCCTCGTCAAGAAGGTCGAATTCTAAGTGAACGTAGTTTTTATTCCGTCTCATTTATGTTCCACGTTCCTAGTTCTCTAATGGTCTCCTCCTCCCTCGCTGATTGACACTTTTCACACTCTTATCTCCGAATCGTTGTTGCGTGATTGTTATTTGTTGAATACTATTCCTATGCTCGCATAAACTATTTTTCATAACTTTCAATTATTTTCAATGTTCCTGAGAGGTTGTTCACCTCTAACTTATCTCAGATTGTCACTACCGCTCCGCTAACATATTTTAACAGGGCATCACATGGCTCCGCCCACCAAGCCGAACAAGACGCCCAAGAAGGACGACAAGAAGGTGAAATGATTATTTAAATATATGTTTAAATATTTTTCATAGATACTATCTTGTATATAAATGAGTAGGCGATAGCTTCTGATAATATGAAAGTAATGTTCGCCATTTAGCATCAGGAAGCGTCGTTGCGTTGATAAAAATTAACTTTCTTTTTTAGGCGAACGGAGTTGCCGCTGCTCCATCTGCCGCTCCCACTGGAATCTCCCGTGAGCAGGAGCTCCAGAATCTCGAAGCCGACAAGTTCAACGCGGTTAGTCGACTCTGCTAGTGGCCATTTCAAATGATGAGTAAAAAATTGGGCGTAGAGCTCAGTATTTGTACCTCTAATGTGATGGGTGTATTACCTTTTGTGATACTGCTGCTCAAGCCGAGAACAGACCAATAAATAGTCGATCATTGAGTCAGTTGTCGATCGATCATCGATGCGCTTCCCTTGCAGGAGCAAGATCTCGCCCGACTCACTCGTCTTCTCGCAGCGATGGAGAAGGGCGAGATGACGGAGGAACTGCTCGAGGCGTGTCCCAATCTGCAGGAGGTCCACCAGAAGAATGCCAAGCTCAAGTACAGAAAGGCCATTCTCGAGAGGGTCAGTTCAATTGACTATCATAATCGACCCTGGACAAAGAATGCTTACTCTAAAACGATATGTTCGTAGCGAGGATCTGTTATGTTCATTTCGATAATACACCATTTCTTTGCAGAGTGTGGCTGCTCAGGAGGCAGAAAATGCGAAGAATGGAATCAAGTCTGCAGCAGCTGCTGGGTGAGGAAATTAGATTGCGATATTAGATCGCAATGCTAGGCCATCATGTTTTAAACTAATCATCATTGCACCATGGGAAGCTGAAAGAACGAAACATGCTGGCGCATTATGTTTGGCGATGAGTATAAACTAGAGAAATATTTGTATGTTTGTTGTCGAATAATTGTGCTGAATCGCTAAGTCGTATTTTTCAGCCCGTCGAAGGGAGCTCCCGAAGCTAAGAAAGCGAAGGAGGCACCGAAGGGAGGAGAACAGAAAGGAGGAGAGAAGAAGGGAGACAAGAAGGATAACAAGGGAGGCGAGAAGAAGGAAAGCAAGGGTGGAGACAAGAAGGATGCGAAGGGAGTTGATAAGAAGGAGAACAAGACGTATGTATGATTTATTATTCGTTGAATATCACGACTAGGCCACTAGTATACTTTACCGGACCCAGGAGAAATGACTGCTAAATTCACACAGTGAGCTGACGAATGAGGGTCTCACCGCGGGCTTTGCTTGATCCGGTAAAGAATACGAGTGCCAGGACTAGACACGATAGAATTACTAAACAGTACACACGTTGGTATATTGAGTTTGATATTTGTACATTTTAGTGAAAAAAAATGATATGTTGCCTCGTCTCTCGTCCACTCTCTCTTCTCATTGCAGTCCATCCGCTCCTCCTCGTGCGAAGAAGCACAACTACGTGGTGGTGAAGGACTTTGCGGGTAGTATCATGGGACGACTGGCCGACGTCTTCAAGAAGGCCATCAAGGAGGTGCGTCCACCATTTTTTCCCTTATTTTTCCTAAACGGGTGGTCTGAGGTTTCACGAATATCTGATAGTAGACGTTTCTCAATGGCTATAATAGTAGGAGTAGCGTGAAGATATATTATTCGATATAGCAGTGAGCAGTTAGTAGTACGCAATAAGAATTTCGATCGGTGCATCCCCGAGTAATATTCACCTGAAATAATATTTGCGATTGTCAGGCATTCCCCTCCATCTCGGTGCCTCTCGTGCTCACCGAGGCCAGCAATGCCAAGTTTGGAGACTACCAGTGCAACTCGGCCATGGGCATCTCTGCCGTCAGTTCATTTATTTTAAAATTTAAATTGCTGTCTTCCCAAATCCAGGTGTCATTGAAAACACATTCTAATCGGAATTTTCATAACACGGTGAAATATTAAATCGCATGGATGGTAAATTCGACCATTGCAGGCCCTGAAGGCGCAAGGAACGGCGAAGCGACCGGCTGAGGTGGCTGCAGAGATTGTAGCCAAACTGCCCGCCTGCCCGCTCATCTCGAAGGTAGACTAAGTTATTCACAATATTTTGCTTATACATAGAAATGTAAATATTATGTGACAAATTCGAGAAGTATTATAACTCCCTGTGAAATAGCGAGATATGCTACCAGTGAAGCAAGAATTGCATGGGAGATCTCATTTTAATCCATTTGCAGACGGAGATTCCTCCCGCCGGTTTCATCAACGTCTATCTCAACGAGGAGTTTATCGCCAAGCAATGTGGAGAGATCTCTAGGCATGTAAGTGCATCTTTTCCATCTATTATGTTTTATGGTTATTGTATTATGAGGACAGATCCTTGTTTGATTTCTTTGAGAATAAATTAAATATCGATCAGTAAATTCTCCTTATCAGGGCGTCAAGCTGCCGACCATCGAGTCTCGTCGCGTCATTGTCGACTTCTCCTCTCCCAATATCGCCAAGGAGATGCACGTCGGCCATCTCAGGTGAGGGCGCTGAGATTGCATAGGAGTGATGCAAGCAGTAAAATGGCGATGAAATTAAATGGTGACGTAGTGATGATGTAATAACAATAGAGTAATGTATGCCCTTTGAGGTCGACCATCATCGGAGACGCTATCAGCAGACTCTTCGAGGCCGTCGGATTTGATGTAATTTTTATGTTTTTTTTTAAAATTTCTTTAAAAAAAAACCATGAGCCTTCAAGTTTCAAAGTGTTGATTTTATATCATGTAGTCGCAGTGTACTATTCCGATTACGCCTCTTTTGCAGTTACTATATATTAGAAAATGCTAACGTCTGTCTGTCTGTCTGTCTGTCTGTCTGTTCGTTTTTTTTCCTTCCGTCCGGTCACACTTTTTTCTCATTTTCCTTATATTTCGCTTCAAATTCGCTCTATCTTCTCAGAACCTTTTGCATATGATAACTGACCAGAATTGCTCTAAAATTTTACAAAATTTAAATCACCAAACCCATGGCCAAGTGGTTAAAGGGCGCGGCATTCAAATCCGACCGACGCAGGTTCGACCCCCGCCGCGGGCAAACCTTTTGCCGCATTTTTCGCATGTGCCGCAAGTGCTCCTGGCACGTTTCTAAGTACCGTGAAACACGTTTTCACCTGTTTTGCCGAGTTTTAACCGCGTGACGGAAGTTTTCATATTTTCGCTATAAATCGCTTCAAACTCAACCAATCTTCTCAGATCCTTTTGCATATGATAACCGACCAGAATACCTTTCAAATTTTACAAAAATATAATTAACCAAATCCATAGCCAAGTGGGTACCGTGAAACACGTTTTCACCTGTTTTGCCGAGTTTTAACATGAAAAATCGAAATTTTCGAACCTTCTCCAAACGCACCGGTGAGTGTCGGGGATCACAGGAAAAGTGTTTTGCGATGTCAGAAACGTGTCAGAACGTGTTCTAACACGTTTTAACGTGAAAAATCGAAAATTTCGAAAAGTTCCAAAATGATTCAGAAAGCGTAGGGGATCACTACAAAAGTGTTTTGCGATGTCGGAAACGTGTCTGAACGTGTTCTAACGCGTTTTAACGTGAAAAATCGAAAATTTCAAAAAAGTTCCCAAATGATTCAGAGAGCGTAGGGGTTCGCAGGAAAAGTGTTTTGCGATGTTCCAAACGTGTCTGAACGTGTTCTAACATGTTTTAACGTGAAAAATCGAAAATTTTGAAAAGTTCCAAAAAGATTCGTAGGGAATCACGGGAAACATCTCTGAAAGTGTTCTAAAAGTTCTGAACGCACTGTATCCTGCGTTTCCGTTGTGAAAGGCTGCCTTTTGCAACGGAATAAGCCAGTAATCTTTGTAGCGATTAAAATTCCCTAGCATACTGCGAGCTTTAATGTAGCCCGGAGCCGGCTTCCGAGCTCCCCCTGGACCGAACCTGGAGCCGGCTACAGGGCACCCCCTGGACCGTACCTGGAGCCACCTATCGAGCTCCCCCTGGACCGAACACGCACGCAGAACTATGCATAGAGCGTAGTGTACGCATAGAGCGTAGTGCATTTAACCTCAATACAACCCCGCTAGTTATGATAAATTAATGTCATTCTAATCTCTCCTCCTCTTTGCAGGTTCTCCGTCTGAATCACATTGGTGACTGGGGCACTCAGTTCGGGATGCTCATCGCCCATCTCTTCGATCGATTCCCCAACTTCCAGAAGGAGACACCCGCAATCGGAGATCTCCAGTCATTCTACAAGGTTTGTCGATTATTTTTTAAAAAATTGTATATTTTTTTAATTGTATATTTTTTCTCCAGTGTATAATTAATGAGTGCGGATCATATTTCTCTGATAATGGTATATTTTCAACGTCCACTACATAACGGAGATTGGACGGATTATTATAACTATTCAAGTACCAATAGATGGAACAGTGTTGTTCTACAATCCCGTTTCTTTTTACAATAGGGATGGAACATCGATACACCGAGATGTGATGTATTCTCTTGCAGGAGTCGAAGAAGCGCTTCGACGAGGACGCGGATTTCAAGAAGCGCGCCTACGAGTGCGTCGTCAAACTGCAGAACTTTGAACCTGAGTTCATCAAGGTACGGTAGAATGAAAGTATATATTGATAAAATTGTTGAAACTGTAAAATCAATTCAATACTGACCTGTGTTTTTAGAAGGCATACATAAAATAGTTTAACCCTTTTTTTTGTTAGATATTGGTGAGCGATTTTAATATTGTAAAACTGGAAATATCCAGGTTTCACGTTGACTACCAATATGATTGTTTTCTATCGATTCTGATTTCTTATTCCTCCACTTATAGGAAATGATTGTGTCTGTCTGTCTGTATGTTTTTTTGTTGTTGCAGCGTGACGGACATTTTTCCATTTTCGCCATAAATCGCTTCAAATTTGCGCAATCTTCTCAGAACCTTTTGCATATGATAACTGCTCAGAAAACCTTTCAAAATTTTAATATAAAAATCCGCTAATTTCACGGCCAAGTGGATAACGCGCCAGACTTTGAAACGGAGACCCCCAGGTTCGACCCCCGCCGCGGGCAAACCTTTTGCCGCATTTTTCGCAAGTGCTAGAAGTGGTCCTAACATGTTTTTGAACAACGTGAAACACGTTTCCACCTGTTTTGTCGAGTTTTAACGTGAAAAATCGAAAATTTCGAAAAGTGTCCAATTGATGCGCAGAGCGTAGAGGATCACAGGAAAAGTGTTTTGCGATGTCAGAAACGTGTCTGAACGTGTTCTAACACGTTTTAACGTGAAAAACCGGAAATTTCGAAAAGTGTCCAATTGATGCGCAAAGCGTGGGGGATCACAGAAAAAGTGTTTTGCGATGTCAGAAACGTGTCTGAACGTGTTCTAACATGTTTTAACGTGAAAAATTGAAAATTTCAAAAAGTTCCCAAATGAACCGGGGAGCGTGGAGAATCGCGGGAAAAGTGTTTTGCGATGTCAGAAACGTGTTCGAACACGCCAAGGAAATCAACATGCGGTATCCTGCGTTTCCGTTGAGAAAGGCTCGTCAGGCTGAGAGCGATCGAAAAAAGTTGCCACGGAGCCACGTAGTGGCAATTTTTTTCGATCGCTCTTAGCCTCACGAGCCTTTTGCAACGGAATAAGCCAGTACTCTTTCTAGCGATTAAGATTCCCCAACATCCTAAGCTCTCCCTGGACCGTATTTGGAGCCGGCTACCGAGGTCCCCCTGGACCGTACCTGAAGCAAGCTACCGAGGTCCCCCTGGACCGAACCTGCAGAACTATGCATAGAGCGTAGTGTACGCATAGAGCGTAGTGTATTTAACCTCAACACATCCCTGCTAGTTGAAAGATATTCAAAACAGGATCTTATCTCTTCGCAGGCGTGGACTGACATCTGCAACGTCTCTCGCACATCGAACAACGAGGTGTACGACAAGTTGGACATCGTCTTGAATGAGAGAGGAGAGAGCTACTACCAGACGAGGATGGGAGCTATTGTAGAGGTGAGCAAGAGTGGAACACTTTTTTTAAATAAAAAAAATAACTTCAGCTACGTTCTGTATGTTGCATAAAGTGCTTCAGCATTAAACGGTCTAGTTAGTACCGTATTTAAAATATTGGGTCGGCACATTTTTGTCACATGGTTGGTTTGAATACACTATCATCTGCTAGTCGCCGATAGGTGGCAAACAGTCGTTATTAAGAATTAAACTCTCTCTCTCTCTCTCTCTCTCTCCTTCAGGAGTTGACAACTCGTTCGTTCCTTCGCGAGGAGGAGGGCCGTCATCTCATGTTCCCCACTGGCTGCGATATTCCCCTGACGGTGGTGAAGTCGGACGGAGGATTCACTTACGACACCTCCGATCTGGCCGCGCTCAAGAACAGGTACGGTAAATAAAGATTATTGATTAATGCTGAGGAGGAGTAGTACAGTAAATATAATTAGTGGTACTGTAATTACAAGTGGCGTGTTTGCAGACTGTTCGAGGAGAACGCCGACTGGCTCATCTACGTCGTCGATGCGGGACAGAGTCTGCACTTTGATGTACGCTATTTATTGCATTTATTTATTTTGTTGAAAAAAAATGCGAACTCTTGGGCCAAAATGTAGATTACTTGTTGAATGAAAAGTCCTCTTGGTATTTGGTTCGTGACACCCCCCCCCCTTTTTAGTAAATGTGGGTATTGCAACGCGCGTAAAGGAAATATTGAGGATAACTATCGAGCGGATTATACACGGGCATAGGTCGAAAGGTACGTAACAAACGACGAAGCGAACCCGCATTTTGATTATTTTTGGTTGAAAAAATGAAACCCCAACCCGCATTTGAGGTTTTTCATGCCTATTTTTGACAAACCCAACCCGCATTTTCGGTTTTTCATGCCTATTTATGACAAAACCTAACCCGCATTTTCGACTTCCCGTAACGCACCCTTTCGACCTATGTACACGGGCGGTGAATCTGTGACATAGATGGGCAGCTAAAATCCAACTTTTGTGCAGGCGGTCGTCCGATCAAAATTTGGCCCTACAGGCGGTCGTCATATGACCCCCAAAGGACCCTTTTTTGTGTTTACCAGTGAAAAAAAACATTTTTTCGGATTTTGCTTGCAGGCGGTAGTCGTACCCCATGCAGGCGGTAGTCAAGGTATCCTGTGCCCACCTATGATCTGTGATACACCTGGTAGACGCGCAATGTGTGAATTTTGTCTGTGAATTAACAAAAATTCCTCATGAATTTTGATTCAATTCCTCCTTTTAATTGGGGATTACTTTCAGACGATCTTCGCAGCGGGTCGCGACCTCGGATGGTACGATGAGACACAGAAGAGAGTGGAACACGTCGGATTCGGACTCGTGCTTGGAGAGGACAAGTGGGTTATCGATTGATTAGTCAACACAAAGCCATAGAACAATACTAGAATCGAGTTCTGTAAAATGTTTTTAACCAAAACTAAATGTCTTAACGAATCATGTCTCTTTGTAGGAAGAAGTTCAAGACTCGATCGGGCGAGACTGTGCGTCTGAAGGATCTGCTGGATGAGGGAGTGAGAAGGAGTGAGGAGAAATTGAAGGAGAAGAACAGAGATAAGGTGAGGGAACTGAATTCATTCTGTTTTCGATTACTTTTTCCTTTTCAACCGAAGATCATTCTACATGTCTGATTGCCAATTTAGAAAATTTTCTCTATTTATTCAAAACGTCTCGATTCTCATCAACATGTTGCATTGCAGGAGATGACGCCGGAGGAGCTGGTCGCTGCCCGTGACGCCGTTGCCTACGGAGGAATCAAATATGCCGATCTCTCCCACACGAGGACACAGGTGAAGAAGGAATGTATAGAGTGCGATAGATTGTCGTGTATTTTGAATGGATAATTAAACTTCGGGTATACATCGGAAATCAATTGTCTATTATTGTAACTAGGAATGCTCATGTAGAGATGCTGAAGCTAAGACGAGGTAGCCCTATGAGTGAAGTAGGCGTTGAAAGGTAACAACTAGAGGGGAAACGCTCTGAATAGGGGAATTGACTGAGTTTCTGAAGAGAGAGGGTGTAATTTCCCTCTTATGCGAGTAGTTGCATAGTTACGTTTCAAAGTCTCATGATTCATGAGTCATGAATATAGTTATTAACATTCGATCTCTTCTCTGCAGGACTACATCTTCTCGTACGATCGAATGCTGGACGACAAGGGCAACACCGCCGTCTATCTGCTGTACGCGTATGCGAGAATCAGGTGAGAAGGAGAGGGGAAAGGTGCATTGTGGTTTCACGGAGGAGCCAAATAAAAAGTTTGAATTATATTAGCAATTTGAATTGGTGGGTTAAAGAAAATTTGTACAACACATTCTAAAGACATCATTCTTGATAGGAGTTCTTCCACTGACACATAAATAAATTTTTATACATTTTTATGCAACGTGATTTATAAAAAAAAAATTAAATGTATTTTTCCACCTTTCCTAGTTAGTCTCACTACTCACCCTTCCCTTCTTCAGATCGATCGTCCGTCAATCGGGAGTGAGTGAATCCGATATGACCGCGTTCGCTACCAACAACGAGCATCTGCCCCTCTCCCATCCGAAGGAACTCAAACTGGCCAAGCAGGTGGGCAATAAGAAAGACAAACTCTTTTTGATCCGTTTGTAATATATACCATGTTTGGAGGGAGGTTTGGTAGTTTGATGGACGAATGAAACATGATACTGACTTGGGGTTGTGCAATAACTATAATGTTCGTCTCAGGTGCTCAAGTTCTCGGACGTCATCCTGCAGTTGGTCGACACCCTCATGCTGCACACGGTTAGTATTAATTTAGTATTTCGTAGTGATGACGAAAATGCAAAACATCTTCAAATTAGCACTTACATGTTACTGCGAACTGTTCTCTCTATTCACCTGTGTCTCTGAAAACCGATCGCAAAAGTGTGTTGGAAGCTGATTGGTATTGCAGTTGTGTGACTACCTGTACACGCTGTCGTCGACCTTCACCGAGTTCTACTCTGAGTGCTACGTGGTGGAGAAGTCGAAGGAGGGAACGACGACTGTCAACATGAACAGACTCGTCCTCTGTGACGTCACTGCCAACACGATGGAGAAGGCACTCCGCGTCCTCGGCATTCGACCCGTACCCAAGATGTAAGAGATCAAAGATCAATCGATTGATTGATATTAGTCTGACTCTATCTCTATTTAGTATCCAATTGCATTTTGATTGGTTATATGAATTGCTCAATATCGCAATATTTCAAAAGACCCTCACGTTTTTGATTCATCCGTTGCCTCAAATTGATCAGTGTTCTTTTTTGTTAATAATGTATCCGGTTTTTGGTTATCGCTCAACTGTCCTGGTTAGGGAGAGATAAATTGTTGTTTATTTAAAAGAATAATTGGCCATGCATAACTCTTCAACAAGAACAAAGAAAGACGCTATGAGGAATATGAGGCTGTTTGCGTAAGGATCAACAACTTGACTGAAGGACCTCGTACATCGACTTTCTGGAAAGCAAAGAAACTGGCGTTTTCGAGGGCGCTGATCATCATGGTGACAATCATTTTTCATTTTACTCATCGGCTGAAGCGTACTGTAACTACCATTTTTGAGGCAACATCGCCATATCTCACGAACCTGTAATCGGTTTTGCATGAAAAAAAATTTCTAGGGGTGTTTTCACTCGCTCATAACGATGTGATATTCTAATTAAATAAATGTTATACGCGCCGAATTTCGAAAAAGTCTTTTGGAATACCTTCAGTTAGTATCGTGATTAACATGAATAGAAAGATGCGCCATGTTCTCAGCTTTCAGAATCGTATGCTACATGCATAGTTCAGAGGTACCGTTTTACCACTTCATGAATTTTTTAGTCGCCTATTTCTCCGTTAATTGACCACACCGTTGGGCGCACAATGAGAATGACAATGCGATATTCCATACTGACAATAGAAAATGTCATTTTGCGATTTCATTTCCATTCAAGAGCCAATAATTGCGGTCAAATAACGGGGAAATGGGCGATTAAGATGGTCATGAAGTGGTAAAACGGTACTTCTGAACTATGCATGTAGCATACGATTCTGAAAGCTGAGAACATGGCGCATCTTTCTATTCATGTTAATCAAAAACGGTAGTTACAGTACCTCAAAAACGGTAGTTACAGTACGCTTTAGCCGATGAGTAAAATGAAAAATGATTTGCACCATGATGATCAGCACCCTCGAAAACGTAAGTTCCCTAATTTTGAGCATACATTTCATTTTCTGTGTACATCGTTTTTATTGATTCTTACGCTAACAGCTTCATATATCGGATACGATGTAGTCAAACCTTTCCAATGTTAGAGTGCTAAATAGTAGCAGTTACAATCTTTCTTTTCGGGGGGTTAAAGAACCATCAATTATAGGTGGACTGTGTAAGGCCCACTGTAGAACAAGGTCAAAAGTGGAACTGCATACTCGGTTTTTCTCTAACCGATTTCCAAGGAGCAATACGGTCAGTTTACTGTTCCTTTGATTAGAGCTTCTCCTTTTCTGTATAATAGTTCTGCAAGAATTGAACGTGTTGCACTTGAAAAATCGAAGGATTGATTCGGAAAGTGAGTTTGATTTCAGACAGAGAACGTATTTTTTCTGTTCCAGAGGTAATCAATGTCTTTCTCATAGATCTTCGACAGACAATTGAACATACCAGCATCCATCCCATACTGAGTCAAGTGCCCATTCGAGAACAGCTAAAAGAAGACATTCAAGGCCAACTAAAAATGAGATTGTTCTGAGAAGTGCTGTACTCGAAAACTACTGGGAAGTCAAGTGTTGAACTTTCCATCTAATATCTCTTGATTGAATCGAATTTGTAACTCTTGTATTTCGTTTCTTCTGAGAAATATTTTGTGAAGTTCATGTAACAAGTATGGAGATGCGAGATCATTTATCTTTTGATAGCAGAATAATTCCGAGTGCCAATAGCATCTCACAATATCCACGAGTGGAATCGAGAGACAGCTTAGGCCCATCTGGAACGGTATCTGTAGTCGTTGTTGTTTGAGGCGGGCTGCTGGTAGTTGTTGGAGCTCTGGGAGAAAGAGTCGGCTCCAGACGAGGCTCCGTTGGATCCGTAGTTGGAGGTTCTGGAGGGGCAAGGGCAGTAAGCGGCATCGGAGCCGGGAAGTCCATCGGAACCAGACTCTCCGGGCTGTCCATCTCCTCCCTGTCTTCCGGGCTGTCCGGGTCTTCCGTCGGATCCGGGTCTGCCGTCGTTTCCGGGTCTTCCGTCCTGTCCGGGGTTTCCAGCGGGTCCCTGAGGTCCGGGGCGTCCAGCCTGTCCGGGTCCTCCGGGTGCTCCAGGGGTGTATTCGACTCCGGGCTGTCCATCGGATCCGGGTCTGCCCTGGTTTCCGGGTCTGCCGGGCTGTCCGTCGGATCCAGGCTGGCCGGGTCCTCCGGGACGGCCGGGATTTCCAGCGGGTCCGGGTCCTCCAGGTCCTCCGGGGCGTCCAGCGGGTCCCTGGAATCCTGGGTTTCCGGGGGCTCCGGGAGGTCCGGGCGGGCACTTGATGCATCCTCCGGGGGTGTCGAAGGTGACGGCAAGAGCGATTCCGTTGGCTCCGGGGCGTCCAGACTGTCCGGGCTTTCCGTCAAGACCGCGGTCTCCGGGAGCTCCAGGAGGACCGGGGGGTCCAGCGGGGCATCCACGAGATGAGGGTCCGCAGTTGCACTGAGAGTTGGCCTGACGCTTGTTTCTTCCGAGAAGAGTGGCGAAAGTAGCGGGAGCATCAGAAGATCCAGAGGGGTTGATGTGCATCTTGAGAAGACGGGTCCAGGTATCCTCGGCCATAACCTGAATGAACTACCATTAGTACCACGGTACTAGGATAACTAAAGATCATATAAGGGTTGGGCAAGGTATTCACCTTGAACTCGGTCATTCCAGTGTGGACCTCATCCTGGAGGCTGGAGATGTCATTGACGATGACTCCGATCGAGATCAGAGACACGAAAATGGCACAGAGCGAACCGGCCGAAGCCACTCCCACCAACCAGCTCATCTGAAAAGAGAATATACAGTAACCCGTGAAATGCACAGTAAGACGGTACAAGAGAAATCAAGCAGAGGATGCTTATTCCCTCCGTCGATCATCCTTTTATACTAACAGCTTTCGAGTTCGGTAGGAACTAATACTTCCTCTCTCCTTCTCAGGTCTCTCGGTTGTCTCTACTCTCTTAACCACTCTCGATCTCTTCTGTTCTCTATTCGTTCCATTGGCCTCTCGTATGTTCTTCTCTCATCTCTCTTGTTTTGTTGTTCTCCCTTTCGTACATATTTTTGTGCTGCTCTGCGATCTTCTAATCAACTAGAAGAGAACTGAAAGGCAGCTAAGTGGGCAATTACCGGTAAATAACGGTTCCATCGAAGAAGCGGTGTCCGAGTCGGAGCGAGAATGAGATGAAGGTTGCAGCGAGGAGATATCGATTAGTTATTTAGTTATATGTTTAATGCATATTCATCGATGTAACATCAGAACATCCATTATGGCATTTTGAATAATAACGAGAAAATTAGAAAGATGAAGGGAGGAGAAACAATTGAGGAAGTCTGCAGTGTCTATTTGAACTCTCCAGAGGAATAGCAGTGAACATCGAATGCTATTGGCGATCAAATTATGAGTGATCATAATTGCAAAAAAAAATATTACAGACCACTCTAACTATTTGTTTTGATATTAAGTCTTATAACAAATCTCCTTATCATTTGACAATTTCATTCATTTAGACTTTCGTTCATTCGCCTTGACTGAACAGAATGACTTTACGGGGGAAATGTTCCGTTGATCAGCAGCAAAATTCAAAATCGCCCTTCCTCAACTCTGAATCATCTTTCTTTTTAATCTCCTCCCTCCCTCTTCTCCATCAGCACTTGTCCTCCATACACTCAACTCATTACTCTCAGATACAAGTGGACGAACTCAAGGTTGAGTCAAAAAGAAATGGGCACTGCCCAGTTGAGATAAGGAGGAGGCAGGCTAAAACGTATTGGCCGATTCGATTCAAATCATTTTCTACAAGTAAACTGTAGAATGAAGCGACGCTGTTCAGAATGAAGATGGATGAATGTAGATTTCTGAATGACATTTTTTTTCAAGAGATGAGGGCACACCCTCGTTTTGCAGCTTATCCAATTGTAACGACTATCGTTGTTCAAAGTTTGTATTCAACTTGATTCTTGTCGATATCTACATAGCTCTTCCTCTATGAATTCAAGAAGTAACCCTTCATCGTCCCCGAGATTACGGTCCGTGTAATGTGAATGGTGCAAATGAATGGATTTGATCATTTATCGTTAGATAGCAAGATAGGGCCGAGTGACAGTAGCATTTCGCCGGTTCCAAGTATGGAATCGATCGAATGCTTAGGCCCATCTGGCGCGGTATCTGTAGCTGTTGTCGTTGTTCTGGTTTCCGTAGTTGGGTGAGGGCTGGTAGTTGTTGGAGCTCTGGGAGAAAGAGTCGGCTCCAGACGAGGCTCCGTTGGATCCGTAGTTGGAGGTTCTGGAGGGGCAAGGGCAGTAAGCGGCATCGGAGCCGGGAAGTCCATCGGAACCAGACTCTCCGGGATGTCCATCTCCTCCCTGTCTTCCGGGCTGGCCGGGTCTTCCGTCGGATCCGGGTCTGCCGTCGTTTCCGGGTCTGCCGTCCTGTCCGGGGTTTCCAGCGGGTCCCTGAGGTCCGGGGCGTCCAGCCTGTCCGGGTCCTCCGGGTGCTCCAGGGGTGTATTCGACTCCGGGCTGTCCATCGGATCCGGGTCTGCCCTGGTTTCCGGGTCTGCCGGGCTGTCCGTCGGATCCAGGCTGGCCGGGTCCTCCGGGACGGCCGGGGTTTCCAGCGGATCCGGGTCCTCCAGGTCCTCCGGGGCGTCCAGCGGGTCCCTGGAATCCGGGGTTTCCGGGGGCTCCGGGAGGTCCGGGCGGGCACTTGATGCATCCTCCGGGGGTGTCGTAGGTGACGGAGAGAGCGATTCCGTTGGCTCCGGGGCGTCCAGACTGTCCGGGCTTTCCATCAAGACCGCGGTCTCCGGGAGCTCCAGAAGGACCGGGGGGTCCAGCGGGGCATCCACGAGATGAGGGTCCGCAGTTGCACTGAGAGTTGGCCTGACGCTTGTTTCTTCCGAGAAGAGTGGCAAAAGTAGCGGGAGCATCAGAAGATCCAGAGGGGTTGATGTGCATCTTGAGAAGACGGGTCCAGGTATCCTCGGCCATTACCTGAAGAGATTATCATCAGTACCATGGTACCAAGATGACTATTGAAAATCTATGAGTCGGGTACCAAGATGATCGTACCTTGAACTCGGTCATTCCAGTGTGGACCTCATCCTGCAGGCTTGAGATGTCATTGACGATGGCGCTGATCGAGATCAGCGACACGAAAATGGCACAGAGTGAACCGGCCGAAGCCACTCCCACCAACCAGCTCATCTGAAATTGATATGACTTTAGATGAAGATGGCAAACAACACAGGGGATAGAGGGAAGATCGGCTATGCGCCATACGGTAGTATCTCTTTTATACCAGTATCTCGAGTCAAACAATGTGTCACTTACCTTTTCTGTTTCTCTGCACTCTCTCCATTCCACTCAGTCTTTCGTCTCGATTGCTGTTCTTTCTCTTCAATCACCCTTCTCTATCTGCTGGTCAATCGCCTTGACTCCTATGTGGAATCGCCTTTTTCCGTCTCACTTCTCCAAAACTGTTTAGTGATCGAGTAAAACTGAAAAGCAACAGTTAGCAACAAACCGAAAAAGGAACGGAACGGAATCGTTGAAAGATGACGAAGATTACGGTAATGCGCATATGTGTGAACTGAAGTGAAAATGCGCAAGGTTATCTCGGAAAATGAAGGTCGAGAGGCTGTTAGAACGACTTAGCCAGGCATGTATAAAAAGTGAAGAAACGGGCTAATCTGAAACCATTTGCACCGTTTCTTTCGGAGCATTCTCTGTTTTCGACAAATTTTGATGTATCTAGCATAGTCTCAGTGCTGAATCGTTCTCTATTCCCATTTCAGATGAGTTGGTTGGTGGGAGTGGCTTCGGCCGGTTCACTCTGTGCTATTCTCGTGTCTTTGATCTCGATCAGATCCATTGTCAATGACATTTCTAGCCTCCAGGATGAGGTCCACACCGGAATGACCGAGTTCAAGGTGAATACCTTGCCCAACCCTTATTTATATGATCTTTAGTTATCCTAGTACCGTGGTACTAATGGTAGTTTATTTGACCGAGTTCAAAGTGAGTCCACCTTGGCAGCCGACCCATAAATCTATCTGTGGTAGGCATTGTGGCTCAGTCAGTTCAGGCAATATAGTAGTCTTTTCAGGTAATGGCCGAGGATACCTGGACCCGTCTTCTCAAGATGCACATCAACCCCTCCGGATCTTCTGATGCTCCCGCTACTTTTGCCACTCTTCTCGGAAGAAACAAGCGTCAGGCCAACTCTCAGTGCAACTGCGGACCCTCATCTCGCGGATGCCCAGCTGGACCTCCCGGCCCACCAGGAGCACCCGGTGGTCGTGGTTTTGATGGAAGACCCGGACAGTCTGGTCGTCCCGGAGCTAACGGAATAGCTCTCTCCGTCACCTTCGACACCCCCGGAGGATGCATCAAGTGCCCGCCCGGGCCTCCTGGTCCCCCTGGAAACCCAGGCTTGCCGGGACCAGCAGGAAGGCCTGGTGGCATGGGAAGAGCCGGGTCACCCGGAAACCCCGGAAGAGCTGGTTCCAATGGCCAACCTGGTTCACCCGGTCAACCAGGAAGACCGGGTCAGATGGGCCGAGAAGGTGCACCCGGTACCCCGGGGGTGGAGTATATTCCGGGACCGATGGGTCGGGATGGGTCGATGGGTCGACCGGGAATGCAGGGTGCAGCAGGCAGACCTGGTTCGGATGGACGGCCGGGCAACGATGGGCCACCGGGTCGGGCGGGTCGACCGGGTCAGATGGGTCGGGCTGGACTGAGGGGAGAACAAGGTTTGAATGGATCCGATGGGCTGCCGGGGTCAGATGCTGCGTACTGTCCCTGTCCATCGAGAAGCCCAGCCCTTGCTGGATTCAAGGATGACGACGTTCAAGTGAACTACCCCGGATCCGCTCCGTACCGTCGAACCACGTACACGGTCACCCATCCTGCACCCAGCTACCGTACTCCGGCCTACCACAGAGAGGAGGGCACCGACTCCTTCCAGGCACAGGGCTACAAAAGGGCGAGGGGATGAATTGTATGGAATCCGTTTTCATTATGTCGACCGATTACTCACTTATTCGATAAAGCTTACTCTGTGATTATTCAGCGAACTGTGTAACAAACTTGCTTTAGTGGCCCAAAACTGTTCTCTCCGTCTGTCTAATTTTCGATCGCTCTTGGCTCGCTTAGAGAGTTTATGTACAACAAGAAGTTTTTACCATCTAGAAAGATGGAACTGCTTAGAGTGTTGAAAAGATGTCGGCTGTCGAAACATTGTTGAAAATAACCGAGATCGGGGATCTTCAGTAAACAAAAACAAATAAAAATAAAAATATTTTCGATCTAATAACGATGTACAGACTCTTTGCAATGAATTCAAACATAAATATTTATCTCCATATCCATACTATACATAAATCTCGGAATGCTCTCTCATAATCTCATATACACAGTATACATATCACTCGTTCGATTGCATCATCCATATGCAATCTTCTCAGATGGTCTTCTTGCCCTTCTTGAACCACTCCCCACTCCAATCGTCCTTCATCGACTTCTGAATCGCCTCGTCAGACGATGGATCAATCTGCAAGAAATAAGAGAAATTAGTAGATCAGATTTGTGGGCGGTGGTGACATTTTCACAGGTTTCGCATTATTTAATGCTCTCTGAGATACAGCGAGAAATTTAAAGATCAATTACAATGTCAAAAAAGCAATCTATGGAAAAGGTATTGTCTACCGTACCTTGGACAGTTCCTTGAATGCTTCCTCTCCGACGAAGCAGATCTCGTGGCCATCCTGCAAAATATCGATTATAATTGAAAGAAACATCCAGTTTGGACAGGGTGACCTCAAGCTGCTTGTCGAGATACTCCATGCGTAAATATTTTACAACATTAGTTCAATAAATCAAATATTTTTGCCTACAGTACCTCTGTGCCCTACAATCACCAACTGACCGGGTCAGCCAGAATGACGACGTGTACGGTAGCCTTGCCGGGTGTGTCGAGAGAGACGAGGGGTTTGAGGACGGAGGAGGGAGCGGAAGAAGAGACGGCAGATTCCAGAGGAGCCAACTGGAAAGAGAGAGTTCAAGTTCAGAGTTGAAAGAGAATGAGAGGATCAATTTCACAAAAATCATTTTTAAGCGCACTCCCATTTACATTCAATTATATAAAACTGGCGCACCCGAAGATACGAATTACTTACCCTCACAACTGATTTAAAGATGATAGCCCGTAATTTGGTCCGTGATTTGGCGCTTCACCATATCCACTAATTCTCAATCATCCATCAATTTTACTATGATATACATCGCTTTTCAAAAGGTACAGGAATAAATGTGCACCTCTTTGGTGGGACAGGCGAAGGCTGTTCTGCCGTAGGCCGACGCCCTGTTCAACTGCTTACCAATCGAGAGCAGCTGCAGCGACCACGGAAGACGCTGAAATAGACGGGAGATTAAAATAATTAAAAAAAATTAGACTACCCTTATCCCGCCCTACTGATGTTTCAAATCTTCTTCTTCAACCAATCCGTAGATTTCAAGATAGTGAAATAAACAGCTTATTCAATCCACTTCACTCACATTGTCTCCACTCGTCGGATACGAGAGAATCGCCGATTTATCCGACTTCGAGTACACTTTCATCGAGAGAAGACACGACCAGAAATCTGCAAAAAAATCCTCAATAGCGATCCCAATTCGACCACTAACTTATCTCAATTCCCAAACATGATTCTCGTTTCACGCACACGCCATCTTCCAAATGTTTCACGAGCTTTAATAGATGCTTGCTTTCCATTCTTCCCGTCAATCGATACCTTTACCTACAGTACCCTCCCCTCCCCCCATTCTTCTCGGTCGTCGGATAGCGACGACATCTCGCCATTTTTAATATGATACCGACCAGTTCGAGCTACTGGTCTCATGTTACGCACAATTATTATTTTTGCGATAAATAAATAGTCTCACCGACACTCCTTTCGATCTCCTTGACATTGAGTGCGAGTCTGCTCACTCTGGGACTTCCGGCGGGCGCCTCTCCCCCGACGAACACGGAGTTCCCGTCGGGATCACGAAGACGGAGACGACGGTCTAATTACGGTAGACTATCGATTAAATCGTTTAGCATCAAATTGAAAATAATCAACATTATGTCTACGGTAACCAACAAGGAATAGCTCGTACAGAAATGACATCGATTGAGCATGCAAAGATCAAAGATCAATTGCCCCTCCCTCCTCACCTTCATCCCAACACGATGCTCCGCCAGCAGTCAGTCGCTCGAACGCCTCTCGATTGTCCACGTAGAGACCCTTCAAATGTTAAATTCATTGTAACACGAAAAAAAGATCTGACAAAAAAACGTGCACGACAAAAACCCACAGGTGATTTCCAGTTTCACTTTTCCCACTTCAGTCATTTGTCTCCTAAACATTTAGTTAGTTGTTATTTTGTATATTGCTCACATGCATATCATCTCCCTTCGTGTATCCTCCAATCTCATAGTTGTAGGTCATCTCAAGGACGAAGTGTCCGTCCTCCTCCCCGTATCCAACCATCGTCTTCGACCATTTGCCGTTATACGGACTGCAATCATTCAATAACCACTAGAGTTCGCTTATTGAAATATAATTCCATTTAATATTCAATGGAATTCTGCCCTCAGTGTCCTATATCTATCACCGCCCTCTCGATCTGCATTCCTTTGGTCCCCTATTGGAATTACGGAATCAGTTCCAATAAGAGAATACCGCCGAATCGCACCAGTCGTTTACCGTTGCTAGATCCAGGGAAAATCAAGTATTGAAAGGTCGATCGCATTCCGACTATATTCTGCATTTGCAGGAGAGAGAGAAATAAACCATCTCGAAATGTGAAAAGGCCACTTTGAATGGCAATGAATGGCATCGGAAATGTTAGACCTGTGAATCACCGCAATTGACCATCTCCCCGTTAGATACTGTATTACCATAACCCACATCCACCGTAATACAGTAGAAACCCACAGTATTCCACAGTCGCTACCGTACTTCCCCCCCACTCACCCATTGCACTCCGCCTTGCAGCCCTCCTCGAACTCCTCATGTCTGAAATGTGCATTCCTCGATCGATAATCCTACCGTAACACCCAAATCCACCTACCTCCAATTATCCATCGAAATAGCTCACTAATTGCCCCAGTAATCAATAATCCCCTCAGACCACCGTAATCCGCTTACCGTAATATCTTCATTCCGAGGGTTCCAACGTAGAAATCGTACGCCTTCTTCCTGTCTCCAATCTTGATCACATAGTGGAGAGGGCGGGCGACGAGATGGGAGACCATTCTGATGAGAAAACATTTTTATCCACACATTTCCGACACTACTTTCGCCGACCAGATACAGCCCCTGTTCAACAATTTCTAATTAGGGAAGAGTGTCAATGTTAATCAATCTGGTCTTCGAAAATAGTGCGTAATCAACGAGGCGAAAATGAGTGGATTTCATGAGGAAAAAAAGAGAGTAAATCGAGAAGAAAATCGCAAAGGATTTGTAAATAAACAGACAGCAGCCTCTCGAAAGAGAGAGAGAGAGCGCTCGCTTATCAGTTGTATCTCGTTATGCAGAAAGAGAGAGGGAAATAAAGTTGACAATAGGAATGGAGGATGGAAAGAAAGAAGGGAAGAATGAGTGACAACTCTCCTGTGAAACACACCCTAAGTTGACGTAGTTGTGACTACTCAGAAGGAAAATATAAAAGTACTGGTTTCTGACTTAGGAAATGAAAAACTCGAGACTCTAGCGAGAGGAGAATAGTGGGAGTAAACAAGAGAGCGAAAGTTGTCGTGTCACCAATGCGCGAATAGAGAAAAATGAATGAAGGGAGAGAGGAGAGGGACAAAATGATGCATCGATGTGCTAAATACGGAAAACAGAAACTTGCTTTAAAAATCCTCCAAGTTCATTCAAATTTTCGGCTATACCTCTAGTCTACTACTTGAAACATGCCTTACATCGCATCTATAGAAACACCAATTGAGTGCGCACAAATAAGCAAGTTTTCTGTTTGTGATCGATTAACCGAATGGAACTTCGACGGACCACTTTATCCTCTCCATCTCCACTCTAATTACACTTCCTAGTCATGAAAATGACAAACACAACCGAGAAAAGTAAATGAACAAAGAGGAGGAAGAGGAGGGGAAGAGGGGCGAGCCTCACTATTCAATCGCTCCTATACTCCATCACAATAGGATCAATCCCTGCGATTAATCGGTTTCTATCTACATTCTATCGTATTATACTCTTTGAATCTCTGAGACAGTGCAATGGGGTGGTATTGTGTACAATTGATATAAAAACCGAGACGAATGGCTAGAATGGAACAAGTGGCACTAAAAGAGATTCCCGATTATACAGCGGAATTTCTAGATTCAACGGGAAAGGGGCGGGGCTAGCGAGTGGGCGGAGACAAATGATTACTGCTTGCTATCAGAGAGGAACTTGAAGACGACTCCGAAGTCCTTCGACTGGAAGTCGGGGTGCTGGGCAAGGATACGGTAGATCTGAATGAGAAAGATTACGGTAGAGACTACAGTAGGGCATCGATCGATACCTGATGAGAGAGGGATCCGAGAGGCGTCGGAGCTCCCAGAGTGGTAGCAGCATTCTGAGCCAGAGACAGATCCTGAAAATAATAACAAATGGTAGAGTGTTCATCCTACATGAATGATGTCTTCCCAACCATAGGTTACCAAGCGGGAGTTTTCAGCAAATCGATTCCACATTACACGTTACAACTCGCACATGACCATTAATCTATTGTACCCGTACGGGCCGTCCCCATACCTTAGCCATGAGACTGGATCCGAATCCTCCCTCGTATCCCTTTGAGGGCGGGATTCCCTCGATGACTCCCGGGCACGGATTGTACGTGTCAGACGACCAGCATCTACAACACATTCAATTTGCATCGTCGAGACTCTCTTGTCAGCTCTTATCCCGTCTCTTGTCAAGTATCGATCCGAAACCATGAATTTTACATTTTTCAAACTTCCTGTACCTGCCTCTATGGTCTTCAACCCCTATCAAAAACAAGATCAAGCGGTTCTCGAAAAAGTTCAGAACTATTTCACGAGACGGCTATACATGCGCTGCCACAATTTCACATGGCAGACAATGCCCTGTGAGACTATTCGGAATATGCAGTTAGGACTAGATTCATTAGTTAAGCGCAGAGAGGAAATAGACTTGAAGACAGCCAGTAATCTTCTGAGAGGCAAATACAAAATCTCTAAAAAGAGACCACATCATTTTTGCTACTATTTCACTAGAAATGGAATGAATTTCACAAATTGTGTCTCAGCATCAAACTACAGACAGTATAGTTTCTTCCCTAGAGCGGCAAGGCTTTTTGTAAATTCCGGTAATTCGTCCAGTTTCGCTGAGTGACCAACCCCTTCCCCGATATTCGTGTTTCGCTTGCTAATGTTATTGTTTCTAATTTGTATCCGCGTTTTTCCTTGTGAATTCGCATAAATATATATATATATATATATATATATATATATATATATATATATATATATATATATATATGTACCTTCCGGACGAGGTGTTGATGATGGAGGCAAGCTTCTTCGGGTCGAGCCCCATCTGCAATTCATAAGAAATATTCCACTTCATTTTTGTATATTTGAAAAAAATAATCTTCTCTGGCACATTTGATCTATAGTTTTCTTCTAATTAATAAATCCGCCCCTCTCACCTTGAGTCCGAGATTCATGGTCTCGGCAGTTCCGATCATCTCAATGGCCAGCAGCATGTTGTTGCAGATCTTGGCAGCCTGTCCCGATCCCACCGAGCCACAGCAGACGACGTTCTGAGAGATACAACACATTGAGCGCGGATCAAAGTTCGCCTGTTCCATACTTTAGTTGTATTATTTTGTACAGTTCTTCACATAGATGAAATGGTTCCGTTGTCTAACGTTATGCAGTGCACCATGTTTACGCAAAGGAGGACGATAATACTCGCTCCAAATCTAGATCAGCTTATTCATAGAAACCACATGAAGCGAATTTGCTATATTAGACATTAATATTTAGTCAGAACTAATTTTTACAAATCGAAATGCACCATGAATCTGAAATCCCTGATTTGTCCCGCCAAAAAAACGCACCATGTGTTTGAAGCCTTAAAGAATCAGGATAATTTCAATTATCACTGAAATGTACTCTATATAACAATCTATGAACATTTGGTAAAAGAAAAACTCAAAAAAAGTTTCCCAACGGCTGTGGACACATGGTGCATTTGAGCGAACGGTATCTATTTCATCTCTGGTTCTTCATGTTCTTTCATAATCCCTCAACAATTGTAAAAATCAATGAAACATGGTAATCTAATTACCTTTCCCATCTTATCGAGGAGAACCTTGGCACGAGTGAGCAGTTCCGGATTTCCTCCCGCTCCTCCCACCATGAAGGTGAGCGTCGCATTTTGAGCGCCTGAAATGAACATGTTTTATTACCGAGCGGGACAATTTTAGGTATTTTCAAAATAGCTTTCTGCTGACGGTCGAACACGATTAATAACTGAAATCTATGGAGTACACACCAAGTAGCACCAAACGCCAACTATCTATATCCGTTTTTTTTAATAAATGCAACGTCAAACCCCAACTCACCCATAGTTCGAAGGTCACACAAAAGAATCACCTAGTAAGGCACAATTTCCTAGTTTTACGGTTGTCAACTCTACCCAAATTTTGAGCATTCTGAACTCGATACATGAGATCATCTAAAACATGGATCCCAGACCTTCGAACTATGAATAATAGTTGTTCATGGCCTGTGTAAGTCATGCCTCTCCCCTCTCTCACCCAACACTCCTCCAGACACGGGGGCGTCGAGGTAGATGCTCTTCTTCTCAGCCACGGCCTTGGCCACCTCAATCGATGCCGACTGATCGATCGTCGAACTGTCCAGACAGAGCGAACCCTCCTTCAGCGTCCTGCCAAACAACACTTTAAAAATTCTTTCTTGAAATTTGAAAACGCATTTTTCAATCTCCCCGTTATCTACAAACAATCGCAGCAACCCTAGCACTGGTTAACTTTACCGACCAGGTAACCCATGCTAATAGAGTGAATCTCTCATTCATGATCTCACCGTGTGAATCTAGCGGTCACTCTCTTAGAACAGGGTCTGATAAACCAGTACAGCAAACATAATACTCACTGAGATCTATTCATTCATCACAACATTGTTCAAATCATTAATCAGTCATCTCCTACACTCATACTCACTCGAGGATGCCCTTCTTGCCAGTGTAGACCTCTCTGACATGGGGAGAGGAGGGCAGCATTGTTACGACCTCCTTGGCTGCAGCTGCAACCTCGGCGGGGCAAGAGGCTGCAGTCGCGCCCTCAGACTGCAACACAAACATGATAGAGCTGTGTAATACGATTTTTTTTGGCTTATGAAAAAGGAAAATTAACAGACAGTCTTTCGGAAGAGCAATCTTTTGTTTATATATTTTACACACGCTGGCGACCAAAATAGTGTAATTATTATCAATGCACTAGATCCATTCGATATCCAGATCTAACAAGACAACGTTGCTCATTACTCTTCTGCATTCCTCGTTCTACTCACCTTGAATAGCTGGACAGTCTTGGGATTGGCATCGAAGACGACGAGAGAGTGGCCGGCTCTCATCAGATTCCTCGCCATGTGGCCGCCCATGTTGCCCAGTCCGATGAAACCTACCGTCGACATCTGACACAACAACAGGTTACATCAAAATTCACAGAACACTATGGAGACGGGGAATCAATCTCGTCACAGCAAGTACTCATTCACAAAGATATTCAGGAACGACAGCGTCTGTTCACGAATCGAGGCACAATTTAGATCGGGAGGACATACGTTTATTCCATAGATTCTCTCATGCGCATTAACATCAAGACAACAAGTCTATAGCAATCGGTATTCTATCAAAAGTGATCTAGTAGAAGGGGGCGGGGCATCAATGGGCTGGGATCCATCTCTGATCATCGTGTCTTTTCGCTTAATGGCGACCGTTCTGGCACTGCTTGAAAGCCTCGTTGAAGGCCTGGCACAGAGAGACGTCAGACTGGGCCTGAGAGCTGCAAAGAAGATCATTACTCCCATTATTATTTCCACAAACATACAGTCCTAGTTCCTCGAATCTACACCCTCACACACCCAAGTGAGAACCCGATGTTAAATAACAAAAAAAGGAGAAATAACTGACCACTCGAGGAACTGCTTCCACTCGAACTCGCAAGGCTGGGAGTACTGCTGTGCGGGGTATCCTCCCTGCTGGGGAGTGCCGGCGGGGGCGGCGGCAGGCTCGGCGTGCGACGACGATCCACCAGAGAACATGCCACCGACGGCGTGTCCCACTGCCGATCCGATGGCGACTCCTCCCGCCGTCGCGGCCATCTGGGCCATCAGACCAGGTCCCTGAGATGCACAGATTAAAATAGAAAGATATTACATTGTTTTGACCAATTGGTATCAAGTTAAAGACGTGTTTCACAGATTCAAATCAAATGGAAGATTTTTTTTCTCGATTACGTTTCAGAGATTTGAAAATCGCAGCAACAAACAAACCTGAGAGGGAGCTGCGGCCATGGGAGCAGCAGCAGCGGGTGCGGCTGCAGCCGGCGCCGGGGCGGGCACGGAGCGGGCGACGGGAGTGGCAACAGGTCGGGGAGGAGGAGAAGCGACGCGAGAGCGGACGGGCGCCGACGGCTTGGGGGACGACTGACGACGGACCATTCTGGAACAGACACACTTTTAGACGTTCTCTGGATGTGGAACAATCGTTCTCTGGATTTGGCGGCGATGAAATCACCACACAACAACACGCGAACGAAGAAATGCGACAAGAATTACACTGATAGTAAGTGCAGGGGTACTAAATATTGAAGAAAATAAAGGGAGAAAGGAATCAACGACGACCACGCGAATCAAAAGATAAGTGAAGAGATGAGAGGATCGAGAAACGGTTAGGCTATAAGAAGGTTCGGGAACTAGAGAAAGAGAGAGCTCGGTACGAGTGAAGAGAGCCTGCGAGGGGACAACTGATAATGACTACAAAGAACACGTGAGAGATTGCGAAAGAACGATCGGGAGAGTAGTGCAATGATGATGTGAGCTGGGCGAACACTTTGTGAAATGCGTCTGTGGCGATTGTGAAATGCGTCTCGGGAAGATTCCACCTCGAAACATCACAAACTAACAATGAAATAGACGGGAGAATTACGTGCAGTTGCAAGCCATGAATTTCTCGTCATCTAAGGAAATTTCATCAAAAATCCACTGCCATAATTTATATCAAAATATGCCGATGATAATCGATTTGGAAAAATTGAATTTATGAAATGTAAAACGTCGATAAAGTATTTTTAAAAGTTCAAGGTTCATTTTCACACGATTGGAAAGACAACGGTAATGACAACTTTTCGCAGGGAAATCGTGGTGAGAGCCAGTAACTTTCAAATCTTGATCTTTGGCCTTTCTAATTCTCTCTTTAAAATCTCGTTTAATTATATTTCAAAAATTGTTATTAAGATATCTTTGTCAGGTCTCGACCTTGTGTGCGTGCAAAACAAGATCAATTCAATTCTTTACTTTATAAAGTAGGCCAAACACCTCGTCTGTGTATCAACTGAGGCTGCGTGGTTGGGTTACATATATTGGATGACTCTTTCCGCACTCTGCACATCAATTCGATGCTCATAGCAAACAACGATACTCATTCTCATCCTATCTCGACAGTCTAAAACAGGGGGAACACTTACGGAAGACCTCTTGAAATACTAGTCGAATCAACGGAGAGGGGAGGATATAACGGACACTTTCCACTATTAGAAGCATATTTACAGTTGAGAAGAAAGAGGGATGGTACAACACTATACGATACCATACGACAACCGTAATCCATTCGGAACAATAAAATGAAGAAAAAGAAGGGTGACTGTTAGTGTGCCAAATGCAACTAGGAACTACAGTGATAAATCAAAATATTGATTGGCAATCAACGCTACTCGGTGACAATACATATCATTGATTGAGTTACAAACGGAAGTCGGCGGTTGATCAACAAAAGAAGTGTGGAATGTCGTATTACGGTAGACCTCAGAATGGGCAACTCTAGTATACGGTAATGGTATATCGAATAAGGTGTACTGCAGATTCAAAGAGGAATACGGTAACGGAAGTAGATTGATTGACGGTATGAATCAGGAGGGAAAGGGAGAGGCACACGCTAAACGTCATGGCCACCAGAAAGGAGAGACGGGGTACGGTAAACAAAGACACAACAGTAGTGGTCAATCGATAAACGGGGGTATTGATTACAGTACACTTGAGCAGATCATGGCCACGTTCAAACTGTTATCCACTCTTGGCACGAAAACGGAGGATTTCAGGGTCGGGATGAGGAATAGTAAGGCAACCAATGGATGGAGGGGAGTAGATTATCAATCAATATAAGAGTGGAACTATATCGTGGTCTCGACTTGATGAATGGATGGAAGGAAGGGGTGAGGAATGGGTGGAGACGACTTAGTTGGCAGAGAACTCAGTGGGTGGTCCCTCTTCCTCATCGTCTTCATGTCCACTGTCGCCCTTCCCATCCTTCATATCGATTGGAGACGCCGACGGAGTACCGTACTCTTCTGCAATACAGATACTGTACTTATCAATACACCTCATTGTCAGTACAACTGAATATCTCAGAGAGAAATAAGCGTACGACTTCAGAACTCTTGGCTACCGAGCGACGACTTTAAAAGCTTTTAAAGTCGTCGTTCAGTAGCCTAAAAGTCTAGACTGGTATACTCATTTCCCTCCGACTTCTAATCGCTACCGTATCCTTTCCATCTGCTACAGTATCCCCTCCTTCCCCTGTTTCTCTCACCATGATTGTTGCCTCCCTCCTCCTCCACTCCCTCCTCGGGGGGCTGCTTGCACTTGGCAGTCAGTTCCTCCAGGGGTCGGCCATTGGCGAGAAGCACCAGCACCTATAGGGAACACGAGTCAAATATTTTTTATTTGGAGGATTTAGCTGTGATGGGCACTTAACCATTGTCTTCATCAGTCTGCGGAATTTATTCATTAATTTGTAACACGAATTTCACTAGCATTTGTCAGTGGTTAGCATTCCTCATTTCTCGTATTTGAGACATTTCGTGTAATGTGAGAACAGTGAGTACCGCTGACAAATCCTAGTGGCATTCATGTTACTAGAGTCTACAATTCTGTTGAGGCTGATCAAGATAAATACGTCTTATTCTTCATGATAAATCCAACAAATAAAAATAATAATGCTTAGAGGTCTATTACACCGAATAATCACCATCGGATGATAACCATCAGAGGTCAAAAAGTAAAGTAGCATGGAACATCTGGACGGGCAGGTTTTCGAAGTTTTGATAGTCTATCGGGGAGGTTTCTACATTTCTGGGTTGTTTTCGGAGACTCTGTCGGGCAGGTTTCGTTTTTAGGGGTCAATTTGATCAGGCATTTATTTTTGGCGCCCGCCTTCGGCGGGCAGGTTATGACGAAATATACCCACTTTTTGATCTATGATAACCATGTAGTATATTTCACACAATCTATCGGAAAAAAGCATCGGTGCTCGTTCGACGGTTATGTTGCGACGAGTGTCGCTTATAATGCAAAAAGACAAAAGCAAAAAAAGGATTTCCATTCATAGGTCAAATGGGTTTTTCGCAGGCTTGTCGTGCAGAAATGACTAAAAACGCGCGCAGAAGTTCATATTGCCCAATTTTCAATAAATTTGTCAAAAAAGTGGTCAGAAATGCATGAAACATTCAAAATTTTCGTTTGCCGACATGGTCTCAATGCTTTGCAGAAGTGCCTATCTTCGCTAGCGAGTACCTATTTGACCTATGTTTCCATTCTCAAAATGCACAACCTCTCGAAAGATTTTTCTTCTTTCCGTATTTGTCAAGTAAATTTATTTTCCAAAATACGCACATTTTGAGACAAGAACGAATATAAATTTGCCCTTCCCTTTTCCTATTAAACAACTATTTAGTCCCAACACGCCTTCCCCACCCCCACCCCCTCCTTCCTTCATTCCCTTCTCATTCACTCACTGCAGTCATATTGTCGCATCCGAGTCCTCCCATCTGACAGTCGGGCGCGAGGCAGCGGGACAGCAGCTCCTCGCAGATCTACAATAACAATTTTATTTTATTTTAAAATATTTAAATTATATTTTCTATTGAATCCCTCGAATCTATTCCTTCCCCTCCCAATCCATTTCCATTCACAGACCATCCCACCTCTTATCTCTTCCCGACCACAATCCAGGACGAGGAGGAAAAAAAGCATTGCGAAAGGGTCCGAAAGGGTGGGGTGAGGAGGGGAGGGAGGGGTACAGATAAAGACGGTCGACTACAAAACCCTCCTCTCTTCACTCGGTCCATTTACGCCACTCTGTGGAAGGCACGAGAGTGAATGGAATGTCGTCGTGTGATCAGAATAGCTCATGACAGCAGCCTTGCAAGACACGCGTCACGAAACCAGTCGAGTACAGTGACCAATAATCTCTCCCATCAATTATGAATACTCACTCCAAATCAGTCGATAATCTATCGTAAATTCGCAAACACTCGTCAGAAAAATTAAAACTATTCCCGGTTACACATGCGCTCAGCTGTGGATAGAGCATGACAAAGCACGCCGAGGGATAGAAAGAGGGGTTCCACACCATTAATCCATTTCAACAACGTATCATTTTATAATGGCAACATCACTCACCGTCTGGGCGGGCTTCCCGATGGCCACTCGTTCTCGCACGAAGTCGACCGCCTGCAATCGATCGTATACCGTATTCCATCATCCTACTATTGCCTAATAAAATCAGTATACGATAACTCAAATCCACGTCTACCGTACCTCCTGGTTGGACATGACATCCCAGATGCCATCGCAAGCGAGCAGGATAAACTCGTGCGACTCGGGGTCGATCTCCATTCGGATGACGTCCGGGAATGCTGCAATACACGGTTACTCCATTGATCTCTTTCTATTTCAAAGGAAATGAAGAGGGATCACAGATCTCAATACCCATCCACCAATAATCCGGCAATGAAACCTCAGTCACCCTTCTCTTTTTATCTTAAAAAATATCTTTCTATCATAGGGATCGATTAGAGATTCCGGATTACAATAGCCTTCAACAATATTCCAGTAGTGAAACCTCATTTTCTCTTTTCATTATTTTCTTCTATTTTATCTTTTTTTAATGAATTTATCTTTCACAGGTATTCAAGAAACAATTGCGGATCTCAATATTCATTCACCAATATTCCGGCAGTGAAAACTCAGTTCCCTTCTTTTTTTATCTAATATTTAAAAAAATAAGTTTCAAAGGGTAATCAGGTACCAACCACAGATCCAAACACCCATCCATCAATATTCCACCACTGAAACCTCAGTCACCCTTCATTCTCATCCGTTGCAACCCCCTTCCCCCATCATTCCCTCGCTCGTTTCCCCACACATTCATAGCATTGCCTGGTCGCCGTTCGGTTCCCTCTCCCCGTTTCACATTAGGGGGAATCTCTCATTTCTCTGTGCCCCTTCCCTCTATCCCTCTCTTCCCCTTCTATCATCAACGTGACCATGTGCATTCTCCCACCATTGAGCGATGAACGATAGAGAGAGAGGGAAAGAGAGGGAGGGAGAGACACAGAGTCAGACTGAATGGTGGAAGGAAGAGGACGGTGATCGACACCCCGTCTATTGCTAGTAGTACAGTGTGTTGATAGTGTTAACGACGATGATCAAGGGAGAGAGAGAGAGAGATAAGAAAGTGGACAAACAAGAGCAGTCTGATCTCACTGACCCTGTCGCGATCGAAGATCCACTCATTCGACGCTACATGACAACTAAACGATGCGAAAGACAACTGTTGCGTCAGAGACAGTATTGTGAAATAGTTCTCATCTTGTCTAGTGTCACTTGTTGACTCAGCCACTCACTGTTCAAATGTTCCATCACACCACACTAACTAAGTTCCGGTCATTAAAAAGTTCAGAAACCTCGTCTAGAAGACATTTCGTAATTACTTACATCTTCTTCACTAAATCACCTGCCTCTTAACTCCACTATCTACTCATTTCGATGACCTAATGTTACTACAACGAAAGTTCATTCGTACATTCGTCACTTTTTTGTATATAGACTATGCGTTGTCTAAAATTATCAGCGCATCAGCAGTATAAAATCCACACCATACGTTATGGACCGAAATCACTACATTTCCGAGTAATCACACCATCTTTCAATTCACCCCGTCTCAAACCCTCGCTAGATTTCAATCTAATTCGAAACGGAACCTGCAATTCAGCCGATCTTGAATGGCAATGCGTCGGAAGTTGGCAAAAAAGTGCATTTCAATCAGTTGCGTATTCCTTATCAATTTCATCTCGTCTCTCCTCTTCTTCTATAGATATCTCACTTTCTCTCGTCTCTTCCATGGCTTCGTAATACAATTAGCCATTACACGACGCGGTCGCAAAACTGAGGACGATTGGACGGAGAGAAAGAGAGGCTAGACAATCATTGAACAGAGAGAGAGAGAAAGAGAAAAGCATTCAGTGTAGCCCCTTCCCCCCACACTCTGTGTCTAGATTGATCCCCAGATGATCTATAACCACGCGCATGCTACAAAACCACCCTACGTCAATCACAAAAGTTTTCATAGTTTTTTTTTAAAATAGCAAAATCAATAATAATAAAAATGCGTAACTAACCAGTAACCATCTGCTCCTCTGGACTCTTCTTCGGGTTTCGCTTGAATGCAAAGTCGCCGAGTGCACGAGAGAGGGCGAGATTGCCGTTCACCTGCCAATTTTGTTTGTTCTTTCATTTTAGTGTTAAAATTTTTAGAGACTTTTTAGACCCAATTTCACAACTATCTACCAATAAAGTAGCCCCAAAACCTCGTTCGTTCCTGTTGAGAAACTATATTATAAATGGACGTGACGAATGAGAGGATTTTAAAAAAATTATCCAATATCACAACTTGCATCTCAAGGAACACAACAATGTCATGCTCACAATTACGTTCGTATTTTTTCTTTAATTTTCGTTAAAAATAGATCCCGGAATCCAGATTCCGTTTAGATTCCGAGTGGAAAGTGATGAAACAATTCATCACTTTCTTATTTACAACCAATTGATAAATCAGCCATTTCATTCATGCAGGTGGAGGTGACTCATTTCTGCATAATTTCTGATTTGCCATTCATAATTTCGCTCATCAATCCTAGTAACCAATCAACATGATATCACCCCGGTCTGTCCCTTTAGAAATAGCGATGCAGCCCATTTCAGTGTATACGCGCAACGTGAAACCACGAATCACCCACAGTTCATAAAGAACCTAGTCGGGCAAAATTTCCGAATTTTAAAGCTGTCAGCCCTATCCAAATTTCACCAACCATTTTTGCGCAGCATAGTGCATTTTACAAACGGAAGCACACACACACACCTCAACTAAAACCAATTTTTTTCATGGGTCTTAACACACTTTGTTAAAGCAAATATGGACTCACTCGATTGAACTCGACCCATCCTCCGGCTGCGACGATCCTCTTCGCCTCGTTCTCGTTCGCCGGCTGCAATATTTATTATTAAATAAATCTATATAATTAAAAAAAATTAGAATTTCAATCCCACCCCTCTCCGATTTCTCATCCAATTCCCGTGTCATCCATCGCTCATCAACCAATCAATCAATTATACAATACTCGATTACACTAATGACTCTCCATCCCCCCTCTCACTCCACTTGATCACCTCATTCCGTCACACAAAAAGCAGTGCTATGAGCCGGTCCTCCCCATCTCCTCTATCCCTCTCTCTCATGTCTCATTCATTCTCATTTCGTCCAAGAGCCGCCATTTATAACCGAACAGATGGGAAAGGGAGGGACAACGGGCGGAAAAATGATGGCAAACGGGCAATCGACAAGACTGGTTTCATCCCGATATGAGAACCAAGGAGCCGGTCCTCCACTCATCTCTCATAACCGGGCTAATCATCCTCAAAACTAAAAAAAATCGTGTTTTATGCACAAAATTTATCAGCAAAGTAATCGATTGCCCCCAACCCTAGTCAGGGCGTCGCTGGAAGATCTTGTCTACGCTCATAGGTGAAATGGGGTTCTCTCAGGCATTTCGCGCATAAATGCCTAAAATTAAGCTTCGAAGTGCGTATTTCTCAATTTTCGATAAATTTGTCAAAAAAATAATCAAAAATGCATGAAACGTTCAAGACATATTCGTTTCCGACATGGACTGGACGCCATGCAGAAGTGTCGCGAGAAACTATTTGACCTATGTCTACGCTCAATGCCTATCGAGCAAGATGGGCACTATAATTGACGAAAGAAGCCAAGCATTATGCAACCAGATACAGTATCTCGTGCCACTCAATCTACCGTAATCCCTCTTCCCACCTTATGATCGTAACTGAGCGGGACGGCTCGGCCATTCTTCGAGATGACCGCACGAGAGTCGCCCACGTTCGCTGAAAGGGAAGGAAATGATTGACCAGGCGATTACACGGTTCAAACTCAGATCAACTATGAATTTAGTTAATGTTGCTCTAACGAAGATAACATAATGAATAGATTCAGTTACATAGGAAGAATCAAAATAATAGCCAGGCGATTACGAGATTCACGTCCATCCCTAGTTCTGCTCAAACTGGAATTTTTTTCGATGTGTTCTGCACACCGAAGCCAGCACAGTAATTAAATTCACCCCTCCTCTGCCCATTAGCGATAAATCCCTTATCATTTACCCTATCCACTTGTGTTGTTAGCTTGAATAATATCATTTGAGTAACAAAGATTATACGCGACTAGTATTACTAGATCACAAAAGACTACTGACTAGGCGATTACGCGATTCACGCCCACCTCAATTTCTCTGATCAAACTGGGACTGTCAATATTCTCTTGGTACAATACTTAACATAATAATCCAAATCAACCACTGCTCTGCCCGCTAGCGGCCATCCCCTAATGATTATACATATCCACTACTTCAACATTCGCCCTTCCTCCCAATATTGTTGTTAGATTGCATCGAATAATTCCATCTACTAGCACAACTCACCACAATAGATGACTCCATTCTTGACAATAATGGTGACAGCAGTTGTTCCACTCATATCGTCCTTCATATCATCATCTGCCTTCATCATCTCATCCAGCGTCATGAAACCCGTCCGCATCGCCTCCTCCACATTCACTTCTCAAATGGGACAACTAATAATAATAATATTTTTGTAAATCACGCTCTCCTCTGCAACCCAAGACCACCACTAAATCAGTGATACCCATGTATCCCGGTTTCGCAACATTTATTCAGCACTCCCCTCAGCATGCCGATTCAAAATAAATCAATAAGCCCTGGTTTCTATCAGCTAATCAATATTACCATCCTGCACTACCGTTCTCTCTCTATGTTCGTTCCCCTCGGGACCACTCACTGTATGAGTCCTCCTTGCCGATGGTGATATGGAGATGCTGGCCGGCGTACTGCGATACCTGCAATCACTCATATTTGTTTCTCTGCCAGACTCTCTCCATTCCACACACTCCCTCGTCTAGGAAAGTTGACGAGTCCCATACATTTTCGTCCCACGAACAATACGGCTTATTTCGAAATTTAAAAACTGGTCAGGCCACAATTAATTATTACTCAACTCATTCTGCCGCGTATTTCTTGAGAGGTTTCGAGGGCCAAAAGTGTCTCATTCAAAAATTTGTTAACGCGCATCATACACCAAAAACCTTTGTTCCAGAATTTCCTGAATGATGTCTGGTTTTTATGGTTTTAGGGTGAAAATCTAAAATTATGCCTGATTATTCAATCCTCTTGCAACGTGATTCCATTCCCCTCCCCTCTTTCACTTCTCCTTCCTCCTCCAAACCCCCCAATCAGCGAGTCCCCGTGTTCCCCTCTCTTTCATCTTCAGTCCTCGCCTCTCTCTCTCTCTCTCTCTCTCTCTCTCTCTCTCTCTCTCTCTCCACATCAACACCACACACTGTGATGTAACCTCACCGCCACTTAGTCATCACCCAGTGCACAGATAGATAACCCCGAGCGAAATCAATCTCATAAAACTGATCCTAAAACAACGAACCACTTGGAATCAATCAGCAATGACTAATACAAGTCACTCATCAAATTTGTCAATTTCAAAATCCTACCAATCTTTTAAACTAAAAAAAGCAACCCAAAAGCAATAGCATGGCTATGCATAAACTTATATCAGAGGATGTTGGTCCCTACAGTAAATCTAATTTATTTAATTTTAAATCATAAATAAATTTAAATAAATAATTAAAATGACCTTCGCTCCTCCATGTCCATCATAGACGGCGAAGAATGCCGTGCCGCTGTCCTCCGGCATTGAGAGAACGTGAGTGTGAGCATCCTCCATGTCTGCAATTACACAAATTATCAATCAATATTTTTCTCTTTCTCAATAAAATCACAATTTCTCCCGCTGCTTACGCCTACCCATGCAGATCAGTCTTTGTTTCATTAATATCAAATCCGATAGTGATTTTTTTTTCGCTCCTCATCACCATCATCATTTCCCGCCTCTATCTCTCACCCGGTGATGGCGCGTTTCGGAACTTTCCTATAGGAACCTCCGCCAATATTTACAGGATTGCTTTCGGGAACATTTGGAAGCAAAAGTTCTTTTTGGGTTCCTAGACAGACCTTTCACACCGTACCCTCCTCACCCTTCTCATTATCCCCCTCATCTCTCTCTCCCTCTCCCACCCTCCTATCATCATCATCATCAGTCCGAGATTGTCTCCCTCGGGACTCGTCTTCTATCTCTCTTTTCCACCACCATCATTACCCTCTCAAACTCTCTCACTTTCGCCCACTCTCTCGTCCTCCTCAACCACAGAGAGAATGTGTAAAACGAAGAGAGCAAAGGAGTTCTCAAAGAGAGAGAGAGAGAGATTCGTCGACAGCTGATCACCGCCCTGTTCTCCCACGTGAGACCACCACTCTCTTCCCCTCCCTCATCGGTAGGTCATTCCACCCCCAACAGCGGCGCACTCGCACTGTCAACAATGATATCACTGCCGTTTTAATAGTCAATTCATTTTCGAAACACTATGAACAGCCTTCCAAAGGATGGAAGACTCACTACATTTCATCACACACTCTCATTGTCACGTATAGTCTCGCTCCTGACCCCTTTCTGGAGCTCTAACCGAGCTGCAGAATCAAAGTGGAAGAATGCGGAGGCGATTGGAGGTCCAGACACACAAGAGTCTTCCTCTTTCTCTCACGACTACCTGGGAATCTCCGTCTGTGTCTCTTTTTTCTCCTTTTTCCATCCGAATTTAGGCAGACTCCTTCGTACCCCTCCCACCTCCTTCCATTCCTCCTCCCACTTCTACAACCACGGAACTACAATTTCATTGACCGCACAAGTCTTTGATTCCAAGCCGCAAAGAAAGACAAGAGTTGGTCCCATAAATTTTGCACGTATCGTCCAACACTGATAACACTCACGACCACAAAACCCGCTCAATCAATGACATTTCACGCCCAACGTTTTCAAGGTTTCAAAGATGCCGCAAAGCCCTCTGCAAGTATTCATTTTCAATGGTAAATCAACATCGACGAACAAAAAAGTAGTTTGCCATAAGTTGTGCACGCATAATCCAACACGTGCCCATGAACACAAAACCTCCGAAATCGAATTTAATGCCCCCGTTATTCACGGTTTCACATACACGATAGCAGTTTCCCCAACTATTCTCAACAGTTTTGCGAATACCTTCCGCTATAAACAACAAAAAGAAGTTCATCGTCAACCCTCATTTTGCTTGAAAGAATCTCTTTCCCGACTCGCCTACCCGCCCGCCATCTTCTGGTTTCATCACACCATCAAAGTCTCTCTCCACTCACTGATTCTCCATCCCTGCATGCAGCTGCTGCCGACCATAAACAGCTTGTTGCTGGTGGTCGCCGACTCCTTCGTCGTCACCGGCTCCGATAGCGTCTGACCCATTCCTGCAACGACAAATAAATCAATAAATCAATAAGCAATTTAATCGGCACTAGTTTACTTTACCGGACATAGGGTGTGAATGAGATGTTACCGCTAGATTTACAGTGAGACGATGAATGAGGCTCGCACCCAGGTTACTAGGTCCGGTCAAGTAAACTAGTACCACTCAATCAATCGATAATCACAATGAGTCAGCCAACCATCAATTGGTGATAGGAAATTATGAAATGCCGTTTAGGAGCCCTCAACATGCACTTTCTCTAGAATTTGTTTGGGGGGGGGGGCGTTTCAGAACATTTAGAAACTTAAAAAAAAAGATATTTACGAGTTCCTAAACGGCTGTTCCAAAACTTCCTGCCACAACTCAATCGATAACTGATGAAATCGTCGTTCAACTCGCACGCAAAACACACACAATTCACGAGTTCGATATCGATTCATTCGCTCTTTCTTATCACATAACACGAATAATAACAGAATCAGATAAGGAAGGGAAGTTGTAATAGCCGAGAAGAAGGAGAAGAAGGGAGGAGAATAGAGGGGTTCAGTCTACCAACGAAATCACGGATTCAAGTCTGTCTCCCCCTCTCTCTCTGTCTAAGATGACGAGCAGCCTTACTCTTTACTCTCTCTCTATCTCTCTCTCCCTCTCTCCTCCCCTTCTTTCTCTCTCTCTCTACTCAAGCAGAGACACTCTATACCCACTCGATTATAGGTACCGAAAAGGGGACGTGAGTGGTGAGACGGAGAGAGAGAGCAAAGATCAGACTAGAAACAAGAGAAGAAATGGTGGGACGAAGAGAGAAGGGAGGGGTGACGTCACCTTGTCTACTCTCTCCTCTCTCACCCTTCTCCCATGAACTTACGCCAAAAGGACAACAACTCGGATTGAGAGAGAGAACGTAGTGAATTGGATCAATTCACTCTGTGGTTAGGGACGAGAACAATATTAATGAGTACAAGATTGGAGGGAGAGAGCGAGAGATGAGAGATGAGAAGAGGGGAATGGTCTCTCATCAAAGAGGGGAGACGACTCGTAATAATAATGATGGCAAAGGAGAACTGGGCGGAAAAGAGAGAGAGAGCTACAAAGGGGGAATGGGACGAGGAGAGGAGAAGGGATTGAAGGGGTGATGGACAGATAGAGTGATTAGACCAGTGATAGTGGAGTGAAGTGATATGAGAAGAGTGATTAAAGAGAGAGAGAGAGAGAGAGAGAGAGAGACGGCGACAACCACGTGCCCTCTCTCTCTCTCCCGTTCACACACAGACTTCGTCAGCCCGTCGCAGCCAAACTCCCGGATGGGAGAGGAACCGCGACGCGACCGCGCGCTTCCTCGAGCGCGCCTCTTTGACTGTGTCACGCCACTCGGTCAGATTCGTGATTCGTGTCTGGAGGCGATTATTGAAAAAAAGAGCATTCTTTCTTTTCATTTCAGTTTTTATCCTTCAGGAGCCCATGTCTGCATTTTAGTCAATCTCTCAGTTCGAGACCTCTCTTCCTCTTCTTCATCCCTCTTCTGCTCATCTCTAAACTCAGCCTTACAGAAAGGGGTTCGGCTTGAGAGAGCGTGTAACGTGAAGAGGGTCTCTCTCAATTTTTTTCCTCCCCGACCCCCAGGTTTGGAATCACGTGAATTGCAATCTCCTTCACATAGCAACAGGATGCTACAATCCCACGGAGACTCACAAATTCCGATTCCCTACAAGATAAATCAAAAAAAGGATGGTCATGACCGTGACGCGTGAACTCCCATTGCTCTCTACGGTATTGCTATGAAATTGATGACTGTCTAAGGGGCATTATACCATGTGCCTCTAATTCTCTCTTGACCACAATTTGATTCGCCTTTGAGCCCCCGCGAGCAACAGGATGCTACAATCGTCTCCCATTGTTGCATCTCGCTCTCCTCCCTTCTCAAATGAAGCCACTTTCATCGCTCCATCAACTGTCGTGTGAATGAAATGAATGAATAGGGGTCACTATCACCTCTCTCTCTCTCTCTCTCTCTTTTCTCATTCTCAGAAGTAGAGAGAGAGAGAGTGAGCGGATTGACCTCGATACGGTAGATTGAGAAGCAAGGGCACCTCTCCCCCAACCCTCTTCCAGGAGGCTACCGTACTCTACCAGTTTCGCACTCTGGTTCCCGCACGGATAATCACCCCCTCTGAAACTGGCTGGGAGGAGGAGGAAGAAGAAGGATGCAAGAACAAGAAAAGAACAGGAGATTGAGAGAAATAACATTCAAGTGATGATGATGAGCCTAGTGGAAATGAAAGTGAAGAGGAGAAGGAGAGAGAGAGAGAGAGAGAGACGCGAGGGGAGGAGAAGGGTCAAAAAGAGGAGGCGGGAGGGGAAGATCCAATCTCGGATCTCCATTTAGTCCATCCTTGCATTCGAGGTGCAACCATGCTGCTTCCCTTACTCGCCCTTGCTCCACTCTTACACTCAGGTAACTTGGTATCACTTTATCGATCGATATCCCTCTATCTACCGTATTGATGGATTGATTACCGTACTCCTCCTACAGTATCCTCTCAACTGGCGGCCGTCTATTCGCCCGTTGGTCAGACCGATCAATGCAGCGTCTGGAGCAGTTGGGGTCCGTGCGTGTGGCCGGGCCAGGACAACAAGGTACTGTAGTCACACCACCTATTATAAATTCACAAACGCTCATCCATAATAATAAAACGTTCCGCTCCTAAACAACAGATATTTGGCTGCGAGAGAGCATGGCGTAACGATAGACGTGCCGAGGTATAGATAGAGAGTACACGCTTCTTTTTAAGAATGTACAATTTCGAAATTGCAATACCGTATCTTCTATCACCACTGTACCCAGGTGTCCTACCTCAACCAGCTCACTCCCACCTGTAAGCAGCACTGGTTCTACGTGTTCGTCAAGCGCTACGAGCCCGTGAGTTTACCGTAATCATATATCTGACCTACCGCACTCTCAATCGCCTTATCGTACTGCTCTCAGGCGCTCAACAACTTCTACTCGTACATGAGCTCGGTGCTACACAGCAAGAAGCCGTGCGGAATGTGCTCGTACAAGCAAAGTTGTGGATATGGAGGAGACAAGAAGTGCCATGTATCGCCCTTCACGTGAGTACACCGCCACCGTTGGCACCCAAGATCGATTTCAAAAATGTTTCGCTAAGACCATAGAATATGCTATCCGAATTATACAGGGTGTCTGAAAAGTTTGGTGACAAAATTTGCATGCCCATCTCTTTTCTACGCGAATGACCAGTCGCTCTCCAATTTATACCATATAATGGTTTGAGGTTGGGTATTACATCCTGACAATTAGAGCGAACCATTTGAAGGATTGAGGCAGGACCATTACTTTGATGTTATTTTGCTGATCTGAGATATCGTGGATTTTTGTATTTTGAGGTGCAAGTTCAATGCCTTCCAAGAATGGTCCCTCATGCCAATTCTTCGATACAAGGCTGGATTTTTTTTCAGAATGAGGCTTGACGATACTCTATACCCCCGCATATGACATTTCCTCCTAGAGCAATCGCTTATTTAAAAATTATTTTTAAAATGAAAATTTAAATTTCGGCGCGGTAAGATGCGAGATTAGTGCAAAAGCGTATTTCTTTAGTCAGGTTACTTATATTTGTAATTTGTGTAGTGGCGTAAGTACCCCTACTATTTGTTTACATGCCCCAGGCACAACTTCATTTCAACTCTTACGAAGACGCGCAGGAGCTTCTTCTAAAGTCGTGAAACTGGCATTTCTGATTGCAAACTCGATAATAATTATTGATCACAATATCACTGTTTTAAGCTAAAATCCCCAATATTACCAATGGTTGGCATTGGCGTTGTCAGCTCATTCTTAGTTTTACTCTGGGAGAGGATTCGACTACTTTAAACGAAACTCGAAATTGCAACTATTTTCACATCTGAAATTATGTGCTTCACGAGTAACTCTGCAAAACTTTTCTTTCAATGAACTGATTTAGAACTGCTATAATGCATAATACGGTAGACTTTTTCCTCTCATATGATGAGTTGAACGTGAGGTTTGCATTACTGAGTAGGCCACAAAAAATTCAGTTCACTCAAAATGAGCAGCGGCGCAGAGGCAATTTAATGGGATGAAGTTTACAGAATCTGCGAGAAAAGTAGAGCTGGTATATAGGCCCAATTTTGGTAGTCAACTGCTATAACATTATATATTATCCATGCACAATAGGAGCTTCTGTCATTCATTAGCTGATAATATATGACGACCGAAATTTGTCACCAAACTTTTCAGACACCCTGTATAAGCTTCCTCCTTCTCAATAATATTTTCAAGCAATCTATGTCTAACTATCTAATGCCAGTAGCATTCCTATCCCATCTCTTATCTGCATTGCTATTGCATCATCCCTATGCCATCTCCTCAGTGTGAAAGGTGGTCGTCCAGTGATGCCCTTCTTTGTCTCTGAGCGACTCTGTGCAGCCAATGACCTCGACGGCCACTCACAGGTTGCGTCGTGCGAAGTCGACTACGAACTCACCATGGTACGAGATCGCATCATCACTACGCAATATTCAGACCCTATGCTCTAAATGCGTATTTTGCCATCATCATTACTGCATTTTGCTGACTAGTGATATTGCATCATAACTACGCACTCTTTCAACCACATCTACTCCACAGTCCTTTTCCATATAGTATGGAGCTCGAACACATAGCTATTGCATCATTCCTATGCAATCTCCTCCTCCTCTTTCAGAAGAACGGTGGTGAGTGCAAGTTGTGGCCTGCGCCCGACGTCGATCTCTCCTCCATCGAGCCTCCCTTCAGGGAGAAGGTCAACCAACTCCAGTGGTACTCCTGTCTGCCCAAGATCAAGTCAGTAATTGCGTCATCACTAGACAATAGTGACTCGAGATTATGATAATCTCTTTCCATTCAGACGCGTCAAACACAGAAACGGCAAGATTACTCGCGAGAAAGTGTGCAGATGCTGTTGCTTCCCATTCAAGTGAGGTTTCTAACATAAACTAGAACAGAGTTATGCGGGTATTGTGTCATCACTATGCAATTCCAAGTAAAACAACCCCCTAATTCAGGCCGAATCCGAAGACATGGAAGTGCGAGCACATCGAGGGTTCGCCCCCCGCTCCTGGTCAAGACCTAATCGATGAACTAAAGGGACAATAAGAGATACCATCTGTATATAACTCCTAGACAATAACTTTACTACTAATCGGGTTACAAAGTCGATAAATATGCAATAAGGTTCATCTTTTACTCACCTATGAAACGATTGAGGAGATCTTGAATAAACCGAAATCGGAACATTCCGCAAATCTCAATGTGGTCCACTTCATTGAAGACTGATAAAAAGGTAACTAGTTCGGTTTGAAACCGGATCGATTATCTTATAAACATTGTAAGAACATGATATTTTATTAAAACATTTATCAATTACACAGTTTGGTTATCTCATGGCAAACCTTTGATCACAAGGTGCATTGTACAAAGTAACAATCTATCACAAACTATTCAATGCGTAAGGGATAAAACGGGCTTCATTAGCTCTACTCTACTCACAATTATCTATTCAAACTAATCAAATGTGGCAAGTTATGACAAACGAGAGACTACAGTAATACGAAACATGAGGAAACAACCTACAGTAACAGCCGTAATCTATCTACCGTAATGGTGGTGCTACCGTAATCCTCCTCACGGCAGTCTTCCGAAGGGATTGTTTCCGAATGTCTCCTGTCCATCGGCACGCTCGATAGTGAAGTACGACGGATCCGTAGTGTTCATCTCCTGCAACAAGAGACATATTACATCATCACTAAGCAATCATCCATTTACAACTTAGTAAAATTGGTCAAAATGCATAAGAAACAAAAATTTCGATCTCCCGGTATGGTCTATACGATGCACAAGTGCTAATCTACGCTAGCGAGAATCTGTCTGACCTACCGCACTACTACTACCACTTACTATACCTCGATTGCGTCATCCCTACTCAATCCCCTCCCCTCTCCTCTCTCCTCTCTCCTCTTCTGCTCACCTCAAATCCCGAGTAGGGCGCGGCCGACGAGTTGTTCACCTCGAACGATGGATTGGAGAAGTTGACTGCTGACGAAGAAGAGACGAGAGAAGCAGACGATGACGTCGTCGATCGAGTGGGAAGAGGAGGGTACTGTAAGAGTAGAGATATTGATCGATTGGAGAAAGACTACTGTATCCAACCTATTGACGGTCGTTAACAGACACTACAGTATCCCAGTACAGTATTCATCTCACCACTCCACCAATAATAATCGATACTAGACACTACCGTACCCTCTCTACCATAACCTCACCATCTTGGGCGGGGGCGGGACGGGCGAGTCGGTCTTCACTTCCGCTCCGTTCCTTGCAGAGTACGACGACGACGAATTCACCGTCGATCCGGCCTGCAATAAATTAATCGATATCCACGTCAACTACCGTATACTAACTACTGTAACTCCCAGTCCATCTACCGTACCATTCCGAGATTCCTCGAGGTAGTCTTGATTGCCTCCGATGCTCTCGCGGGCAATTTCGCCTCCTGCACACGGTGGATCGTCGAACGGGTGATCTTGCTGCAATCGATAACTCGTTACCATAAGCCCACTTCGCTCTACAGTACCCCATTGACGATAATCATCTGCTAACCACCGTATCTCCCTGTCTACCGTATACTCACGTGATCTCGTCGCTGTTTCTGCTCCCCCAATAGACGAGTCCTCCAATGACGGCGAGCAGCAGCAGCAGAATGACCACCGTCCCGACGTTGATCGTGCTCCCACCATCCTAAACAATCAATCGATATCACTACCACACTACAGTATTCCAGCTACCGTACCCCTTGCTCCCACCCTACAGTACCTGCTCGTCGCTGTTCATGTCCTCGTCTCCGTCCAGCTTGTCTGCGTCCGGAAGAGGGGGCACCTCGCACCACAGACCACCGTATCCGTCAGCACACCTGAGAAGCGGAGATATCGATTAGCTACCGTACCCCTCCCTTCCTTCCTACAGTACTCACTTGCAGTCGATTCTCTCGACTCTTCCATGTACATTGGCGTGTTCGACGCACGCTCCTCCATTCATGCACACTTGTCCACTCCTGCAGTACTCCTCCATTGCCTCCACCGACACGTGCGACAGCTCAATATATACAAGTAGTTAACTAATTACTTATTTACCATTATTATTCGTTCATAACCTGGATGCAGCATTTCAATAATAGTTCAAACCCCATCAGATCATACTGGTTTGATGATGCACCAAGTCACCGGGTCTATCAACCTCTTACATACCGGCTCACTAATTATATATATATATATATATATATATATATATATACTCTTATTGATAGTTCATAACCTGGATGCAATACCTCAAAAGAAGTTGAAATCCAATCAGATGATTATGTTTTGATGATCACACATTCATTTAGGAAAAAAATAAGTTAAAAACAGACTGAACCAATCACAACAAAAGCCAAACGATCATCAGCTATTACTACTTTGATGATGCACCAAATCACCAGGTCTTCCATCCCCTTCTCTAACTTTCCTCTCTACCCTTCCACTCACCATGTTCACGTCCATCTCTGTCACATCCTTGCGCAGCTTGCACGGCATGCTGTCCTTCACCTGCACATCAATATCCATCACCCACCGTAAATCTCCTACCGTAGTCCACTCACCTCCGGGTCATAGTCTCCATTCTCCTCGTATTCATCGGGGCAGACACATCGTCCCTCGAGGGAAGAAGAAGAGGAAGACTCGTCCGATCGAAGAGCCACACACATCCACGGACACGACACGCCCGAGCACGGATTCGAACGCAGACGGGGCTGAATAGAGAGATTGAAGATATTAGAAGAGTCTTTAAAAGTTGTTGATAATGCAGTCCACAAAAATTGGAAAAACAATTGTACTACTACCACCGAAAGAAGATACATAGCAGTGAAGTAGCACTAAACCACATGGTAGCACCAACCCTATAAAGAGAGGGAATGGGCAACCAAGGATTCACACAATCTATTGCTGACACCATCCTGTTACTAAGTAAAAAAAAGAATTTGGTCACGAATGGTACCATCACCATCGAGATTGCATACGTAGCCCTCACCTAGCACAAAACCACATGATAACATCAGCAGCACAATAAAACCAATCCCAATCACCGTAATACTCGCCCACTCCCTACAGTACCTGCACGAGCGTGTGGTTGAGGGCGATTCCGTACGGGAACTGGAGGAATCCATGAACGAGATGGGGAGTTGAGTGCTGGGCGCCGACCGAGGCAACCTTCAGTGTCTCCGTGCCCCTGAAATCAATCGATTGACTACCGTATCCTAAGACTACAGTAATCCCCCTCCCCCACCCTCACCACTCGGTCCAGTAGATGAGATTGTTGAAGAAAGCGAGGTCGTACGGATGGTTGACGGGGTAGATCACAGTCGATCTGAGAAATACCACATAATTATCGATCCACCTCCAGTACTGTAATACCGCAACAGCCGTTTAAATACCCCAAAATATAAAAGTATCCAGATATTCAGAAAAGTATAATAAAGACGAACAAAATGCATTGATGGTTCCTAAACGGCAGTTCGTCCTATCACCGTAATCCCCTCCCACCCATCTACCGTACCTCCTTCCAGTGTCGAGATTGATCTTCTCAATGAGCTTCGTGTCCACATCCGAGAAGTAGACCTCGTTCTTGATGCAATCGAATGCGAGACCAGAGGGATACGACAGCTTGTGGTCGACGATCGGACGAATCTACAACAAGCCAATTGAAAGAAACAATAAGAAGCACAGACCAGTTGACACCACCAGCCACACTCCCGTTTCACCGGTTATCCGGTGATCCTACAGGAAGCGACATGAGGACGTAAGAATAATAGCCCCATACTAATTGACGACACCAGCCACTATACTAACTCCCACCGCCATGTGAAAACAATAATTCGCGGTGCTCAATATCACTACCGTATCCCTTCCCCTTCACTCACTCCGGATCCATCCATGTTGGCGACCATGATACGATGATCCCTCTCAGTCACGTCGATATACGCAATCAGTCCTCGCAGCGGGTTCACGGCCAGACCTCAAACACAATCAATAACCATCAGACTACCGTATGCCTACAGTACCTCTGTAGTTCTGCTTCCTGCCGACTCGTCCATCAATGATCTTCTTGCAGTACAGTCCGCTCGTCTTGCACAGATAGATGCCCGGCACAGGGGAGGGGTCTGCAACACACCATCAATTGCTCGACTACAGTATCCTACCGTAACCTGTGGTTAGTGGGACTACGGTAACTCACGTCTGACTGTGTACAGTACATTGTCTCCGATCCAATCGACAGCGACATAGTTGATGCCAGTCACGTTCTCTCTCAGCTTCCGAATGTGACCGTGCTCAATCGACGCGAGAATTCCCTCGTGAGACTTCTGTAAATGAGGGGAAAGGTTACGCCCCTTATTCATCTCTTAAATATCCAGTGAAACACGATTTTACAAAGTGCTTAAATGAATAGACGGCTAATGGAGATCCCATCAGTGACAGTTCAACTCGTATTCTTCATGGTCACACTGCAACCCAATCCCCTTCCCTTAGTTTTTTTACACATCTATTTAACAAGTGCTCTCGCTGATATTTTAATTGTACATGAAAAATCAAGATGAAATCAGTTACAGGTCAACTCGACTCCTTCATGGTCCCGCAGTAACCTCAATTCCCCTACTCCGTTTCCCTCCTTCCCTATTCACTCACGGGTTCCATTGCCGTGAATATGCGTCCCTCCTTGATGTGCAGTGCCAGATTCTTGGTCGTTCCATGGTGATTCGTGGCCACAAGAGTCTCGTATCCATTCGACGAGTGCTGGGGAGAGAACATGGGCGCCGATCGGATCTGCAACCAATCAATACTCACTCTCCACCTACCGTACCCTCTCTATTACCGTACCTCAGCAGCGAGAGACACGTAGATGATTCCGTCGAGATCCTTCTCCATCACGTGGCAAGTGTGTCTGTCCTTGCTCATCTCGTACCCGTCGGCACACGCACACTCGTATCTGCAATGCCGTACCATTACAGTATGTCTATCAAGCAATATCGTCAGTCCACGATGCTCAATTACCGTACCCGTCGTGGACGTTCCTGCAGTACTGCGAGCATCGTTGTCCATCGTGGAGGCACTCGTCAAAGTCTTCGCACGTCCATCCATCCGAGCCCAGAATCATTCCCTTGGGACACGAGCAGTGGTGGCCTGCAATGCAATCAATCGACCATCGTTCCTCCGTCTACTCACAAGGGCAGGTCGCGAAGTGACCGTGGAGTTTCTGAAAACGCTGAAAACGCCAAAGTTGGAACTCATTGGGTACCTCATTTCAATTGTCAAAAGTTGCTAAGGACCCATGGCGACCCCAAAAATCGATAAATAGTTTGCGCAAAATCTTTCGGCTGCCTCTTCTCCAGCTGTCCTCCCTAACTGCCTTGGTGGTCGAGTGGATAAGAGCTTCGACTATCAAGCCGAACATTTTGAGTTCGACTCCTTTGTTCAGAAAATTCTTTTGCCGTATTTTTAGAATTTTTTTATGTCAACAGGAAAAATGTACAACCTCTTGATCTCTTGGCAGCCAAAAGATTTCAACTATTCAACTTCCCTTTCGTTCATTCTCTGCCCGATTTGTGAGACGGAGTACTGCTTCAACTGTTTTTTTTTCGTGCGCTACAATCGTTGTAAGCTAGCACTGCTGTTCACCATTCTTGTACACGTTTCATGTTGACATAAAATAGTTTTTAAAAATACGGCAAAACCATTTTCTGAACAAAGGAGTCGAACTCAAAATGTTCGGCTTGATAGTCGAAGCTCTTATCCACTCGACCACCAAGGCAGTTAGGGAGGACAGCTGGAGAAGAAGAGATCAAGAAGCAGCCGAAAGATTTTGCGCAAACTATTTATCGATTTTTTGGGGTCGCCAGGGGTCCTTAGCAACTTTTGACACTTGAAATGATGTACCCAAATGAGTTCCAAGTTTGGTGTTTTCAGCGTTTTCAGAAACTCCACGGTCACTTCGCGACCTGCCCTTGTCAGTGGCTACTTCAGCTAGAACACGGAAGTCAGCTAGGAAGTAACTGGAAAGCAGCGCTACTTCCTAGCTGATTTCAGACCTCTAGCTTAAGTAGCTATACCCCAAGAGCACGGAGTACCGTAACCCCAGTCCTCCTCTACCGCACTCACCAGTGGGTGAGTTGGTGCAGACATGGGAGCACTTGTGGTCCATTCTCGATGCGCACTCATTGCATCGATCGCTCTCGTCGTCTCCCAATGGACAGTCCACATGGCCGTCGCACGCCACAGAGATGTTCAAGCACTTGCCTGATAAGAGGAAGATTACAGTAACACTACCGTAGCCACCATCCATCAATCGATCGATACCGTAGCCACCATTCATCAATCGATCGATACCGTACCTCCCTTGCAGCGGAAGTGGCCAGCGTCACACAGAATGTCGTCCGCCGAGCTCAGAAACTCGTGGGCAGAGGGAAGATCGGCGATGGTCGACGACGAGTCCTGCACGGAATTAGATGATTACGGTAGGCTGCCAGATCAATCAATCGATATCGTACCGTCCTCTCCTTCATCTTCTCTTGAATAATCTGCGTGATCTCCTCCTCGTCCGACAGTTCGCAGTGAGCCTCAAGTAGAACATTATTGATTACGTCATTTTACCAAAAAAAAATTACCGAATGAAACCAAATAGGCGCCCTACCGTATTCTACCGTACCCTTAACCCTCTACCGTACCTCATCCGATTGATCATCACAATCCGGCTCTCCATCGCACTTCCACACCGCGGGAATGCAAGCCTGCTGGTCAGCACACATATCGTGTCCCTGCTTGCACTTCAGTCCCGCACCCTTGATCGCTTCTGCAATCGATAATCATTAGTCACTACCGTATTCATCCGGATATCGTACCCATGATGGTGAGGGGCTCGCTGCACTCCTGCTCGTCGTCGCCGTTGGGGCAGTCCTGCAACGAAACATATTATTAATCGATAATCCTATCTTCTACCGTATCCCTCTACATTACTTACCCAAGTTCCGTCACACTTGGCGTCTTCATCAATGCACTGTCCATTTCTGCACTGGTATTCGTGAGTTCCACATAGAGTGGGTACACTCGCCCGTCGGGGAGCAGCAGTAGTAGAGAAGGGAGAAGAGGGCGGACTCAGACGACCACGCTCTGAACACATTACATCATCACTATACAATCGATGACGTCATCGATCCACTCACCCATCTGGCGAAGAATCTCCTCCATCTCCCCGCAGCCCTTTTCATCCGATCCATCCGAGCAGTCAGTCTGAAGAGAGTTAAGCATCGCCACGACAATCTTGGATACGGTAGTACCTGTCGATCGCATCGGTATCGGGCGTCGATGCACTCTCCGTTGCGGCACATCAATTGGCTGGCCGAGCACTCGTGGAGATAGCTGCAGTGGGCCTCGTCCTGAACGGATTATCGATTAGTAAAGTTTCAATCAATCGATAATAGTGAATGGACAACTGACCAGTCCATTGGGGCAGTCGGGATGGCGATCGCAGATCCATTCGAGAGGAATGCATGGGTTGGACGAATCGTGACAGTCAAAGTGGAGTGACTCGTTACAGTGGAGAGAGAAGGGAGAAGGAGCCGAGAGGACGAGGGGAAGGAGGAGAAGGGAGGTGAGAAGTCCCGTCAGGGGAGGAGGAGAGACACTCCCAGCCATTCTGAGACGAGGGAGGGATATAGAGAGATAGATAATCGATAACTAACTCAGCCAATCGATAATTGACTACCGTACCTCAGTCGTGTTATTGGCGGTGGTGTGAGTGTGGGGGTGAGTGAGCGAGACGAGTGGGGGAGAGATCTCGTATCGACAGAGACCTACAAGAGATGACATGGGGAGGAGAATAAACCCACTTCGCGATACAATAAACGACACATAGAATAAGCGCGATCTGATATTAGCCAACTAACTGCGCAGATGAGTCGGATATGTGTGGGAACAGGACCGGCGCAAGAGGATTCCAGACCTAGATGAGCAAGAAGCGTAGCTGGGAGATCAAAAGCGGGATGGTTGGAGACAAAACGTTTTAATTCAAGGGAAAGCGGGTGGAGCTACTGCAACACCGTGACGGTCGGAACCCAGATCCAGCGGGTCTGCGACTAAATAACCAGGGGGTTTGTGCTGCTGGATACACCAACATCCGTTATTGGTCAAGAGACTCGTTGACTCAAGACTCGTTAGAGGCAGATAAAAGGAACTCGGTTGGTTCAAGAGAAGAAGAACAACAACGATCGAGAAGAAAAATGAACGACGAATCGACAAATCGAGAAAATAGGAGATGGAATGGAAGGTGATGACAATGTTCACTGCGCGATGAAAGACGGGCGAAATAGGCAACAAACAGGGAACAGGATTGCGTTATCAGTTAACTGGTCCTTATACTTTGATGCAGAAGGCATGGATAACTCAGAAGAACTAACCGGAAACGCTAAATGAAAAAGGCGCGGAAATAATGATGATTTCAGTCCATTATTTCAGAAAAGGGGCGTGATTAGAATATTCTGGACGCAGGGAACAGGCTGCGACTGGTGGGAGGCCTGTTTGGGAAAGATACGCGCAGAAGAACAACAAGGATCGAGCAGAAACGATAGGGGATGAGAGAAGAATCGAGAAGGAAGACGGAAAGAACTGCAAGGAAAAGCGGCGGGGAAAGGGTGATTGGCGTCGATCGATAACATATCGACAGAGGGGAGTGAGCAGAGTGGAGACACGGATGGGAAGGGACTGGAACAAGTGGATGAGAGAAGAGAGGAGAGCGAGGAAAAAGAGCGGAAAGTGATCTATCAAGGAATTGAGCGGGATACCGTAATACCTACGCAGATCGGTGAAGTTCAGCAGGTCAAACAAAATATTCAAATTATTTATAAATTACTAAAAAATGTTTTAATTTCTGTTGTTTATTTCGTTTTTCTCTTATTTGACTTGAATTGTCACTGTAAACAATTGATTTCAATATTCATGGAAAACAGAAGTGGACTGATCGATCTATTGAGGCTGATCGATAACTATCATATTAGCATGTTCTCAGCACCTCTTTGTGACTCTCTACGAGCTTATCGCTGCATTATGCACTCAAATTAGCATGTCATTTCTCGATTCCCTCCATTTCTTCTTTGTTTTTCTGCCTCGTGCGGTCACTTCTCCAATTGCAATGGATCTAGCCGATGCTCCGGTAGGTCATTCCACCCTCTAATCTCTTCTTATTGGCTAATTCATTCCTTGATTTAGGATAAAATAGTCGGAATCGTCGCCGAAATCGAGGCGCACATCACAGGACTCGCGAAGGTGCACAACTTCTCCCCCGAGGTAGGTCAAACATCGCCCCTTCAATCAATTATCGATTGATTTAGAGCATCCGACGTCACTATGTCATGTCCACACTCTTCGTCGGCTCTCCACTCAGCAACGAACTCATCGTGGAACCGAGTACGGTAAGTCGTTCGGTTACAGTATCCCCATACAGTACTCCACTTGCAGGCAGCGTCGCCGATGACGCCCGTTACTGTATCACCACGAGCGACGTCACTGATCAAAATGCCGAGTACGGTATCCTGGAGGGGTTACGGTAGCGGATACGATGTAGATCTACCGTATTCAGATGATTTCGAAGAGGCGGCGGAGGAAATTGACAGCGAATTGTCATTCGAACACGTAAACTATGCGAAGAAACTGGAGCTGCCGCCCCCTTTGGATGTGAAGAGAGAGTATCAAGTGAGAAGTATTCCTTTATCTTTCGGCCACTCTCTAGACCAAGGGCACTCTTCGCCATCTCATTAGGCTTATCTTTGATCTCTTTTCTTCTATTCACTAGCCAACGTTGATTTCACTAAATGTTTGAGAGGCACCGGAACAGATAGGAACTGTTGTCTCTTCGATCTAGTCATGTCCTCTGAAGCAACTGATTCGTTTCGATTCTATACCAAGCAACAATAGATAAAATGAGTCATTTATCGATCACTCATCTACCGTAAGCCTTTTCTCAGGTTAGCTTCTCCTACGTGGAAACGCCGTTCGTCTACGTTCGACCACTCGGAGAGAAACTGCCAGTGATGACGGATGATGTGAGCTTTGATCTTTGATCATTTATCGATTTCGATCCATCTTCCGTAATCTACATGTCTACCGTCATCTCTCTCCACTCAGGTCTCTCTTCTTCCCACCCTCACTCCCGTCTCCCTATCAGTCGGATCGCCCGTTCTCGTGCAAGGAGCACTCAGGAACGGCAATTGCATTCTAGAGGTGCGGTAGTTTCGGGGAGAGATCAAAAAGAAAGAAAAAGATCTAGATCTCTGGGTGCTGTGGTTAGGTCTCCGTACGATGGAACGATCGACCATTAATCAACTGGTTGCTCTTCTTTTTTCCCTGATCTCTTCCTTTATCGATTTATTTATCCGCAGGATTCATGATTATCGATTGGTTGATCACTTCTGCTTTCCAATTATTGATTTTCTTGAGGAGCGACAGCGATGGCGACGAGGCATCGTGGAGACGAATTATGGGGCGGCCGTTGATGTCAGACTGGCTGATTATGGAGTACTCATCAAGGGAGCAAAGGTAGTTGATCTTTGATCTTTGACGCTATCCAAGGTTAGAAAAGGGGCACTCGTTTAATTTACCGGATCAGTCAAACCCGAGGTTCATTCATCATCTCACTGTGTGAATCTCTGTCACTTTTCGTGATCCCGTAAAATGAACTAGTTCCTGAAAAAGAGCGGGGATCTAGTATTTGCTTTGACCGATCTCTTTTTTCAATAAACCATTTCAATATCTCAACCTTGATGTCTACCGTAATCTGCGGTCCTTGATCTCTACCGTCATCTGCGGTCCTTGATCTCTACCGTCATCTGCGGTCCTTGATCTCTACCGTCATCTGCGGTCCTTGATCTCTACCGTCATCTGCGGTCCTTGATCTCTACCGTCATCTGCGGTCCTTGATCTCAACCGTAATATGTGGTCCTTGATCTCTACCGTAATCTGCTGTCCTTGATCTCTTCCGTAATCTGCTGTCCTTGATCTCTACCGTAATCTGCTGTCCTTGATCTCTACCGTAGTCCATGATCTTCGATCTCCCTACTTTATTCTGCGATCTTTGGTCTCCACAGGCAGCCAAACTGCGACCACTGCCAATCGAATACGCTGCTGCTCCCTCCGTCTACCGTATGTCATTCGACACGACGAACGAGGTCCCGCAACGAGATTACGGTAGTCGAGTCATCTATCGATCGATTGCAGGCTCTGGTGCAGGAGATTCGTCGGTTCAATCTCCGATCGATATCGATTGGTGAGGGAGAGGATAGTGGGGAGTACACGGTCGTGTCTGCGAAGGTACGTCTTGAGAGGAGAAGGAGATAATCGATCGACTACCGTACTCTTTAGGCGATCGTCGACGCATCGGGAAAGAGTCTGTGAATTCAATGAATTTGATAAAGTTTGATATTATTTTGCATCTTGTTTATCACCGTGCAGGGGACACAACAATGATGGGGCACCTCCAGAAAGGGGTCAGGGACCAGAGACAATTCTCTCGTTTCACACGCTCTCTCGCCCTGACCCCATTCTGGAGGTGTCGTAGTGGAATGATGTGGGTTTTTTTTACAGTTTGGATAGATCTTCGAGTGACTTGGTGGATAATCGATGTCTCCTCAGTCTTTCTTCCACATGAGAAGGCACTGAATTAATCCATCTCACTTGCTTTCGAGGTAGAATTGGATCTCCGAAGAAGAAAATGGGAGGAGCATCGTACTCGGGGAAACTGCAAGAGTACGGTAGGTCAGATTTTTGATATTCTAGTACTGTAAATAGGATTGAGGTAGGTCATACATTTCTGGGGGAGGCAGGCGAGGGGCTCGGATTTGACGATAGAATCTAATTAGTTCAGTTAGGGCAACTCGAGATATCGAAATTATGAAGAGAAGAAATTCGATGACTCCTGAAAAGAATTTGATTGACTCTTTTTTTGAGATATTTCACCCAGAAAAGAAAGCCCGATCCAGAATCCAAATTGTCCTGCTGTATCGGACATTAGATTTATGAGCTGCAATTATTAATTGTCCGCATTTCCATATTTATCTTGAGAGGCGGTGTTACGGTATTCTGTTGTCTCAGTTATCGATTACTCCTTGCACTAACTGGATAAGCCGGCGTCTCAGCAAGAATTCTCTCGTTCAAATCCTCGAAATATACCGTAATCAGCATGCCATTCCGGAGCAGTTCATCACAGTCGCTCTGCTTGTGACACAGCGATCGACCTATCGAACTCGTTCAGATTACGGTAGTCGACTGGCCTCACCCGACTCGGATCTCCACGAACTTGTCGAAATGTCGACATCGAATGTTCGCTCGGTGCATCTATTGGGACAGTCACATTGGAAATCCGTCCCATCCAATCGATTGAGACAATCCCCTGACAATCAATATACCGTAATCCTTGAACGGCTCACTGTAGCCCTTTTTGAAAGAAAACCGTACTCACTGGCTACAGTATCGTTGAAAGTACAGTAGACCATTCCCATTCTGTCCATTCTCCTATAAGCCGGATGCACACATCCGCATTCCTTCTGTGCTCTGTGCTGGAAACACGAACGACGACATGCCTGCAATTTACCTTCTTTCTCTTTTCCCATAATTTATGGGCCGTAAATTCACGGGCAAGTGGAATCGAGTTTCATAGAAATATCAAAAAAAATTACTTGCTTCTTATTCATTATCATAAAGACTCTCATGAATTCCCATCACAACCGCCATGTAAAATTCCATGAATCCCTACAGTAGTCCCCCCACCTCGACACTGTAGATGTAACCCGGGAATATGTAATCGGCCGGTGGTTCGTCGGTGCAGCGTGCAGAGCCCATATTGATGCGAATGTTGCGGGTCTGGATAACTGCGGTTTTTATCTCTTGATAAAAAAATCAAAGATCACCAACCGCCCGAATGGTGAGGCTTGCTGCGGTGGATGGAGGAATGAAGTAGCCAAACGTGTCGGGAAAGGGATATTCGTTCTGTGAAGTATGGCGGATTTCTGACTTTCTCACTGACAGCACAGGGAAATTCATAGATTTTGAGAAAGAAGAATTCACCTGGTCATGAATGATAATTAGAGCGCCATTCGAAGTTTCAACCCCGAGATAATCACTCAGATTCGAATAAACGAACAGTTTCAAACCTAGAATTCAGAAATTATCGATCGATAACTCTCTTGTCTACCGTAGCTCGGTCCTCCACGGAAAACCTTTTTCACTGTGCGGCGTTCATTATTGTAAGTGTAGCAATTTCCCATGACAATATTGTAGATTGAGGAGAAATCGCTGAATACTTTACCGTTACTTTATGTGACCTACCACATCATTTCACAGGCCGTACAGAAAGAGGTTCGGACTGAAATAGTGTGCAAAATCGGCTCTGACCCCTTTCAGTGGCTTTGGAATCATGTGCTACCTGAGCGTGCACGTTTCCGTGTTGAATGCGCAGTTCTTCACTGCAAAGATCAAAGATCATAGGGTGTTCTGATTGATGACCCACCAATATCCTCATATCGGTAGGTCAGCGATATCCTCTGATCCTCCGATAACTGCCGAATGAAGTATTCGATTTGACCCGAGACCGTTCGTTGGAAGATGATGCCTTCCATGTCACTCTGAGAAATCAATCGATAATCAGATCAAGCAATAATTGGCTACCGTAAGATTGAACTTCTCCTCCGCAATCTTCCTCAGTCGCTCAATGTCAATGTGCCCCGAGGCAGCCTGAGCTGCGGCCAACTGCAAAATGATCTCAAGTCAGTTAGAGAAGACGAGAGAGTCTGGGGAGTGGAGAGAGCGCAGACAGTGACACTCTCTTTTTTTAAAATTAATATTCTAACCAATTCTTTAATCGGGGGAATTTGCAGAGCGACGTCTCTCCTGTATCCATTCTGAGAGCAAACTGTGATGGCGGGGAAATTACGAACGCCGAATTCGATCTGAACAGAGCGACAATTATTGATTTTTCGAGATCAAAAATCGATAAAGTAATGCACGCACACTTGCTCTGTTCTCCAGTTCCATTCGTACGAATCGATTCATGAGACTGCTCGTATTGAAGAAAAGCATTATGCAACAGGACTGAACAAATGGTTAGACAAGACGAGAGAGTGTGGGGAAGTGAGAGAGTTCAGAGAACAAAAAAAATCAAGAAAGTAAGACTTGTTTACAATGAAAGCAAAAATCCAGAAGAATCGACTGCATTTAGATACTCCGTAAACTCCGAAGTGCGCGAATCCATGAACAGTCGACGTGCGAGAATAGTCATTTGTGAGATCCTGAGACGAAAGATCAAAGATCAATCGCTTCTGAGTAGTCAACAAACCTTTATAGTCTGCATCGAATATCCTTTGAGATGTGTCTCAGGGATGGACAGCGAGTAGAAAAAGGATGAATTCGGTTGAATGACCTCAATTGCGTGTGGAAATTTGAATGCGGTGAATTGTTCGACACATCATTCCATAGACCAGTCAACCTTACGGAAAGGGGTTTGGAGTGCAAGAGTGTGCACCTAAAATCGGGAGGGACTCTTTCACTTTTGAACTGATGCTAACAGAGAACGCATTTCATTGACTATGAGTGCCTTACTTCTTCACCTTCTCATTTGAAAGATCTTATAAATTCAGATTAGATCAATAAATGGCAGTGATTCTTTTCTTTGTAAGACAAGACATAAATTTCCAGAGTGATTTCCAAAATGAAGAGTTCACTCAGCCGATCTCACTTCACGCTCGCTCTCTTTAACTCTCTTCCTTTCGCATGATCTCTCGTCTTTTTCACAGTAAACTATAAAATAGACTCCATTCTGGGGGCTGTATAATCTGTCAAAACTTCACCAAAAAACTTGCCAAGTTTTCACTGACATCGTTCAAAACTTCACCAAGTTTTCAATGACATCGTTCTAAACTTCACCAAGTTTTCTTTAGAAGTCAGCCATCTACGTCATCAGCCTGTTTACATTTTTGTTTCTGTTGTTTATACTCGTTTAGTATTAATATTTTTGGCAATTTCTAATGCAATTACTATTGATTAACTGTCAGGATCATTCCATTTCAACCATTCCTTCACTTCCAAGAACAAAATCAAAGTCTCTACAAAGAAAACAATAAATTTCATAGGAAGCGTTATAATGCAGTGTTATATAAGAAAATGGGCTTCACAAGACGATAAGAGCATTGCGGATGTAGTTGTACGATAAAAAGGAGCGAAAAAACTAAACAAACCATGCAAAATTGCAAAAATAAAGAAAAATGCGAAATTCGAATAAAACGTTCCGATGATTCAGACATTTACACATGACCGATTTTTAAACTCTTCTTTCAACCCAATTTGTTGCGTTGATTTAGAATTTGCTGGAATTTTATTATGAAAACAAGGATGCAACAGACCATCAGCACCCAACAATGCCAAAATTGGAATTTTAGCGCTCACTTCATTGCGCCTCAAATTCCCCCCTAAAAAAAGGCTCACATACATGCATACTTTTCCCTCTCTCGATTTGCGTGCTATTTCTCTTTCTCTAACCAAACTTGGCCAAGTTCCGTTTAGAACTTCGCCAAGTTTTCTCGCACATTTCCGATTGAAATTTGGTTAGAGTGACGAAAATAGCATGCTAAATTGAGAGAATTAGAGAAAAATCTGCCATGTTTTTAGCGATGTTTTTTGCCATGTTTTTCTCGCACATTTCTGACAGATTATACAGCCCCCTGCTTTTACATTTTTCTATGTGTTAGACTTTGTTTTTTTTCTTTGGTTTCTCAATTCATCGTTTCTTTCTCTTTACTTCTTGGCTATGCTTTTCTCTCTCGCTCTACTTCTTTACCACATACAAAGTTTAGCTATTTGAGAGATTGCTGGAAATGAACTCGTCAGATTACCGTAAGGACGTATTCGAGTATATAAAGAAGTGCGCACTCGCTCCTCGGTTCTCAAAACAAGATGTCAGTTGTTTTTGCATAGTTTGTCTATTTATATTAATTTCATGATAATTGTCTGTCTATTCGATGGTTCGACGCTGTGTTTCGACTCTATATGCCGCCTTTTACCTATGGGTAGCTGGCAGAGCAAAACCATGCGACAGTATTCTTCAGAGCTACAAATTTTTCATGTTCACGCATTGTTTATCAATTGTACGTGAAAAAATCGATTACAACGCAAATTATGAATGGGCACTACACACGGAGAGATTGCACCGCAGATAGTGCCCGGGGCAGGAAACACGTGGAATGATGAGGGAATGACGGCGAGAGGAACAGGATGTACACGACACATGGGAAAGTATCCGACAGATTCGAGATGGAGCCATAGAAATTGCCCCGGGCAAGAAAGGCGGAGAAAACTGGAGTGGATGTTGCCCGGGGCAAGCTCCACGGAAGCTTTCACACTTTTACCTCCGTGGATTTTGCCCCGGGCAAGATCCACGGAGGTCCGACCTCATAAATCGAAAAATTTCATGCGACACCTTTTGCACCTTCCCGACAAAATTTCTATTTTTCCGACAAAAACGATATTTCCACTAATTTTTCTGCGGCTTTTTTTTTATTTTTTCGTCGTTTTTTTATCAAATTTTTCATTTTTTTCAAATTTTCAAAATTCCTTTCCCGTGTGTCTGGTAATCATAAAAGCGATAATTTCACATAAAATTCATCTTCTGCGATCAAAATTAGCGAGTATATAGAGAAAGCAAGCTGGCTGAGAAAATAGGTATAGGGGATCAGGAATAGGGGATCAGGAGTGGGGGGATCAGGAGAGGTGGGTGCTACACATGAAGAAATAGAAATATAGGTCGACGTTTGCAAAAGTGATCCACACGGTATAGATCAACCTGGTTGCATCTCGTAATGAGGTTGCACTTGATGCATGGTCAGTAGCACGAAAGGTTCTTCTTTTCATGAAATCTTCGAAGGTGGAGGCGCGGAACTGAAAAGACCGAATTTAGGTATCTCTGAACGAAACAATTTTGGATTGGAGACCATGAATGCATGCCCCGTTTCGACCTCGCAGCACAAAGTCCCCTCTTTCCCCACTACTTGAATAGTCCTGAGAATCGTCAACATGACTCGAATGACGCTGGACTTGGCGTATACTAGCTCTGGAGTGCCCGGCGAGTCTCTACAGTTGATTTGAGGCCGATGGGCGACCATGAATGCATGCCCCGTTTCGACCTCGCAGCACAAAGTCCCCTCTTTCCCCACTACTTGAATAGTCCTGAGAATCGTCAACATGACTCGAATGACGCTGGACTTGGCGTATACTAGCTCTGGAGTGCCCGGCGAGTCTCTACAGTTGATTTGAGGCCGATTGGCGACCATGAATGCATGCCCCGTTTCGACCTCGCAGCACAAAGTCCCCTCTTTCCCCACAACTTGAATAGCCCTGAGAATCGTCAACATGACTCGAATCACGCTGGACTTGGCGTATACTAGCTCTGGAGTGCCCAGCGAGTCTCTACGGTTGATATGAGGCCGATTGGCGACCATGAATGCATGCCCATTTTCGACCTCAACGCACAAAGTCCCTCTTCCCCACTACTTGCATAGCCCTGAGAATCGTCAACATGACTCGAATCACGCTGAACTTGGCGTATACTAGCTCTGGAGTGTCCGGCGAGCCTCTACGGTTGATATGAGGCCGATTGGCGACCATGAATGCATTCCCCTTTTCGACCTCACTGCACAAAGCCCCTCTTTCCCCACTAGTTGAATAGCCCTGAGAATCGTCAACATGACTCGAATCACGCTGGACTTGGCGTATACTAGCTCTGGAGTGCCCGGCGAGCCTCTACGGTTGATATGAGGCCGATTGGCGACCATGAATGCATTCCCCTTTTCGACCTCACTGCACAAAGCCCCTCTTTCCCCACTAGTTGAATAGCCCTGAGAATCGTCAACATGACTCGAATCACGCTGGACTTGGCGTATACTAGCTCTGGAGTGCCCAGCGAGTCTCTACAGGTGATTTGAGGCCGATTGGCGACCATGAATGCATGCCCATTTTCGACCTGACAGCACAAAGCCCCTCTTTCCCCACTAGATGAATAGCCCTGAGAATCGTCAACATGACTCGAATCACGCTGGACTTGGCGTATACTAGCTCTGGAGTGCCCAGCGAGTCTCTACAGTTGATTTGAGGCCGATTGGCGACCATGAATGCATGCCCATTTTCGACCTCGCAGCACAAAGTCCCCTCTTTCCCCACTAATTGAATAGTCCTGAGAATCGTCAACATGACTCGAATGACGCTGGACTTGGCGTATACTAGCTCTGGAGTGCCCGGCGAGTCTCTACAGTTGATTTGAGGCCGATTGGCGACCATGAATGCATGCCCATTTTCGACCTCGCAGCTCAAAGTCCCCTCTTTCCCCACTACTTGAATAGTCCTGAGAATCGTCAACATGACTCGAATCACGCTGGACTTGGCGTATACTAGCTTTGGAGTGCCCAGCGAGTCTCTACAGTTGATTTGAGGCCGATTGGCGACCATGAATGCATGCCCATTTTCGACCTCGCAGCACAAAGTCCCCTCTTTCCCCACTAATTGAATAGTCCTGAGAATCGTCAACATGACTCGAATGACGCTGGACTTGGCGTATACTAGCTCTGGAGTGCCCGGCGAGTCTCTACAGTTGATTTGAGGCCGATTGGCGACCATGAATGCATGCCCATTTTCGACCTCGCAGCACAAAGTCCCCTCTTTCCCCACTAATTGAATAGTCCTGAGAATCGTCAACATGACTCGAATGACGCTGGACTTGGCGTATACTAGCTCTGGAGTGCCCGGCGAGTCTCTACAGTTGATTTGAGGCCGATTGGCGACCATGAATGCATGCCCATTTTCGACCTCGCAGCTCAAAGTCCCCTCTTTCCCCACTACTTGAATAGTCCTGAGAATCGTCAACATGACTCGAATCACGCTGGACTTGGCGTATACTAGCTTTGGAGTGCCCAGCGAGTCTCTACAGTTGATTTGAGGCCGATTGGCGACCATGAATGCATGCCCATTTTCGACCTCGCAGCACAAAGTCCCCTCTTTCCCCACTAATTGAATAGTCCTGAGAATCGTCAACATGACTCGAATGACGCTGGACTTGGCGTATACTAGCTCTGGAGTGCCCGGCGAGTCTCTACAGTTGATTTGAGGCCGATTGGCGACCATGAATGCATGCCCATTTTCGACCTCGCAGCACAAAGTCCCCTCTTTCCCCACTACTTGAATAGTCCTGAGAATCGTCAACATGACTCGAATGACGCTGGACTTGGCGTATACTAGCTCTGGAGTGCCCGGCGAGTCTCTACAGTTGATTTGAGGCCGATTGGCGACCATGAATGCATGCCCATTTTCGACCTCGCAGCACAAAGTCCCCTCTTTCCCCACTACTTGAATAGTCCTGAGAATCGTCAACATGACTCGAATGACGCTGGACTTGGCGTATACTAGCTCTGGAGTGCCCGGCGAGTCTCTACAGTTGATTTGAGGCCGATTGGCGACCATGAATGCATGCCCATTTTCGACCTCGCAGCTCAAAGTCCCCTCTTTCCCCACTACTTGAATAGTCCTGAGAATCGTCAACATGACTCGAATGACGCTGGACTTGGCGTATACTAGCTCTGGAGTGCCCGGCGAGTCTCTACAGTTGATTTGAGGCCGATTGGCGACCATGAATGCATGCCCATTTTCGACTTGACAGCACAAAGCCCCTCTTTCCCCACTAGTTGAATAGCCCTGAGAATCGTCAACATGACTCGAATCACGCTGGACTTGGCGTATACTAGCTTTGGAGTGCCCAGCGAGTCTCTACAGTTGATTTGAGGCCGATTGGCGACCATGAATGCATGCCCATTTTCGACCTCGCAGCACAAAGTCCCCTCTTTCCCCACTAATTGAATAGTCCTGAGAATCGTCAACATGACTCGAATGACGCTGGACTTGGCGTATACTAGCTCTGGAGTGCCCGGCGAGTCTCTACAGTTGATTTGAGGCCGATTGGCGACCATGAATGCATGCCCATTTTCGACCTCGCAGCTCAAAGTCCCCTCTTTCCCCACTACTTGAATAGTCCTGAGAATCGTCAACATGACTCGAATGACGCTGGACTTGGCGTATACTAGCTCTGGAGTGCCCGGCGAGTCTCTACAGTTGATTTGAGGCCGATTGGCGACCATGAATGCATGCCCATTTTCGACCTCGCAGCACAAAGTCCCCTCTTTCCCCACTACTTGAATAGTCCTGAGAATCGTCAACATGACTCGAATGACGCTGGACTTGGCGTATACTAGCTCTGGAGTGCCCGGCGAGTCTCTACAGTTGATTTGAGGCCGATTGGCGACCATGAATGCATGCCCATTTTCGACCTCGCAGCACAAAGTCCCCTCTTTCCCCACTACTTGAATAGTCCTGAGAATCGTCAACATGACTCGAATGACGCTGGACTTGGCGTATACTAGCTCTGGAGTGCCCGGCGAGTCTCTACAGTTGATTTGAGGCCGATTGGCGACCATGAATGCATGCCCATTTTCGACTTGACAGCACAAAGCCCCTCTTTCCCCACTAGTTGAATAGCCCTGAGAATCGTCAACATGACTCGAATCACGCTGGACTTGGCGTATACTAGCTTTGGAGTGCCCAGCGAGTCTCTACAGTTGATTTGAGGCCGATTGGCGACCATGAATGCATGCCCATTTTCGACCTCGCAGCACAAAGTCCCCTCTTTCCCCACTAATTGAATAGTCCTGAGAATCGTCAACATGACTCGAATGACGCTGGACTTGGCGTATACTAGCTCTGGAGTGCCCGGCGAGTCTCTACAGTTGATTTGAGGCCGATTGGCGACCATGAATGCATGCCCATTTTCGACCTCGCAGCTCAAAGTCCCCTCTTTCCCCACTACTTGAATAGTCCTGAGAATCGTCAACATGACTCGAATGACGCTGGACTTGGCGTATACTAGCTCTGGAGTGCCCGGCGAGTCTCTACAGTTGATTTGAGGCCGATTGGCGACCATGAATGCATGCCCATTTTCGACCTCGCAGCACAAAGTCCCCTCTTTCCCCACTACTTGAATAGTCCTGAGAATCGTCAACATGACTCGAATGACGCTGGACTTGGCGTATACTAGCTCTGGAGTGCCCGGCGAGTCTCTACAGTTGATTTGAGGCCGATTGGCGACCATGAATGCATGCCCATTTTCGACCTCGCAGCACAAAGTCCCCTCTTTCCCCACTACTTGAATAGTCCTGAGAATCGTCAACATGACTCGAATGACGCTGGACTTGGCGTATACTAGCTCTGGAGTGCCCGGCGAGTCTCTACAGTTGATTTGAGGCCGATTGGCGACCATGAATGCATGCCCATTTTCGACTTGACAGCACAAAGCCCCTCTTTCCCCACTAGTTGAATAGCCCTGAGAATCGTCAACATGACTCGAATCACGCTGGACTTGGCGTATACTAGCTTTGGAGTGCCCAGCGAGTCTCTACAGTTGATTTGAGGCCGATTGGCGACCATGAATGCATGCCCATTTTCGACCTCGCAGCACAAAGTCCCCTCTTTCCCCACTAATTGAATAGTCCTGAGAATCGTCAACATGACTCGAATGACGCTGGACTTGGCGTATACTAGCTCTGGAGTGCCCGGCGAGTCTCTACAGTTGATTTGAGGCCGATTGGCGACCATGAATGCATGCCCATTTTCGACCTCGCAGCTCAAAGTCCCCTCTTTCCCCACTACTTGAATAGTCCTGAGAATCGTCAACATGACTCGAATGACGCTGGACTTGGCGTATACTAGCTCTGGAGTGCCCGGCGAGTCTCTACAGTTGATTTGAGGCCGATTGGCGACCATGAATGCATGCCCATTTTCGACCTCGCAGCACAAAGTCCCCTCTTTCCCCACTACTTGAATAGTCCTGAGAATCGTCAACATGACTCGAATGACGCTGGACTTGGCGTATACTAGCTCTGGAGTGCCCGGCGAGTCTCTACAGTTGATTTGAGGCCGATTGGCGACCATGAATGCATGCCCATTTTCGACCTCGCAGCACAAAGTCCCCTCTTTCCCCACTACTTGAATAGTCCTGAGAATCGTCAACATGACTCGAATGACGCTGGACTTGGCGTATACTAGCTCTGGAGTGCCCGGCGAGTCTCTACAGTTGATTTGAGGCCGATTGGCGACCATGAATGCATGCCCATTTTCGACCTCGCAGCACAAAGTCCCCTCTTTCCCCACTACTTGAATAGTCCTGAGAATCGTCAACATGACTCGAATGACGCTGGACTTGGCGTATACTAGCTCTGGAGTGCCCGGCGAGTCTCTACAGTTGATTTGAGGCCGATTGGCGACCATGAATGCATGCCCATTTTCGACCTCGCAGCTCAAAGTCCCCTCTTTCCCCACTACTTGAATAGTCCTGAGAATCGTCAACATGACTCGAATGACGCTGGACTTGGCGTATACTAGCTCTGGAGTGCCCGGCGAGTCTCTACAGTTGATTTGAGGCCGATTGGCGACCATGAATGCATGCCCATTTTCGACCTCGCAGCACAAAGTCCCCTCTTTCCCCACTACTTGAATAGTCCTGAGAATCGTCAACATGACTCGAATGACGCTGGACTTGGCGTATACTAGCTCTGGAGTGCCCGGCGAGTCTCTACAGTTGATTTGAGGCCGATTGGCGACCATGAATGCATGCCCATTTTCGACCTCGCAGCACAAAGTCCCCTCTTTCCCCACTACTTGAATAGTCCTGAGAATCGTCAACATGACTCGAATGACGCTGGACTTGGCGTATACTAGCTCTGGAGTGCCCGGCGAGTCTCTACAGTTGATTTGAGGCCGATTGGCGACCATGAATGCATGCCCATTTTCGACCTCGCAGCACAAAGTCCCCTCTTTCCCCACTACTTGAATAGTCCTGAGAATCGTCAACATGACTCGAATGACGCTGGACTTGGCGTATACTAGCTCTGGAGTGCCCAGCGAGTCTCTACAGTTGATTTGAGGCCGATTGGCGACCATGAATGCATGCCCATTTTCGACTTGACAGCACAAAGCCCCTCTTTCCCCACTAGTTGAATAGCCCTGAGAATCGTCAACATGACTCGAATCACGCTGGACTTGGCGTATACTAGCTCTGGAGTGCCCAGCGAGTCTCTACAGTTGATTTGAGGCCGATTGGCGACCATGAATGCATGCCCATTTTCGACTTGACAGCACAAAGCCCCTCTTTCCCCACTAGTTGAATAGCCCTGAGAATCGTCAACATGACTCGAATCACGCTGGACTTGGCGTATACTAGCTCTGGAGTGCCCAGCGAGTCTCTACAGTTGATTTGAGGCCGATTGGCGACCATGAATGCATGCCCATTTTCGACCTGACAGCACAAAGCCCCTCTTTCCCCACTAGTTGAATAGCCCTGAGAATCGTCAACATGACTCGAATCACGCTGGACTTGGCGTATACTAGCTCTGGAGTGCCCGGCGAGTCTCTACAGTTGATTTGAGGCCGATCCGCGACTCACGCGGCAAGAGTAGCGGCCGTCAAACCGTGACACATGCCGCAAGCTTGCCACGCAAACGCGCACGCAGGATGTAGTGCTTGCCAGAAAATGGAAAAGCCCCGGTTTAATCAGGCGGCTACCATCGCGCAAGAGTCTCAACCTTTTCGACAGCGTTCCTTTAATAACGTAAATTAGCGAAGTACCTTGTATGCAATTCCGGTCCTTTTTTGACTCGCAGTTTCATTTATACATCTGGGTGTCTTGAATGCACTGCAGTTTCCGTCCTCGGGGACAGTGTCCGTATAGTCATCAGAAACTGTAAGGTTGCATTGAATTACGCGCAAAATATAACATTTTTAATTGTATAATATGAAATGGGTAACAAAAAACCGCAGTTGTGTGCGTCTTTGCAAGATTCACTAACCTCATTTATTAACGGGGGGATGGCATGAGCGGAGGGGGTTGCATCAACGATATCCATCTAAAGAACGAATGTAAACGATGGAAAATTAAAACACGGGGGCTCAAAGGCGGATAAAAAAGCGGTCCGCGAATAAGCTGCACTTACTACGGTATAATGCTTGATGTAGCCATCGCAATACGCAATTTTCATCGCAATACCGTAGTAAGCAATGGAAATTTACGCATTGCGCTCGTGACCATTATCTGTTCATTTCTCTTGTAGAGGATCTGAATTTTTGAGCCCCCGTGTAAAAGAAATAAGAATAAACACAACAAAATGAATAAAATCATAAAAGCGTTTCGAAAAAGATCACGAAAGCCGGGAACACAGCCGTGAAAAAGAACGAGTTAAGAAAACGAAGGGCTGCTACGCAAATTGGTGTGTTGGGGGCTGCCACGCAGTTTGCCAGTTGGCAGTTTGCCAATTTTAATTTCGCGCTCATTCTTGTTTCTTTTTAAACGTTTTATCGATTTTCTTCATCATTTGTTCCGTATTTTGTTGCGAATTTTCATAACCTCAAGTTGATTAATGTGCTTTTTATGTTTAGTTACGTGTATAGTCGCGAATATCGTGTTTTGCACGTTTCCTATCGTTTTAATCACTTTTCTAGTTTACATTCGTCGCACACGGCCTACTTTTTGTAGTGCAATCCTTCAATATCGTCTGGAAACCCCCGATCTGTGCGCATGCAAACACGGCTTCCATTGATATCGTCGTTATCTGATGAAAGGCCGATAAATTGTTATCCTTGTAAGTTCTTCCGATATTGCAAACAACTCCATATCTTGTCACTTCTTTTACGTAGATTAAGTATTTAATGGTTAGAGTGAACGTGTCATTAATGCAGATTTAATTTAAAAATTCCTAACTCGAAACATTGGCACGTGGTGTGAAGTAATTCGACATTTGGCGAATCGTGGCTAAACGAGCACACACGCACCTCACCACGCGCGCGCGCCCCACTAGGTGGTGTGGGACAGCCGACATTTGGCGACTCTCGTATCTTTAGCGCACACTCAGGAACACACGCAAGGTTGCGCCTGCATGATTTAGCGGTTATTGAATATTTGAGTTTTTTTTATTATGTAAACGTGTTATTTAACATTGTAAATTATCCTTTAATTGCAGATCCCCAACTGTGATGACGATCAGTTCATCCTCGAGTCACTACATCACTACACGAAATCGGACGAGATTGCATCCACATGAATGGAGTGAATGGAAATGCAAACACCACTCGACAGAAGTACAGGGCCAATGCAATTCCCATCAAGGAAGTCGTGATTGACTGCTGCATTCACGAACAATGGTTAGTGGTGTAATGGTAGAGTACTAGGGTTGGTTAAATCGGTGCAAGCTAAAGGTGCACCTCGGTTCGTAGTCATTTTTGCTCTCTTCCAGTTGTATTGCTGTCTATTACTATCGGAGTATCTCAACCCTTTTTACGATTTTCGTACATTCCGAGACTCTCGCGGTGCACCGCGGACTCACGGCTCGGACCACGCGCGCGCTCTCTCTCTCTCTCTCTCTCTCTCTCTCGATCACGGTGCACCGATCGGGCTTTTAGCCAGCTTTCCCTGTTGATATAAGGAACGGTGCACCTTGTGCCGGGCTTAATCGATTTTACCAAACCTATAAAGCACGACAGGGTCACATTTCAATTGCCAGGAGTGCACAAAAACAATGTGACATCTCGTGTTCGCTCTATGGTGGCGCGGGAAAGTGGATGCTCAATGGTGCAACCGTGACCGCGTTCCTACTACAGAAGGGAAGAATCCGCATAATTACCACCACGGTGAAACAACTAAATAATAACAGTACAATAAACCTGCTGCAGGTGCTGAGGTTTATCTGCTAATATAACAACCAGGAGGGAGACGTTCCCAATAAGATTTTCAATAAGAACGTGGTTAACCTGCATTCCAACAACCACACTATGGGTCAGTTATCTCGATTAATTATCACTTTAATCTATGCACGCCAAAACGCATAAATATGTTTCTTTCAGCAATCGTTGCTGGGATGTGTGTGACGCAGTCTGACCGCGACGCCCTCTCCGGTATGCAATCACAGGCCGTCAAGGACCTCCCTCTGACCAAGAACAAGAAAAAGAAGGAGGTGAACAACTCACTGCAGAATGCAATGATCTCTGATCTCTACCCCAGTGATGACAATAAGTTAGTGTGTTAGGCGATTGTACGTGCATTTTTTTGTATTATTAACAATTTAAAATATTCACCAATGTCTCACAACGACATTGCCTGTAGTATCTCACACCAATCGTCTTTCTGCATCGGTTAACCAGATAATAGGTAACGTTGCAATCATAACTTCGTTTTCTCGTTCACTAAAGCTACTCATAATTTTCGTACTAATTAAAATAAATCCTTTATAAGCTAAACACACTTTTGCTTATCCACATTTATAAAACAAGAAGCATGACAATGAAGCGTATAAATGTACGAAGAAACACGAAACCAGAGCATTGGGAGTAGTAAACGACAACCAGAGTGAGAGAGTGCAGAGAGTACTATAGAATTGGGGAAAAAATTTAAAAAATCAGAATCCGTAATTTTCCAAAATTTCAGCAAAATATTCATGCGACAAAATTTTTGTGCAGACGCTACAATACTAACACTCCCTCGACATTTTCCATACATCCGCAAATATGCCCCGGGCATATTCCACGGAACCCTTGGCCCCTTCTGCTCCGTGGATCCTGCCCCGGGCAACATCCACGGACCAAAAGGGGCCAAGGGCTCCGTGCTTCCTGCCCAGGGCAACCTCCACGGACACTCTACGATGAATGCATCCGCCACTTCTACCATACGTCCGCTCGACTACCCATTCACCGACATATTTGCAATCATTCCGTTGTTCGTGCCCCGGGCAAGGTACACGGGCTCGGAGCTCCGTGTACCATGCCCGGGCACCATCCACGTTGTCCATATTTCTCACATGTCCGCCGATAAATGATGCTGTCCGACAAAAACGTTTTTTTTTACAAAAAAAAAATGAAATCTGTCGCATGGTTTTGCTCTGCCAGCTACCCATAGGTAAAAGGCGGCATCTATCATCAAGACTCGAAAGAGTCACAAGTAACGAATCGAAATATAACCGTCTCCGAAATAGCTGTAAAAAATGTTGCATTTTCCAAACATAAATAGGAAATCAAACTGTAAAATCTCTTCTTAATTCGTTGAGTTTCTCTGTTTCTGGCTGTGCCTTCCTAACGAATTGAATTACTCCCAATCCTTGTCAACTTCTTCTCTACGACTGTGATTTATTTAAATATTTTTACTTACATATGTATTTGCCACCCACAGAAACAAACAAAAATTGTTCCTATAGTCTGGTTGGTTTCCCGGAAAGGCGCTTGGAAAGGGACAGAGTACTTCCCCCACCCCCCCCCCCCCCTCTAGCAGAAAAGCAAAATCTAACGGCGAATTTTTTTTTGCATCCATATAAAATTAAGAATTTTTTTATGAAGTTCGTTTTTCGAAATTTGCATATTATCGATTTTTTTGATCTACCTCTTTGGAGAGTCATATCTCAGTCCGATCAAAACATTTTTGCTACTTCTTTTTTAAAAATCTGTTCCCTCCGGTTTTTCAGCGCAGCTTGCGCGCGCGATTTGTGTAGGGTAAGACGCGGCATGCGCCGCACCTTACACAAATCACGCGTTCCCTTTGAAGGTCTCGAACGGAACAAGCCAGGTCCGGCAAAAAGTCCGGCGCGCGTCTTGTACAATCCCGCGCGCAGCTTGTGCAATTGGAATCGCGCGCACAAGCTGCGCTGAAAAACCGGAGCCCCACTGCACGATCTACACTTTCTTCAATTAGGACCATCACCGATTTTCACTGGTTTCAGAGATATTGTTCAAAAACCAAATTTTTATGTACATTTTCTTCTTTTTCTCAAAAATATCAGTCAAGCACCATCGGGGTTATTTCAGAATCGGGATTCCCGTGAAATATTCACCACATCTGCATATTTCATTTTGTCCATCTCTGTCTACTTTTCTCTGCACCCTTGGTGAGCATCCGGACTTACTGTTTCGTTCATAACTTCCTTCAAAATGGTCGTACAGAGCCCAGGTAGAGTTCTATCGATAGCACGTCAGCCGCGCCACAATTTACTTTTAGTACTTCTAGACGTCAAACTTTCTGGTTTTTCGGTTATGGTTGAAAAATAAAATTAACAGTAGGGCATTGTAACAGTACTGTGCCGCATACAATTCGCCCACTTTTCTCGTTAGCAGTAACTTGTGAACCTGATGTGCACTCAGTCTGAAATATTTACTAGGTGTAGTACACACCGTAGATGCTCGTCCTGGGGGCTGTATAATCTGTCAAAACTTCACCAAAAACTTGGCCAAGTTTTCACTGACATCGTTCAAAACTTGACCAAGTTTTCACTGACATCGTTCAAAACTTGACCAAGTTTTCTTTAGAAATCAGCCATCTACGTCATCAGCCTGTTTACATTTTTGTTTCTGTTGTTTATACTCGTTTAGTATTAATATTTTCGGCAATTTCTAATGCAATTACTATTGATTAACTGACAGGATCATTCCATTTCATCCATTCCAAGAACAAAATCAAAGTCTACAAAGAAAACAATAAATTTCATAGGAAGCGTTATAATGCAGTGTTATATAAGAAAATGGGCTTCACAAGACGATAAGAACATTGCGGATGTAGTTGTACGATTAAAAGGAGCGAAAAAACTAAACAAACCATGCAAAATTGCAAAAATAAAGAAAAATGCGAAATTCGAATAAAACGTTCCGATGATTCAGACATTTACACATGGCCGATTTATAAACTCTACTTTCAACCCAATTTGTTACGTTGATTTAGAATTTGCTGGAATTTCATTATGAAAACAAGGATGCAACAGACCATCAGCACCCAACAATGCCAAAATTGGAATTTTAGCGTTCACTTCATTGCGCCTCAAATTCCCCCCTAAAAATGGCTCACATACATGCATACTTTTCCCTCTCTCGATTTGCGTGCTATTTCTCTTTCTCTAACCAAACTTGGCCAAGTTCCGTTTAGAACTTCGCCAAGTTTTCTCGCACATTTCCGATTGCAATTTGGTTAGAGTGACAAAAATAGCATGCTAAATTGAGAGAATTAGAGAAAAATCTGCCATGTTTTGAGCGATGTTTTTTGCCATATTTTTCTCGCACATTTCTGACAGATTATACAGCCCCCTGAACATTTCTACATAGGAATATTATCCGAATTACGTAGTGATGACGTAAAACGTGTGCATTTATTATATGGACGATTATTAGCTCGGTAAAATTACAATAACATTCCTTTATTTTGTCCGGATGCTCACCAAGGGTGCAGAGAAAAGTAGACAGAGATGGACAAAATGAAATATGCAGATGTGGTGAATATTTCACGGGAATCCCGATTCTGAAATAACCCCGATGGTGCTTGACTGATATTTTTGAGAAAAAGAAGAAAATGTACATAAAAATTTGGTTTTTGAACAATATCTCTGAAACCAGTGAAAATCGGTGATGGTCCTAATTGAAGAAAGTGTAGATCGTGCAGTGGGGCTCCGGTTTTTCAGCGCAGCTTGTGCGCGCGATTCCAATTGCACAAGCTGCGCGCGGGATTGTACAAGACGCGCGCCGGACTTTTTGCCGGACCTGGCTTGTTCCGTTCGAGACCTTCAAAGGGAACGCGTGATTTGTGTAAGGTGCGGCGCATGCCGCGTCTTACCCTACACAAATCGCGCGCGCAAGCTGCGCTGAAAAACCGGAGGGAACAGATTTTTAAAAAAGAAGTAGCAAAAATGTTTTGATCGGACTGAGATATGACTCTCCAAAGAGGTAGATCAAAAAAATCGATAATATGCAAATTTCGAAAAACGAACTTCATAAAAAAATTCTTAATTTTATATGGATGCATACTTCAACTTTCATAGAAATCTGAGAAAAAAATATTTTTTTGCTGCATATCGCTCTGATTTTCCTACACTTTCTCAGAATATCTGTGTTATGTCGTTTGTTAGAGAGCTGCTGGCGACTCTCTTCGTTCCGCACACTCTCTTGTTTGCCCACCAAACCGAGAGAGTCTGGGGAGAGAGGAGGATGGAAAACCGAATTCCTTGCACATTTGCTGTCAATGATCGTTCGTCCCAATGCTCACATTCACTAGTCAAGGTTTTTTTCTTTTTAGAGCTACCTCTACCTCTTTTCAGGCAGAAATAAATCGAGGTCTAATCGAGGTCTACTTCCACCACATTCATGGCCCCACGGAAAATATAACCCGAAAGAAACACCTTTGCTCAGTCCTGAATATAAATTAGAAGACTAGAATGAATCATTCTGATCAACAACTTTAATTTCAATATGATTTCATTGTGTGTATTCTAGTGTTGTTATTTGGAATAATTCTATTCGCGAATAACAAAGGTTATTCGCGAATAACCCTTTGTTATTCGCGAATAACTCTTTGTTATTCGCGAATAGGATTATTCCAAATAACAACACTAGTGTATTCCATTTCATTCCATCCCATTTCTGATGTATTCTGTCGTAACTCTGATAAAGTTCTCGTTTTTTGTCGTTTGTGTGTGATTACACATTTCTTTCGGCTGAATAGCAAATTAAATGATTTCTCGCATTTGTCACATGTTGACGTTTACGGGAGAATGCATTTCATTGAGTTACTAACTTCTGCACTTCATTTTCACTTTGAACCGTCACAGAAATTCGGATTAGATCAATGATGATCATCCCATACACATATAGTGAAATACATCAGTGAAGAGAGGGTACAAATAGACTTTTTCTTTGTGTTTTTTTCGTTCTTCGCGTCAACAAGCGAGAAATTTCGACGCTGATTTCCAACATGATCAGTTCGCGAATGCAACACAGGGGACGCCGATCTCACCTCACTCTAACATCTCTGTCACTCTCCTCTTCTCGCATGATCTCTCAAATTTTTCACAGTAAACTCTCCAATCGACGCTATTCTGCTTGTAGATTGGGCGTCTTTCCACACCATATTAGCCATTCATATCATTCCACAGTCCGGTAGACCTTGCAGAAAGGGGTTTAGAGCGAGTGAGCTTGTCAAATCGAAGAGGGACTCTCTCACTTCTGCACGCTCTCTCACTCTGATCCCTTTCTTCTGGAATCTTCTGCCATTGTTTTTGCCACTCGTGTTCTCACTCCATCGTTTTCTTTGCATTATAGCGTCTTCTTGATAGACCAGTAACATGCAATTACACTTTGACAAATATATTTACATTTAGAAAATGAACTCGCCCGATTATCGGAAAGACGTCTTCTAATGCATAAAATCGTGCGGTGCCGCTACTCGCTTCTCAAAAGAAGATGTAAGCTTATGTTTAATAATCATAATTGGATATTCAAAAACGATTTCTTTCAGACAATCAAATGGTTCGACGCCGTTTTCCGTCTCACAGAACTTTCAACAAGTTTGTTTCGTAATTTAGAAAATTATAATGTGAAATACATTCATAATTCGTTGAGGTTCTCCGTTTCTGGATTCGCCTTCCTACGAATCGAATTACTCCCAGACCTTCTCAAACTGTTCACAATGAGTGTGATTTATTTAAATATATTAATATTATAATTTATTTTGGCTTACATATTTATTTACCACCACAAAAAAACACAAAAGGATATTTGCTCCTGTCGGTACTCTATGCATGTAATATATTTAATTCTTATTCAACACCGACGTAATGACTTCGAAATACTAACTCACACTAAATAGCCTCCACAAACATGCAGCACTAAGTAACTGCAGAATCGTATTTGTGAACAAACCTAATCAACTTTTGCTGGAGAAAACAATTTCCATAAATACAAATATTCGCATAAATGATTTGCAGGAGAAGGGAACACAACATCGACAAATGGTAAAAGTTGCCGAATTGGAAGAGCAGTTCGTAAGGGCAAAATTACGAGGAACATTTAGAGAAGAACCAAAAAGAACGAAGAAAGAAAGAAGAAATGGAAAGATGGAAAAGAAGGTTCGTTCAGATCATTGGGATGTATCTATCTCTAATGAAATGCATCAGTGTTTACCAAAATAATTAATTTAAGCAATACGAAATATTTACATAATAAAAGGATACTTCCATTTGCTTCAAGATCTGCACATTCATTGACTGGTCTTGCAAAAGAAGTGTACGATGTCACTTTCCATCGATCATTTCTTTCTAGAGCTTATTCGAACTCCCTAATTCGGCTCATGTTTTCAGATGGAAATTAATCGTGGTCTTCCATTTCACCCGTGGCTCCACGAAAAATATAACCCGAAAGAAGCACCTCTGATCAGTCCTGAATATAAATTAGAAGACTAGCATCAGTTATCCTCATCAACACACTGAAAGAAAATTTGCTAGGAGAACGGTTCTCCAAGGTTTCATTTGTTAGAAAACGATTCTCCACCCTCCTCCTGCCACACACTCTCTCGTTTGCTGTCCGAGACGAGAGAGTGCGTGGAAGGAGTAGGGTGGAGAACCGTTTTCTAACAAATGAAACCTTGGAGAACCGTTCTCCTAGCAATTTTGCGCTCTGTGCAACTTCTATTTCGAAATGATTTAATTGAGCATTATTTTGTATTCTGTCATCAATCTGATAAAGTTCTCGTTTTTTTCTTCACTTTTGTGTGATTGTAACTAGCAGGGTGTGTTGAGCTTAAACTACGTTATGTAGGGTGCGTACTACGTTTTCAAAGTATGGTTCAGCGGGGCATTCAGTTGCCGGGCACATTTCGGCCCAGGGGGAGCTTTGCAGCCGGCTCAAAGTTCGGTCCAGGGGGAGCTCGATAGCCGGCTCCAAGTTCTGCCCAGGGGGAGCTCGGGAGTCGACTCCATGTTACTTTATGTTGAAGAGTGTTAATCGCTACAAGTAGTAGTACTGGCTTATTCCGTTGCAAAAGGCTCGTGAGGCAGAGAGCGATCGAAAAAAGTTGCCACTACGCCACTTCGTGGCTCCGTGGCAAAATTTTTTCGATCGCTCTCAGCCTCACGAGCATTTCTCTACGGAAACGCAGGATACCGTGTGTTGATTTCCCGGGCGTGTTCGAACACACAAACTTGAACGCAAAATGATAGGAATCACCGTATTCGATCATGTTACCAATGACCGGATCCGTGGCATGACAAAACTGAAGGATGTTGTTAGAGAGGCGGAAAAGCGGAAATGGATATGGGTAGAGAGAATCTCGAAATTGTCCCACGATCGGTGGAATCGGAAGATGGTCGATTGGACATCAAGAGGGAAGCGAAAGAGAGGAAGACCCGCTAAGAGATGGAGAGACGACTTCGTCAACGCTGCCGGTCCTCAGTTCATGCAACTCGCAAAACACGATCACAGGCAATGGAGAACTATCATGGCAACCCAGCTGAATTAACACCCTCACCCAGCTGATAAAGTTGATTAAATGTAAATGTAAATGTAAATGTTCGAACACGTTTCCGACATCGCAAAATTAGAACACGTTTCCGACATCGCAAAATTAGGACACGTTCAAACACGTTTGTGACATCAAAAAATACTTTTCCTGTGATACCCTACGCTCTCTGAATCATTTTGGAATTTTTCGAAAATCTTTGCTCAGCATCTTTGCTCAGTCCAGAATACAAATTAGAAGACTAGAATCAATCATTCTCACCCACAACTTCTTCTTCGATATGATATACTGGATGTTTATTCATGGATTAAATTCTCTGCTGTATTCTGACTTCAATCTGATAAAGTTCTCGTCTTTTCTCATTTGTGTGTGTTTGTAAATGAATTACTTGGGATAGTTAGGAAAAAAATACTTTGAAAAAAATGAATAATCAGAAAAAGCCACTGCCCGAATACTGCCACTACCCAAGCCGATCTTCACGCTTTCCCTCTAACTCTCTTCCTTTCATGCGATTTCTCATCTTCCCTCTAACATCTCTGTCACTCTCCTTCTTTCTAATGGTCTCTCATCTTCCCTCTAACATCTCTCTCGTTCTCCCCCTTTCGCGTGATCTCTCATCTTCCCTCTAACATCTCTGTCACTCTCCTTCTTAAGCGTAACCTCTCGTCTTATTCACAGTCTACTGTAGAGTCCAAGCCGTTCTGCTGGCGCGCTTTTTTGAGACCAAATTAGCACTCCGCATTTTACCCTTCTTTTCTTCTAACTTTCAGAATCTCCATCAGTTTCATAGAGAATCTCAATCGTTTCGTCAAATGCTAGACTGCGAAATGCGAAGCCACGATCTTTCCATTTCGCGCATTCTCTTCACCTCTCGATGGATGAGAGAGTTTGCGAAATGAAGAGACCGTCATCTCACGTCTCATCGTGGTCTCTTGTATAGTTTGCGATTGTATTCTTTTTTTTCAGAGTTTTGCCATTCTACACTTTGTGAAATGAGTGAGTCAGGATATCGAAAAGCTTTTTTCGAGTGCATAAAGAAATGCGAAGCCACGATCTCTCCATTTCTGATGGTGTCACAGAGGATGGGGTGAGTTTGCTCAAATTATTAATAGTGAGCGTAATATCTCAGTTTCCAGGCGGTTCGACTGTTCGAAGCAGTTTTTCGTCTCTATCAGTATGGATCGAACGAAGAGCATATAACGGCAGAAAACGTTTCCGAAGCTGAACTGCAGGTACAATTATAGAATGCCATCTTTGACTCATCAAAATCAATTGTACACCATTTTGGCTTTAAAATGACGAAATCGGTCACAAAGATCAATCAAAGGACACTCATTTTCGCAGTATTGAAATCCTCCGAATCCTTTTTTCATGCACTCAAAACAACCTTCTTACGTGCATACTTGTCTTGTATAAAGCACATAAATCGAGAAGATAATCCTGCTTTCAGCAAGTGTGTCTCTTGTATATTTTTATTTCATAATTAATTAATTATGATATATTTATTTTATTTTATTTGTAATAATCAAAGGACCTTCGTCTCTGGCCACTCATTTATACGACTCGAGCTAGTTCCCGTTGTTTTGAAGTTGCATGGAAAGGTTCAAACATTACAACATTCACAAGGGAAATTCAAATATCAATAGGATAGACAATTTGGTAATACGTTTACGAAAAGGAAAGATTAAAAGTAGTTGTGCACGTTTACGCTGTAATACGCATCACTTTCTTTCGTACCTTCGCTCCGTTTCACACTTTTTTGATGACGATTACACAAATTGTTTTTTTTCAATTGGAATTACTGAGATTATCGGAATAATGAAGAGAGAATTGCAGTTAACGATATACCCGAAGTTTATGCAGAGTACTTCATGGTTCGAGCAAGAGTTTGCAAGTAAACAATTACGAGGAACTTTTAGAAAAGAACCGAGAAAAAACGAAAAAAGAAAGAAGCAATGAAATGAAAGGAGACAAGAAACAATCGAATGATGTCAACAAGAAGGTACTTTCACAACGGACAACAATTACCATACAATTTTTTCGATCCAATTTTCTTTTTTTTAATTCTCTGTATCCTTTCAGAATGGCCGGTCGCCTCCATTCCACCCGTGGTTTCACGGTCCTTATAATCCGAAAGAAGCACCGCTTCTCAGACAAGAATACAGATTAGAAGACTAGAAAAAATGATGGCTATCTATTGCCGCCAGTGCGTGAGACTGATTTGAGCATTGTTCGCACATTGATTGAAATTCCATTCGTCCCCCCTTTTCTCTACTCTAATTCTTTCCTTACATCTATCTTTTTTTTTATTTGTTTCCATCCTACATTTTCTGTTTTACGAATTCATGAAGTAAACAGCAAGCACTGCAGTTATCGCATTTAATTTCGCAGCAGAATCGGAAATACACAGTGGAAAATAAAAGGAGCTTTTCATTGTTGGAAAAACTGTTCATCTATTTAACCGTTGAAACTTCCATGACGGGGTTAGGAACGCGAAAGGGTGTGAAGATTCTCTTCTTTTCACACATATAAAAATAATGTAGGGTTATTTTATACAATTTAATATTGCGGAATGCATTTTTATCAGGTCCTCAGATCAGAGATCAATTTTTTTGAGATATTTACTAGGGATGATCAGTCGAAAAATGTCTTTGTCTGAAATAATGTCGAACAAAGGTTCCGTTCCGGTTCGTTCCGGTGCAATCCTTTGTTCTCCTTTGTTCTCCCTCTCATTCCGGCTTTTCGACTGACCCCCTCTAATATTTACACTGTAACTCATTACCTCATGAATATATTCTATAGACCAGTATCTCTCTAATAACAAACATTCAAAGCGTCTACTATAGTATACATGCTCACTATTCACCGTTTCATAATCTGCATCTCTTCTTCTCTTCTTCATTAGCTTATCTTCCTACACTCTATCTACAACGGTCTATTGGTGAGATAATGTGAGAAGCGAAGAGATCTAGTCCAATTATTTAGCCGAATTTCGAATTCTATTTTACATAACCAATGAGGGCAGAAATTCCCTCATTGTTTCGCACACGTTCACTTACATAATAATACATAAGCGTTTTCCAAATTAAGAAACCATTTTTGATCCCTCAGCGGCAGTAAACACCTCATAATCACGATCGTTTCTTCTCATTTTTACATTTGTGTTGACCAAAACATAAATATTTGCCGATCGTCTCAGCTCAAGTTCCTCAGTGCTGTCAAAAGTGTTACTCAATTATCGCTGAAGAATTACTTCCGCTTCTGCAAGAATACACACTTGAAGATTGAGATAAACTATCTGAAATATGAATAAAGGCGTTGAAGATCTCCTTTGAAAATCAACCTTTGAGAATGAAAATATGAGATATTTTTGAGATCTAGTGATTTCACATAAGAGAGTCTTACGAGGGAGCTACCAATCAATATGTCCCACTCATTATTCCCAGAACGGCGAGAGATCGTCATGTTTTTAGTCTTTTAGTCAAATTAATCAATTTCTTTCTTTCGCAGAATGGTCGTTATAATTCGTCAAGTGTTGAAAAGAGTGGTCTCTCAATTGCCCAAATTTAAATCTATGATTCACAGACTATTAAAATGAAATCACAAACAAAGGTCTCACTTTGCATGCTCTCGCTCAATCCATAATTGCTCTTCCCCTCCTCATTCTCTCCGTTTCGCCTCCTCGTGAGTGGTACAATGGACTGGGACGAGGTTTGTTTACCCCCGACTTTCCTACCGTACCCTCCCCCCCCTCCACACCGTATTCTTCTCCTTCCAAGCATACTCCTCCTCTGCTTACCGTAGTCCAGCCACTCTACTACACTCCTTCCCCTTTCTACCGTACACCCTCAATCTTTTCCTCCTACGTTCTCCATCCCACCCTACCGTACTCCTCTTCCCTACCTCATTCCAGCAGGGACCCCCGTCTCCTCCTCGCATCGGTGAGGTCTTCGTTGGTCAACGGGCGGTCGTTGTCGATTTGACACCCGTCCATTTCGAGAGAATGCACGTCTACTCGAATTTACTCTGGACACCCGACAAGATCAATGTGAGCACTGATCTTTGATCTTTGATCTCTAGATACAACCAAATCGGTACTACTTCCTTTTACCGTACCAACCAACTGCTAATGACTCTCTGGGGGGAGGTAAATGAGAGGTGACCACTAGATTCACAGAGCAAGATGATCAATGCAGGTCCACATCGGGATTAGTTGGTTCGGTAAAGGGAAGTAGTGCCACCAAATCAATCGATATCTGATCTTTGATCTCTCTCTCTCTCTTTTCAGACAGTTGGTCGAGTTGGGTTGGTCATTCTCATCGACGACATGACTGAATCGGCCATCGTCCGATTCTATGCGAGCGAGATGGCCGAACGACCGTATCTCAAGTATTGGGTCAGTATACTGTAATCTATCGACTACTGACATTATTCCTAAGATATCAGAATTACTACACAGAGACAGTTCAAAATTCTCCTCCTATTCATCCTCCGATTCAAAATACCACTAATCTGGTGCATTTTCAGAATTTCTTTCTGTCCATTCAAAAGGGATTAGGAGCGTATGATATCGTTGTTAGAATTGATTTTTTATCTTTGATCTCTGCAGGACGCGACTCAGGAGCACACTCTTCCCCTCAAGAGCCTCCTCCGAGTCGATGATCTCTACTTCCAAATCAATGACAAGATCATTCTCGTTCCTCTCAATGTGAGTGAGACCCGAGGTCAAAGTTCCATGACTAGGGTTCTCTTATTGGAAACAATTGGAAATGGGAAATGTGGAGAACAAAGGAACGCTGACCGCAACGCGTGTGAGAGAGTGAGTGAAATGGAGAGAGAAGATGGCGAGTTGATTTCCAATACTTCGAATAAGAGAACCCTATCAATGACCAAAGATTAAAGAGCAAACATCAATCTGCAGGCGCCTCGTAAAGAAGTGTCTCTGGACGTAACCTACTCTGTAAAGACGGTCGACTACCCCAATCAGACGTACACTCTGCAGGCTGTGAGTGTCAGTTTACGATCAATCGGATATTACGGTAAAATACGGTAGATTACGGTACGACGTCAATCAATCGATAATCGCAGTGCATGCGACAGACGCGCGTAACTCACAGCAAGACGGAGACGCCCAGTGAGACCCTGCTACCGGTCTATTTGGGTGAGTGATCTACCCGATGAGAGATCAAATGTTATGTCAAATAGTTTATAAATGTACTTTAGATAGACTAAAACAATAGAGATTTTTATTATTAGCCTAATCAAAATGGCAGCCAGTGTTTCGGCCCTTGGAGACCAAAGTCAATTCAGGAGGCGCACTCACTCATCTGCAGCAAGAGACGGAACACAGTGGAGGAGGCGGAGGTGGACAACGGCAGAATCATCGAGGAAGAAGTACGGTAGATCAGTTGTCGATCGGTTGAAGGATACTGCAGACCAGTTATCAATTGACGTTCTCAGATCGTGGTGGCGGCGGCTACCGTAATCAGCATCAGAATCAGCAACAGCAGCAGATCCATCGACCTTTCAGTGAGTTAATGAATCGATTCATGACCTATTGAGTCTATGGATACTGTACATGTCGAGGTATTGTAGACGAAGGTCGACTATCGATTTTTTTAGATGGAGCATCGACTGACGATCCTCGTCGAATTCTCTACGAGCCGAAGCAGGAGAATGCGAATCGAGTGGAGAGGGCGGAATTAATTGAAGCCATTCAGAGGTACGGTAGGATACGGTGGGTATACGGTAGTGGTGCGGTATAGAAAATGAATAGGGGTAGAGATCAAAAATCAAAGATCAAAGATCAACTTTGAGATGGACTTCTACCGGCTGCAAGATGGACTTTATCACAGTGATCAGAGAGAAGCCGGAGTTGATCAATCGCCCGATCGGATCCATCCTGCCCATTCAAGAGGCCGCCATACTGGTTAGGGATAGAATGACGATATTGATCCAACGGCTACCGTACCCAATCTACCGTACTCTCAGGGTAATCTGGATGCGATGGTTATGCTCATCTGTTTGGGAGCGGATCGGATGACACTCGACGCATCCAAGAACACTCTACTGCATTTAGCAGCCATGCAGTATGTTGACCTACCAATCTATAATTGAGCTTCCCCTACAGTACCTCGATATCATTGCAGTGGTCGCACCAAAGTGGTCGAGTCGCTGCTCAACTTCATCCCCGGAGAGATCAACTCGGTCAATCTCGACGGTAGGCAATCGATCGATAATCGATAGAGAATACGGTATTCCAGGCGAGACGCCACTCCACGTCGCCGCGCGTCACTCGAAGAACTCTGCCGTCGCCTTTGACCGACTTCTCTCCGCCCAATCGATCAAGCTCAACATTACCGTAATGCAAGTTGTGTGTCAATCACGAACTGGTTTTGTTGCAGACACTCGAGGGCGATACCGTTATGCATACCGTCGTGAAGCTGCCCGAGTCCGATACGAAACAGGTACTGTACTCAGCCTCGATGTCTTAATTGCTTACGATGCATTCTATAGCTACAGTAATCCTACTATATTCGTACCGTACTCGTTCTGTTCTCCTACCGTATTCCCTTCTACCAGGCGATGGTCTCTCGTCTGCTGATGTACTCTCGTGGCCACGTCAATCTGAATCAGATGAACATCACTGGATTCAATCCCCTCCATCTCGCATGTCTCATGGGAATGACCAAGTGAGACTGGGTCCCACCACGATCTACCGTAATCCCTTCTCAGAACAGTCGAGGTCATTCTGTGCAATCGTCCTCAATTGAATCAAGTTGTGTGCAAGTCGGGTCTCCTTCCCATCCATCTCACGGCCTACTATGGAAAGAGCAAGACCATCGCTGTATTCATTGAGGTGAACAAACACTATTAATAATACTGTAATCGTACCGTATTTATCTATACTTCCCTTATTTATCATATACACCAACACAGATCATTTCCCATTAGCGAAACCTCGCTTAATAGACTCAATAATCGATTGCAGAATCATCCCGAGATGGTGCACACACTAGTTCCCGCCACGGGCCAATCCTGTCTTCACCTCTCCGTTTCGCAATGGGAGTCTGTAGTCGACAAAGATCTCGATCGCATCGCAACTATCCAGGTGCGGTGTAGCTCCTTTTTCTCATCGGCCGCCATAGCTCAGTCGGTTAGAGCGTGGGTCTAATAAGCCCAAGGTCGCAGGTTCGACCCCTGCTGGCGGCAGACTTTTTTTGCAACTTTCAGGCACTCGTTTCTGGTGGTCTCAATGTGAACTCGAGAGATCGGCGGGGCGAAACTGCTCTACACATCCTCGTGAAGGAGGTTCTGACTTAGTCCATTTTTTTTTCAAATCTTCAAAATCTCAGATGGTCCGGAACCGAGAAGCATACGATTCTCTCGATCTACCATCTATCTGTGCATCCTTGGGCAAGGATCTCGTAAGGGGTCGAGTGGAATGACCTACTAGATCAATCGATAATTGCAGAAGATGAGCGAGCTGGCAACGAAAGTTCGTCCTCATTGGGAGCTGGCCGCTTTGTTCATGCTCGCTTCCAATGGATCGGATCCGAGAATTCTCAATGAAGAGGGTTAGTATTGATCAGTACTCAATTGACGACATTCAGTTATGCCTTCAGTCCCGATGGACAGATAATCTCGTACACCATTCGAAATTACAGGACTCCGAGCCCTCGATATCATCCCCGATCTCGTTTCGATGGTGTTCTCTTCTCAGGTGGCACGGGGGGGATACGGTAGACCGAGGTAGATAAGATCGATAAGTAAACTGAAACAACTATGCATCGTATTTAAGAAGTCTGCTACCGATGACATCATCGTCGGCAGAGAAATTCGATATGAAGGAGGTAGTATTAATCTCTACTACTTTATCGATCAATTACTAATCGACGTGTGCAGGTGACTATGTGTACATTCGACTGCAACGATAGTCCGGCTGATGTAGAATTCATTCCATGCGGACACAGAGTCATCTGCCAGGTAGATCACAGGGGAACCAATCAATCGCTGTTCTACCATAACCCTCGATTGCAGTCATGCGTGAAAGGTACTTCTCTTCGTCGTTGTCCCCTGTGCTACAAGCCCATCAACAACGCCAAGTGCACACTCGGTATGAAAAGTTCAAAGTGTTGAAAGCAATTGAAAAGAGTGTTACGTATCGAAATAGGCGGATAGGAGACGCAGGGCAATCCTACCGTATGTAACTTCTACAAATACTATGCCACCGTAACCAGATGGATCACCAATCGATATCTGTAAGAAGGCAGCCGAAGAGAGGAGAGCAGCAGAGTTAGAGGAGCAAAAACGAAGAGGGGAAGAAGCGGGGAGGAAGGCTGCTGAGAAAAAAGGTGAGTGACAATTTAACAAACTATTCGCTATATTGAAAATATACCCGAGCGTTATAGAAGAGGAAGTGCGCGAACTGAAGGCTCGTCTGGAGGAACTGGAGCATTCCATCCAGCAGTGTGTCATCTGCATGGACGCAGTACCCTCCATCGCATTCTTGGTGAGTCCACGAATTTTTCATAAAATAATATTTGCAACATATTTCAGTGTGGTCATCGAGCATGCGCTGATTGCTCAAAGTCACTCATTATCTGCCATTCCTGTCGCAAGCCCATCAAGGAACGCATCACGCTCTTCTAAGCGGGCCAAGAAGTCTCCAATACGCATAATATACACAACCAATTCAGTGTTACCATAACTTATTTGTCGCCCAAGATGTTTGATTGCTACAGCAACTAACACACTTTGAATAAATATACTTGAATAATCTCTGAATCACGAGTACCCCACGTGAAATATTGAAAGACCTCAACGCCTTGAGATATATTCCATCTATTCCACACCCCTGTTCATTCAAATGCATGGAACTTCTGAAGTAATATCAAGCGTTATTATTCTAACTCGATGAAAACAAGGTAACGATTCGAGCATGAATAACAAACGGTAACGAGTCCATCTTATAGACGACGTCCTCTGTGACCTCCCTTTCTTCTGGTGCTGTCGGAAGGAATGGGGGTAACATCCTCGATGCGACCAATCTTCATTCCAGCGCGGGCAAGAGCGCGGAGAGCAGACTGGGCTCCAGGTCCAGGGGTCTTGGTTCTGGTACCTCCGGTAGCGCGGAGCTTGATGTGGAGAGCGTTGATTCCGAGCTGAAAGGATATTCTTCAATTATTGTACAAAAAGAGATTGAGATAGGTAAAGCTATATCCCAGAAATGGTAACTGCTGTCATTTTCCGTTCTTCACCTAAAGATCTCGCAACTGGTTATATTCATAGCGTGCATTTCATGATGTATAAATATTGAATTAATTATATCAATACCTGCTTGCAACGTTCGGCGACGTCCTGAGCAGCAAGCATGGCAGCGTAGGGAGAAGCCTCATCACGATCAGCCTTCACCTTCATACCTCCGGTGACGCGGACGATGGTCTCACGGCCTGAAGTTGTATGTAATTATGACATGGACAAAGACAAAACAAGGACAGTACAGCAAACTGTATAAACTAACCAGAGAAATCGGTGATGTGGACGAAGGTGTCGTTGAACGAGGCGAAGATGTGAGCAACGCCGAAGACGTTCTCTCCCTCCTTAGCCTGAGGGCCGAGGGAAACGACCGGGGCCTCCTCTCTGACCTTTCCCTTACGAGCGGGAGCCATTATCCAAGACTGCAGTGAATATTGGCATCATAACTAGATCGCGAATACACGGAGAACATCAAAATCGATATTTCATATTCTTGTGAACAAGTATTATTACACCTTTAACAAAAATCAGAAAGAAAAAAGCTTTCCTTCCAAAAATAAAGGGGAAAGGAGGGGAGCACACGGTATAGCGCTGATACTCAGTCGAGGCTCTCGCAACGAAAAGAAGGGATACGGTGGTTGCTGTTATGAAGCAAAATCCCTAAAACATTTTTCTTTTTACCTTTTTTTCACGTTTGTATTGATCAATAATGAAGTCTCGGGGAACATACGTGTAGATATCATGTTCATGCAGCTAATTCAGTCCGTGGCCGAAGCTTTTGGACGGAATTGGGATCACTTTCGCAAACTTTTGCTTTGCTAAAAACCAAACCTTTATTTTTTACCTACATTCCATCCATTAGTTATATTCTTCATTTTCACATTTAATTGAATATTTCATGCTTTCCGCCATTACCATATGCGCACGTTTTACATGTTTTTATTCAGGGTTTACCATGTCAACCCCCGCCATCGAGGGATTGGCCATTGGCCTCAGCAAGGGCCGCAAGATCACCAAACTCGAGGGCAGCAAGAAGCGTCAGACCAGACATAAGGGAGCCGGATCCAAGAAGGCTAAGGTAATTATTTTTACACCTTGCAATTTGGGAAGTAGTGTCTTCAGGTTAGGGATGGTTACTTCAAGTGGAGCCGGGTTATGTTCCTTAAACACCCTTAGTTGAATATTTTATGTAGATTATGGCTGAAGTCACGCGATAAGGATGCGTGCTCTTTGCGCGTTAGTAAATGTTAGTTGTTCATTGGAGGCTTACGAAAAGTAAAGTTATTGGCGCGATCATTTTATGAAACTTCTGACATCACCTTGTTTTCTCAGTACTTGTTAAATAGATAGATATTTATACATGTGGGGCATATGGTTTTAACGAAGAGGTGGTTTAGGATTTAATAATAAGTGACGATAAATCATAAAATAACATTTCATTGGAAGTTTTAGTTAGAACCCTTGATGCGCTTTGATATATTTTGAATCTATGATAATTTCTCTTTCAGCTCGTCCGTGACCTCGTCCGCGAGGTGTCCGGATTCTCTCCTTATGAGAAGCGCGCTATGGAGCTGCTCAAGATCTCCAAGGATAAGAAGGCCCTCAAGTTCATCAAGAAGCGCCTCGGATCTCACATCCGCGCCAAGAGAAAGCGTGACGAGATGCAGAACGTCCTCACCCAGATGAGAAAGGCCGCTCACAAATAAGCTGTCTTCGTTCTGTTGTTATTGTTTTGCTCAATAAATCTTTGGGCATTTATCTTGTTTTCGCACAAACTATGCTATCAGTACTGGCTCTGATTTCAATACATTGGAAGTGAGGAAGAATTACACGTAAAACAGCTAGGTTTTCAATTAAATCGCAGAATGTTGGGTTCTACCGCTCGTCGGATGGTTGTGAGCTGCAGTCGAGTTGCTGCTCGCAGTTTCTCGATCCGATCGAGTGTCGAGCTTCCGCGCCTGGCGGTAGTGCCTGTCTTCAAAGTCCAGACCAGATTGAGCAGTGTCGAGGTGTTCGGCCCCTTCGATCCTCCAAAGCAGCTCACTTTCAAAGAGGTTTGGTTCTTGAAATCTTGATGTGCACCGCCACCGCCTCCTGACGTCATCAGAATGGGCAAATATTGGTAGTAGTGTAACCATGAAGCTTAACCCGAAGAAGGGCTTGGGCCCTCCGGTAAAATTTGCTCATTTTACGCTAGCCTTAGCTTAGCAGTGCCACAGGAATTGGAGCCTAGGTAGGGGATGGCTTTACCTTTACCTCATTAATTTATTTAAGCCACACGCTATTAGCTTACGATTAGCTTGAGTAATGATTAAGCATAATAGTGATACAGGTTGAAGAGCGTGTGCTCAAAGCGATACGAGCATGGGATCGTTTCCCCGCGGACAAGGCTGGCCTTCTCAAATTGGATGCTGTTTTCACTGAACTTGGCTTCGACTCCCTTGATCACGTAAGTTGACTTTGTGTTAATCCTATTCAGCACCTTCGATCATCTAAAGCGTATTCTATTAACATCAAGGGTGTGTGGCAAGTAATTTCGGCAAGCAAATCATGTGTATTTTCACCTGGGAAATTTTACCGGACGGCCCGAGCCTCCTGAAATGGCTTAAAGTCAAGTCTAAGCTCAGGTTAGGACTTAGGCTGTTGCTTAGGTTTCTCGTATTATCAATTACGATGATTTTCGATGATAAATGTACCTTAATGCTATAAATTGGATATTTACGTACTTGGACTTAGACTTATATGTCTCATTCAAGTACGGGTAACTGGGAACTAAGGACTAGTAACTAACTATTTGAGACGTCTAAGCAATATCCTAAGCGTTAAAATTAGAATAAGCATAATATCAGGCGAATTTTCGACTGAAACACACTTTCATGAGGCATGAGGCGTCCGGTAAAATTTCACACGTGTATTTTCTACCAAGTTAACTTATTTTCATCTCTATTATTTTTTTTAAAAAATTCAATCATGCACGGTCACCCCACGCACCCCAAACAAGGTCGGAACAATCGCATTTCTCAAGGATGTGTGAAGCACAGGAAGTGATACCAGCTCAAGAATTTCTCAAATTATGCGCTACATCACAGTTGTACTGTTGATTGACATCTTAAAGTTATGTTTTCAAGCGAAGATTTTCGAGATATATTTCTTTTTGATCATTGCCATGGCTGGGCGTCACTTATCCAAACTTTTTTACACAGTGCCTCCGATTTAGGCTAGTGTATTACCAGTCAGGGCTGTGCATTTTTCGTTTTTCGATTTTTCGAATTTTTAGATTTTTCGACTTTTTTCGAAAAACTTTTTCGTCGAAAAATTTTTCGAATTATTTTCGAAAAATTCGAAAAAAAAATTTCCTTTTTGAGAAGAAATTTGCATAGAAATGTTGAAAACTAATCGTAAAATAATAGTTTAGTTAATTTTTTTTAAAATTTTGGTATCATAGATAAATAGTTTTCTGCGCAAATCACACTATCCATTAGAAACAGTACTTGTTTGGATTGATAGTTATTTTTAGATAGAATTTTCCATTTATAAAGAACTAATTATTGCTAGAATTAGGTGTTTTAGACTACACTTTGATAAGAAATAGCATAAAATTGCTATTTCACAAGCACATTTTGCATTTTCAGATTTTTTTCGAGTTTTTCGATTTTTTCGAATTTTTCGAGTAAAAAATTCGAAAAATTTTCTTCTTCGAATTTTTTTCGAAAATTATTTTTCGCACAGCCCTGTTACCAGTGTTCCAGAAGGGGGCGATTCCACTTATCATAGCTTCTCCATTTTCGATATAAGCGCCCCTCGAATGGATTGATGTATTTTGCGTTTTCTGGATCGAAACAGTCCTTGAATCCGTTATGGAAATGTCAGTGCCCCGAAAACCCCGACTCGATGCCTTCCAAATGGTTGTCGGTGCCCCTGCACCATCCGAAAACAGCAAGTGGAAAATATCGAGAAAAAAAATTTATACGATATGACGTATATTTGAAAAAAAATATTGATTTACTACGCTTACCAAAATGGCTTGTCGCACACCCCTGATAAACATAACAGAATACGGTTAATTCCCTCAAAAAATGTTCGAAGGCCTACGGAGTACAAGCGCCAATTTTAAGCAAGAATCTACGCTTCGCGCGACCATGTAAATAGCTGTCCCCTAGGTAAATTAAGTTCTCGCTTGCGAGAAAAAAACACTTCGCCTTAGCTTTTGCATTATGTCTGCAAAAGAAAATTTAAAAAAAAACAACCATTTGGATATTTCGAGAACTGTCAATTCGTAGGTAAATTTACTGCCCCGGAAATGTAGATTTTTTTATTTTCGCATTGTGAATAGTTAATTTTCCAAGTCATTTTAGCATGATTCTGATCTGGTTTTTAAAGTTATCCGCCAAGAAAAAATTATATTTATTATTTATTGTGCCATTCAAGAACTCAGCAGTCTCCGCCCACTTCTGGTGATCCTCTGGTTATTAGAGAATTAGACCAAGATTAGCTTCGGACTATGTATTTCCCGCCGGGGTTCCTCGGCTTATATCATGTGGTCATAGAGCGCGCGCTACACGAGCATACATGGGCAGCAGGGGGCAGGGGCTATGTGCAAATGGGAGCTGGGATTTTTCGGGGGCAGTGTGCAAAAGTCAACATTGAGAAAATTGGAGAAAAAAAAACGAAAAACTAGCTGGCGAGAAGGCAAGACGACGGCAGTCCGCCTTAACTTAACTACGGTAGTTCGTTCGGGTGGGCATTAATTTGTCTTCCCTGTTATGCAATATTCAATTTATTTCCTTTCTCCTATCATGCTACAAAATCGTTCGCCAATCTGGGAGGGGAGGGAGCCTTTTGGGAGGAGTAATTCGCATGAAAAAATCAGGCATAAATATTTCGTATTGGAGGAGAAATAAGCCCCCGACTGTTTTATCACCGAAAAGGCTTATTTTAGTCGGGGGCATTTATTTCAAAAATAGAAACAATTAGAACGTGCGCTTACGTGCATAGCTGGTGGAGTACTAATCCAATTCCTAAAGCTCGACAGAGACTAACGGGGGCTCTGTTTTATCGATTAATCGCCACTTTTAGAGTTGGAGCGCATCTTGGGTCAACTTTTAAAATTTATTTAATGATGCAGTATTATTCTTTCATTTGTTTCTTTTAAAAACATATTTTTTGTTGTTTAAACTTTACTAATAATTTGCGAAAACTGATTTGAAAACAGTTATTTGGCACTCGATGACTATTGATTCCATAGCGTTAATATTGCCTGCATTTTTTTCGGAGAGATGGATGGTGCATTTGGAAAACAGTTTTTAATACAGATTCACATGATTAATCGATTGCTAAAGCATATTCACTGCGTTTTTCAACATTAAAACAACAAAAATTGGCAATGCGATCGACTTTTACTGGCACGAAAAAAAATTCGGCGGGTTACGGTATTTTTTTAATGCGCGGGATACGGTAGATCGGGGGCTGTGCGCAAACACAGTCGTCAATCGGGGGCTATGTGCAAAAGGCCTCGGATAAGTGCTGCCCACGTATGTACACGAGCCGGGTTGCCTCGCAGGGAGTGGGAGCGGGCGACGTTGAAGTAAACAGCGGCGTCGGGAGCAAACCCGTCTCGAGTAAAGCGCGCCGGGCCATGACCTTACCCGAGTTTCGAAGCATTGCGGTTTAGTTACCCGACTCGCCAAACTACGGTAGAAGGCTAGTATCGGCCTCTACTGTAATTTGGCATAGGTGCAGTGGGCGGAGCTTGTGCACAACAACTTGGCCGCAGCCGCACGCACACCTTTTGGCGACACGGAATTCTTAGGTCGGAACTGAAAATTTTCGCACAATATATATTGTTTTTTTTTCGACAAACAGCTTCGAATCCGAAATTTACCGGAAATTATTCTTCAAAATATTACGAGCTCACAAAACTCGCCCTAACCTTGATTTCAAAATTTGTTCATTTCGTGGCACTTATTATATTTTTTTCTATCGGAATTTTGGAAATTATTATTTCTTCTGCGCAAGCTCACATTTAGTGCTAAGTGTATTTGCGGCTGTGTTGCCTCTCCTATTGTGCGATTTACGTGTGTCCAAAAAAATGGCTAAGGGATTTTGTGTTTTGTATTCAAAGGAATTATGCAGAAGAATTTGTGCAAGACACGGATATTTTCTTGGAAATTGCCTGAATGACCTTGTACAATAAGCATCGCTTCCGCAAATACACTCAGAAATTACTTTGAACTTGCTTTTGCTTTTTTTACATGCCTGCAAGAGGACTTTTTTCATGCATTTTGACCTGTTTTTCAACAAATTTAATGAAAGTAGTGCAATATGCACTCCGGCACACGCTTTTAAGCATTTCTGCACGAATTATTTACGAGAATCCCATTTGACATATGACAAAATTCCAACAAAAAAAAATTAAAAAAATGTATACCGATCACTGTTATGGTCGAGTTTTTCGAACTTTTTCGAAGATTTGCAACGCCACATTTTTATTCTTGCTTCAAATTCGCACCAGAACAAGTATACCAGACTAATATTTTCGTTGAATGCCTATTTTTCTTCAGGTGGAGATCATGATGGCGATCGAGGATGAATTCGCCTTCGAGGTTCCATTGACTGAGGCAGAGAAGCTGAAGACCCCCAAGGACATCTTCAAATTCATCTGCGAGAGGGAAGATGTATTTGAATGAGATGAGAGATGAAGGATAGGCTACTGACCATGGGTATTCCGACCATGTGTATTCCCATCGTAGATGTTGTCTAGTAGAGAAACTACAGCTATTGTACAGTCTATTCAGTTCATCGAAGTACATAAAACATTGATTTCAAAGCATTCATTGTACGAGGCCCACACAGCATATTTTGGTAATGCGGTATTACAATTAGATTCTTTAGAAAATTGATAACATTTTTTTCTTCTGAAAAAAAATTATGCGATCTAATAACACCCTAAATCTTGCACGATAGGGTGTGATTAGATCACTTTAATTTGATACTTGGACATCTGTGAGTTTACCAACTGGCTAAAATACGGTTGGAGAATCATTGATCTCCGATTTTTTTTCTCACTATTTCTACGTATATGCGCGGGTTTTTTTTGGGAAATGCCCATGACCAACGATATTAAATAGTATAACTAGCCGCATTTTTTCCCCCCGAGAACCCCCCCCCCCCCCGGGCATCCATATACGGTCGTATATGTATGTATGCGATATCAGAGGCGACGTTTGGCAGTTAATTTACGGATGGAGTGATTGGTGGTATCAATGGATGATCTCTCGATAATACGATGTGTACTCACTCGAATTCGTCATCTATATACTTTTTCAATTATTTCCTCCGCGTGCATTGTTTTTCGGAAAGCTAAACACTGAAAAATATTAATGAATGTTTTTCTATTGTTTTCAGTCCTCGCTGATATCTCTATGTCAAAAAGAACGTCGAAAACGACGAAGACTTCACGATTTTGAGAATTTCTTACCTAATTTCGAAAAAAATTACCCACTATTTGAACCTGTGTGTATCGAGCGCCTAATTTTCTACTTTTTAAACGTTAGTGATGCCTTTCCCTGGAAATTGAAATTATTCGAGCACAAGTGAATGATGTATACGGTAAGGTCGGTGGACGTTGACAAATATACAAAATAAGTGAAAAAACCTCGAAAAACTGACATAGATGAAAAAGCAGCACTATTTTGATACATTTTGTATGCATACTAAATTGAAGGTCCGTGAATCAATCAGATAGTTGTGCTCGTGTGTGTTCAATAGATTAGTCTATGAATCATTCCGATATGAATGTTGCACGGAGTAGTCAAATATTATGAAGATTTTCGATGTGAGATCATCTTCATAAATATGAGGTACTGTATATTTCCCTTGGAAGATCGTGAAATCCGCTAGAGTTAGCTCTGGAACTCGATGCAATCGTTACACCATAGTTTACGGCTGTGTTTACTAATTTTGCATTGCATGATCTCAAAAGAGAACGAGATGGTGTGATGTCACAGTGGCCATACAGAAAACAATACTAATGCATCACGCACATGTAAACTACCGTCATAAATATATTTATAGATCAGTGCAACCGTATCTGACACATTTATAGATATTATCATAGTATTCTTCAGATTAAAATTCAAATAAATGAAAGGATGCTACACGACATTCAGTCTTTCGTTGTCTGACTCTCTCGTATCCCACTCTCTCTTCGTCCCAAACTTGTTCGCGCAGTAACGGTTTCGGATGTTGTTTGCTGCTTTGTCGAAAACGGGTTTAGAAAAAAGGTGTAAAGCAGTAAATGTGAAGTGTTGGTTGAGTGTTCGACGGTTGCTTCAATTCTCCTCGTTTCACAACGGCATCTCTTCTGAAGGGAGTCGAGTGGACTCAGTCGACGTTTCCGATTCATCTTCGTACCGCACCACGTTATAATCGTCTCATTGTTCAATCGTAGTGACATCCGTGCAGCTTCAAACCTACAGGAAAGTCTAAGTATTGAAGGTAGCGAAAGTATGAGAAAGTGAGAATATAAAACCTCTCACTTCCTGCTATTCTCTAGCGGTTTCACTATGCGAAGATTTCGAGAGGAGTTGTTCAGTGTTGCGAGAGAAAAAACTCAAAATATCTGCACAGAACTTGAGTGGACATCGAATTTTGGGCATTGGTAGTTTCAGGTCGGCGCGCGAACTTTCCTCGAATCAAAAAGTTCGCAGGTCGAGCGAAGTTTTACAATGTGAATTTCACGTTTTCTCCTGCTCACTGCCGTGGTATTCTACAGTGTATTGCTGCTCTGTTACATCTCCTCCTCTGGGGGATCCAGTTATCAGCGGAGGGCGAATGAAGATGATGTACTTCTCCCTCCTCCTCCTCCTCTCTTCTGTTTTCCACCTTCGACGCCCTTCGTATCAAATGTGTGACAACATTCTCTCTCTCACCTCCTCCTACTCTCCTGTTTTGATTCTCAAAGATTGTCGTCAACAGAGGAGAGGAGAGAGAGATCGGAAATGGCTCGAAATAGCCCCCGACCCCGACCGGTTTCTTTGCGTCCCCCCGTTTCTTTCGATCATCAAAGCTACCACGATCTTTAGAGATCATCACCCAATTCTTTCTCCCCCCCATTGGAATGCGACCACTCGGTTGTTTGCTCGCTCGACGCAGCGAGGAAGGAATGAAGAGGAAGCAGTAGTAAAATGAACTCAGATACCGGAAGGGGGCGGAGTCTGCGGCACTCGTAATACCCTCAGGGTGCAATCGATCGATCTCACCCCCCCCCCCCCCCCTACACGCGTAGACACTATCAATAGCAACGAGACACTGCTCATTTCAATCTCATGGCTATTTCTAGAAACTCGTATTTTTCTTTCCACTCAAATCGCACCGGTCATACAATCGGGACTGCACTATCATTCTATCAGACTGATCTTTGATCTCTCTGATCTCATTCCCGTGTTCTTCGCTGTTCACAGTACTAGTGAGAGTTGTATGTCTCTCCTCTCTCCCCGCCCCATGCTCACTTTAGATGGTGAGATCCCGCCACTCTAGGTTGTAAAGTGCGCGTATTTCACGTGAAGTCGTCACTCCTATTACGTTGACCTGCCCGTTTCTTGGCTAATGACTCACTCATTAACTGATTAGACCCTATAGGATATGTCTCTCTATCTCTCTATCTTTCTTGATTCGCTCAACACACTTCCGGCGTGTTACTCCTCCCCTCCTCTCTATCTATAATTAGTGATTTCCCACCGTAGTTCGACAGTCTATTTCAGTCTCTCTCTCCTTCCTCTATTCAAATAGCACAACAGTGCAGCTTTCGCTCCTTCACTACTCAACTAGTCACAGCTGACCTCCAATCTCGGTCTTCCCCCACTATTCGCCCCCTACCCATTTCCTACCGTATTCCTTGGGATATCCCCGTGACCTACCGTACCCCTACCAGTTACCGCCAATGATTTGCCGTACCGTACATAACGTGACGTACCCTGTTATCCCAGTTTCCTTTCCGTATATGACCATGTTGTTTTCCTGAGCAACCGAATTCCACCGTGTAGTCCACGTGACCTACCGTATTCGTACTGTTATCCCCGTGTTCTACCGTACTCCTTCCCTTATCATAGTCGGATCAAACGACCAACTCCGCCCTCTCAGAATAGTCCTCTTCTCTGTTTTCTCCTACTCCCTCTTTCATATCATTAACTCCCCTTCTTCCATTCCAGCCATGGTTCTCTCTCTAACTCCCACTGCTCTTCAGTCACAAGTCTCCACACTCACCCTCGAGTCTGGAACTGCCATCAGGTATGATTGCCTAGGCATGATGCAATCAACGCTATCGACAACTGAGTGATTCCCAGTTTCAGTCGCATACGTGTGCACTAACAAATGGGGCCAGACAGACTAACAACACAAACGAAAAGAGCAAAGAGAGAGAGAGAGAGAAGGTCGACAAAAGAACGGAGAGAGTGAGGAGTGGGAGTGTTGTTGCTGTGAGAATTGCAATGGGAGAGTACACATCCCACCAATTCACGCATTTGTGCCGAAAGTGCAAGAACAGTGTGGAAAATAGAAAAATAAACGAATAAAAATGAATTAATGCAATTTTTCAGTTACATCGCTGCTGCTGGGGCGAATCCTCGCAGTGAGACCAAGGCGCATTATGAGTATCACGAACCGACGTATCACAGCAGGAGAAGGGGATCCGGATACACTAGTGAGACACACTTTCCGAATAAAGATCAAAGATCAAACGCTAATTGACGAGGGAAAGATCAAAGATCAAACGATAATTGACGATGGAAAGATCAAAGATCAATCGATAATTTTCAGTGGATGACGATTCGGATGACTGGGAGGGAGTGAATGCCATCTGCCAGCTAATCGACACGATAATGCACGTCGAGAGGGAATACGACTTCTTCGAGAACAAAAACGTGCTCGAGGTGAGGTCTTGCGTCATCACTATGCAATTTGGACGGAAGGAGCAATGAATGGGTGCATTCCAGCTGGGCTTCTGCACTGGTCTCCCGTCCGTTTTGGCGCTGGCGAAGGGCGCGAACGAAGTCGCAGTGCATTGTCAGGTAGATAATTTCACCTATTCTCGCACCCGAATGGAATACTGATGAGTAATCTACGACATCATGGTAGTGTACAAGGGAGTCGTGGGCTTTCGAAGGCAGATGTGATTCAGAAAAATGTAAGGAATAAATGAGTGGTGATTGCAGACGAAGCCTTCTCTCGAATACTTCGTCCGTCCGACTCTCCATCGCGCCTTTCCTTCCCTCTCTGCCAACATCAAACTGAGCAGTGGCGACCTCATCGACGCCCGCGTCAGCAACAAGTACGGTATACCACAGTATCCCCCCAGTATACGATACCGTGCCAGTGGGCACGGAAAAATATTCTTAGAAAGCCCCGTTATGTTTCATACTGATCTCAAATACTGGAGGTTTTCGAAAAAGATCATGTGATCCAATGTCTCCGGAAATATAGATATCACTCTAGTCAATTCTCCCTCTTCTCAGATTCGACATCATTCTCGCACCGGAGCTGCTCAATTGCCCCCGTGATCAATACGATGAAATCCACGCAATTCTCGATCGAGGACTGACTGACGACGGAGTTTGGTGAGTATCCCCTTACAGTTATTACAACATCAGCTACCGAACGGCAGGATCAGAAGGCTTCCATTCAATTTTGGAAACGTCGCTGAATTTCAAAAATAAAAGCCTTTCTATTGTAGTTTCATCTCCTCCCGCACCTCGTATCTTCTCAACAATTCGGCGGGGAGTCTGCAGGACTTCCTGACTCTTCTCGCTAAACATCGCAAGTTCGTCCCTCTCATCCGATGGACTTCTCGCTCCTCCGATCTCCATCCACGACAGATCATTCAAATAACACGCAATCTCAACTACTGATATCATCTCCTCCCTCCCTTCCCCTCCCCGTGTATTTATTGTACTCTTTTCGCCCTTTGCTCTCACCCTCATTTCACGCATGATAAAACGACGAGGAATTCACGAGAAAAAGTTGTTTCTCGATCGATGGTGCGCGCGTGCCAATACAGTGAGATAGTGGGGGGGGGGTACGGTAGATTATCTTGCGTCTTCTTGTTTGTGTAGGGGAGGCCGTCAGTGAAGAATCCATTGTAGGACTCGATCGGACGAAGGGGAGCGCGACCGAAACGGAGGAATTCCTGAAAGGAAAAGGGAGATACTGTAGTATCCATCATGATCGGAGACTACTGTAGACTGCAATCTGGCCATACTGTAGTCGTCCTACAGTACCTCTCTGTAGGGAGAGAAGGCAGCTGGAGCAGAACGTCCCTCTCTCATCAGAGATCCACGCATAGCAGAGGAAGAATCGAGAGAACAGAAGAGTACTGAAAAGAGACTATGACTAGGCAATCGAGAAGAGATCTTACCAAGCAGGAAGAGGGGAAGAATCATCTTGGATGTGCGACTTCTTACGAGAATTTCAGCCGTTTTATACTGACTTGTACTTGGTTGTTCGTCAGTTTTAATGGATTTGTATATCATTAAGATTTAATAATGCGTATTCGTACATCTTCCTCTCGCACACTCTCCACTGGTCTGTGAAATGGAGATAGTGTGTGAAATGAGGGGATCCGGGCTCTTATTACAAACAATCATTCGTCCGTTGGATTACGGGATGTCAGAAGTCGTCGTTTAATCTTCGTCTTTGAATGCCTTTCGAATGGCCTCCAAATGAAATTTACAAGATCAAATAACCTTGCCGAGGATACGGTAAAAAAGGGCCAGACGGAACTGTCATGTCGATTAGTGGAAAAGTGAGACTTTTTCAGCCTTCGAAAAATGTTTGTTCGTTGATTGGCTAATTCGCATTGAAAGTCTAAAACTACAATTAGTCGACCAATGAATGGAAAGTTGAGTCAGAAACGTTGCAAAATTAGAAGAAATAATTTGGCACCACTCGTGTTTTGTTTAACTGAAAACACCATTCGGTCTTGTTCATTTAGTATACCGGAACGCCAAAACATTTATCAATATTTACCGGAACGTTTATTCATTAGCCTGTACACTGAGCACGAACTCTCTTAGATACCGACATCTAGAGAAATGAATTCAATTAGAGAATTGGCGAACTAGCGCGAGCCTTCAGGAACGTAGAGAGTGGACCATCTTAAATATCAGAGACTTGAAGTCTCTAGATGTCGACAAGTCAGAGAGTTCTTTCTGGGTATGAATGGTAGGTAACAGTAAGGAATTTCCAAATATATGTCATACCCATTATTGTAGACACCTAATAGTAAGAACAAAAAGATCAGAGTGAGTGCCGTCAAACTCAACGCTATTTTCGGAAAAGTGCCGTGTGAAGTGAGACGTCCCTTCGTTGGCGTCGAAATTATTGATACAGGGGATGAAGATCTGACCACCGTGGGAAAGAAGTGAGCAGCCAATTAGTTTTTTTTTCACTTTTGTCACAGATTATGCAAGGGGATATGCTTACAGATTCTGTTGCTTTAAAGATCAGAGCTACTCATTCGTGTCTAAAAGCAATGTGATCGGGGGTATCTTCTTATGACAGGTATCATCAGAGATTGCATGAAGCCGGGAACAACTTTCAAAAACATATTTTTGATTTCGATCAAACTTTTATGTGGAAGTATACTAGGGATGAGAATTCCATCAATCCGGGTTCCAGGTCGCAGAACCGGCTTTTAGGGATTTTCCGGCTCCAACCGGAATTTACGTAACTTCCTTCAAAATGTAGCTAGAAAGTCGTTCTGGTGCTCAAAAAATTCGGAAAAATATTCTCTACAATTTATCTGTTGCAAACAAAAGTCGTAATGGGGCACAAAAAAGTTCTGATGAAAAAACCTAAAAATAAATCAAACAAAAAAATTATAATTTTTATATCAAAAATAGCACAAAATTTAAGAGTGGAATATGAAAGAGCAGGTCAACATTGGTTATATAAAAAAATAAAAATGGCAAAAAAGGAGCGTACGAATACCCGAAAAATCGCATCGAAACAAGGGAAACTGAGATTTTTCGATACAAAACTATCGTCTGAAGTCATTTTCGGCTTTAAACACATTCAATTCGCCTCTATATTAAATAAAACGACAATACGTGACAGTCTGGCTTATTTCATCGAGATATTTACCCATATGCGAAACTTTCCAAAAAATCGATTTTTTGTGAAAAAATTTTTTTAAAATTTTTATGACTCAAATTTTTGCAAGCTATCATTTGGAGAATGTCTAAATAGGCCAGATCGCTCATTCTGATATGGATTATTCATATTCGAAGTTACTTTTCAATTTCAATCTTCACACAAACACATCACACAGTTCTCGAAATAATTTATATTTTTTCCCTAATTTTTACCATTGTTCTTCGTTTTGATGGACCACCTTAAATCAAACAACTCTTTCAATAATAACTACGTATTTTGTGAATGATAGCTTGCAAAAATTTGAGTCATAAAAATTTTGAAAATTTTTTTTTCAAAAAAAATCGATTTTTTGGAAAGTTTCGCATATGGGTAAATATCTCGATGAAATAAGCCAGACTGTCACGTATTGTCGTTTTATTTAATATAGAGGCGAATTGAATGTGTTTAAAGCCGAAAATGACTTCAGACGATAGTTTTGTATCGAAAAATCTCAGTTTCCCTTGTTTCGATGCGATTTTTCGGGTATTCGTACGCTCCTTTTTTGCCATTTTTATTTTTTTATATAACCAATGTTGACCTGCTCTTTCATATTCCACTCTTAAATTTTGTGCTATTTTTGATATAAAAATTATAAATTTTTTGTTTGATTTATTTTTAGGTTTTTTCATCAGAACTTTTTTTGTGCCCCATTACGACTTTTGTGTGCAACAGATAAATTGTAGAGAATATTTTTCCAAATTTTTTGAGCACTAGAACGACTTCCGAGCTACATTTTGAAGGAAGTTACGTAAATTCCGGTTTTGGAGACGGAAAATCCCTAAAAGACGGTTCTGCGACCTGGAACCCGGATTGATGGAATTCTCATCCATAGTATACAGGGTGCGGCAAAATTACTTAGACTAAACTTTACAAGATAATTCCAATACAGTAAAATAGTTAGGTATGATCTCAATTGCATATTTGCGACTATTGACCTATGTCCTAATACTATTCGGCATTTCAAGTAATTTGGTTTGTCCAATCGTTTATGGCAGAAAAAAATTTGGCCCACACTGTATGTTCAAATTGAAACGCACGGGGGTCAGATCACTCAGCAAGTTTCGGTTGCTCAATGTATCGAAGATCACGCTGAATTTGACCATTTCTCAGTACCAACGGGTAGAGCATGATGTACAGTTCTCATGATTATATTTATGAAACACAGCTCCCTTTAACCAATCCATTAGAGATTGAGAATCAAGACCTACATACGTTTTGAGAAACAGCTATCGAGATGGTTCCCTTGCTCCATAACTCCGCGAGCTTTCCACGTCGTGTGGTCTCCCTAAGTTAGTAGCAACTAGACATCACAATGAGGATGCTATACAATTGAGACATCTCGAAGTCCTATCTGAACCGAGATTTTACAGGTAATATTTTAGTTGGACGCATAATTGCCGCTCATCGCGGCATAATCAAATTGAAAGATGACAGCACGATGTGAGGGGGAGATGAACATTTGAAAACGAAGTGAAAACATGCCCTTGGTCTTTGATAATCTTCAGGCACGGGAGAATCGTTGAACATTCAACCCTTCCTTAGAACGCTTATAATAAATAGGTCATTTTGATTTTCCGATTTTTCAATGTTTGATGCTCAAAAACACTTGGGTGTTCATAGAAGCGAACGATCCAATACCTTCTCAAGAAAGTACTTCTACCCTAGTATGAAACCAGTAATGGACGAGGATATTTAATGGGTTTTGTAAAATCTGTGACATTATTACAAAAATGCATCCAATTTTTGCTTGAATTGTAGATCTGGCACGTCATATATCGCTTCGCATTGTACATCCAGTAATAGACCCCAAACCTCAGTTTGTACGTATGTTGTAGTGGGAAGTCTCCTCTACAAAATACGCCTTTCGGAACTAGTTCATTCTTCACATTCTTAGAGAACAGTTGACTTCAATGAGATCAGATGCGCGGGAATCGACAATGATTTTGCCCATAGAGTTTTGATTTACAGCTCTTGTAAAAAGAGCTTGATTCTATTTGTACAGTGGTTTTCCTATTGCTTATAAAGTTAGTTAATAAATATATAAATTCCAACTTCAAAACATTTCCTCTAAGAAAAATTATAAGAAACAAATCTAGTCTAAGTAATTTTGCCGCACCCTGTACTTCCACATAAAAGTTTGATCGAAATCAAAAATATGTTTTTGAAAGTTGTTCCTCAGGGAGTCTATTTTCATGCAATCTCTCGTGATACCTGTCTTATATTTAGTTTTATTTCTATATTATATCGAAATTAAATGTGTACTCTTTTTATTTCCCTTTCTTTACGGTTCGTCGATGAAGACGGTTGAACAGTTCCCGCTCCGATTAATTTCGTTCCAGGTACAAGGCCTATGCCTATCCAGGCATGCCCTTTGATGCAGAAGTCACCACAGACACACAGTCGTATAATTATTAATTGGCATACTAGTCCTTACTATCCATTCTCTTGTTACGTTTATCATATTCTTTTATAATGGCACGGTTTGTGAAAGCTAACCACGCCTACTTACACAAAATTATTCGTTGTACACATCTTATCTGACTTCGCAACGGTGGGCGGCGTAAGGCGTAAGTGCTTCACATTTATAAAAAAAAATAAAATAGGAGTGACGATAGAGAAATGAGGGGTGATATTGTAGGAAAAAAAGAGATAAATCCTAAAACAAACGATTGCCTTTCTCGCAGTTTCATCTCTCCCGCATATCACATCTTCTCAACGATTGATTCTGTTTGGAAACGATTCTCCCCGTGTATTTATTGTGCTCTTTTCGCGCTTTGCTCTCACCCTCATTTCACAAATGATGATAAAACGACTAGGAATTCACGTGAAAAAAGTTTATCGATCGATGGTGCGCGTGTGCCAATACAGTGAGACAGTGGGGGGGGGGGGCTACGGTAGATTATCTTGCGTCGTCCTTCTTGTTCGTATAGGGGAGGCCGTCAGTGAAGAATCCATTGTAGGACTCGATCGGACGAAGGGGAGCGCGACCGAAACGGAGGAATTCCTGAAAGGAAAGGGGAGATACTGTAGTATCCATCATGATCGGAGACTACTGTAGACTGCAGTCTGGTCATACTGTAGTCGTCCTACAGTACCTCTCTGTAGGGAGAGAATGCAGCTGGAGCAGAACGTCCCTCTCTCATCAGAGATCCACGCATAGCAGAGGAGGAATCGAGAGAACAGAAGAGAACTGAAAAGAGATTGAATCATGACTAGGCAATCGAGAAGAGATCTTACCAAGCAGGAAGAGGGGAAGAATCATCTTGGATGTGCGACTTCTTATCAGAATTCCAACCGTTTTATACTGGCTTGTACTCGGTTGTTCATCAGTTTTACTGGATTTGGATACTATTAAGAGTTAAAAATGCGTATTCTGTTATCTTCCTCTCCTATAGTCCTCACTGCTAGGTGAAAGTGAGAGAGCGTGTGAAATGAAGAGAACTAGGCTCTTATTGCAAACAATCATTCGTCAATTGAATTGAGGGATGTCAGAAGTCGTACATTAGTCTTCGTCTTTAGATCCCTTTCCAGGGGCTTCAAAATGAATTTTACAATATCAAACAACCTTGCGGAAGATACAGTAAGAAAGAGCCAGACGGAACTGTCGGGACGATTATCGGAAATGTTTGGAGTTTTTAAAAATGTTTGGGTACATCCATCAGTACCGCGTGTTGGAAGTTGTTAAATTTAAAAACTACACCGAACCAGTTTCAAGCAATTCAGAATGATGAGTACAAAAGGTGACATGTCTCAATTTCATTTTTTTTGCGAACGATCTGTTTTCGTTTAATTTTTAATCTAAGCGATTCTTTGTGCCCTGATCCACATTTTCTTTTTAATATCGTAGATATTTATTTATATCTGATGCTGCGCTAATTTCATGGGGTGCACATCAGTTTTATGCACCCTTTCATAACATTTTTCCTAGTGAAGCTACGACTTCCAAACTTGATACAGGGATTGCAAGCTACGTTTGGAACATTTTCCTTTTAATTGGGCCCTGTACCAAGTTTGGAAGTTGTAGCTTCACTAGGAAAAAAGTTATGAAAGGGTGCATAAAACTGATGTGCACCTTGCACCCCATGAAATTTGCGCAGCATTAGTTATTTATTAATATTTTATGAGACTGTCTAAAAAAGTTTTTAATCTGCAGCATAAACACCACCTTTATTTCCATTCATAGTCTACCTATCAACAACTTGAACGAACGCACTTGAGAAGATGCAATGCACTGGAGTACCTCTTCCTCTTCGTCTTCTTCCAGATTTGCAGCACACAAACAACCTACATTTTAGTTCATTGTGGGAGCAACATTCTTCGTATGTGACTACAAGGAAGTAAAATTTTCCTGTCAATGGATTACTTACGAATCGAATCGGCAATTGTTTGACCTAAAAAAGATAACGGCCATGAGATATTTACCAAATCATATGTGCTGTGTCGCAGTCCATAATTGATCCGCGTAAAATGTGAAAAAAGTTTTCTTATCGAGCCCAAAACGATTCAGAAATATTGATGAAATATTACCCAATTTTCAATTAATAATACATCAACATCATCGAAACTACCGTCACTTGTTCCCATCACCTCTCTGACAATGCATCGAATTAGCAGCAAACAGGTCAATTATTGTGTGTGTCGAACCTCGAGGGATAAGAAGATCAGGGAGATTTATTGCCTCCTTCGAATTCGCTTCCTTTTCTTCTCACTTTTCATTTCCAATATTCGCCATTCATCTCAGCTCTCCTCATTCCATTTGGCTGATCCCTCCTTATTTGCAACCTCTTTCTTCCCCCTTCTGCTGATTTTGCAGCGAAAAACTGCGTAAATCCTGCAAATTCTCGGCTCTTGCGAGCTGTTTCGAATGAATAATCGGAGGGTCCGATCTGCAGCTGTGTCTGTTTTGCGTGTGCGGTCACTGTGCTTACTCACCAGTTCGCTCTACGGGAATTCCAATCATCTCATCGGGAGAGTGAGAGTGCCAGTAATGGTTATGATGTTATTCATCTTTCTCTCTCAGCTTCTTCTCTCTCTCTCTCTCTCTCTCTCTCTCTCTCTCTCTTCATTTTCCTCCTTTCTCTCCCCATTCCAAATGCACTTTCTCCTTTCTCGTCATTCGCCCCTATCAATCAACGTTTTTTGTATACAAACTCTCTGTGGTGAAATGGAAACTCCTATAAAAGGGGGCGTTCGAACCCAAAATTGAAGAGAGAGGTCTCTTGTACTTTGTGATAAGTTTCAGATCGGAGCCTACAGTATTCTACAGCACGCGATAGTAGGTTTCTGCGCTTGGTGATGATGCGAATGAATCTAATCATCAGATCCCCTTTCTCATCTTCACTTTCATTGCACCTCACGCGATTCTCACAGTTCTTCTCACTTTCCTCCACACTTTCTTTGTCTGTTCCGGTTATTAATCCGTGCATTACTCTCTATTCTCTCAAGTAACGGAGAGAGAGTAAAAAGGAGATGCTGCCATCAATCTCCCTCCTGCACCCTCTCACCTTTGCCTCGTGCTCTTCTCTGTTTGCAGTTTTCTACTATTATGTATGTTAGTTAAATGCTACAAAATCATGGTAGCATAACGTGCTAGAAATGTTACGAAATTGAACTATAAACATATTTGAAGTGTTCCTCGTTCTCAGACATTTCCCCTCTGTTTTTCGCAGTCTCGATCTTTGCTGTTGTGTGTACTGGTCCCACTTACCCTTTAGTCTCGACAGTCCCTCCCCCTCCCTCCTGTACTCCGGACTCTGCAGAAAGTGTATGTTATGTGTGCGTGCTGGAATCTCTTGAGATTCTTTCCCGATTCCTCTAAACACGCCTCCTCGACTGTCCCAATCTGTACCCACACGTAAAAGTCTGTTATAAAAGGATTTTTTAAATGGTATTACATATTAGTCGCATGCTCCGACGGATGCGTGTGTCACATACAAATGACGTTCATCCCATACATTTTCATACATTTTGAGTGTTCCCTCCATTTCCGATCTTTATTGTGTCCGTTCCTTCTCCGGTATTCACTGTATGCCCTCTCGATGGGTTCCTTCTCTCTCTACTCCTCTAATAACCCTTTCTCCATAATGGCTAACCGCCCTCTCCTTTCACCCCTAAGGAATGCCAATGGCCCTCTCTTTCCTCTTCTCTCAATCAAACTCTTCCATCTAAGCGCAGTTGATTCCCGAAACCGATTAGTGCCCCTTCGCTCTCCCTTCCAGTGGTTTGCATGCCATTCCTTGCGCAATACTCACACCGTGTATTTGCACGATTGATCTTTGATCTCTGTCTAATCACTAAACTCTTCCAGATGATCACACCGAGGAGTCCAACGCTCCTCCTCTTTTTCCTCATATCAGCAATCAATGCGGTAGGTCGGCATCCCAGTTTCCCTATCAGTCATCTATCTGACCTCTAATAAGTGATCAAAATAATTTATTGCTTCTGTCTTTCAGGTGAAAGTGATCCAAAATGGACTGGCGCCACCAGAAGTTGTCCACACTCCCATCTCACTCAAGCGTACGTTCATTATCACCCCAGACTCGACTAATTACCTAGTGATGACGAAATGATACAACGGAAGTTTTTCAGCCCGTTGCATCGTCCACGCGGCTCCTCTCGATCTTATCTTCGTTCTCGACTCTTCTGGGTCACTCCGAAATCAATTCCAGGTAAGAAATATCATTTCTCGATGCAGTAGTCGAACAAATGTAGAGTATTGACGTTCGCTCCATCAGATCTTATGATCGATAGGCTTGCATCAACCTGGTATCAGTAGATCGGGAATTGGATGAAATGAATTCGTCTTCAGGACGAAGTGGACGTAATTCGTCGCATCATTAAACATGTCACAATCGGGAAGGATGCAACGCGAGTGATGCTCGTCCAGTTCAGGTAAGCATGATTTGGATAGTCCTCGTGTGTTCCGATCGTACGATACGATCACACCACACATATTCTGTCGACTGTCGGTGCACCAGCGTTTAAAATTTAAACGTACGATAGCGTAAATATACGATTAGACATATCTTCAGTTCTTCATTCTTTTGAGTTAGCATAGTCAGTCCTTTCCGGTAATGTCAATCTGTAACATGCCGTTGTCTCTCCATCAGTGGCTGTCACTCCAATGACGTGCCTGCTGATTCCGTGACGCGAGTTAATTGCTGCCATGCGTTCCTCGGACCCCCAGAGGGTCGTTTTGTGAGAAGCAGCATTACTGTTTTGCTGTGCACCAACAGTCAACAGTGTCAATGCACTGCACAGAAAGCGAACGCTACCGATGAATAGAATAGGTTCGACAACACAACGTAATTGGTACGATGACTCGTTAGAACGTAGCACTGACCAGTTTGCCCTTGCTTCTCTGGATCAAAAAACAAAACTGTCCTCCATTGTCCGCCAATAAAATCTCTCAGCTGTTTCTCTCATTTTCTTTGTGACGCAAGAAAGGGTTTGGAAGTGAGAGCGAAAGTGGAGGCTAATGAGTGGAAGAGTGAGAGTGGGCACATGGGGAGATCTAAAGGAATAGAGGAAGTGAGGGATTCCCCCTAGGATTGAGTCATTGAGTGGAGAAGGGATATCTACACGTGACCGATAGTTGCAACTAAAGTACGTCAAAAAGATGACAGAAATAAAGGAAATGTGGAGCTGCGATTGTGTAAAGAAGTAGGTAATTGCAGTGGAATCCAGCATCTCGAGTTCGGTATGCTCAAGTTCACGAGTCGTGACGAGTTGCTGGGAGCACTGGATGTGCTGAGACACGTATCTGGCATCACCAGAATTGGCGGAGCATTCGAATTCACGAGATTGCATATGACTGCAGCCAATGTGAGTGACCTACACTGCCAGACAGCTCTTTCGGTTTATAGACGGTAGTAAACACTAGGAGAGGTAATGTGAATTCACTGTGCATTTACAATGAGGTCATACTCGTTTACTGATATCTTCCTTATTGTTAGAGAAGACATCAATAGACTAAGTGATAAGGTATGATGTGCAGGGAGTGCGTGATTCGTCAGTGCCGAAGGTTCTCTATCTTCTCTCCGACGGACGAACTCACGATTATCCCAAAGACAACGAACAGATCGAAGTACTGAGAAGACAGATACCCAATCTGGACATTTTCGCGTATGGAACGGGAGAATACGTTGCTATGCCTGCACTACTCAACTACACTCAGGTAAAGTACAATTCGATTTCCACATCCCAAAACAGTACAGGCAAATCTGCAGCGAAAGATAGCGTTTTGTTTCTCTCACTCTCTTACTTTTGAAGAATTCTAGCGAGTATCCTTTCACATTTCATAATGGCCATTGGTTCTATCTATACTACACTTCTTGATCATTTTTCCGGACACAATGTAGTGTGACACAACATTTGCTCAGCACAGAAACGAGAGAGGTCAATTCGATGACACAATAGTTCTTTGTTTGCAGTCAGCGAAGAAGATAGTGACGTCGAAGAACTTGAATGATCTCGAACCCATGTTCAATCCTTGGAAGGGAACAGAAATCTGCGACAAAGTTCCCGGTAGGACAGCACTTCACTTTATTTATACACTTCTTTCGCTGTATATTGGTCCTTCCTCTTTCAATCATAATATTATGCAATCGCAACGACACACTGTAGAATGTTTCCAAGAGAAAGTCGAAAGACATACGCAGATTATTATAGCAACGATCAACACCAAGATATCTCTTCTTTCATTTGCAGTGTGCATCAAGGGATCAGACAAGCCAGTGGATCTCGCTCTTGTGATTGACGCTTCCGAGTCTCTCGATCGACTGTTCGATGCTCAGATCAAATTTGCGATCGAACGTGTCATACAGAACGTCAATGTTCACTACCAGGCGGCGAAGTAATCATGTTATCTTAAAAAAACATGTTACCGACTTCGATGCACTTCGTGCAGATGATTTCGCAAAAAGTGCAAAAAACAATTTATTTTTACTTCAGAATCGCCCTCGTGTCTTACTCTGGACAGGTGTTCACCCACTTCACTTTCAACAACAGATTTACTAACAACTCGATGATCATCCGACAGATCAATAATCTCCGATCGATAAAAGGCGTGACGTCAACGGATTTGGCACTTAAGGAGACACTCGCACTGTTCACGACCAAGGCAGAACAGTCGGGTACGGTCTTTGGACATAATAATCTCTCCCCTACACTTTCTCTCTCTCTTTTCGAGTACTCTACGCAGAAGACACAACACTTTCGATGATTTAGAGCACGAATTTTCACGATTTTAGTACATTTGCGAAGTGGAATTCGATTTTGAAGAGATGCAATGCACACTTTCCGCCTTTTTCTCGAGGAGGCAACAGAGAATTTCAGGCGCAAGACCAGATGCGAGCAAACTGGTAGTAGTTCTGACTGATGGACACTCAGCAAGAATGCCCGGTATGCAGATTGGAATTATGGAATGATAATGCACTGCTATACAAACTAGAAGTGCAGTGAGTCTCGATGTAGAATAGGACGTATATGAATGATTTTAAAAAAAGTCAGTGGCTTTGAAACATCTGCCACTCATCAATCACCATAAAACGCGAACCGGAATAAACCGCTTCCGTAAGTGAAATATTCGTGTCAAAGTCCAGGAGACACACTAATTCATTGTTGTTCAGGCAAAGCTGCGGCAGCCATTCGTGACGCGGGTATCTCAGTCATCGCAGTCTCAGTGGCAGGACGACCTTATGTCGATGAAAGAGAACTACTGTCGATTGCTGGCAGCCCGGAGAGAGTATTCACTCCCACGAACCTCCAGGTAATGCAAAATATTTTTTTAATACTTCGCATTTACGTTCAATTATGTGTATTGGAGTATAAATGTATTATAAATATATACAGGAGTTCGAGCATGAGTTCTTCAAGTACGTCGGATTCGGCTGCCCCGGTGCTGAGTTGGGCAAGGACGCGAGTGAGTCAAATAAACTTCATATAAATCACATGTGTTTCGCACAACACTAATGCTCATCAGCGGTGAATTCTTATAGAATATCTAGAAGCAAAGTGAAAAAAGATGCAACCAGTATTTCTCTTTGAAATATCGCTGACACTTCTCAATACTCTCAATTATTTCCATGGCAGAACCAACGATTCGTGGAGCGACTGATGTATCTTGTGATGCTTCATCACTTACATTCACAGTGCGAACACAAAAACCGATGAAAGGGATGATGTACGCCCAGAAATATCAGGACAGTCAGGAGTGTGTGTTGGTGAGGAGAGAGTGAGATAGAGAAGTAGAATAATTCATTAGAATTATTACTTAGAGGGATAGATGATGAACTTTCAGTAAATCGAAGGGATAATTTCTATAATTATATTTTTGAATCAAATTACAGCATACGGATGGGTCAGATCGTGAAGTGACCATCAAATTCCAAGCCGGATCCTGTGGACTTGAGAGGATTCCGTCAGCTGTAAGTTCTCTTTCTTTTTAATTAACTTGCATTTCATATTTTTTCCCTAAACACCGTTATGATATTTTTTTTCAAGAACGGCAAGGGCTACTCGTACAATATTTCCGTGATCCTGCAGTTTCACCCACTCATCATGACCAGAGCGGATACCGTGAGTCTAATTTCATTAGTTAATCTCCGACCGAATTATTCCAACTAGTGAAACATAAGATAAATTTGGCATCAATTGAGTGACAATAGGTTATCGACCGAGCAATATCTACAGGGATTGGACGTATCTTGCTTCTACTCTGCGCCCGTTGCTCCATCGGAGATTGGACGATCGACCATTAAGAAACTTTCAGAGACCCAGTGCACATACAGACTGCACAAGTATGTTCGGACACTTAATACGTTACTGTACAAAGTAAAGTAACGTTTTAGATATTCATTGAACCCCTTAAGTGAGTGTCTTCAGGTACGCCGCTTCCCACTGTGTTGCACTCGATGCGAGGGTGGGCGAGAGTCTCTTCCACAAGTGGCAGTGCGATAATGGCGAGTAATCGTAATCGATCCATCCATTTTCAGATGAATCCCCCTACGATTAGAATATGGCGAGATAGTAGTGCGACATTGATGCCACCGTTAATCAAGCCTTCTTATGATTTGTCATTTTAGCTCCCAACTACCAATACCTCGTGCACGATTGTTTCGTCCGATCCGAGAATCATCACGTGCAGTTCATCGACGGAAATGGATGCCAGATGGACGATGTCATACTCGAGACTCCCAACTACAGCAAGTTGTTGAGCAGAGGGAAGAGTGGAGAACTATTCGTGTCTCAGGTTAGTGAAACTTGATTTGACGAAAACATGCACCTGCTGCGTGCTTATATTTTATCGAAAGTCTTACCTCGTACAGTCAACAGGAAACGACATGAATAATTGCAGGAGATGAGTGCGTTCAAATTCCCAGGAGACAATAATCTCGTCTTCTCGTGTTCGATTTCACTTTGTGACATGGAGGGAGATGACACCTGCACTCAAATGATTGTCAGTATAGTATAGCGGTGATGTCTTAAAAGTGTTCCTGATAGTACGAGCACCATCGGGGTCTCACGCTGTGCAACGATATTGTGTAAACTTCTCCTAAAATTAGCAAGTCATGACGTAATCATTTCTCTCAGCCTCCAAAGTGCTCCAACGCTACTGGCCATCCGTTGATCGATACAAGAAATGGTCTAAGAAGACTGAAGAGAGCTCTCCCGACAACCAAGGTAATCCGACAAGCCATTTGATAGATCACGAATCAATCAATAATTCAGCCCGGCTTCGCTATGACTCTTCATGTCGAGACGCGAACTCTCAACGTGGTCGAATCGGAGAGCATGAATCCAAAAGATGCTATTAGATACTGCGCCATTCACTAGAAGAGAAGAAGAAAGACTGAAAGAAATCTAGAATGAGAAACTAAGTTCTCGAGTTTGCACAAATCTCTTGGCAGTGGCAAGAAGAATACTAGGTGACTTCATTTGGCCCTCACCATTTCGCCCTTGCGCTAGAAATATACATTACTTATCATAGATTTGATCCCATCCCTACCATACTTAGATTCTCACTTCGTCATCAGTTTCCCCCGTGCATTTCTCCCCGTGTGTTCATTTCTGTAGATCATCGATGTAATTAGTGTCAGAAGCAGTTACGACGGGTTCCTCCTCCTTCCAACCTTTACAACACCCGATCCAGGAATTATCTATATCCCACGATAAACATTTACTTCATATATGTTCTAAAGTCTGCACAATAAAGCATTATGTTCCTACCGCTTTCTGAAATCATGAACAGGAAACGACATGAAGGGGAGAAATGTGACGTGTACCAGATCAGTTTCGAAGTATTTCCTATCTTTTTCGTCATCTGAATCTCTCACTTCCAGGTTCCCTCGTTGGTTCCAATCACGTTCCTCGCCATATCTCAAATGTCAACTTTTTGCGTGTTTCTCCCTTCAATCCCTCTCGAGTCTCTGTCCCCATCAGTGCTTGTTCCCTCTCCTCCTCGTCCTCAACTCACGTATGATGGGTGTGTATACCGATAGGGTGTCGATGTCTTTCGTTGCCAACTGGATCTCCTCCCTCCCCTTCCCGGTTCCCTCTCCCTCCTCAGACTCCTTCCCGTTTCTCACACCTTCTCGTCCCTTCTTCAATACCATATTAAATACGTCTTGTCGTGATAGCTTGCCTTATTGTGCAATGTTCGTGTCTAATCACTCTTATCAGTGTTATTAATAGATCAACACTTACTGCAATCATGAGGGAGCGGATAATCCTTCTGATGCTGATGGTAACGTCGATCTCCAGGTAAATATGAGCTCGGTTTGGTGGTTAAAATAAGTCCCATTCAGTCCAACACTGGGGAAGGAGAAGAAAGCGCAAACGAGCATTCTAGACTTATTGGAGGTTGAAGCAGCAAAGGAGATTGCGAAAACGGTTTGTATTTATCTTGATTCACAATCTTTTATATAATTACCCTCACCGAGCGATAAATATTTATTCAATTGTCTACTTCGCCCACTATTATGGAGCATTTAGTGTCACTGGTCTAGACGAGACAGCCCTCTCCGAATGAAATACTATCTCGTTTACCCTCAAAACGAGAGATCACTTCATTCGGAGAGGGCGGTCTCGTCTAGACCAGTGACACTAAATGCGCCATTACTTTACGGGTGCGTCATCTTTCAGATACGAGAGGAGAAATCATCCGCAAAGTCCGCCGCAATCCCCGAATTAACAGCTCAACACTTTCCACAGCGATTGTCGAACGGACCCAATCCATTCGGGTACGTCAATCGTACTTGTGACAACATATTTATCTAGGGTTCAGGAAGGAGTACTAAGAAGAATGTTTAAAATATTTCAACACGTTCGTGTAACGATTTATCGAATAGACACTCACGAAACGTTTAAACAAATTAAATTTCAATCTCATATTTACGAGTACAATAGTTTTAATATAATTAATTATATACCAATTTATCTTGCAGTCGAGAGCGTCAGACCGTGATCCGAGTGTACGGAAATCTTGCTAAATCAGACCCAACACTGAGAGGAGGCAGATCGAGCAATGGAATAATGATGCATCTGAGGGAACGAAGGAATAGTGAGTCTACATCCTATAAAACTTCTGACACACATCCAAAAGAGTATTGGCTAAAGGTCTGTTCTGATCCACCCTTGAAACCCAATTCCTTTCCGCGGAGACCACACGTTGATCTTACGATCAAAGTGCGATCTCCGCCGTCACGTGACCACACGTATCTAGCTCGATTCCTTCTGTGCAAACTTTGCCCGGCTGACTTCTATTGTACCCTCTTCCGCTAACCAGACACAAAGAACACTGCAATGAACAAACTTGAGCATGAACTGAGTCCCTTCTTCAAAATAGATTAATTGAGAGGTGCATCGAATGTTGAGGCTATCCCTTAAAAATAGCGTTTGAATTCAACTGTCTTAAATAAAGTGTGATTTGCAGTGGCATTCGTTCGACCTCCGATGGGATATGGATCACCGCAGGGATATGGAGGAGGCGGAGGAAATGGAGGAGGAGGATACGGTAACCAAAGAGGAGGAGGCGGAGGATACGGACCATCCGGTGGATACGGAGGAGGAAGTCATGGAGGATACGGTAACGGAGGCTCTGGAGGTGGGGAAGGCGGAGGATACGGTGGATCAAACGGAGAGTACAATCATGGAGGGAGTGGAGGAGGAAGTGGAAGTGGATACGGTAGCGGCTACGGTGACGGTGGAAGCGGGGGAGGCTACGGTAATAATGGAGGAGGACAAGATGGAGGTGGTGGCTACCGAAGTGGTAGTGGTGGGAACCAGGGAGGATATAGCAATGCGGGATCTGCAGGCGGTTACGGTAACGAAGGAGGAGGATACGGCGGAAATGACGGAGGGTACAGTGGAAGTGGAAATGGAAGTGGACGAGGAGGAGATGGATATGGTGATCAGTACGGAGGACACGGTGGAGGAGGAGGATCATATGGTGGAGGAGGGCACGGTAGCCAGGGAGGTTACGATAATGGAGGAAGACATGGAGGAAATGGAGATAGCAGTTATGGTAATCAGAGAGGAGGAAGTAGTGGATATGGAGGCAGTCAAGGAGGATACGGAGGACAAGATGGAGGATATGAGAGTAGAGGAGGAGAAGGCGGATACGGTGGTTCCAACGGAGCATACGGTAACGGAGGAGGATCGACATACAGTGGGCAAGGAGGAGGAGGCGGCAGTGAATATGGTGGAAGCAGTGGAGGGTACGGTGGAGAGCAGGGAGGATACGGCGGTCAGGGATCATCTGGAGGATACGGTGGGCAGTCTGGAGGAGGAAGTGGAAGATACGACGGAGGTCGATATCACGATCAGGGAAATGGTGGATACAGTAGTGGAGATTCGAGTGGACAGGGAGGAAGATACGGTAGCTACCAGCAGCCGGGTACCTTCAAAGGATCTCAGGGAGCAGGAGCCGGAAGTTATGGTAACCATGGAGACTATGGAGATGGACGAGGATACGGTAATGGAGGATACAATGGAGGCAGTCAGGGTGGATATCAAGGAGGAGGAGGAGGGGGTGGTGGATACGACAGTGGAAGCAGTGGAGGATCCGGAGGACATAGTGGATCGAATAGAGGTTATGGAAACGACGGAGGTTATGGTGGTGGTGGGAGTGGTTACGAAAGTGAAGGAGGATCTGGTGGTTATGGAGGAGGAGCGAGCAGTGGCGGAGGTTACGGTGGGCATGGAGGTGGAGGAGGATACGGTGGACAGGGCGGAGGCGGTGGATACGGAAATGGAAGCTCAAATCAAGGGGGAGCTGGAGATCAATATGGAGGAGGGCACAGTCGGTACAGCTCGAATCCAGGAAGAGGAGGAGGAGGGCACGGTGGTGGAGGTGGTGGATACGGAAATGGCGGATACGCTGGCGGTGAAGGATGTGCTCCTTCCAGCTACGGTCCCTCTCCGCCCACTCCTCCTCCATGTACACCGGGAGGAGGATACTACGGCAATCGGGGTAGATAACCACCATCCAGAATTTCATCGATCTTAATTTCTGTTTACGGGCACTTGTACTATGTTCTTGTCTGCGTAGTATTTATTAGCTGTATAGAGATTTCATCAGTTCCTCATCGATTGTGATAAACATGTGAACACGTTTTTATGACAGCGAAAAGTATCACATTTGATCATTTCTCTCTTCGAATGAGGTGGTAGATTTCGTGTCCTCGGGAAATCCAATTCCACAGTGGATTCGAGAACATCACTGGGGCTTCGATGGAAGAGACGAGAGATCGACCAGACGAAGATTCTGATGGAGTTGAGTCCTGAAACATCGACGATTCATGTGACCAGAGGAACACTCGGCTTAGTATATCTCTCATTTCCAGACTAATTCGATGGGAGTGGAAAAAATTCTCGAGAATTAAATTGGACGTCATATCCGGTAGTCTCGTTCATCAGAACCTCTGAGGTATTTTCGACTCGGAGAGAATATGCGAGAATACATTGCATGTTGTCTGCGAACACCTCGATATGAAAGTGAGTCCGGAATGGAAATTGTCTCATGTTCTCTCAGGCGTCAAAAACATTCATCACTCTTTTCATTCAGTCGTCATTCATTTAGTTATGCTCAAACACTCGCCAGAAACTACGAATATGCTCAAAAGCGTACTCATTCAGCAATTTCAGGCATTTCTCAAAGATTATTTGCACTAGAACTTCGGTCATTTGGAACAAATTAGGGTCGCCACACCCTGTCTCACTAGGCCTAGCAGTGTTCTCCCGCGAGCCGAGCTCGAAATCAGGAAGTACCATTACCTTTACCTTTGTAGTACTTCGGTGCAACGCTCAGAAACTAAAAAAATACCCATGAGCTATTCGGCATAATAGATGTGGCAATTCGATATACCGTACGAACTCACATAATCTTCCACTATAATGGTGCCCAGTACGAGTGGAATCAAGAGAGACGCGATGAGAAACCGAGTGGAAACCATCTGAATTCCAATGTCAATCTGCAGAACACGGAACGAAGCAAGCAAGGAAAGTGGGTGGAATGGAGGGAAAACACGGAGAGATGATTACAGAGAAACACGTGAAGAGACCTTCGAGTGATGAGAGAGAAGCCAGGAATTAGAGTGCATTAGTGTGCGAATGAAGTCATTTGGAAACTGAAGAAGTCTGCATGAGATGACTAGCAGACATCTCGCTCTCTCCATTTCACACACTCTCTCGGTGGTGGGTGGATGAGGGTGGAATGAGGGCTATAGAATGACTCAAAGAAGCACTTGACACATCAGCAGTGTTGTTGATTCAAGTGGAGGCGTATGATTGGTATATCCTCATATCATAATACATGTAAGCCCCGCCTTCTCCGAAAATACCTCCCGATAGCAACAAAGTTTAGTTTTGATGGACTTCTTCTACTCAAGTACGTCATATCTTTGTATAATGTATTAGCTATTCATTTTACAAGTACAATAAAACATTCGTAAAACTAGCGCACTGTGCGCGGGGGAAACAAGTAATTGACAGCATTGGTAACAAAAAAGATAACAACGTAACAACAGGTGATAACTGGGGGAGACTACTATTGAAATTACTTATTCATGAGTATGCTACTCACTACATCTCCATATCCATCTTCTCTCTCTCCTCATTCTCCACTTCTCTCTCTTCCATGGTCTCGTCAACTTCTTCATTATCAGACACGGCGGGGGTCGACTCGTCGGGAATGATCTGGAACAAATGGGAGTTGCCTCTCTTTGTCACATTAGAAACAGAGTGTCGGAAGTCTACGAAAGCGAATTTAGCAAGACTTAATCTTCCAGAAAATCCCGCAGAGCAAGATGAAGACAGAATCGCACAAAATATTTTTTAAATCTCACATTGATTGGATTGTTACACATCTCTTCTTCCTCCTCCTCTTCTTCCATTGTCTCATCGACTTCTTCATTATCAGACACTTCATGAGTCGACTCATCGGGAATTATCTGTCAAGAATATTATCTTTCCATTCACGTGTATTCAAAACTTGCGTACATTCATAACTGAGGGTAAGTACATAGAAAATGCATAGTTTGGGTTTTCGAAATAAAAAAGGCAACATCTTGGTTCGGCCCATAATTGTTGAAGTAAAGTTTTTTTTAAAGTTTTGTCTGTCTCACCGTGATTGGATCGAGAAACAACTTGATCAATCGTTGAAGTTTTGACACACTAACGCTGCCCTCCTGCGAAAGGTAATAATGTCCACGAGAAATATAGCATAATCTCCCTCCCTCCTTCTCTCACTCCACACAGTAATTGTAAAGTTGGGTGCGTTATGAATTCACAAACACTCGTCCTAAATGAAAAAAATCTCCTAAACGTTCAGCTCCTAAACAACAGATGAGGCAGCGAGAGACACACCGAGGTATAGAAAGAGAGCACACGCACAAGTAATAATTCATGATCGTATCATTTTAAAGTTGTAATAGCAGAGATTCTCACTGTTGTCAAAGTTCTTTTCTCCACGAGAGAATCGAGGAGAAGACTGCGACGTTTCATACCCACTCCATAATTGCACACGATCTGGGATGAAAACAACGTAACCGGAGAATAAATGGAAAATAAACCATTGAAAGTACGAACAAAGAAGTCGCTCCTTTATAGTGAGTGACTTGCCTCTGTGATCTTCTTTTCGAGTTGCTCCTTCGTTCCCTTGAATGATTTCGGATGCGATGGATTTATCAGATCAAGATCGATCAATTTGTAGAGAAGATCCTTCGATCGAGGAAGCAACACTGAAGAAAAAAGACACGGATTATAGGGAACTACCGTCGAAGAACAAGTGAATCCTATTCAGAAATGTGGAATAAAATGAAAGTATTCTCACTCTCCCTATTATTGTATCTTTTCTTGGAGTAGCGTCAAATATTTTTGTGAAATTGTCAACCTCGAATTGTGTGAATAATTACCCACCTCCTTCGACAGTAAACAATTCCCTCATGGGTACTGTAATCGACTGTTGACCCTCTCCGAAAGTGTGAGGGGGGACGAAGAAAGATTCTGGAACAAAATATTAGCCTATTCGTTCAAGTCAGATTCAATACCATTCTGTTTGCTATTCGAATCCTCTTGTTTAATCTGATTCCCATCAGAGTCCACGATCTGAAAAATAAGAATAGTCAAAAAAACGCTTGTCTTTCTGGAGGAGATTTGGTTTAAGATTAAGATAATCCAAGAGTCGCACAAAAATGTCTTACTGTAATGGGGTTGTAGATGAGAGTGATCAATCGATGATATCTCATCAGCTGATAATTTGGCATCTTTCTTCTCTTCAGGCGTCCACAGCTTTCCTAAAGCTGGTGTCAGTCTTTCCATCAATGCGAATATGAACGAGAAAGAAGAAAAAAACTAATCTACTCTTGAAATTGGCAGAAGAAGAATTCTTCTACCGCAAAAAGAATTCTTCTACTGCCATAATGGAACTCAGTGATTCAAAAATATGAATTTTCAAAACGTACACTCTGTTCTCCCTCCTTATTTATCAGTGTAGAGACGAGGTTTGAGATGAGCACATTTTGATTGATGGACGAATCAACGGTGAAGATTATCTTTAGATAACAATTATAAATTCCGGAAAAAGAAAAAGACAAAACAAGCACAACCTTAACTTTAACAAGTACCTATTTAGAGTGCCACAATATACAATACGATCATGCCGCAATTTATTATTTTATAAATAACCAAATGCGATCAAAAAGAGGAACCGTACCTTCTCGAGGTTAAGAATGAACTCGTCCTTCGTACCGATGAACGGTTTCCTCTTAGATGAATCAACCAGATCGAGGTCGATCACTTGTTCAAGAAGATTCTTCGACGACGGAAGAATAACTGGAGATGTGAGAAGTTAGTCCATTTTCCCACGCCTGGTCATCACATCTACAGGCATCGACCAAAAGTTTATGTTCCAGGGAACATACACTGACAGCATTTGGACTTTATGAGGTGAAATTTCGAAGAAAAAAATCAGATAGCATTTTAATATCTCAATGTCTGATTTTATTATTTAAAAAATTTACCCACATTTTCAACATTTCAGGAAAAAATCAAAAAATCAGAAAATAAAAAAATATTAGTCAAGCGATCGGGAGTTGATTCACCTCCTTCCACATTAATCAAAGCCTTTCCTGACAGTGTGATAGATTGATTTCCTTCTCCGAAAGTGTACTGTGACGGGACTGGAAAGGCGATTTTTGAGTATGAGAAGATAGTGGTACCGCAATTTCAACCAAAGAACCGTCAGTCCGAGATGAACAATGCCACAAATAAATATCACTTTTTTACGATTGAATCACAATATCTACCGTACCTCGCTTCTCTAAATTCTCCTCGATTGATTCTTCTAGTGTTCCTATCACTGCTTTTTCTCCTGCCGTATTCATCTTCTTTCTCTTTCTCTTACTCTTCCCAATGGGACTTTTCTCCTCTTCTTTCTCTCCCGTCGGTGCAATCACCAAATCCTCTCCTAGTAGCTGCAATACACGCGAAAGACGCGAATGCAGCACCTCTACTGCAAATATTTAAATGTCCCACAAATACACGAGAAACAATATAGCACATAAGAGCTCAATATGCGGTGGTTTTAGTGGTTTTAGTTTTCTGAAATGGAATAGGAAAAAAGGGAGAGCCTTGAATTCCCAGAACTTCTGATCTCGCTTCCCCGTGGATCACATGACTTAAAATAAATTTCGTTTTTAGTCATTATCATATCTTTTACGTCTAGAAACGAAGGTTTAAGTGGATTGCAAATCGGGGAAGCGAGATAAGAAATTGAGGGAATTTTAATCTGTTCATTTTTTTCCAATTCCTTTTCAAGAAACTAACACAGACAACATAAATGAACTAACACAGACAATTAACACAAACAACATAAATGGACAGATTACTGAAGAATAAAGAGGGTACGGCTTACTGGAGATATTGTGCTTCTTAGCAGCCTCTTCCGTTTCTATTCCATCTACGAGAACACGCTTGATGGCGTTGCAAATACGAGTTTTGTAGCCTTTCGACCACACAAGATCTGAGACGGCCTCAAACAAAAACAATTCATCGAATTTGGACTATCCTATGAACGAAGTATTTTGTCAATCCCGCCTCTATTTCAACGGAGGGCGAGAAAACATATAATCGTTGATGAAAATATGAACCGTGAGCTTTATTTAAATCGTTCTAACCTTGGTAATAGCCTGGTTGACTGCTTCTACCGAACTTTTCTCCCCGCTGGGCAGAGTGACGACGTCCCACTCTTCCATCTGTGTCTGTGTCTGTAGACAACATAGGCAAAATATCGTAGGTTCTCAATTCTGCACGCCCTCCGCACCACGTAGGTAAACGGATTTTTAAAAAAAACTCTTTTTCGTGAATTTTGACCAGTTTTCAGCTAATTGATCGAAAATAGTGGAATATGAACATCGGCATATTGTCGTATATTTCAGGCATTTCTGCGCGAACTCCATTTGAACTATGGTAGGGAACAACCGTGGTTGACGACGAATTTGGTCAGCGCTGCCGGATAATTCAACAGAGGCGGTCCTGATTTCCAACCAAAAGAGTGCAATTTTACATTTTAAAAGTGGAATTCTGCATACGGTGATACAAGAGTATTCGTCAATATTCGGCTTCCCAACTAAAGTAACCAACCATTGGACATCCCAGCAGGTGCAGAATACTCGCCACGTACATGCGAAGGTTCTTTTCTGCAAAAAAATTATTCATCCATCTACTGCAGTTTCCTTTAATGTCTATCACATGGACAGGATTTAATGTAGCGTCAAAGCCACTTCTATACGTATCAGACATGGGCACGGGGTGCAGGGGCACCGTGCAAATGAGGGTCAGGATTTTCGGGTGCACTTTGCAAAGTCACAACAGTAAAAAATCGAGAAGGAGGAAAACTCACCGAGATTCTCAATCAGATATTTTATTTTAGAACTTTTAATTAAATAAAATATAAACGAAAATGTGTAGAATACAGGGTGGAGACGTACTGGGGGTACGGCACGCAATCGAGGCCGCGTGCACGCTCATTCTCTCCACGAGCACACGCAAGATTGCTTTTCGAATTCTACTGTACGAGTTGGCATCCCCGTTGTGTTGAACTACCTGGGAATACCAATAGGTCAAATCGGAGTAGTCCATGAGTTCTGGAATTCAGCAAACTCTAGATTCGAGTAAATAATTTTTAACTCTATTTTTTTTAAATATTTTCAACTTACAATGATTAGAGGCAAAGATAACCTTGGTGGCGATCAACTGGATAGCTCCTATCGTACTCTTCGTTCCATTCGGAAGAATTACCTCGGCCTTCTCACTCCGTGGTACCTGTATTATTAGGGAAAAAACTCCAATTTCCCAACAAACGGCAAGATTAGTGTGATTAGTGTCATACACATAAACCAAAAACGTATGTTCCCAAAAGTCCCAAATGCTGTCTAATTTTACCGTTTTAAGATTAAAACCTGAAAATGATGTCTTATCTTTTTCGAAATGTCTCTTCAAAGTCAAAATTATGTCTGATTTTTCAAAATTTAATCTAAAAAATCAAAATGATGCCTGGGTTTGCTCCATGGAACGAACTCTTTGGTCTATGGTCATACATTTTCGCCCAACCAGAAATGACGCCATTTCTGGCCAGTTAACTGGTCAGAAAGTCAATAAAACTGGTCAGATCTATGAAGGAACTTGGTCCGGGGTACGGGGTAATTCTTACTAATGTTGATCTCCCACACATCTCTAGATGTTTCGAGCATTGGAATACGATTTTGGAAATTTATAAACTGATTTAAAACTAAAAAAAATTATTAAAAAAAAAAGAATTTCGGTCTACGAAAATGTATCATTAGCGCCTCAACCAAAAACCATAGTAGCGACTACCGTAATCATTACTTCGTTAATAACCAAAATTACCTTAACATTGATATCGGTGGCATGTGCTGGAGGGGTATTGGGCGGAGTGAGATTAGCTTCGACCTTGACATCGTCAAGTAGCTTCAACACACGATACACACAAACGTCGAGTGAAGACGCTGAAATCACGACCCCTAATTATCATTATGTGGCATAGGGTACTAAATTCAGGCCATGTACATAACCTTTTCTAATAAATCACTAATTCAGAAAAGGGATTGGTTCTTTTTTTCTTTGGTACCGAGATGACTAATCACGATATTCATTACATTAGACCTATACACTACAATGTTAATGTCTCCTTGACGAACCGTTGATTGAGTATTTCTCGGCCGCTTCCCAAGTTGATCTTCCTTCTATCAGAATATAAACGAGCGCGTCCCATACCCGACTTTTGACTTCTAGTGCATTTCCGAGACGAGAAACAACCTGAATTGCAAGCTTCAGGATGGGACCACGACGATTTTAATCTCCCCTATTGCAATCCCCCATACAAAACTTCCCTTTAGAGTCTTCTATCACTCTTGCGCCATAGGGCGAGATAAAATATTTTATACTGTATATTATTTCATGTAATCACACTTATCATAAATTATATTTAAATATTTAAATATAATATAGTGAAACTGTTATTCACCTGAGAGATAGCCTGCCAGATGGAATCTCTTGATGCGATGGTCCCATTGGGAAGAGTGAGACTATCGACCAGAATAGGAGACGGAGCATGAACCTGACAGAGAAGTGTAGAAATCATAAATGGGGGAATATAGTGAAGGAATAGACAATAACCTCGCGAAGTGATCTATCGCACCATTCTCCGAACATATTAGATGGAGGCAACTCTGAGTTGTTTGTGTCCAATGGATTTGCCATCTGTAACAACCGCATCTGAGAACAATATTATAATAACAATTATTACCTATATATAAAACGCTTATTTGAATGATGTGTGCTAGGATCCGCTAACGTGGGAGGGTGGGGTTCCCAGTCTCTACCGTAATCGAGCACCGTACCCAACAGTAACTCCCGTAACCCTACTCATTCTACTCACTCCCGACCGACTCCCGTAACCCGAGTACAGTATGCCTACCGTATTCTACGTGGGCAGCATCTCCAGCGACAAAGTCGCGAGGAGGTGCTGGTATAATTATAATAAATACTTATTCTTGCCTGTTGATCAGCAATTGCGAGTATTCTGAGTCCTTCTCGTGCGTTGTCAACGTACTCATAGAGCGTCGTGATACAGAGACCGAATCTTTCACTCACTTCGGGGACGGGAATTTGAGATTGAATTACCTGTAATTAATTAGGAAACCTTCGAGGATTAAGGGTTAATTAATACGTCAATATTTCAAAATAGTATTAAATTTACGAAAAAAACTGTGCAGTGAACTTACAAGTCGGACGCCTCTGAACAACTCTTCGTTTCCAGTAGTAGTGTCATCTCCCTCTCCCATTTCATGAAGAACATGGTCTAGATTGGCCACCTCACGAGGCGCACTGTCTTCTATTGAAGTGTCCATTCGAAGTAGATTAGTGGATGCTAAACCGGCATTAACTATTTAAATAGTATTAGCAAACAAAACATACCCAGAACTCGACATAAAATCGGATAGCAAATAAACTAACATTCAAACTGAAACCGAGGAGGATCAGATCTCGTATTGTTCCATTCTTCTTCCTCTTGAAACCCGTACTTGGGTGTTTCCATTTCAACTTCAGAATGAGCAAGGTAATCATGATCCTGAATAGACAGCGATAGGTAAGAAATAAGTACGAGAAAGCAAAGAATGTTGATGAAATATCATATTTATAAGACATCGTTGCCAGAATCGTAAGAATTGACTTACCTCATTTGGACAGTGGCAGTTTATCTTAAACGAGTCGATGGAAATGACCTGCAAACACAACAAGAATATAATATCAGAGGAATTAATGCTCACTTCGTTGTACAGAGACAGCGTGCCCGTAGGATAAACGTGTACGGTTGCCGAGGGATCTACCTCGTTGGAGGCAAGTCGGCCCTGAGTACGATGATCAATTACTATGAGTTTAGTAGCAGCACATCGACATACAACTCTGAAAATGATTACCTGTTCCGAAGAGAACTCGCTCATCTCATTTCATGTGAAATCGATGTGAATCGGAGATCGAAGAACTCTCCAAAGAACATTTTGATGTATATACGTATTCAAATGTAATGTGTAACAGATGAACAAAGAATTATGGAAACTAGGAATATTACAAAGAAGATAAGAGAGAATGTTCGCTGGAGTGAGCTCGGAAAAGTCGATACGAGAGAGACACAGTAATCGCAAAGCAACTTATTTAAAATGTAAAATGGGTCTTACGCAGAAAATATTATTCCCTGAGATGTTTCTTAAATTGCAATTAATTTATTTTTCTCTTTCATTCTTGTTTCATGATATTATCTTCAATCAAATGTGTTCACAATTCTGTAAAATGTGTTCCATAAATTTTTGGTTCGATTTGAGTGAAATCTTCAATATTTTATCAACCAGAATCTTTCAAAACAAATGCTTTCCATGAGGACAAGGTGTGCTACACCTTCCGCCCCTCAATTAATCAATTTATCTTATTTAGACTTTTTTTAGGTGAGAAAAGAAATAGAGAACAGGATGTTTGATTGTGCTGTTATCTAAGCGAGCTCAACGAGTTGTAAAATAATAGCAAAAAAATATAGAACGCTTTCCATAGTGTCGTATCCCGTGTCGTCCGATATCATCGGTGTTGTTTATTCAAGTGGGCGTAGATAACCATGATAGGTTGTATATTTCTCATGTCCGTCTTCACACTAAATAACTCAGGATAGTAACAAAGTTTTATACGTTATTTTAACAACGTCACATATACGCGCGAAACAGTTTAACAAAATGAAACACAACAATGTATTAGCTTTCCATGTTAGAAGTACAATAAAGCAATCATAAAACTATCGAATTAGATGCGTGGGAAACAAGTAGTGGTAACAAATAGGTTTTGTTTAAACAAAAACTAGCAACAACTAGAAAATTGGGTAACTACTATGCAATTGTTTTTGAGTATGTTACTCACTACATCTCCATATCCATCTTCTCTCTCTCCTCATTCTCCACTTGCCTCCCTTCCACAGTCTCGTCAACTTCTTCATTATCAGACACGGCGGTGGTCGACTCGTCCGGAATGATCTGGAAGACCAAAAATGAGTCTGTACGAGTCTACCACGAGGGCGACTCATTCCATTTGACACGAAATGTCCATAAAGGATGCCTTACGAAATGCTCACCGAAAAAATGTACAATACAATGGAAATTAAGTGAAATAGGTGATTGTCTCACCGTGATTGGATTGAGGAGGAAGTTGATCAATTGCTGGTATCGAATGAGACGAGTGCCGAAATTCTGAGAAAAGTTGTCAATATCGAGATGAAGCTGATACTATATCGCATCATCGACAAATACAATCAATTTTATGGTATTTTCACTTTGTCAAAGCCGTGGTAGACCCCACATTCATCATTCTCTCATTGTGTGAATCTAGCGGTCACATATCATTCACCCCCATATTTGTTGCTTGGTCCGGTAAAGGAAAGAAGCGCCTACAATCTTACAATAACTGTAGGAGTACATGAACTCACTCTCTTGGGCGTCGTCTTGTCAACAAGAGTAGCAACGAGTGCATTGCATAGAGGGATATCCTTCTCGAACAATCCGACGATCTGGACGAACAATTAATCAATATTGCACATTAAAATGAAGAAAATTAAGTTATTTACTAAACAATTTTCAGCAAAGATCTGATCAATTTTTGCGGTTCCTTTAATTTCTCATCGAAATTTCCAGTCAAAATACTAAAGCGTTGCCACCGAAATGTTTGCAGTGATATTGCATATCTGTTGATAACTTCTTTGCTTGCGGCTAAAGTAAGAAGTTGGTGGACATTATACATTACTTCTCCCAACTCCACTGATAAAAGTACCGTAAACTGACGGTCTACCCTCAAAACGGAAGAAAATGCACCGTGTCCGGGATTTTCCGGGAAAACTCCGGAAAGTCTGGCAAATCGTTGTTTCTCAACGAAATCGTCCAAATTTTGGAGTACGTGGGTTTCTCCGAAATTCAAGAAATGCGTTTTAAGAACTAAGAAATTTATTGATTGGAAAGTACTGTATCAGAAGTTGCTATTTTCGTTGTGTGTCGTGTACCACATGCGATACGGTGGTGTATTGGTGTACATTCCTCTTTCTTTCAAAACGTTTTCTTTGTGTTCTTATATTTAGATAATATTTTCATTATTTTTTTCATGAAACGAAATAACGAGAGATAACATCAAAATAGAGGAGTGCACTACCGTATCGCATGTGGTACACGACACACAACGAAAATAGCAACTTCTGATACAGTACCTTCCAATCAATAAATTTCTTAGTTCTTAAAACGAATTTCTTGAATTTCGGAGAAGCCCTCGCACTCCAAAATTTGGACGATTTCGTTGGGAAATCAACGATTTGCCAGACTTTCCGGAGTTTTCCCGGAAAATCCTGGACACGGTGCATTTTCTTCCGTTTTGAGGGTAATATCACCTTGTGTTTTACAGAGCCAAAAAGTGGTCTACCACTTATTTTGGCCCTCATTATCAACAAAAATAGCCTACCACTTGGTTTTCAACAACATGCATCGTCTTACCCTGTGTTTTACAAGTTGCTCGGGAAAGGTATTGAATCTGTTCCCACCTCTCTGATTTTGCGTGTGAAATGGCGTCTCGATCCGTTGAATTCACTCTTCTGCGAACTCTTCAACACTCCGAGGTCGATCACCTTGCAGAGAATGCGACACGATCGAGGAAGAACCACTACAAATAATACAATAATTGGAACTGCGAATTCATCATTTAGGAACTCCTTCTTATAAAAACAAAGTAGAAAAGGAGCTATATGCATATCTTCTTCTTATTAAAAAAATTAAACAAAAAAATGTCTGAAGTAGTAGTGTTACTCACCTCCTTCGACTGTCACCAATTTCTCTCCGGGTACTGTAATCGACTGTTCTCCTTCGCCGAATGTGTGAGGAGGGAGAGCAATGGACTCTGAAATGTGTGGTAGATTGCTCACTTATCCATAACATGCATTTTCATCCAACAAGAAATAACACTATTTCTGACCAGTTAACTGGTCAGATCTAAACCGAAAATTGATGGAAAGTGGTCCGATAGGAGGTGATCCTTACTAATATTGATCTCCCGCACATTTCTATATCTGTTTCGAGTCTTGGTAATTTATAAACTGGTCAGACACCGAGAATCTCGGTCTACGAAAAATGTATGGTCCATACCACTCGGCTTCTCAACGGGATTTCCATCGGAATCCACGATCTGCAATGTAAAAAATGCGAGAATGTTGATCTCACCAGTCACTCTAAACTTTGTTCCACTTTCACAAATAGCGTTTTACGATAAATAGAATAATGTATTTTAAAAAAGAACTCTACAACCGCCGTCTCGCAAGACTATCAAAAATTACCGTAATTGGGTCGAATAAGAGAGTGATTAATCGACTGTATTTATTCAGCTGATACTCCGAAGGTGGTCGTTTAAGACCTCGACCTCTCTGAAACCATACTTCGTTTTTTTTCTGCTCCATTAACATTGAATATTTTACTACCATAAATGAATAAATAGACCCACACACCGATCACTATCATTCCATGCCTAATTAAGTAAACGCGTCCACTCACACATGAAGAAGGAGCACCATCGACTAGAATAGCGACGAGATTGGACACAAGTACAGAGGAACAAACTGGAGAACCGATGATAGAGATTATCTGATTAGGCATTCGTTCAGTCAATACCACATTTACTTAACACGAGAGTTTGAAATTCGGATAAATAATTAGGTTATATTCATTCCGCATGTTCTTTCATAAATCGACTGTTGTAGAAAGTGTGTGAAATGAAAGGTCTTCGTCCAATCATAAACCCGAATTTTAAACTGTACTCAGTACGAAATTAAACACTGACGTGTGCAAAAACTTATTCTCTACTACGAAAAACCCCAAATGTGGTTGATATCATACATTTTCGTCTTACGCACAATGCGGCTTATTGCGAAATATAAAAACTGGCCAGATCTATAGTGCAAGTCCCATAAAACTGGCCAGATTTGAATTGATTCTTACTAAACTCATCCTTCCGCGTATTTATAGATAGGTTTCGAGGGTCAAAACTGCCTCATTCAAAAAATTGTTCACACACATTGTGTGTGTTATAAAATGTATGGTTGATATATTGGATACCTCTTTGATCTTGAGAGTGAACTCCTCTTTGGTGCCGATGAAAGGCCTCTTCTTTGAGTCGTCAACCAATTCGAGATCGATCGCTTGGTAGAGAAGATTCCTCGATCGAGGAAGAACAACTAGAGAAATATTAAATATTAAATGATATTGAAATTACGATATGCCAGAATAGTTTTAATACTACGTACTGAAATCATAGGGCCAATAGATTTTCGCTAGCGAGGACAAGCACTTCTGCAAGCTTTCTGGCAATGTCGGCAGAAGGACTTTTTAAAAATTATTCCTGGATTTCGACGCCAAGTGAAATAGAGAAAACAATGTGTCTACGAAATTTATCCAACAAAGGCAAAAAAATGATAGACAAACCTCCTTCTACCGTAACAACGTCGTGACCAGCCACAGTAATCGAGGCATCTCCCTCTCCGAAAGTATACGGTGAATTGCGGATTTCGACTGAATGCTTGGATCCATCTTCCGAGATCAACTGCAACAAATATGTGGGCGCAGGACCTCTCAAGAAATATCATTTCTCAGAAAAAAAGAAACATTACAAGTGTTCTGTTTAGACAATTCAAACACTGCACACAAGCGATAATTTGCACTAACCGTAATGGGGTCGAAGAGACGACAGATCACTCCCCTGTACGTCTTCACTACTTTCCCGAAGTCCTGAGTGAGAGGAAATATTATATAAGAAAGCCAAGGCATGCACAAATTAGGCACTAAGTAATTTCAGATAAAATCTATTACAAATTATTCACAATCTCAAATATACGTTCGCATAACTACTTCAAACTTCAATTACCTTTGGAATGTTATCGTATCGACGCTCAGTGAGTGTGAGAGTGGTCAATTCATTCGCCTTCCCGAAGATCCACAATGTACGAAGAATCTGATCGAGTGAGCTAATTAGATACGAATGTGATTTTTTTAACAATAAGGACACACCTGCGCGAGTTAAATAACCGACAAAATCCTACTTGAAAATCTACGTGTCCGGTTTCAAATTTGGATAATATTTCTACGGACATCCGTGATCTAAGAGGAAAAAAATAGCTAGTTTTATTTTCCGCTATTTTCGGTGAAAAAACAACAACAACAAAACAGCGTTTACTCGCGTCAAACAGTTTATTCGGTTCCCCGTAGTGAATGAAGAATGCGAAATTCGGAAAACTGAACGTGCGAATGGAGGCAACTATTTGGTTATGGCAGAAACTATTCAGAGAAAAATAGAAGAAGTAGTTCAACTTTTTTCAAGCACGATTACTAATCTGACCTTTCTGACTATTTGAGTGAATTGCTGCTTCGTTCCAATGAATTCTCTCTTCTTTGTATCATCCACAAAATCGAGATCCATCACCCTTTCGAGTACACTCTTCGACGTGGGAAAAAGCACTACAACATAGCTATTTTCATTTCATTTCCAGCTGATATTTATATTTATCTCTCGAATTTTCCCATCTTTGGCTATATTTGTTATCAAATTTCAACAACTCTTGCACCTCGGGCGTAGCTAAATTAATATTATTATTATTATTATTATTATTAGCATAGTTAACCTCCTTCCACATTGATCAATTCCTTTCGTGGTAGCGTGATCGCTTGACTTCCCTCTCCGAAAGTATACTCTGCCGGAACTGGAAATATCATGTTGTCCGGCAACAGTTATTCACAAAATGAAAAAGAGATGGAATATGCCATCGAATCATTGTTACCTGCCATTTCTCCCTCTTCCTCAGTGCTATCTTTATCCTTCTCTTCTTCCATTTCCATTCTTCTCGTTTTATCCGCTCGCTTTCCTCTTTTCCCTTGTGGTAAATTCGTCTTCATATGCCTCTTCATTCTGGTAGTCTCATTGGTCCATCCACTCGATGTAGCCTCCTGCACAAGGTCAGTAGGAAAATGTCGAAAACAAGAGTAGGGTTTTTTTTCAAAATAAGCCATGCAAATTCCACAACGTTGGTTGGGTTTTCATTTTTTTCCCAAAATTAAAAAAAATGTGGGTTGGGATTTACAAAATTGGCCTTGTAATGCAAAAATATGATTTGGGTTTTCAATCTTTCTCTCAAAATGCAAAACCTTGGGTAGGAATTTTCAAAACTGCTTCGTCATTTTTACGTACCTGCCGATGTCTTCCGAGTAATTGCAATGCATGCCAACCACGTGAGTACACCATATCTCCTGCAACAACGCAGCACATCATTCAGCAGACCGGTTAAAAGCATTTTTTTAAATGAGAAAGCGTGCAAAATCGAGAGGTACTCTCTCTCACACTTTTGCACACTCCCTCGCCCTGGCCCCGTTCTGTAGGTTTGGAATCATTTGCAATACGAGGTGTAATAATCAATAATATTCAATACATGAGATACGACATACTCGAGACTCGGTGGATCTCCGCAGCCTTTTCTGGCTTCATTTTCTCGATGAGAACACGATTGACGGCATTGATAATACGCCTTTTATAAGCGCTTGTATATTCGAGGACGGAGACCGACTGAAAGAAGCATATCAACTCTCATCTCTCGAGTAAAATCAATCGATATAACATAGGCAAAGACAGTGTGCATGCACAATACCGATCATTCAAAGAAATGAGAACTAATCAACCATAGCTTAGTTCTAATTATTTTTTTTTTAATTCTAACCGCGATAACTGCATTCTCCACTGCTTCTACCGTGCTCTTCTTTCCATTCGGCAGAATTACCACGTCCAAATGGTTCGTTGGAGTCGGGGTCTGTAAAGAACAAGAATATACAACTAGCGGTGGTAATAATTCAGTTTGAAGTTTCGTGGAAAAAAGATAGAAAAAAGCCTGGGGGCTGTATAATCTGTTCAGAAGTTGGCCATCTTTTCGTTTTTCTTTTTCGTCAGTTTTTGACTTAATCTTAATTCCTTTGCATTAGTTCGATAAAGCACGATGAAAAAAGTAAGATTGCCAACGAAATCAACGTAAAATATAATGTAAGCGACTAGCAAATTCTTGTTAAAGATGGCCGAAAACTAGAAGTTGGCCATCTTCTGTTTCGCGGGCTAGACAGTGACGAGAGAGCACGGGGATCGAGGAGAGGGAAAAGTATGCATGTGTTGTTTACTTTTATTGCGAAACTCTGCGCTCTCACTTGTTTACGTGCTCTCTCGTCACTGTCTAGCCCGCGAAACAGAAGATGGCCAACTTCTAATTAAAAGTTGGCCATCTTCTAGTTTTCGGCCATCTTTAACACGAATTTGCTAGTCGCTTACATTATATTTTATGTTTATTTCTTTGACATTCTTACTTTTCCATCGTGGTTTATTGAACTAATGCAAAGAAATTAAGATTAAATCAAAACTGACGAAAAAAGAAAAAAAGAAAAGATGGCCAACTTCTAACAGATTATACAGCCCCCTGGTTAATTGGAGATAATTTTTGTTTACGATCGTTTAATTCGAACAACGAACCTTTGGGCTGCCCAAAAGGTGCAGAACATTCGAGAGATATGTGTCAAGTAGCGATTCTGCAAAATATATATATTCAGGCGTTGAAAACATTTTTCACCTTTACATTCTACAACAATTGGGACATTGAGTAGTCTTCATAGCTATGAGTCGAAATAATGTATATAAAGTTGCCCGAGCACAAAAGGACGTACTGGATATACGGTAGACGAGTGAGGCCTCGTAATCACTCTTTCCATCGACGATCACACTAAAGATTGCCTTCCGAATTCTATTGTACGAATACGCGTCGCCGCTCAGTCGAACTACCTGCACAGGATCTATTGATCAAATCGGCTCACTCCCTCCTCAACCATCAAACCGCGGGTAGAACTGGTGAAATAGATAATAAAAGGTGCCACTATTTTAATGTCATTCTTTTACAATTCTCATACGAACCTTGGTGGCTGCTTCCTGGATGTCTCCTACCGTACTCTTCGTCCCATTGGGAAGAATGACTTCGTCCGTGTTGGTTCGGACCTGTAGTGGAGGAATATCTCGTGAAGCTCCCAACCCCACCCTCAATCCCTTCTATAATCAAGCCTTTCTTTTCTTTTATTCGATCATTTCTGTAGTTTTTGACGCACTTTTGCAGTGTAAGATAAATAAATAAATAAATAATAACCAATCTTCCCGATCAGTTTCTCTATCACAAGCAATTCCCAACCTCTCCAACATTGCTGTTATTTCGTGGGGGAGAATTGGGCGGAGTTAGATCATCATCTATCAACTGATTATCCAGTTTATCCATCACACGATACACGCACACGTCAAGTGAAGACGCTGAAATCACAATCTCCATCTACAGAAATATTATCCGGGGAGTAAATATTAATATTAGAAACATGCGGAAAAATGAATATTCATCCTACCAGTCATATACGAATATAATATTCGCTTGAACAAACCCTTGATTGAGTATTTCTCAGCAGCTTGCATACTCGATCTTCCCTCCATCAGAATATAAACGAGCGCGTCGGAAACTCGTCTTTTGACTTCTGGTGCATTTCCGAGACCGGAGACAACCTTTATTGCAAATATATGACTTCAGTGAAACGCGAATTCACCTGAGAGATAGCCTGCAAGATGGCATCTTTCGATGAGATTATTCCATTTGGAAGAGTGTGACTGTCGACCAGAACAGGAATAGGAGCGTGCATCTGAGAGACGAGTATAGAGCATAGGTTTTCAAAATGTAACTAAGTTTAACAAAATTAGTCATTTAAATGCCAAAATGTCGGTTGGGTTTTAAATTTTTGTCTCAACATCGAAAGATGTGGGCAAGTATTTTCTTCTAAAGTTGGCCTTGAAAATACCAAAATTCGGGAAGGCTTCGTCGTTTTTAGATACCTGTCGACCTATGGTATAGCAAGAAAGAAAATAAATCCGGAGTAAGAAATGATGAAATCTATAATAACCTCTCGGTGTGATCTACCGCGCCATTCTCGGAATAAATTAGGTGGAGGCAACTCAGAGTTGTTTGAATCCAATGGATTTTCCATCTGAAAAAATCGCATCTGAGAACAGTATTAAAATGAAATTATAATTACGATGAGCTTTTTTTTCTTGCCTGTTGATCATCGATTGCGAGTATTCTGAGTCCTTCTCGGGCGTTGTCAACGTACTCATAGAGCGTCGTGATACAGAGACCGAATCTTTCACTCACTTCGGGAACGGGAATTTGAGATTGAATTACCTATAATTAATTAGGAAACCTTCGAGGATTAATTAATATTTCAAAATAGCATTAAATTTATGAAAAACTGTGCAGTGAACTTACAAGTCGGACGCCTCTGAACATATCTTCGTTTCCAGTAGTAGTGTCATCTCCCTCACCCATTTCATGAAGAACATGGTCTAGATTGGCCACCTCACGAGGTGCACTGTCTTCTATTGAAGTGTCCATTCGAAGTAGATTAGTGGAGGATGCTAAACCGGTATTCAGTTTTCAAACAACAACAAAAATGTATTCAAACTAACATTCAAGCTGAAACCGAGGAGGATTAGATCTCATCTGGTTCCATTCTTCTTCCTCATCAAACTCGTACTTGGGAGTTTCCATTTCAGCTTCCGCATCAGAATGGGCAAGGTAATCATGATCCTGAATAGATAGCGATAGATCCCTAATTGATACGACAAAACAAAGAATGTTGAAGCTTCGCATGAGATACCATTCGCCAGAATCGTAAGAATTGACTTGCCTCATTTGGACAGTGGCAGTTTATCTTAAATGAGTCGAAGGAAATGAGCTGCAAACACAATAAGAACATAATATCAGAGGAATTAATGCTCACTTCGTTGTACAGAGACAGCGTGCCCGTAGGATAAACGTGTACGGTTGCCGAGGGATCTACCTCGTTGGAGGCAAGTCGGCCCTGAGTACAATGATCAATTATGATTCATTTGGTAATATACAACTCTATACATCTATAGCTCTATAGGTAACTATATAGGTAATATACAACGACATACAACTCTGAAAATGCTTACCTGTTCCAAAGAGAACTCGCTCATCTCATTTCACGTGAAATCGAGATGAACCGGAGATCGAAGAACTCTCCAAAGATCATTTCGATTAATATAAATACCGTGTATAATAGGTGAACGAAGAACGATGGAAATATTTTAAAAAATGAAAAAAATACAAGAAAACAAGGAAGAATGTTCGCGACATTGGGTTTGGAAAAGTCAATTCGAGATCCACCGTAATCGTTATACAACTTATTTGAAATATTAAGGTCTCAAGCAGAAAATATTGTAGCCTGAAATTTTTGAAACAATGTTATTTGCGATCAATATTTTCTGGGTTTGATCCCGGGTTTCCATTTCCTGTTCCAGCTCCGTATTGATTATCATTTACTCTCACAATGTTCCATTATGTGTTCGCGAGCGTAGTCCAGTGTATTTCATTTGGTGGCAACCAAAACATCGATATTTATCAGGCATAACCTTTTTGGCAGTGATTTAACATGGTGATTTAAATGAAATCCTGAGAGTCGGTTGATATGGAATTGTTAGCAATGCAATGCTAACTTAGCATCTGCCAGGTACATTGGAATTTTCTTCCTTCACAATCTGAAATAGATAGATTAAATTCTGTCGAAAGCGTGTGGTATGCGCACCGTGATGTTCGATAGATCGATAACTCTGCTGATGAGCCACAAGTCCTTCCGGCATGGTATTGATATGATAAAGTTGGGCGAATCGAGGTCAATTATCTGGAACGGCGGGATGGTTGGAGTAAACGATACTGTATCGGACAGGGACTCCTTACTCTCTTCATTGCCCAGTTCTCGATTATGATCAGATGCAGTTTGTTGACCATGTCTGGTACGCTCCTAATGCTGCGAAGCTTGCTTAGAATCTGTAAACATGCGCTTTAGACAACCCTAATGATTGTGGCTCACGCTTGTCAGCTTCTCTCTCAGTTGCTCTCGTGTTCCAATGAACGGCCGTGCCTTGGACGAATCCATCAGCGCGTGGTTTATTACGAACGACAGTTCGTTGCAACTTGTTGGGAAAACAACTGAAATATGATACATTTTAGCAAAAAAAATCCCATAAACGCTTCTCGAACCTCCATCAATAGTGACTGTTTTTGGTGATGATTCGGGCCCTATCGCATACACTGATACAGGACCTGAATGATAAATTTTTTGATGGGTAAATAAAATGCTGCGAACCAGATCCTTGTTGCTTCAGTCGATCCCTCCATTTGCTCGTTGGCATTTTTGTAGCTGATATTTTTCAGATTTATACATAGCATTGCAAATTCTTTGCATACCTGCTGAAGATGAACTTTGTCGCTGTGCCTCGGTTATTTCCTTTGTCGTTTGTCGCTTTGCTACCGACTTCAGTGGGAACATTCTCACTGCGCTGACATTAGGCGGTACCGGGCAACGTGGTCCCAGCGCTACGCGTGTCTTCGAGATATAGGGTAGTACTTGTGACGCTAGAAATATTCCCATCGATCCTTTAAGTAGGCATGGAACTCACGATGGAGGTCGTTCATGACACAGGCATCTCTGACCGTCGTGTGTTCTGCCACAACATTCGCGACGGCATTGAACATCTTGGGGCGAATTGAGTCATCCACAAATTCGAGTAGTACCTGTACGAACTTTTGTCGACGAATTTTTAAGCTAGATCACCTCTCGAATTACTGTATGAATTTCTGCTCTCGAGGCAGGTCCACAGTTCTTTACAGGGACGTACATACTTCGAGATGCAGGGACTGACACTTCTTTTCCCTGAAAGTTTATTTATGTCATTAGTTCTTACTAGTTAGAGTTGCCTTACGTCTTGATGGGACGGGCGTTTCTTGTATTCCGGGGGACACTCTGGATGTTCCCTTGTCAGTCGGACATTTTGGAAAATGCAAGAGTGAGAAACTCCAACTGCGTCTGCCGCTTTTTGTATGCTCATTCCCGTGGTGAGCACCTGGAACGACCACATTTGACTATTAATGAGAGAAGCTTCACTCACCAAACGAACTCCTCTTGCGGTCGCTTCGCTATATAGAAAACGTTTTGATCGAATGAGAACTCGATGAATATGATGATCCAGATCATCAGAGTAAACGGGAAATGAATTGGCCGAATCTAAATATGATCATGATTTTTTGAATAGGGCATCACTGCTCACCACTTGTGCTGGGCATGTTCAGATCATTAGCAGACGGGTCGTAGGACTCTTCAGTTTTCACTTCATTCGTGGGAATTCGACTGTCATACTTTATGAGTTGGTGAACCTGCTTTAAGCACGATTAAATTGCTTTTCGTGGTAAAAAATGAACCTCATCGGGTTCCTCTTGCTTGATCTCTATTGGCTCCTCTTTCGGTTGCACCTGGAACAAATAGCATGTGTACTCACTCAGTGCTTGTGGGGGATATAGTTACTTCTGGCGGATAGCATAGCTACTTCAGTTAGAAGACAAGAAGCAGCTAGAAAGAAGCGGTACGTCAGCTCTATAAGCTGAAGTAGCTCTGCGTTCTAACTGATCTCTGTCGTCTATCTGAAGAAGTTATTCCTTACACGCACTGAGTAGTTGGAGTGATTGCTTACCATCTCTGGCTTGATCTCAACAAGACGAGTGTCCTCTGGAAGACCGACGATTTCTCCAGTTGACGTCACGCTCATAGTGGCCGATGGCCCTGTCCTTCGCGGCATCTGGAACGAAGTCAATTGAAGCTTGAAACCGTGATGTCACGTGGTTAAGACAGAATTTTATGTATGGACCTTCGAAGTTACCAGCAGAAGCACTTATGAGTATAATAACCTTCTAAATATTGAACACTACGCGTTACAAATTATTTTCACGTGCAAAAAGAAAATAATAACATGTGAATGTTCAATTGTCGATTGAACAAGAGTGAACGCGAAATACGGTAGTTGCGTGCTTGTTTTCGAAAATGCGCACTTCTTCCCGTTTTTAGAATTCCAATGTTTCTTCGTATTTATCTACGCTATTGTTTCGTGTCACGCTACTAAATCTGTTGCAGATGGGTAAGAAGGAAGAAATCGACGAGATATGTGAGCAGTATCTCAGTCGACGCGAGGAGCGACAACGTGTTCGTTTTCTTTTCTTTTCTTTCATCCTTTCTCCTCAAATTTGAGTTTTTGTGTGAATGAAATGAGCTACTAGCGCGATTTTAATGAGGAAGTGGGATCATTCACTCAATCTGCGCCTTGCAGGTGGCTGAATGCGTTGATCGCTGCTTGCGGAAGGGATACGACTATGAGCAGCTCAAAGTGAGTTTAATCGACTCATTTGTATCGATAATAACGCGATTTTTAAAAATTAAATGATGAAGTTTAATACTCAATGGTAGATTGAAATGTTCCTCTCAGGTACGATTGAGTGATTGTGTGTCGGATTCTCGCAAGACATCCGATCTCCTCTCTGCCTTCTCAGCATTCTCCCAATTCAAGAAGAAGAGCAAGGCAAGACATCATTTTCCCATAATCATAGTACCGATTATTATTTAATTCACAAATAAATTAATTGTTCTTTTCAGTTCACTGAGGGAAGTCGCGAGAAGGAGAAGGATCGCAAGGATGAGAAGAGGGAGAAGGAGAACAAAATGCACGTTACTTCTCTGAATGAGTGAAATAGTTATTCGTAGAGTAATTTAATTAATGCATGATGAGTCAATTTATTTAATTTTTATCAAATTGTGATGCTTTTTAGCGAGGAGGGGAGGATGCCGACGATCGACAAGCAGGAGGTGAAGAGAATTGCAGAGGAGATGCTGGCAAAGAAGCAGAAAATGGAACAGGATAGGAAGAGTAGAGTGGTCACGGAGGAGGAATTGACGTCAGTCATATATTTATCACAATTAATTAGATTGTCTGAAACACAAAACCACCAGTTTGGCAGATTAGAAAGTGCAACAACTATTATTATTATTATTCAATTTTCTATATTTGGATTGCTCATTTAAGGATACATGTTATTTGATCGAAGAGAAAGTTGGATGTGTGAGAAACAGGGGATATGAGATCCTAGTGCCAACTCCTGTCCCTTTGCAGGCAGAAGGAGCTGCGATACAAGGCGCAGCAGGAGATTGCTGATGCGAAGCAGCGACTCAACATCCCGACCGCCCCCATGTCGGCTGCACAGAAGGAGCAACTGGCTCTGCTGCGACCCAAGGATCGATCGGCAGCACTCGACCCCGCTGAGGCTTGTGAGTCGAGGACATACATTTTCGTCCAACCGGAAGTAACCTTACTTGTCAGATAAATTAACAAAACTGCTCAGGTCTGTATCGAAAGTTGATGGAAAGTGGTTGTTCTCACTAATCTAAACCTCTTGCCACGTTTGGTTTCGAGTCTTACAACTTTTTTGATAAAAAAAAATGCTGAGCGAAAAAATTGCATCGTGGGGGGAGCGGAATAGGGAAGACAGGGAGAGACCAACTGAATTGCAGTGACGTACATGAATCTGTCGATGAACAAGAAGAATCGAATGGAGGAACTGAAGGCGAAGTTGGCCAAGAGCAGTGCCACCCTGTCCAAGCTGCCACTTGCTGCTGGTGAGAATAACATAATAATAGTGTTCAGCTATATTGAATTATAAAAATCAGGTTTAATTTATTTAAAACGTGAGACTGTAATTCAGAGTGTTTGAAAAATATTCTGTTGTGTATAATTATGCACTATTTTTATCTTCAATTTCTGGCTCAGACAGATAGTATCTACCCTAGATTTGACAATATTCTTTGCAGCTGCTGCAGTCGCGAAGGTTGATGCAGCCCTGGCTCCGCCCCCAGCCAAGAAGGAGAAGAAGGAAGAAGTGGTGAATGAGGTGGGTGAACAGGAAATATCATAAACTGAATATATTTGTTAGAAGATTTCACCAACCGAATATTATTCATTAATTATGAAATTTGGTTGAAACTTAGAATCAGCATGGTAATTTCAGAAGGAGGATTTGGTGGAGTTCCTGGACCCTCGTCTCAAGCTGAAGTCTGCCACCAGAGGAAGAAGGGCGATTGTGTTCCACGAGAAGGGAGAATTCGAGACCATCGCCAATAAGCAGAGAGCAAAGGCCAAATTGGAGAAGCTACAGGTGGGCAACTGGTATATTTCCTTATTTGAGATGATACGATGTAATGTGAAAAAAATTAATTCTGAAACGTTATATGTTCGCCCATGAAAACAAAGTTTGTTGTTTTTTTCAAGGCTTGAATCACCCTACGCAGTAAAAAAAAAGTATACATAGTAAAAAAATCAACAATAACATTTTTTGTTGTAAACAAAAGTGAAAAAAAATGAAATACAAGCTCCCAACAAAGAGATGCAACTACTATACACGAGTGTCTCTCATTGCAGCAAGAGATTTCGAAGGCGGCTAAGCAGACGGGAATATCGTCTGCAGTCAAATTGGCCATGGTGACTCCTGCTGGGGCGAGCAAGGTCGAGATGATTCCTCCCATTGAGTGGTGGGATCAGGTCGTCATCGAGGCTGATGAGTACGTACTACACTCTATTTATCCATTTTATCAGAATTCAATGAATTATTGGTCCGGTGAAATATTTTGAATCCTCCATGTAGACGTTTTGACACTTTTTGAGTTAGCCGAAATCTCCTCCCAAGTTTTCCTTTTTTTACAATCTATTGCTTCTGATTATAATAGGAAAGAATGCGAAACCGTTATTTGCCTGATAGAATTGTTACGAAGAGCGAGAGTTGTGATTTCAATTGTTTGCTTGTTGCAGCTACGAGATGCTTCCCACTGAGGATGATGCTACGAGATACGACAACACCATCTCCGATCTCATCGAGCATCCCATCAAACTGCAGCCGCCCAATGAGAGTCTCCAGCCACACTACCTCAGGGTGAGACACTAATTATATTTGTTAATTTGTATGTATGGTGAAGAATCAGTGAAGGATGTATCTCCGCACGTGGATATGAGCATGGTGAAACGCGATTGTCGGAGGTGTAGATATAGAAAGTGGTGGTTGTATTTCTGAATGCGCAGAAATAATGCAAACCAGTTCTGACTAATTCAATATGTGAAAAATAAGTAAAATAAAAAAGTACGATAAATATGATCTATGCAGGTGTACCTGACGACGAAGGAGAGGAAGAAGATCAGAAGACAGAACAGGAAGGAGACACTCAAGGAGAAACAGGAGAAGATCAGACTTGGACTGGAGAAACCACCTGAGCCCAAGGTGGAGTGGGGTTACAGATGGGATAGGAAGAGAATAGTAGATGTAAGAGGTTGATATTAGGATGTGCTCCCTTTTTACGAATGTATTGTAAATGGCGAAACAATTTCTAGTCAAAATTTGTTACAAATGTATGAATGGGCATGGTAAAATTAGCGAGTTTATTACAGATGAAGATCTCGAATCTGATGAGAGTGCTGGGCACGGACGCCATTCAAGATCCCACGAAGATGGAGGCACACGTGAGGAAGCAGATGATGGACAGACAGAAGAAACACGAGAAGGTCAGAGGGACGATGGAGTCATTAGAAATTGTTGTGGAGTGAGCAGTAGCGGTGTTAGATCGAGAAAACAACCTATTCGCGAATAACAATTCTTTATTCGTTCGAAAAACACTAGTGAGCAGATGTTCGAATGAAAGGAAGGTTACCACAACAATGAACTTGAATTGTATATTTCTTCTTTGACACTGTGGGTCATTCCAACATGCTAAGAAGGTGTAATAGCAAAAATAGTAGATATTAATTGTTTATTCTGTGCAGGAGAACGAGGATCGCAAGCTGACGAAAGAGGAGAAAGCAGCGAAGAAAACGAAGAAACTGAGTGAGGATGTGTCACTCGGAGTACATGTCGCCGTGTACAGGTGAGAACTAGTCGAACAGCATCAGGCCGCAAACCAACAAATTGGTCGACGCGGGGACACTTGAATTTTTTAATGGTTCGAAAATATCGAAAGCTACATAGGATTTCACCATGGATTTGTTATTTGCTACCCAATGTGCCTAGATGTTTAAATTGGAGATGAGATAGCTGGTTTCGAACTAGAAAGGGGAAAATTTTATATCGCAATATTATTGTAACAAGGTTGATAGTATTTGGAGAAAGTAAATAGGCTAGTTGAACATATTCACCATTATTACTCATACCCAGCTGCATTCGTGCTTCGATATGGAAATGTAATGTATGCAATTTGTGCTGTCTCAATCTTGGTATTGGCGCCAGCATTTTCAAATCTCTCTTTTCTCAGGATCAAGTCACTCGTTCATCCCGCCAAGAAGTTCAAGGTGGAGATGAATGCGAAGCAGCTGCAGATGACGGGGGCCATTCTGATGCACAAGGACATGAATGTCGTCGTCGTTGAGGGTGAGCTATTTATCATTTATCATTAACATAGGTCAAATGGGTTTCTCGCAAGTTCGCAATTAGCATAGGGCAGGGCATGTAAATAGAGGCCTTCATGTGTCTGCCCTGCACTCTCTCGCTATGTTAATCGGGTTTACATGCAAAGTGCAGAAGTGCCTATCTTCGCCAGCGAAGACCCATTTGACGTATGATTCATTAAAAATTTTATGTTAATTAAAATTATATATACTTGCTTTTTTTAATTTTAAAGTAAACTAAAGGTAGTCCCATCTTAACCATGTTTTACAGAAGTTTTAAATTGCATGTAATAAGGAATACAGCAATCATTGGCAGTATATATCATTGGCACTATCTGAATTGTACTTTAAAGGGACCTGGGACTGCAAATTAAGTGAATTTCAGATTAAAGAGAATTTTTCAACGTCCCGTAACCGGGGCGTTGAAACATTCTCTAGCGGTAAACACAGTAGTGTCGGGTCATCCTAGCCGAAAATGAAATGTTTGAAAATTCATGACTATTTTTTAAAAAAAAATCGTAAATATATGCGATTTTTTGCATTCTAATCGGAATGAAATTCTCTTTAACCTGAAATTCACTTCATTTGCAGTCCCAGGTCCCTTTAATAAATTATTAAACTGAATTCAACTCTGCAGGAGGTCCGAAGCAGCAGAAGTTCTACAAGAATCTGATGCTGACTCGAGTGAAGTGGGAGGAGGAGATCATTGGAGAGAAGAAGGCTGCAGTGGATAAGGATCAACCAGGAGAGAGGAACAAGTGCGAGATGGTCAGTTCACGATTACTTTTGGGTACTGTAGAATGTGGTAGTAGCTACTGTATTTCGGTTAGATTCCGCATTACTAAGATATGCTTGAATGGAGCATGATTAACAAATCAATCTTTGCAGATCTGGGAGGGAATAGTGAAGAAGAGGGCGTTCCGTGATCTACGAGTACACACGGCGACGATCGAGAAACAGGCGAGAGAGGTGAGCAGTTTTATTTATTTATTTTTCATTTAATAGATAAAACATTTTTAAATATCTTTTGTTTGTTATAGCGCCATTCACATGAATTTGTGCACCTGGTAGTAATTGCTACAGCTGAATTAGAAAGTAAAAGGGCTGCGTATTTGAAATGTGTAATGGTTGTATGTCAGATCCTGGAGAAGCACGGCGTTGCTCACTACTGGGATCTCGCCTACTCGACTACGATTCTACTCGAGGGACAGAATTCAGTCGATATCTGAGAGGAGTGATCTGTATCCAGTTGTGATAGTCTTTCCCCCGATTCATTCAACTACCCAGTTCAACCCCGTCCCTCTCCCTCTCCAGGTCACCGTTGTGTAGTTTCAATTTTTGTATTGCTGAGGAGAGAGTAGGTCAATCTATGAAATGCTAAACTTTCTCGTTTGTTGGATGTCTCGTTTTTATTGATTTTCATTTTAATGTTCTAGAATATGAGATAAATTATTTTATTTCAATGTCTGTGAAGTACGATGGGATTGGTTGTAGTTACCGTACGAAGGATACATTGAGAGGAGAGGGAATTAGAGAAGCAGGTAAATGTGGTTCTTTCCAGCATTATTCGATGGCTCAAGGAGGTGGAGATAGTGGTGAGTTGTCGCAATATGGGCAGCTCATGCATAATATTGATACTTAACACTTTATTCGGTTATCTTGACGTGATGGAGGATTCTCCATAATGGGCTTATTTGGATTCACAGAGGTGGTGCATCTGATAACATGAGACTGATAAACTTTTTTTATTATTTTTAATTGTGATACGGTATTGAATGTGGTATATTGTTATATTATGCTAGACAAACACAGTTTGTTGACGTATAATATTTATTATGCTTTACTGCGAGATCAATCACAATTGCTATGCTTCGCCAGAGCTCACGAAAACCTCTTTTTCAACAACGATGAACAGAAAGGGAAAAAAATGACTAGTCTCGAAGGAGAGATCAAATTTCCATTTGTCACGTAGTCGAACTTGGGCAGACGCGTAGATCACAGATCGAATGAAGAGTAGATCAGACGATCGAAGCGAGTAGATCAGAGATGCGCGCTTGCCCCTGTAGGGGTCATTCCCTGGATTCGTCAGTCGCTTCTTATTAGAGCGAACGGAAGATCAAGACTTCTGGTCCAATCAATCCTGTGCCGCTCAGCCACCCGAAGTGGAGCGTGCACTGCTCTATAGAACTGTATTTTGATCAGGGTCGACCATACGACTCCCGAAATCACAGTGCTCTACGTTGATCGAGAGATAATTCCCAATATCAGGGAAAACCCAGTTCCTCACTCTTCTGCTGCTCAGGGCATGTCAGAATATTGGTTACGGGTCCTTAGGCATCTTGGCCAAATAACGGAACACCGAGAAGGAGGTAGTGAAATGACCGCGATCAATCACATGGGTGGGACTCGTAGAGACTTGGGATGGAATATGTGATTGATCTCGCAGTAAAGCATAATAAATATTATACGTCAACAAACTGTGTTTGTCTAGCATAATATAACATTATACTTATACTGCTCGATCAATCACAATTGCTACTTTGTCACTGCGGTCATCGAACCTATGTTCTTAATTTCGTCAATGTGAGCTTTGTTCAAGGCCAACGATATGCCAAGGTAGCTCAGTAGGTTTCCATCTGCGACTGAAAAGGACATTCTCGTGAACGACCTGTGAGAGACTCTGTCATCAATTAAATCGAATGTCACTTTAGTGAAATGAGCATTCCGATAATATAATAGAAGACATCATCTATTCGGAGGATGATACCCGTGTACGCATCTCGTGCACTTAGTCCAAGGGAACCTAAGTGAACACTCTCCCGCTGATATTCTAGACCAGAAAATGGAAGGGAATTAGAGATCGTGTAATCTGAAATTAAATTCTTCAGATGTATGCAACCCGTTAGGCCTGCGTAAAATGGACAGTACGCGTGAAGATGCAACCGTATTTTACTACGGAACCAAAATTCTGCCTTTCCCGTTGGGTGGGGCTGGGATTAGGGTATCTTCCACGCGAACGCAAAACTCATAAAGCAGGGAAAACTATAAGCCAGCAAGAATAATGCTTGTCCAGTTTTCAGTCTTTGGTATTTTAACAGCTCAGACTTGCAGGTTCCGATCGGATTCATTGGTGAAAACCGTCGAATAAATAATGCGGGTGGATAAAAGGTTATGAAAACCATTTTAATGATCCAAAAAGTGGCCGCAAGACGTGCGAGGAACGCTTTAATATGAGTTTATGCAAGGATTGTATATTCCCCGAATGATTCATTTCCGATATTGTTATCTGACTATTCAGCCGACTCAAAGGTCTAAAATAGTTAGAAACCCGTGGGAGAACTGTTCTCCGCACTAGATTATTTTGCATTTCGCAGAAATGAGTTATGAATCGTATTAATTCGAGTGGTTGAGAACATCTTTCGAGTCATTCATTAAGTTGCTCGTTTAAATCGATATTTCTCATTCAATCATCTGGTGGGTGTCTCGTTTTACTATAAATAGATAAACGTCTAGTAGTAATAATTGATTTCCCTCACAATCAACGTGACTCCCAGTCTCTCTACCCGATAGACATATATTTACGTTAGGCACATGACTGCTCATTCGGATTCAAAATCATGTATGCTATCCAAGTATGAAAGTTACGCGTTTCATCATGCAACTCTCTCATATCTCTGGAACTAACGAATGGAATAACAAATCTCGCTTGTCTATTATTAAGACGGATAGGCGAAATAGGTTCTCTCTAGCGAGGAAAAATCGCTTCTGAGAGTCCTCTGGACCTTCGGCCTGCGATTCCACGAATTTCTGCTCGAAACCCTCGCGAGAATCTGAATGATTCCGATTGAACCTCTGTATTATCTGCTTTACGCGCAGATGTATATGTCTTATTTAAACAGGCTTTCTTTAGAAATGATCGCTGTTTTCTGAGTAGAAAGTGTCCACACCTTTATAGTGAACTGCTGTGGCCCCATCAGAGCGCAATCCAGAAGCATCGAACTATGTCCTCCTCTTGTCACATCTGGCTACTCGCCAATGAACATTCCTAATCACCGCGGTGATAACATCATATCTCGTTGCTATTCTCTCATGAGAGAATATTGAGTGAACGAGGAGTGGAAAGAGAGAAGGTGCGTGGAATTGAGTGAATCCACATGATCAAAATCGGCACGATTAAGTATGGGAAAGCACTAAAGGATAGTTGCATAGTCTGATTCTTTCGCTTACGAAATATATCTCAAGACTACACGTGGTGCGGCCTGCTAGGAAATGTAATGAAATACTTCCTCATGTACTGAAACTCTTGAGTGCACATGCTCATTACACTCCCCCCCCCCTTTTCACGAGTGTCACAGCAATTGACAAACAGAGGCTGGGTTATTAAGGTTTCAGGACTTTATCCATGAGGAATTCCTATTTTCGGCAGACCCACTTAGCTGATTAGACATTCTCTGACCTGCATTCGAATATATTCTCCCTTGGGGAACTTCGATGTCAAAAATAGAGTGCCCTCATTCAGCTTCTGATCAATTCGTTTGTTATCCAAATGTTTTATTGTACTTTACTTGTACCACCCTGGATGACTTTCTGAGCCATCAGTTGGGATTGGATTACAGGAATTGGGTTTACAGTACCCCTTTCTTGCTATCTGAGAGAACCTGTTCAATGTTTCTCGTAGCATTGGACTCAGTGAGTAACTATTGATCAATCGTTCCCTGGGTAATACACGATTACCTAGATTGCTTTCAATGTATGTATTCAGCTGGTCTTTATAGTAGGACAGTGTGGTATAGTCTACAAAGCCTTTGTGAATGTTCAACCCTCGCCCTTAGAGGTCCGCAGCTCTCTTGGTGTAAAGAGTGCTGGGAAATTCCGGGGAAATTCGATAGATAGAGTTCGATTGAATCTCAATTGTCCCAAGTCACCAATCGTGACAGTGTCGGGGCTTACTGGTTGACTATCTCCTTGGAGCACCAAGAATATTGCAATCAATAACTCTCGCACACGTAACCTGCGAATGGGCACTGCGAATAGGAACTAGAATTCTCACATTTCGCCCGAGTGTTACCTGCTCTTCGACTGTTACTGAACAGTATGTATGATTGAGTCAAAACTCACTTCATACTTCTTAGCACATGAGATACACAACGTTTCACGCGCGGACATTGGCGGGGAAGAGAGAGGAGTGGCAGAGAAACAAGTAACCGCGAGAGGGCGTGTGAAAGTGAGAGAGCGCTAGGCGGTCTCTGCCCCTTTGGTGTTGTTTACTGTTCGGCCGCCCCGGATTTGAAAGCCCTGCACCTCAATCGTTCAAACGCAGATGTCCCTATTTAGGGGGGCGATGAAACGCTGTGAGATATGTGACATGGAGAAAGGTATATCGCCTGACGATTCTAGTATCAAATCAGTTCTCATGGTACACCCATCAACTATCAAGTGATGTACACCGGCTGGATGCCAAGTTCCTGTTGTCATACACTGATTATGTCACATGCATTTGTACAGATCTATGCCTATTCCTGTTAATCCTTCCCACTAGGATACTAGTCTGTATGCAGGAATAGTTCATTGATCTTTCACAGTAGCCTAGGCCAACCGCCGACTCGATGTAGTATATTATCACACGAGGGGCACACCTTGTGGTGGTTCCCTGTCATGAGTACGTGCAGATTCACTGTGTCCCGATTACGCGGGAAACCATTGGAGGGAAGATGTGAGATAGTGCTCTATCACGAGAGAGCGCTGATTGTTAGAGCAAACTCTAGACAGACTCCATCCCCTTCCCCTCCTATCGATTGTCTGTTGCTCATAGAGGGCAATTGACCTGATAGTTCGGGATGCCGTTTAGATATTACACATACACTCATGCGAATACCGATAACGGCAAGTTAGTAAACCGGTACTGTCATTTCGACATCGTTGTCGTTGGGATAGACCGATAACTGCCCCGGATCCAATAGTCTATCTAACCTTGTGAATGTTAAGTGACCCTGCAGGCCCATTCAATTAGAAGAGAGCTATGACACCAGCGCGACACTTCCGTGTCTCATTTAGCCCAGATGGCCTGGTAGCACCGGACAGCTAAAATATGGGCGCGATACCCGTGAAACGCACTGTGGGATGGATTGTCTAGGACGCCCATCAAGTCTAGCTTGGATGCTGTCCGGAGAACCTTCCCGGGCCATGATTGAACATGGACTAGCCGGGGAGGTTTGCACATCACCACAGTGGAACGCAATGGCTATAACGCCCTTCAAGCCTCGGCTTGGACATTGTCCGGAGGACAACCCGGGCCATGAATGAACATGGACTTAACGGGGAGTTTTGCACATCACCGTAGTGGAAAGCAATGGCTAAAAAGCCCCTCAAGCCTTTGCTTGGACATTGTCCGGAGGACAACCCGGGCCATGAATGAACATGGTCTTATGGGGCAGCCCATTGGAGCTGGCTTGCACGCCATTTCCATGCAGGGACTTTAGCTCGAAGAGAAGAGGGGAGGACCAGAAGAAGAGTCACCACCCCGTGAGCTCTAATAAGAAGAGACTGACGAATCCAGGGAATGACCCCTACAGGGGCAAGCGCGCATCTCTGATCTACTCGCTTCGATCGTCTGATCTACTCTTCATTCGATCTGTGATCTACGCGTCTGCCCAAGTTCGACTACGTGACAAATGGAAATTTGATCTCTCCTTCGAGACTAGTCATTTTTTTCCCTTTCTGTTCGTCGTTGTTGAAAAAGAGGTTTTCGTGAGCTCTGGCGAAGCATAGCAATTGTGATTGATCGAGCAGTATAAGTATAATTGAGTAGTCTCTCGACTGCAAGAGGATGTGAGGAATGCGAAGGAAGGAGTGGAAATGAGAGTGGCCATGCTGGAAGAAGTATTCACTTCACTCCAGACTTGCAGATGGAGAGATGTAAGATGCATTTGATCTACCTACCGTATTCCAACAAAAAATATATTGGACCTACCTACCTACTACGAGAAAATAGATTGGATACCGTAATCCCACGATAGAGCAAAACCATTTGATCTCGATGTTTCCGTCGTTTACCATATGTCTTTCAGGCACTCAATGTATCGTATCCCCGACCGAAGTCGAATTCTGTCTCATTCACATTCGACAGAAGTCAATTTGTCAACGACCAAGTGTGCGTCGAGATTCTGGTGGATAATTCAGGAGACGAATAGTGAGCGAGATCAACCCTAATCAATACAATGTATGCGTTACAGTATGCTCACTGCATCGACCAATCCGTCGTCCACTACAAAGTGGTACCTTCTCGACGACTGCGAGAAGCCGACACAGATACTACGGTAGATTCTCGGCTGATTATCGATTTCATCTATTATTCAGACCCACCACGGAATGTCCGTACCGTTTGGTAACTGCTTTCCCTCGATCGATTCTGTTCTCATCCGACCACAAGACTACCGTAATCGTCCATCTCTCGAAACTGGAGAAGAGTCAATCGAAAGAGTGAGACTACCGTATTCCTTTGATGATGCGCAATAATTATGGGTGCAAAGTGGAAGAAAAAAATTGGGGGTGCAAAAATCACAAGGTGAAAAGTTTAAATTTGAATTTTCGCCATACATTTTCGTTGGCCCAGATTCTGGATTTACACTTTTTTGAACTAGGCAGTTTAGAATCTCGAGATCCATCTGGGAACACGCAGAATGTCGAATTTAGTAAAAAAAAATTAACTCCTATCTGACCAGTTTAATCGAAATTCCGATAGAGATCTGACCAGTTATATGAAATATCTTACCAGTTTATGCTAGGCGAGAGCGTGTGTGAAAATAAGAGATCTGGGCCGGATGAAAATGTATGATTTTCGCAATTATCGATTTTGCACCCATAATTTTTGCTCAGCATAATGCTGTCGATATCTTGAGGGAGCGCCTTCTATCGGATGCCTTCATGAGCAATCCCTGCAAGGATTCATTCATTGTTCCGATCGATATTTCCGATGCAGAAGAGATTACTGTCGACTCATTCAGATCACTTCTGCAATCAAGTCATGATGAATTTGGTGAGACATACCTACGAATGTCCATGAAAAGATTAACACCATTCAGCGATCGACCGGATACTGTGGTCACTCAGACTGGTGTACTGTACCGATACTCTCCCATCGATCGAAGTCTACATGTTCCAATCCCGTATGGGGACAAGTGAATTCGAGCAAGAGGGGTCTGGAAGTCATACGGTAGTTGTTGATTCTCCTTTTCTCACACAACAATTTTTTTATTGCTCAGATCTTGTTCGGTCGTGGAATCTTCTCTGGTATTTTCATCACAACAAATCGAGATGCGAGTACCTATTCTCAGGTTTTGAACTCGGTTTACTGCAGGTGAGACAGTATTGAACTCTGCCATAATTATTTATTTCCACTTTAGAAGTAACGAAGAATTGAAACGAGTCGTCGACTGGGTGAACAAATTGTGTGTGGCTGACGAAAGATGATAACGGACTGTTCATGTTGTATGTACAAAGTCGATAAATAAGTGTTTTTGAAGTAATGTATACGGTAGATCAGCAATATCGATCGGACTTTGTCTTCTGACGGCGATACAACAGAACCTCGTGGAGATTTCCCTGGTTTTGCGCCGATCGAATCTGAAAAAAAAGAATATGTTTTGGGAGTTCAGAATACAACAACGCAAGGTACGTACTGCGATGGAAAATCTCGCATAGTTAATACGAACAGGACGACCGCACTAGATTTTTAAAAATAAAATAGACGACAGACCTCGCCCTTGTTCGTGAGATCGACAGACACGTGTCGGCCCTTGAGATCGACCTTCGAGTGCTGATACTTCTTCCTGCAACTCACGCCATCTTATTCTCGAAACATTCATTATGTACTTGAGAATTGCAAATTCAATAGATTGCTATATTTCGTCAAATCAATTCAATTTTATGAGCACACCAATGTGAATAAACTTATCAAGTTTCTCATAGTGAATTTGCCGTACAATATTTAGAAACGTGTACTCACACATAGGAGGTTTCGCACTCTCTTGCCTTCTTTCTGTCATCTTCGGGTCGGTGATCCACAGGACCAACTCGCTCTGCCTCCGTTCGAATCTGGCAAATGATTTATGCACATTTTTTTTCATAAATACAATTTTTTTTAATTTTACGACGCGGAAATACGATTCTGGTTCATTGCTAAACGAAAATATTTTTTCCAAAAAAAATGTGGAATAATTGATACGTTGATCATCTCATCCTCAGTCGCAGCCTTGGCTGCGACATAGATGTATCCCTCCTTGTCTGGTTTCATCGTGAGGAAGAGCGGATTGGCCACTGATTGGAGAGCAGACTTGCCCTGCAATAGAGAACATATATTTTATATGGCATCGACGACGACGCCCGAGGGCGTAACGAGACTATGAATAAATCGTGAAGTGGAAACAGTACATTACGACTTTTTGTAGAGTAGTATTGGATAGGGGCACGTATATAAGAAATAAATCTCATGATAGGATCGAAAATCAGATATAATTTAATATACAAGAGCCTTTGCTAATTTAATTAAATTTAATTTAATTTTCAACTTATAACTAACGTCTTGGAAAACGGGCTGGAATCGCTCCCTCGCTCCGATGGCTTCAGTAGTGGCAACAAGCATTCCAGCAGAGTCCACTCCGATGTATTTACCGTATCCCGTCTTCATGCTACAACGCTTTCGTAGAATATCGAAAGTAAAACGTAGCACGTTATAGACAAGTGATGTATAATGGAGTAAGTAAACAATAGCAAACCTGATCTTGAGGTCATCGGGGGTTTTGACAACAGCAAAGACCTCTTCAGGATTGGGTCCCTCACCTTCACGATGAGGACCTCCGATCTAAAAAGTTAATTTTATTGATGTCAAATCAGTAATAATTAAATGTTATGAGCACATCCATGTGAAGAAATTAATCAAGTATCATGGCTCACAGTAAATTTGCCGTTGTCCATCGCTGCCAGATAGCAACGAGAGCCGTCACCGACTTCGAGCGCTATTTCCATGCCTCCTTTCAAATCGAAATCCTCCTTGATGCACCACCATCCGCCTGCAAAGTAAAAGAAGCTGATGGCGTCATCACACACTCAACATAATTCATAGCACCGAGCGACTGAGTTAGTTGAGTGCGACAAATTATTAAAGAACAAAGAAATGGGTGTTGTACCTCTAGAAACAGCATCGTGATCGACATCCTCGGTCTTCTCCTTTTTCACCTTCGTCTTGGGTTTGTCGGCTTTGAATCTGACATTTAACAATCACATTAAAACTGTCAGATTCAGTAACTATATAGAATGTAAATTTCGTAAATGCAAACATACATTAAAACTTACAAATTTTGCTTCTTCTTGAGCTTCAAGCCGCCACCTTTCACTTTGTTATAGTCACTCATGACCTGCAAGATATGGGTACCACACATAGAACAAAGAAAACACACTACTTTAAAAGAAATAGGATTAAGAGCAAAGGCGTTTCGAAAAGACGCAAAAAGTAGAGATGTTTGGCAAATTGCCAAGAATTTAAATTTACGGCACTTCACCGCATTTTCCCTGAATTGCAAGCCCTACAGTAACTAAGTGTAACTAAACGTGACTTTTCTTTTTCCTTTCTCACTTTTTCGCGTTTTTCTCGATTTTGTTGCGGTCCCGTCATATTATTTACTCGAAATGTTATTTATCGTTATACCGTAACTTTCTCAAACAGTTCTGTTTAATTTTTGCACTTCGACTTTCACAGAACATGCTAAAAATCCTAAAAATTGCGTGTTTTCAGTAATGCAGATCTTCGTCAAGTCGGCGAGGACCATCGCTCTCGACGTCGAGGAGAGCTCGACCGTTGAGCAGGTCAAAGCTCTCTTCGCCCAGACTGAGGGAATCCCCGCTGAGGAGCAGCTTCTTGTGTTCGCCGGTGAGTGAGGATAATTACAATATCACCCTTGTTTTTACAAGGGTGCATTGGTTCGTATTATTAGTACGCTTTGTTTTTTAAAATTTTTTATATCATATGGTAGCAATGTTCCAATTATCCACGTTTCAGGAAAGCAGCTCGAGGACGGATGCACTCTGTCCCAGTGCGGAATTGAGAAGGAGGCCACCCTTCACCTCTCCCTCCGCCTTCTCGGAGGTGAGTGTTTTGATTGCTTTATTAGTTTGCCTTCTATGTTATTCTATTAAAATGTTAAGGTATCATCGAGCCTTCTCTCCGTCTGCTCGCCCAGAAGTACAACTGCGACAAGCAGATTTGCCGCGGATGCTATGCTCGTCTCCCGCCCCGTGCCACCAACTGCCGCAAGAAGAAGTAAGTTAAATCTAGAATAGTGTAGCCCTTCTGACCTATCTCCTTTTGTATAGATTTTGTGAAGATTAAACAATAGTGTGGTGTAACTTGCATGTTTAAAGGTGCGGACACTCCAACGACCTCCGCATCAAGAAGAAGCTGAAATAAGCAGTTCTTCAGCTGCGAGTCGTCTACTCTCTGCGGAAAGCATACCACCGTTTGTTGTCTGTTTGAGAGTTGCCTTCAACGGTGATAAAGGCGGTTCAACGTTACAAACCAATGTGTTCATGAGTTTATCGTGGCAAGAAACGAAGAAATAACAAAGGCACAAGTAGTGTAGTAATAGCTCGCTAGGTACTCGGGTGATATCTTCTAGAATGGTGATGGTAGTTCTCAGAATTGTCTCTGGCACGTGAATAGGAGATGAGTAAGTCTCCGTCGTCTATAGTATCCAGCACCAATCCATTCCGAAGAAATGGCTTCACTCTCGTCCTGAATATATGTATCGATATTTAAAATCTTTATGAAAAAATACCTTCATCCATTGAATAGGGTCGCTGAAGTCCGGATACTGGGAAATTCTTATTGAACTTCGCAGACAAGGCTTGTAGCTATTGCTCTTCAGGTTCAAACAGAATTGGTCGCACCTCAAAGTGGCTTAACTTAATGGATGCTGATTTACTTTGTCTCACTTGTTATCTTTGTCGGTAACCGTAATGTTAAATTCAACAATCGGTCCAGAAAGTTCGGGATCAGGAACATTTATTATGAAAAGTGCAGATGAACCGTTGACTTCGTGTCCCTGAAACTTCGCTGTTCGCTGTCAACGAACTAATTAACTAACATGTGTAGAAGATGTGTATCCGATTGGTGAGTTCATTCCATTTGCCAGAATTTTAGCACCTTCACTTCGCTTTATTCTAAACATAAATTATTTTGCTCTGAATCAATAGCGGGAATATGTTTACCTATGAGGTCCTCTCCATGGTCCCTCAATTACTGTGATTGGTATGAAAACTTGAGGTACGAATGTAGGTGACTGCCAATGGAGGTCCATCTGGAATTAGTTGACTTCTGAGAGTTTAGTTGTGCGCCTCGTACCTCGCTGTGCTGGGAACGCTCAACGTGTCTTCCTTGAGGTGGTAGATTGACAGGTCTAAAGTCTATCAGATCTCGTTGAGATGGATCAGAAGTGTACATCAATTTTCCAGCTGCAGCAAAGTGCAGAGAGGGCGCCCTCATTTCTTCATCACTATTGTCTGGGGCGCGTCTGGGAACCTGAAATCAGAGAGTACTTGACCTTGTCATGGAAATATTTGTCTTGCCTTGTCCCGTTTCTTTGGAACAGACGTTGTAGTAGTGGTAGTCTCTCTCGATTTCGGTTTATTCCGATACCACCCATTCTGTTTCGATCTGTTCTTCTTGACTGTGAGAGGGAGGACGACAGTAGTGGTTGAGGGAGTTGTCGCTTCACGAGATGATAACAACTGCACTACATCGTCTGAGAGAGTGGCTACCCCGTCCACCGATGCTAGATGCACATGGGTAGAGTTGTCCGGTTCGGTCTCGTTGAAGACTATCAGAGTTGGCTCCACGGTGGGTGGGGTTACGGTAGTTGGGGCTGCGGTAGTCAAAGGGATAGTAGTAGAGGAGACTGTAGTCCGGGGTACGGTAGGTATGGGTGTTTCGATGACCACTGTGCAGATATCGGCGATGCAGTGGGACTTGTAGCAATTGTCTGAGATGTTGTTTGTTAATCAGAGGAATACAATGATACGGTATACCTACTGGAGTTTTAAATTGGGTCAATAACTGGATTAGATCTCTTAACTACTCTCTGGTCGATCGACCGGTGTAGAGTGTGTGGGAAATGAAGAGATCTTATCGGACTATTAACCCGAATTTCAAACTCTACGGTATTCCAGGTGCATCGTAGAGTTTGAAATTCGGACGAAATACTATACCTTCGTTGATAGTGGAGGAGCAGCGTGCGGATGGAGAGAGCATGGGAAGAGGAGAGGAGGAGTTGGAGGAACACGAAAGATGAGATGAGAGAGTGGGACAAGCTGAAGAGAAAGGATTGGATCACGGTAAGGGGATTACGGTAGACATGAGTACGGTGGGACGACTACGGTATATAGTATTACGGTAGGATAACTGACCGAGTGGTGTGGAGATTCGTGTGAATAGGTCGCCCATTTCGAAGAGGAGGAAGAGCAGTTCGCTCTGCTTGTGACGACGAATCGCCTTGAGCAACTTGCGAGTGCGCTGAGATTGAAGACGACGAGCAGTCTGAATGAGTACGGTAGGACAGATTGGAGTACGGTAGGGCATATTGGAGTAAGCAAGGTAAGATTTGAGTACGGTAAGCCAGAACGGAATAGAGTAGGTCAGATTGGGGTGCTGTGGTCAGATGTAAATACATCTGACCTACCGTACTCCAATCTCACTTGCCGTACAAGGCAGTCTGAAAGAATTCAGTAGGTCAGATTGGAGTACGGTAGGTCAACTTAATCCACAGTATACCTTATCATCTCGTGGGTTTCTTATTCTCCTCTCGAATCGAGTTTTGGGTCGTACGACGGGATTGAGACGTCGATCACGTCGACGACGAGAACGGAGAAGGAAAGAAGGATGGAAGAGAATCTGAGGGAGAAGAAAGGTAAAGGACATCTCAAGCCATTTTATAGTACCACGCCAGATGGGGCAAGCTGTAATCTGAGAGAGAGAGAGATCAAAATCAGGTGGGAGGACAGGAGAGTGAGACTGTGAGCATGTGAGAGGGTTGAGAATAAACCATCATTTTTGGCATAATTTGTGGCCATTACACCATTCCTGGCGAGTTGTCCGAGCTGTGGAAGGACGAGGAGAGATCACAAATAGATAAGAGGGAGTGGATGAAATGAGAGGTGAGAAATGAGACCTACCGAGTCTCCGGGCTGATTCAGTCTCAGCTCGATGGAAGTATCCCAGTAGGGCAGGGAGAGATGACGAGAGGCAAGACGAGTGTCCAGTCTGAGATCAAAGATCAATTGAAAGGCCAAAGATCAAAGGAACTATGGTGATAGCACGCTTTGGAACTGTATTTTTTATGAACCCGAAAATATAAAAGTTCCTAAATGTTCTGAAATGTATCCTGTAATTTGTTTGAGGGTTCCTAAACTGCAGTTCGAAAACTTATCACGAACGAAATATCAAAGATCACGTGAAAGACCAAAGACCAATCTGACCTTTCAATCAGCTGGTAGACGCCGGGCGGATCCAGAATGTTCTCCCATTGCTGACGAGGAGCGACAGCGCGCTCCCTGAGTATCAAATTGGTTACGGTGGGTCGATAATGTAAGCAACATAATACGGTGGCAACTCACTTTCTGAATGCGTCGACCACCCAAGTTCGCTCCTCATCAGTGAGCTCCCTGAGCTCCTGTCGAGCAGCTCTCGCAACGCACTCGGGGATTACGGTATTATGGATTGAATCGGACTGCAACTGATTACTGTATGCATATCAAACTGCGGATTACAGTACCTCGCTGCAGAGTCGCAGGAAGGAGTCGGCTCTTGAGAGACCGACTAGCAGGGAGAGGACAGCGATGAGCGAGATCATGGGAGCATTACGGTATCTCGATGAAGTGGTATACGGTATCTGAAAGATAAGTATTGATTGGTGTGTGGGTGGTCGGGAGAAAAAAGAGCAAAGGTAGTGATGAGGGTGATTTCGGAATAACGGAGAGGAGAAGAATAAAGGAGAGAGGGCTAATGGTCATCTGGAAGTGATTGGGAGGAGGAGGAACGGGAGAACGTGATTGGAGAGAGAGAGAGAGAGAGAGAAACACTCTCTCACTTGAATGCACTCTCTCAGCGATTAGAGATGACGAGAGAGTGCGCGGAATGGAGAGAGACAGTGGGGGCAACTTTAGGGTACTTCTGATGGACAGACGGAAACACGATTGGGTAGACTGTAAATAAGCGTCTGGCGATTGATGGAAATGAATTAGGAGAAGACAAATTGGAGAAGATATCACACAGAGATGCCCTCAGGGCTCAAAAATGTCTTTCATGAAGTTACTTCGAACAAAAGTGATTGGGACTTCATTAATTTGTGTTTTTAAAGCAAAAAAATAGAGAAATTGTGAAGGTCTTTTTCGCAGGAAAATTTCTCGTTACCTGGCCCTCTATGAAAATGTCGCAGTTCAGATGCTCAGGAAAGTCTCTACTTCTCTGACCCTCTCGTTTCGCGCGCGCTCTCTCTCTCTCTCTCTCTCTCTCTCTCTCTCTCTCTCGTCGACACTCCCAAGAATTCTGAAGGTGTCGGTACTGCTGTTTTCTGACGCAGTGAGAAATTCGTAGCACAAAGGAATACGGGAGTGGTTCAGGAACAGAAGAAAGACAGAGAGAGTGAGAGAGAGAGACGGGAAAGGAGAAAGAAAGATTCTGGTGGAGAGAAGTGGAGGGATTAGGACTGATATTGGATAGGGGGAGAAGGAGATCGAGAGGGGACGGTTGTTCCAGACCTCCGTAAAGGGGTCACGGGCGAGATAGCGTGTAAAAGTGAGAGAGCCCTTTCGTTTTGCACGCTCTCTCACCCACAACCCCCTTCTGGAGGAGTGGCCGGTTGTGAGAAGATGTGACAAGGGAGTGAAAAGTGACGGGAGTTGTACTAGAAATGATGGGAAGTGATGGAGATAAGTGACAGAAAGGTGTGAAGAAAAGGAGAGGAGAGAAAAAAGGAACTGGAGATGAAGAGAAATGGACAGATGAAGTCGCTTTTGACCCGCCCAGTTTCCGATTTCACACTTCATTCCACACGCCGGTAAAGGCTACGGAAAGGGGAGGCATGCAAATCGAGAGGGAATCTCTCACTTTTACACACTCTCTCGTCTGACCCCTGCCTGTGAGATTGGAATCATGTGTCCATCGCCTTGTCAGATCTCCAGAGTCGGAGGTGAGAGAGCATGCAGATTGCCTCATTTGCGAGTACACTCTTTTGAGTTATTGTGAGCGTGAAATAGAGAAAAGGGGTTCATGGGAGATTTTGATCAATCAGAGAAGATAGTGGGCGTAGTTCCAAGCTATTTGTGTCGTATACTATACTGACTACAGATGCCTGTGAGGAAGAGACGGTCCGTGCTAACTGAATCTTGACCGGAAACAGAATCAGAGATGGAAGAGGAGGTCTCTCTCTCTCCTGAGGGAAAAAGGAGGAGGAGGTAGATCAGAAGTGGTCGTTTTCGATGGAATGACATGCGTTCGGAGCGGAGAAGTTGTAATGGTCCGATAATATTATGGGGGCGATTAGAGAAGTTGTTTGAGGAGGGGAAGAGAGAGAGAGAGAGAGAGAGACTGGATGAAAAATGAATTGAGATAAGAAGTCTCGTGAGATTCAATGGAAATTAGAGAGATGTTCGAGTAGAAGATCGGAAATGAGAGATTTGCATAGTAGAAAACGATGCATATCAAATCTCCAGAAAGGGCAAAATAAATGAGAGCGTGCAAAAACGAGAGGAGCACTCTCTCATTTGCACACATTCTCTCGTTCCGACCTCTTTCTGGAGGTTGGGAACATTTTGTCTAGCAAAAAATGGGAGATTTGCATGGAAGAATAGACCCGAATGTGCTGCAATCGAGACTATTCGTGTACAGAAGCTGAGACGAATTGGCGAAGAAGAGGAAGGAAGGAAGAGAGAGAGAGAGAGAGAGAGAGAGAGAGAGAGAGAGAGAGTGAGAATATTCACTTAGACAAAGAATGGACGAGAAAGGAAGGAGGAATCTCGGAAAGACACGATAGGAAAGGAAAGTTACAGTATTCCATAGATATGGGTATACCTACTGTACCGATCTCGGAGAGGAAGATCGGGGGGATCTGAGAGAGAGAAATAAGTCTACAACTGGAAAAGCCTTGGCTACAGAGCGACGTCTTTGAAAAGTCCAATCTGTTTTTTCCCTGGCGATTAGACTTTTAAAGTATTTGATCGGTAGCGAAGATGTTTTGGAGTTGTAGACTTATTTCCATGAGATATCATACGGTGGAAATGGCTCGTGCCTTTGGATGATGGATTGAAGATTAAGTAGAGAGGGGCGGAGTCATGAGGGAGAAGGAAAGACAATGTGTCGATTAGAGTAATGGAGGGCGATTGGGAGAGAGAGAGAGAGAGAGATCTGGATGATCAATTGAAGTGAACAGAAGGAGCGACCGGAAGGAAGAAGGATGGACAGAAGAAGACTTCCTGAGAAGAGTCCATGTAAACACTCCCCCTCTTGCGTAATGTATACAAATGGACGACTAATCGAATTATGAGAGAATAGAGGAGAGGGCTTAAGGGCAGATGGATGGGGGTACGGTAGGTAGATCAAGGAGCGCATCAAAAGGGGGGGGGGTTACGGCGGTGTATGCTACATGTCTCGGCAATGGTTGAAAACGGCAAAAGAGTTGGGGGTGGGGGTGAGTATACGGTAGTTGTGAAAGCAGGCTCTTGGGTTCGTTTGATACTGTTACTTGAATATCAAGGAACAGGAACACGATGGTAGGCCATCAGGAAAATAGATTCTGTGGACACGAATTCGGTAGGGAATACTGTATAATCACGATGTCAACGTGTACCCCGCCGAAGTATACGGTATAACGGTTGATCAAAGGTGTAGGTATTCTGTAACTTGGGGAGCGAGTTCTTAGATTCCGTTGATGATAACACTTGGATATCAAGGAACAGGAACAATTCGGTATGCTATCAGAAAAAAAATACAAGTCACAGGATTACGGTAGGGGATAATGTAGATCTGGCCATATCGGATGTTTATCTAACTTGACAAGTGTAGATCAAAGGGAAGTGGGCATTGGGTAGTTGTGATAGGGGTTCTCAGACTCGTGTGATGCTATCACTTGGATATCAGTGAAGGGAGGAGTCAGGATTTACGACGGGTCATTGCATAGTCGGAGTCTCTCTTGAGAGAGAGAGAGAGAGAGAGAGAGAGATCTGATGGATGAGGGGGGAGATTGAACCAATGTTGCTTTTATCAAGACAACCGGCCAGCAGACACATGTCAGCACAGCAAGACGGACGAGAGAGATGACATAACTGACATGCGACCACTTGGCACCGTGCCAAAAAGGGTTACAGTAGGTGAGTAGGTCATTGGGGTTATGGTAGGGGTGTATGTAGGCCACTGGGGGTACGGTGGATTGAGTGGGGTGATCGCGGAATGCGATCGGGGATGAAAAGGAACGGATCGCAGATGTTTCGGATGTTGGGGCAAAAAGTTGAGGGAAAGAGACTAAATTCCTTTCATCAGATGGGATTAGAAATGTGCCGGCTTCTCCCTCTCTCGATTACTGCAAATCGAGAAAGGAAGTGGGTGGCACTGGAATGGTCGACTCTCTCCATTTGACACACTCTCTCGTCATGGTGAGAGGGTGAGAGAGTGTGCGGAAGTGAGAGAGTGCGCCTCCTTTAGTCGCATCTCATCACACAGTGTGAACAGGCGTGCAGGTAATTCATCATCTTCCAATATCTCATCACTCATAAGTTGCCTCGGACATCATAAAGAGACCTCAGAGAGAGATGCCAATGAGATCGAGGAGATGGAGATAGAGTGTGAAGGGGGGTAAACTGAGGGATTGCAGGAGTACGGTAGTATATTGATTTGAAGGATACGGAAATTTATTAATTTGAGGGGTACGGTAGCAGCCGATATGGGGTTACGGTATTTAGTCGACCGATTTTAGAGATACGGTAGGCGCTCTATTTGAGGAGTACGGTAATAGTCGCACGATAATCGGGGTACGGTAGTTGCTCGATTTTAGGGATACGGTAGTCGCCTGATCTTAGGAGGGTACGGTAGTCTTATGACGGATGCACATGCAGATGTTCGTGCAGAGATGTTGTTGAAAACATCTAGAGAGACTCTGAGATGAGTAATTCAGAGAGGGAAAACAGATGACACACATGGTGAATTTTTGCGGAGATTTTTTTGAATGATCTTAAAATGTTTGTGAATCTTGTTGCTACATAACGTCTTCTGAAACCATAATTTCATCCTTTCTTGGATCGACGATTGCATACTGTATTTTTAGAATGAAAGAATTCACGTGATGGACAGGCGCCGGAAGTTGCAAAATATGATATTATATTTCCACCATCATATTCACAAGAAATTATCGCATAATAAACAATAATTAAATATTAAATATTAAAATTCAAAACGTGGAAAAGCTGCTCTAGCTCCAAAATACTGACCTCATTGAACTTACCGTAGCTAAGTCCAAAAAGACGTTGTTCTGGGACAAACTTCTTACTCGCTAACATTTCTTTATTTTTTCGGTTTGCTCTACTTATCAATGTTCTAATCACTTCAGTCGCCCTGTGATGTGATACTCCGATCACTCGACTACTCCCTCTACATCGTCAATCGAAGCTTTAACTTCCCGGGTCGTCCCGACTCTCATGCAACTGCCATTCCCCGTTTGTTATTGAGGTCAGCTGATTATACTCGTTTTTCAATCCATTTTCTCGTCGTTCACTGCTTATCTTCTTTACAATGTGTCCTTGCAGATAGGTAATGGAGACAATTCGTACGATCGGCCGTGCGGCGCACGACTTTGGCCGGTCAGTGGTCGAATGGAGATCGCCTGCGAGTGGGCCATACTTGATGGCTGTCAACTCGGCTTTCTGGTGGGTTAAATAGCTCTTTTATTGCCATTAACTGTTGAATTTTCTTTATAGAATACTCACTAGTTTTGTTCCCATTTTAAATAATAGAGTTTTCCGTCGGTGGTTCGATAAACCAATAATATTACAACGGTGTTTGCAGGGCGCTGGCAGTGTACGGCGACCCGGTGCTGCAGTGTCGCTGTCTGATCACTCTTGCTGCGGGAGTCGTCGGATGGGACACACTTCTGTCCCCGTCGAGAGATCGAAGCACGCTGCTGCATATCGTCATGTGGCCAGTAGCCAATCTGTGGAGGGTACGCATATTCAAACACTTAAAAAAATTACTGCTTCTGAAATGCAGGTAGAATTCGTAGTCTATTGAAAGAACAATTACTATCGCATCAAGTATGTGCACTGATAAAATGGTCGCGCACTTGTGGTCAACCCGAGTAGAAATGCACTCTGACTAATGTACTCTGTGCGGGAGGGAGATGTGGAGTACTGTTGGTGTACCGTAATTTATCGATCGCAGACTGCCGGAGTTGGTCTTTCGCTGTACGGAGTGCATCAAATCAAGGCGGAGGAGGTGGACATCGCCTGGAAAGTCGCCTACTCATCGCGTGAGTCATTTTATGCCCTTACAAATATTAAAAAAAACTCCATGAAACTATGTATACGATGAAAATGATGATGAAAGTTAGGATAGCATATTTACACAGTGGAAGTGAACTATTTACTGCAATCTATTTAAAAAAAAATAGAATTGCACAATAAATAATGTAGTGATGACGACAAGTTATTTATTTTTCAGTTGGTTGTCTGCTCGTGAATCCAGTATGGCAGCATCACCAAGTGAATGCGAAGATCTGTCGAGTGTCCAATGCAGCATTCGAGAAGACGAAGGTGAGTAATTTGAGAAAGTATTTAGAGCTTGAAATCCCTCTTGTGATTCACATAGTAATGCATAGTCAGTTTAGTTAGCAGGTTGAAACATCTGACTTCCGCGTAAGAAAATATAATTTGAGCAGACGAACTTCGTCTGACGAAGGTGGCTTTAAACCTACCTATAAAAAAATTGAGATGCTGACATCTGCCTGCTGAATTATCCATGACCAAAATATTGAATACTTCTGAAATTTTAATTTTTTTAATGCGTATATTATGAGGTAATTGGCATCGCAATACTTTGGAATTTTAGTAAGCATAGTGAAACTGCTAAGTGCCATCTGAGCGTAACATGGAGGGAAAATATGATATCGAGTTCCGGATAAATCAAGTTAGTAGCATAACTGTGGGAAGTGGACCTTGAAAATATTTTCCTATTGTGATATTTAAAAAGGAGTGATTGCAGGCTGCCGTAGACTACGTGATCGTGCAGCCGACGCTCACTGTCTACAGGGCAGTCAAATACGTCGTCCTACTCGAATTCCTTCCTCGTGAGTGTTAAAAAAAATGTTTTAGCTATGAGAATACCACATATTGTACCACCTTTGAAAGATACTAATATAAAACCCATGGAAATATGATTATAGCGTTGAAGGGAACATAAATCTCTATTTAAGTTTAAGTTCGACAGTCTTTAGATAGATTACGATTGCTACTTACTTATTTACTTAGTAGATTCATCTTTAGTGGTTAGGGCCGCGTGGTAGTGGGTGACTTATGATTGTGAATTTGATAATCACAGAGCTAAATAGATGTGTTGCAGCTCTGATCGCGTACGTCAAGCGGAAATTGGTGGCTGCGAGAGACGCAGTGTATGCACGATGCAGAGCAATCAAGGAATGGTGAGTGAGAAGGAGAAAAGATTGAGATAATAAGGGTGGCATATTGGGTACTGTCCAAAAAAACATCTATAATCTATCACGAAAAACATCTATCACGTTTATGGGGTAGAAGATGAATATAGAAACGGTTTTGCGTGGTAGTGAGGCGCGATAGTGTGGGAATAGTACTAGGTGAAATGCAGTTGCTACTTATCCGTATAGCTGACACGATATTGTTATTTATGCTCGTTTCGATACACAGCTAGTAAATTTGCTTAAAAATATGAGTCATGCGCATCGCTCTCCTTATATTCCATATATTATTAATAGTATTATTGTTATTATTATTATTATTTATTATGTTCCAAGGTGGCGAGGCTGGATCATGCTGCCTATCAAGGATAAACTATTCTCCATCGGTCGTTTCTTCCGTTACTGGCTGTGTGCAGAGTGGTGGCCTGTGGTGAGAGAAGCGATCGGACGGAAGTGGACACAGGTGAGGATACGGCAGGGAAAGGGGAGGCTACGGTAGGGAGAAGAGAGAATACAGTAGAGAGAAAGAGTACGGTAAAGATAAGTGAGGGAGTTGTATTGGCAGGAATTTTGTACTAAACAAAATGAATTCCAAACGATATGTAAATACTCGGTGTAAAAATCATTGTAGCGAGATTCTATCATCGTTGATATGGGTATTGTGAAACGGAAAATTTGCTGGTGCGAATAAGAATATTTTCTTATTCCTTTTTTCAGATCAAAGAGCGCAGCAAGCGAGTGTTCAACTACGTCTGCTACTGGACGATCTACGTCGTTTGCGGGCACTGGGTCAAACCGTGTGCAAGGTACGGTAGTCTGGGAGTGAGCAATTGATAACTGATCACCTACCATATCCACCTCTTCGTCTCAGGTACACTCGTGATCAACTGAAGGAGCTGGGCGTGTATCTACATCGAACGCTGTGGACGCCATTCAAGATGTGAGCGTCTAAACACTTTATTGATTTTTATAGATATGTGTTAGTTGTACAATCGATGAAAATGGTTCATAAAACGTGGTTTATACGGAGGGGAATAACTAAAAATGAGTGGTGGCGCGGTCCGGAGACGTTGTGGATCTGGATCTATTTACTCTGTAGTATCTAGACAAATCAGGCAGGCATACGGGAGATATGTGTGAGATGAGAGATGTGAGAGGTGATTGGAACGAGAGAGAGAGAGAGAGATGGAGAGAGAGATGGAGAAGAGATCCAGATGGACAATTCAGTTCCTACTCATCAAATACGACCATGTTACGTCGCCTTTGTTGCGTCTTTTTTGATTGATAGATCGGTTTCAATATGGGTGTATCATTTTTGAACTTTTGCAAAAATTGCTTGATATCGTCGAAAATCCTCCGAAATATATTTCTAATTACACTCCCTCATTTATGCTAGGAACTTGCAATGGATTGGTTTTCTTTTTTAAAAAAAGTGTACCGGAAGTTTTCGCGTTTTCTCCAGTCCCCATTAGAAGTAATCGGCTTTCGCAACGATTTGGCGCCGCCTCCTCGTTTGTTGAATGGTCAAACAGCGGATATGGATAGATGGACCACCGAGTAGAAGATCCTCAATCACACGTTTTCGTCCCATGGACAATACAGTCTTTTGCGAAATCTATAAACTGGTCAAATTTTGCATTAAAACCGGTCTAATTTTAATGTACTTCTACTAATCTCACCCTGCTCCTGTTTTGTAGGTACGTTTTGATTGTCAGAGTAAATCAAAAATATGTTCCACTAAAATTGCCCGTGTTTAAAAATGTGTCCAGAATCGATGAGCTGACATGAGCCGTTCTTTCCCGTCGTGAATCAGACGCTTTCCCCATTGAGGAATCATTGTACATTTGAAGTTTATCGCGCCCATTTCGCTTTGTTTCTAGAAGGGGGAAAGCAAAAGGAAGGGGGGGGGGAGATACCAAAATCCAGCTAGTATCCTTTTCCCCCTTCCAAACCAAACCGTCTGACATCGACCCCCGTTCCTTTTCTCCGTTCTGTGTAGATCCCTCGGTCAACACGGCACTTATCCACACTGTCTCTCCATCCCCTCCTCCCCCCTCGACTTGCACTCTGAAGTTTAGCCAGATCTTCCAGTGGTAGTTAACTGATTACGACCTTGTTTTCCTGCAATACAAACAACTGTTACTGTAGAATGTTGGTGAATGAGTTGACGGGTGTTTCATTTGATCGTGAAATGGAAACATGTTTTCTCCCCAACTCGGAAGGCACATTTTGAAATGGTAGATACGAATTTCGTGTAGATGACGTATCACCTTTTCTTTGCCTTTGCGTACATATGATAGGTTATGTGCCGTTAGAGGAACCATTTCATTTGTGTTTTTTCGCAGTTGGTTCCTCGCCCAACTGCGTACGGTGGTGGATCTTCTCAAGCGGGCGGCGAAAGCACTCGCACTGGCCATCAGAGACTCCATCCTATGGCCTATTGGTGAGCGATTGCATAGTAATGATGTAATTATTCGTTTTCTTCTCGATTCTGCACACGTGCACAATCCATCATTTATCATGCCAAAACTTGATTGAATTGCTGTAAACTTTACTGATCTAATACATGATATGATACAATCTATTGCAAGAAATAGTTAGTGAAGCTGTAAAATGATTCTTTCTCTAGGCATTCTCCTGGCCGATCTCATCTACCAACTGGGAAAGATGTTCTACGACGCAGCCATCCATCCACTGCTCCTGATCCTCTATGACAAGTACAAGGTGAGTTATCCATTTACTTTATACGAAGGATTTTTTAGCTGTTCCGGTTCCAGAAATCCTAGTAACATTCTACGGTAGATCCGTACTAGGAAAATGAGTACCTTCTATTTTTTTAGTAAGATTTCTGAACCAGAGTATTGGGCTGAGTCTAAAGTTTTGCACGATTTCGAAAAAGAAGTTTGAACTTTCGAGCTGCGAAAAGCGTGAATTCATATCGCCCGTACTTATGGCATGTGATACGGTGATTATTGACTAACATCAACTAGTAGTCGCCCAGTTCATATCAGCCTCTATGCTCTAGGAAAAAAATCAAAATAAATTTTCTGAAAAAATAAGAAAATTCGATAAAATTTTTATATATTCGTGTGTCGTGTGAACCTATTTGTTGATGCTCACAATATAGTAGGAGATAGTAATAGTAGTTCTCTTTCATAGAATTGCGAGAGGGAGCAACTGCGCTACTATTCAAGAAGTTATGGCTCGTCGAATTGAGACAGTTAGGAAAAAGTAAGGCGTAAACTCTCAATCACCAACTGCAAAAGCGAGTGCACCGAGATCTAGTAAGGTGTATGATAATCTATAGTAATTTAAGTTTTTACCATGCGGGTTTGTGGGAAAAGTCTTATTCGAAAAGTTTTCAGAAATTAGAAAAATCAAAAATGTCGGAATGTTCGAAATTCCCTTAAAATTGCAATAACGGGTGTCTTCAAAGAATGATTACCATATGAAGAGCGACCAAAGTAAACATATGCCTGATTCATGGACAGTAGTAGGGGACATCATCTATATAATGAGCGAAATAACGAATGGCTAACAACTTCTTCAAAGTCGGGACGGACCGTAACAACCCATTTACGATCGCAAAATTCGAACCAAAAAAGTGGGAAAGGCAATTCCCGCGATGAGAGCAGATGGCTCAAAGTTAGGTACTGCATCATAATTATTGCTAAGTGCTTTAAAGAATAGCAAGGAATGGGATTTCAATGTAGTTTTTTTTTTTCGATGTAGTTTTTTTTAATCATTTGGCAAAGTAATAGAGTTAGGATAAACAGAATACATAATGCTCAAATCAATCGATAATATCTCTCCATTGTAGATCGTGGAGGACTACGCGCTCATCTACGTGTTGGGACCAACGTGCGAGAAGATCGTCAATAATATCCCCGAGAAGAGTCCCTTCTGTGGTCAGTTGCTGTATTTTGGGGCTTTAAAATACTTTAAAATAGTATTAAACGCATAAATATTTTAGATGTATTCCACTAGAATTGATTTACACCCATAAAGTTTCACAAGAAATAACCATTGAACTCGGTGCTTCAGCATGGGTATGAGAGGAAATGTTGAAAGTGATTAGTTAATTTGTCTCGTCTTCATCCGACTTATATATCTCAGACGAGAGTGACGTCGAGCTGGAGGGACTCCTGCCAGCGCAGATTGATGAGGAAGCGGAGAAAGTGAGCTAGTATTAATTATTATTATTATTTCGTATTTTAAAAACAAGTAAATAATTATTCGTACGCGAATGTGTGCATATAGTTGAGACGTCGAGATTATAGGTGATCAGTCGAAAGCTCGAATGAATGTCGATCAAAGGACTTTTTCGGAATAAGCCGGAAAACTCCGTTGTCCTATCTTATTTTTCAACAAAGGAGCTTTTCGACTGGCGAACTCTAGTCGAGATGATCTATTCAATCAATCAATATCTCTTCTCTCTTCCAGGAGAGCGACGGCGAGCGGGACCGTGATTCTGCACTAGAGGACGACGACTATTTCCTGCCACACGATGCACCCCTTGATTGTGGGTTTCACTCCCTCTATGAGTAGTTGAGAAGCTAGGCAGTTTGATAGGTTTCGTGAAGCTGCTAAATAGGGAATCTGCTAACAGTGATGTTCATGAGTCCCGAAATTCGGTAGCGCGGGGGGGTCGACCCCCCCCCCCCCCCCCGCAACCTCAACTCATGTGGGGGGATAGATAGTACAGGCAGCGGGGACATCAGCCATCACATTATTTTGGACCATATCTATCGAAAACAGTATTATTTTCACCTTTTCACCCTGCTCGGACCCCCCCGCGCGCGGGGGGGGTCGCCGAATTTACCGGCCTCGCCAGCATCACGGTCTGCTAACCACTCTAACAATTGGAAGTGATTACGGATTGATTAATTGTTTCATTTAATTAAAACAATAAGTTAATTTATTTGAGAAAAATAATCAATTATCGATTGAATCATGTGTGTGTCGTTCAGACGACGAATCGGAGTTCGCTACCGGCCTCGCCTTCCCCACAGTGGATGCCTCTGAGAGCAGTGATGAGGAGTTTGATCTGCATCGGAGGAGAGGAGAGGAGCAGAAAAGCGACACACAGGTACGGTAGGGAAGGAGGGGAGAAGGGGGGGGTACTGTAGATGAATTTCCGAGTAGTTTACCGAAGTAGATCATGTTTGAAATAAATGAAGAACTGGGAGATGAATCGCAGAAAGAGAAACTGCTAGTTCGGAAAAGCTGTGATGGTAGAAATATTTTAGAAAATGATTTAAAGAAAAAATAATTTAAGCGTCGCCGTGAGCGAAAGGCTGAATCGTCGAAGATAGTCGAAGAGGGACCAGAGAGGGAAACACCCAATCCTCCCCCGAGAAGGAGAAAGAAGGACGATCCCGATGACACTTTCGAGATACTACAGTAGCCTACCCCCCAATCGGTTACAGTACCCATATATCACTACAGTAGACCTCCTCTCCGTCCCATCGACTCGATCTTTCCCTCAGGGACCATCCCCTTGCTCAAGCCCCGCCCCCTCCTACAGCAGTTATCGATCCAGAGTCAGCTTTAAGTTGTATGTACAGAATTATTTTAGTCGCCTATCAGAGTATCCGCTAATAACACTAGACGCCAATCAATTATCGATCGATTCTCGCACATTAGATCAAAATAAGCCATAATAACCAATGACTTTTTCATCTCCGTTCGAAGCATAGACGAGTCACTCTTCCTTCTCTCTTATTGCATTAGTCTTTTCGATTTTGATCATTTTGGTGCATGTTGTCAATAAAACAATGTTTATAGCAAACCATCAACAACAAACTCAACATGGCAATATAACAAACAGAATCTGACAAATAACAATTGAAAGTCCGTCCAGTAGATACAGTACTACTACCGTACTCTCTCCATTCCTACCGTACCCTACTCGTCTCCCTTCTTCTCTTTGACGATATTCTCGATGGCCTTCCTTCTCATCTCTGCAGTATCAGCTGAGTCAACGAGAAGGAGCGGACGAAGGGCCGAACGGAGAGAGCAGAAGAGATCGGGGAAGAGGAGTTCCTGAGGGGAAAGAAGGAGGTTACGGTAGAGAGACTGATATTGATAGTTTGTTTAAACTCTATACATCTTGGACAAAATCATATGCACCCGCAGTTACTGCTTTCATGTTGAGTGTGAAACCTCAACTGACCTGCTGTGCGAGCATCTGCTTCACGCGATGTCGCTCCGTTGCCTGCAATTGCGCATTGATTAAACTCTCCTCGCAATTTAATATCAGTAGATATTTGTATTACTACAGTACCTGGTTGAAGCATGCAGGGCAGTTCTCAGCCACAACGGGGAGATTGGAAGAGGAGGCAAAGGCACGAAGGGTCTTCTCTCGAACGAGAACAAGTGGACGAATCACACGAAGATTCGTCTCCCTGAGAATACTCAGAGTATGGTAAGTTATCTAAAAATCAATCGATATTTTCTATCCGATCGATCACAAGCCCCCCTGATACCGTAATCTATTCTGTCCCTACCGTACCTCGTCGTGTACTGTGCCTTCATCGTGCTCAGGTTTCCGTTCTGGAAGGCGGCGATGAAGAAGCTGCAATAATCAAATCACTCAATAATATTTAAATTACCGTATCTTCAACAATCAATAAGAACTCCTCTACCGTACCTCTCAGCCAGATCGTCCAGATGCTGTCCCATCGCCAGCACATTCCATCCGTGTGTCACAGCAGCTGCAGCCAATCTGCAATAGATTTCGAAGTGATGACGTCTTCAAACCAATCGATATACCCGCCCTCACTAGCGTACCTTCCTCTCTTCATTCTCGAGCAGAATGCGCAAATCGATCGGAGGTTCTTCAGTTTACGCGCTTGACCGATGATATCTGTGATAATTAATTAGCTAACTAATTGACTGTATTGATCGTAGAATGGACCAAACCTTGCTCTTCGTAGAAGTAATCGATATTGAGCGATCTACAGTACTCAATCAGCGGCCTCGGATTGTAGGCAGTCGATCCGGGATCCACCGTAATCGCGCCGAGCTCGAACTGAATTCCGCGTCTGAAGTGATACTGTATATTCTCAATCAATCAATAATTGTTCCGTACCTGTCTCTGTTTCTGATCTGGTAGAATCGGAGAATGTGTAGGAGTGAGAGGGAATCCTTGCCTCCCGACAGGCACACGAGCACCTTGTCACCGTTCTAGAACGGTACGGTAGATAGTTGGTTGATCGATGACTGAATACCGTACCTTGATGAGTCCGAGCGCGTGAATAGTCTCTGTAGTCTGCTTGTACAAGTCCAATGGAGGGACAACCCAAGCGAGCGCAGCCTCCTCTGATCTACAATCAATCGATAAATGCAAATTTACCGTACCCAATCAATCAATACCTCGTCATCTCCCTCCTCTTCACAATCACTCGTTTGTTCCATTCCTCGTGTGATCCCTGCAATCAATTCACTACCGTAATCTTCTTTACAGTACCCACCTCTTCTACCGTATCCTCGATTCCGTCGTCCTCAACGATGGGCGCCGCTACCGCATCCTCGCCCTCGTCCATTCCCTGCTGCTCCGCCTCAAGAGAATATACCGTAGTTCAATATCATTGCATGGTGCTTCGGCGCACCATCTCTTTCACATCATTCGATTGTGGAGAAGTTGCTAATTTACTTCTACAATCTCAAACTAATCTCACTTCCTCCTCCCCTCCACTAAGATATGGTGCAGTGTTCTGCAGGTTACAGAAATATCGATTGATAAACTACCGTATAATGTTCATACCTCATAGATGTCCATGAGTGGACACTGCATCTCCTCGCCACTCGTCGTTTCTATGGGACAGACTACAGGGGTTTTCTCTTCCTTCTCCTCCTCTTTCTTCTCAATCTCTCGATATTTCTTGGGTTCAATGATACACTTGGGATAGACGACGTCCACTCGCTTCGTCTCTCTTTCCCACACCTAAAATGCGAAAATATATAATTTAAAAAAAATGTTTTCATTCTTGAAAAATAATGTCTCACAAATCAACATGGTGATTCGGCGCACCATCTATTTCACATATAATAATTTGATTGTGGAAAAGTATTTTTGCTGACTCGGTTCCTCTCAGTACACACCAATCTCACTTCGTCATACCCTGCTCCAATCTAGAGAGCGGTCAATCATTGATGAACACTATATTGAAATTTGATTCCACTGAATCCACTGACCTCAATGGGTAGTACGAACCATCGTAGTGCCTCCGCCTCTCCATTGAGAGCCACTCTTCCATCGGGGACACTACTCTGCAATCAATATACCGTACTCCCAACAAACAATAGTATCTAGTCACCCTTCCATAGTGATCAAACGTATATCTACCGTACCCTTCTCCCTTCTACAGTAATCGAACTACATATCTACCGTACCCTCTCCTTCATGGCCTCTCTCGATCTCTCCGCCTCCTCCTCTGCTCGCTTCAGAATGTCCACAGGCAATTCGCTCCTCTTTGCCGATTTCTTATCGATCTGAATGAATATTCAAATCAATATCCGCAATACACAGTAAACAAACCAGTCTCTAAAATTTCGCGAATTGATATAATCGATAACTACAGTAACCATTCCTACCGTACCTTCAGCCCTCCATCTCCAAATGACACAAATCCGAGCCATTTTCTATCATGGAATACTCTCGTCTTCTCGTGGTGCCATTCCCCGCTCTCCGCATTCAATTGGTACTGCAAACAGTCATTTATCGATCCATCCATCTGTTTACCGTAATCTCACATAATGTAGGAAGTCTGCGGCATGTGAGGCGACGAATCGGATGGCCGATAGAATGAAATCCACCTGAGAAAATCATCGGATTCTATACTGAATATGTGGGCTCTATTGGAAACAGTGAATCAGCACTGTTTTTGTATAAACGACGTGACTTAAATCCAGCTGCTAAATAGAAAGCGACATTTCAAATGTGAAATCGATATCATACTTTCTGATCACTCTCAAAGTAGGGAATGGAGAGACGAGTGAAGCCAGGACGGATCATCTCCTGCAATTGAAGATATAAATAGACTTCTCAAGTCCTTCTCGTTTCTACCAGGGGATTGCAGCTTCCAGAAAAAATCATTTATAACAAATCTGATTAGTTTGTGCAATGTGAGTGAATATATTCCCCTAATGTCTCCTCTTTCCCTGCCTGCTGCGGCACAATGCAATGGAAGACACAAATAGGAAAAAAAGACCTGTTTGTTTCTACCTGGTGATTCCAGTACACATCAATGTCATTTCTCACAGGTCTAGCCTACTAGATTAATGTAAAGGTCACTTCTATATGCACTACACCCAGCTTTATCGTAACGGCACAATTTATTGAAATGGTCTCTCTCTCTCTCTCTCTGCCTCTCTCTCCCCTCACCTGCTGTGAGTACTCCCCCACTCTTCTCAGATGCAATCTATCGAGCGACGAATCCTCACGGAGAAGAGAGAGAAGACGAGACGAGAGCTGAAAAGGGACAGATCATAACTCAGTCTAGAGATGAAAGATCAATCGTCTCTCTCACCTCTCCCTCGATGCCGAGCAGATGCTGTGCGTACGGACCAGCACACACGCAACCCGCTCTGGAAAGACCATTAGTTAGAAACTTATATAATTGTTTTTAATTTCTCAGAAACCTTCAGATCATTGAGAAATGCAATCAGCTCTGCATTTCACCTCAACGTGCAACATGAATTCAACTACATTCATCTCAAGTGAAATGAGGAGACCCCCCGCTCCCCAATTTATAATTGTCAAATTTCAAATCCTGTTGCGCCTCGGACGTAGATAAATCATTATAATTATAATTATTTGAGAAATATACCAAACCTGGTCTGAATACCAAACAGATCATTCAGCAGCACGGAAATGTAGTTGTGATGGAAGAAGAGACCCGATCGATCGTCCTGAATGAGAATATCGATTGATATCTTCTACCGGATCTCCAAGACCTACCTTAACAATGAATGCAAGCGTGGCCAATCTGTTCTCTCTCGTGGGCGGGCCGAGCAGAGATAGATTGGGTATCGATTTGAATCCGTCCAGGAGTCGACTGTAAATAGACATTACGGTAGATGTTATTATCGATCGATTAGTTCCATTGTACTGCGGTAGGTCACACCTCACAATCTGCTCCTCTCTCTTTATCACTCTCCCGTCATCTATCGATCGTCTCATCTTTACAGCCAGAGCCAATCGAATGATTCCGATCGCGTCTCCCGTACCGCCCTGAGAGAAGGAAATCGATAATTATCAGCTACCGTAAGCCAGCTCACCTCCTCTCGATATTCCGCATCTCTCAGATAGGTCGTGCTCTTCGCATCCACCTGCAATCAATCGATAATTGAGAAAAGAGGGATGGACTAACATAGAATACAGTTCCTCCTCCAGTCTTCTTTGGCTGCGTCGCTCTGATGAGAGACTTCTTCACTACCAGAACACCTCAAATTATTTTTCTTATTACATCATCACAACGTAACCAGAAACCCATGGCCCCTGAGCATCCACGCTGTACTTTAGTATAACACTGACCTGATTCTAGTTTATTAGCATCATTAGTATGAATACTGAATCAAAATCAATGAAATGAAAGGTTAGATCCATTCATTTCCATGGCTTCTACTAATCGTAAAAAAACATGAAGATAACCAAGTACTCCCTCTTCTAGTTGCATCATCCCTATGCAATCCTCACCCGGACTGGCTACTCCTCCAGGCCATTTGTGTCCCGAGAAGAAGACTGCGTCCACTGCATTCGTCCCATTCACATTTACTGGCACATAGGGAGCAGAGGCTGCCAGATCCCACACTGAGAGGGCGCCGTGTCTGAATGAACGGGGAGGATTGCATCATCGCTAGTCAATCACTTCCACGGCGTTCTATGAGCAATTCAATTCGTGACCGTCGCCCATTTACATACTCTTTTCGCACTGTCTACCTCAATGTGAGTAGACTCGCCAGAATGCCTTTCATTTCCGTTTTAGAATCGTTCTCACGATCATACGTGTGCTGTTATTTAACACATTGTGAGAAAAATGAGGGAGAAAACCCTCAGCCTCTCCCTCTCACAACACATTTCACCCTCACTCTCCTCTCGTCTCCCCTCACTTCCTCGCTCTATCCCCTGTGAGTGCTCTAATCCCATTGACGCGAGTGAGAGAAACGAGAGAAAATGTGTGCAGGCAGCGGCGAGAGATAGACCCGTCCCTTTCGCCTCTCTTCCAACCGCGTCCGTGGTGTAATGGTCAGCATGGATGCCTTCCAAGCATTCGACGGGGGTTCGATTCCCCCCGGACGCAGAACGTTTTGCAGCATTTTTCGTTGCTCACCTCTTGAGAGTTTCGTTGATTCCGGCGAAATTGGCGACGATTCCAGTGATATTCGAGGCGCCGGAGAAGGCTCCGAGGATCGTGTGACCGTCGAACTTGGGGTCCGATCGAATCTGAATGCATCTTCTTCGTGATGTTCGACTTGGGCTGACTTAATGTTTCGAAATTCGGGTAAATAATTTGATCAGCTCTCTTAATTTCGCATAGTCTCGGCGTAGAGAGTGTGCGAAATGGAGAGATCTAATCCAATTATTTACCCGAATTTCAAACTCTTCTCTCTTTCACACTCCTCTCTTTCTATCACCTTCCCTCCCATCTATCGACGCCTTCACCGATTCTTCTTCTCTTTTTTTTCACTGATCTACCAGATTTTGACGTACCCTAGTGAGTGTCTCGTCCAACATCTCTTCATCGACTCTTCCCTCCTCATTCTCTTCCACCGTCATACACTCGACTGCGACTTCTCTCCATGGAAGAATGTTGGTGTGATGCTCATTGAGTGAGTGAACCACAACGAGAGGAGACACTGCAAGTGAACCCTATTTCAAGATTCCACAGCCGTGTCAAACTCCAAGAAAGGAGCCAGGAACAAGAGAGATGATAAAAGTGAGATGCATGCTCTTACCTTTGTACACACTCTCACTCGTCCCCTTTCTGGAGGTATGCAATAATATGCTGAGCATAGCACACTCAGCTATTTGCAGATCAAACGTTTCCATTTCTAACAGTGTAACAAATATTATAGTTTTTGAATTAAGCTAAAACAAAGTCTCTTAAACTAATCGATAACTACCGTACCTCCCTGCTTCCCGAATGCACCGAGATGCACGAGTAGATCAACGGCCGCCGTCGATCCCGTGCCCACAAAGATAACGGCATCTCCGTCTCCGGTACCAGTTAGCGATCGAATCTCCTCCCTGAGGTTACGGTAGGATTAGGAAAATTGATCGATAATACTGTGCAGGTATTTTACTCCAATAATGACAATCTCAATTCACAGTACCTTGCTTCGTGGACGAAGAGAGTCGTCTGTTCGGCAGTCACCGTCACTGAGGAGTGCGTGTTACCGTAGAGCGGGTGGACCTGAGCAGAGGGTACTGTAGTTATCGATCAAACTACCGTAACCAGCATGATATACCTCCTTGAGCAGGTACTCCTCGATCGGCACGAGAGCCTTGGCAGAGGCTGCGTAGTCGGCGTAGATCACTGAACATGATCATCTTACAAATTACACGAAAATAATGTCTTCTCCTAAATAAATCGAATCGTCTGAAGACGAGGGACATTTTCCGACTCCGATATCTGCGATCTACGACGGTTTCACATGAACCACTAACGCTGTCGGATTAAATAATAGTAATAGTTACTGTAAATGAATGCAAACTACCGTATACCTCTTCTCCTTCCAAATGCCGTCTCAACTTCCTGTGTCCTTCCACTCTCATTCCTCCTCATCCAATCCATAATATCGATCGATTCCTTCTTCTCCTTATTCTTATTTCCTCTTCCATCGGGAACAACTGGAATCTGCTCGCCGAAGCGGCGCTGATCCATCTGCAAATCGATCTTAATACTTAATACTTAATACTTTATTCTCCATCGGGAATGTGGGTGAGGACAGTTATCTTGACGTGATGATGGATTCTTCGGCTCAGGATTGAGCTGTTTTGTGTGTTGAATCAGGCAGTTTTCGTGTCACAATCACAACTTACGGATTCGGGAGGTGGTCGTAACTAATTTGGGGTTTTTTTCGAAGCCCTACTGAGAAGGGGGTTTTGGGGGCAGTTACTAGGCGGGAGGGGAGGTTATTCCAGAGCGTTATAGATCGACTTGCACAAGTGGAAATTGACAATGAGACTGGTAGCCTGCAAGGGATCGAAATGCGCAAGCCATGAGCGAACCGGAGAGAACGTGCTAAGGGAGCTAGTGAGTATAGGTTAGTGGTGTCCAGCAGTGCGTGCCTATGAATGGAATCATAAATAAACTGCAAATCACGTAAAGCCCTGCGATATTATAGGGTCTCTATATTACATAATTTTAGGCGGTCAAGATAGGACAAAGGGTGATGGTGACTTCGCTTGAGAACTCTTCTAGTGAATTCTAGCTGAACGTTCTCTAAACCATAAAGAGAATCTTATCTGATTGGTAGATCACAACGTGTTTCTATTGGAAACACTCTCACGATGGTAGATCACATCTCCGGCACTGGTTCACTTTACCGGACCAGGCACCCCGTTCTAATAGTGACAGCTCTATTCACATAATGAGATTGTGAATGAGAAACTCACTTTATTACCATGGGTTGCCAGGTCCTGTAATGTAAACCAGCACCATATCTCCCTCCCTCATCTCTTCGGTATACGGTAACTGTCTACAAACAGATCGCATTTGAACCAAATCCAATCAATAAAACATAGCATTTATCGCAAAGTTGTACTGTACATTATACAATTTGTACCCGTTAATTCTTACAAAGTGAGTGATTGTAATGGGGGAGGGGATAATTATCGTTCCTCTCTTTCCCTTTTGCTCTTCTTCTCCTTCTTTTCCTTCTTCTCTTTCTTCCTCTCTTTTCTCTCTTCTCTATCCTTGTCAGTCTTCCTCTTCTTCTTCTTCGGTCCTCCCTCATCGTCAGTCCCGAAATCAGGCGGAGGGTTGTCCATCGCCCAGTCTGAATATCATGCATTTTCATGGTTACCTCAATTTTCCTATTTCGAAATGTTCACTACCTCCCATTCCCTACGACCAACGTGAGAAACATCCATGGGCACCGGGGTGCAAGGGCACCGCGCTAATGGGAGTCGGCGTTTTCGGGGGCACTGTCAAACGTCAAAATAGTAAAAATTGAGAAGTTGGAAGTAATTAGAATTTTTGGGGGCACCCCGCAATCGACTATACCGGGACGAGGGGCATGGCGCAAAAATGTTCGGATAAGTGCTGCTCACGTATGGTGAAAAACACTGTCACTATCATACATCGAAAGATGCGGAATAAACAACGTAGCTGATAATTTTTTTGTTTGGGAATTTGTCACTTTATTTTCGAAAACACAACAAATACACGGCATTTTCCTAAGTTTATGCCCTTTCTAAGTGTCTTGACGCGCTGTTTCAACATCGCATCATTCAAAAACAACTGTTCTTCAAATTGCCAAACAATTAAACATTTACGGCGACCATAGGTCAAATGGGTTTTTCGCAAGTTCGAAATTAGCATAGGGCGGGGGATGTCGACCGAGGCCTTCATGTGTCTGTCCTGCACTCTCTCGCTACGTTAATCCGGTTTATATGCAAAGTGCAGAAGTGCCTATCTTCGCACGCGAAGCATACCTGCGCGTACTGTCCATGTGAGAAAAAATCGGTTACCGGTGTACGGGTACGCGGCCACCACCCTCCACAACGAAACGTACGGGTCCGCGGGCGACATGGGTCAAATGGTTTTCAAATGGCTAAAGTCGCATGCAAAAGTGCTCTCAGGCCATAATTTTGAATCTTTTCTGCTCAATGTAATCATTAATTAGGCGCCTAAGAAAGGTAGCGATACTCATTCCTCCACCCGAAATGTCGAAATATCAATTTTTTCTACGGGTCACCGGCCTAATTTCAAAAAAAAATTTCTCCACGGGTCCCCGAAACAGCTACCTGTTTTGGCGCTCAGGTATGACGCGAAGACCTATTTGACCCATGACGGCGACGAAGAAACACGGTCCCCACTACTTTCATCAATTTTGTTATCACAAAAATCAGCAACTCACGATCAATTCCATCCTCATCAATGGAGTTATTGGGTCGTTTGCTGTAATCCTCTGGTCTCTCCCACTTGCTTCCATCCTGAATAAATAAATCATCTATCATGCCAAAACTTGATTGAATTGTAGTAAAATGTAATATTATGGAGCAACATGATATTTACGAAGTCACAATTGAAAAATGTACAATAATACCTTCTTATCCACCATTCCCTTGTCCTTCTTGATCATACTCTCGTACGACTTGTCGAAGATGAACTTGTATCTGCAATAAGGCAATTTGGGTCAAAAAATATAAACATAAGTAATAAAAAACAGAGAACAAAACAGTAACCGTTAATATTTTCATTGTATTTTGGTTAATAATGTTGGTCGAAACGTTATTCAGCACATTACAAATGTCCCGACATTTGTGTGAGAAATAAGGTTGACATAGGTCAAAAGGTACGTAAAAAACGACGAAACCAACCCACATTTTGACTTTTTCAAAGCTAATTTTTTGAAAATACAATCCACATTTTTGAATTTTGAGAAAAAAAATGAATAACCAACCCACATTGTCAGTGTTCCATGCCCATTTTTGAAAAACCCAACCCACGTTTCCGACTTACCCCAATGCACCCTTTTGACCTATGAAGGTTGATACAAATATTAAAGAACAATAATAAAAACTAACTGGTCGTCGATGGGCGCTCCTGGAGTCAATTTGAATGCAGCCATGGCCGACGCATTTAGAGGCACGATTTCCTGAAATTATTTTATAAAATTGCTTGAAATTATATTTATAGGAAAATTGCTGAACGTCATGGGGAACGAATATGACAGTTTTAAAAAAATGATAAATGTTATTTAAAATAATGCGGTGATCACGACAATGAATAACAATGTCTAGGAAACTGACCTTGCCCGTTATAGGCGGCTTATCGATCAGCATTTTGAGCCATGAGATCTCTTGTCCCTTCTCCCAGTCGAATTGACCCGTGACGTGAGGCATGAACGAATTCAAAGTTTCGTGCGCTACCTGAACAACCCCGAATGATGATAGGAAACGATTTAGATATTAAAATTCAACTATTGAAATAGTTTGTTAATATTAATAGCTATTGTAATGAGAACTACAAGTAATCATGGTATACATTGCTATAGGTATGACTGTTTCGCTCCGTTAACGGTTTATGTTTCTGCAAATAAGAAGGCATACCTGTTTCCTGCCTGACGGACAGCAGAAATTGTTGTACGCCTTTGACAAATCGTAGACATTCAGTAAATCCATGCTGCCGAGTAGCTGACTTTGAGCTGAATTACGAAATAATAATCACTTACTACTAAATATAGCACCAGCAGGTGTTTATAATGGTATTAATTTATCAACGACCGATGCGCAATAAGATATGCACTTTGACAAGAAATAATGAGAAAGTATGAATTAATGTATAAAAATATGAGAAATATAAACATTATAACAACGTACGCGGAAGGTTCGCTTTCATTGTGTAGAATGGAGTTGGCGGAGTGGTAGCTCGCAGGGAAATCTTCGTCTTGATCGGGGCACGCTCCATTGGTGCACTGGTGCTTGGGTTATTCACTGAAAAGAACAATTTCACAGTCTTCCGGGGAAATCTTTAAAAAATCATTCGTGGTGAAGAAGCCAACGTTTGCATTACATACTATTTTGGCACTCTCTGACTGTTACCTGGAAGACACTCAGGACGCCCGATGAAAGGGCTGAGCAAAAGAGAAACGTACATGCTAACGGATTGGGAGAAGCGTTTCCGAAATCTCCGCTCATCGTGAGAGTGGAGGAGGGTCGGGCCCTTGAATCGGAAATACATTTACTAACGAAGCAAAAGTAATAACATAAATAATAAGGGAATAACAAAAATGGATAGAAATAGACTCGAGCGCACGACGATTTGGCGAGATTTCACTGCAAAAGTTTACAGTAACTTCAGTTCGTAAATGTTGTCAAAAACTAACTTTTATTTTTATTTAAAAAATAATTAGAAATTGAATATTGGTGGTCAATTTATATTTCGTATATCCATAATTGTGAAAGTTGTAAAAAAATATCGAAAATCCCAATTTCTTTTCTTCGAACATTTTCTAGTGTTACAATTTCTCTGATTACTGTAGTCCATCTCTCTGATTTGTTTCCTTTTGCGAACTATGAACATAAAAGTAGTATGTATTAAAATTCAAACTACACTGAACCCGTGCTAAATCAGATTGTCCGGAGGGCTTAGCTCGGGGTCATAGGGGGAGGGAGGAAGGAAGAAGTGAGGAGGAAGGGGGAGGAGTCAAAGGAAGAGGGGGAAGGGATTCACGATTCGAGGAGAAACCCCGTCTGGTCGCCCCTCCATGACCTGTGATGTTCGCATGTTGGGTGAGTCCTATACCGTTTGTCGGGGTTACGGTAGATCAATCGATTGCAGTGTAATGCTTTTGCTTCTTCTGATTCCTCTCGTCCGTTGCTTCAACGAGATAGCCGAGTCTAGCAGTCGGGGATGCGCCAGCGACACGGAGATCATGGACCACATTATATTCGAGACCAAGAATGTATACGGTAGTCTAGGGAGACCGCCGATCGACAACTGATTCAGGCCTACAATCGACATCGATTGCCATCAGCGCCGGTTGAGTTGCGAATCGAGATGTGGGTGCAGGAAGTGACGTCACTATCCGAACTAACTTCCGACTTCGAAATTGGTACGTCACAACTCCGGTTTGCTCACATAATTCCACAGGCAGAGCTACCCTGGAGCGAGAGAGCGTGTGAAATCGAGAGGGACTCTCTCTCTCACTTTGGCACACTCTCTCACCCTGACACCATTCTTTCGTTTTGGAACCATGTGCAGTAGGCTTTCTAAAGTGACGTCAGAGATCAATGGAATCATACTCCATCTCAAGGACTGCTTGTTTTGATAGTCTCCTCTCCCCCTCCCAGTCCTCCCCTTCTCTCTCTCTCATCCCCGTGCGAATCTGTGCTGTAATTCGACCCGATAGGGGAGTCCTATGGATGGTGGGAGAAAAGATGAATGAAGTCATCGGCCCCTATAAGGAAACCACGCACAACCAAGTCTGCAAATGTGGAAATGAATTGCAAAATGGTTATTTTAATACGGAAGAGAAAACAATTTACTTCCCTCCTTGTAAATTATTTTTGTCTGCAAAAAATCAAATGAGCTAGGTATGCATGGTTGCGCATATCTGCTGTATCTTATAACTAACTATTTGGGACAAAGACAGGACCACCGTTGTCAAAGTTATGAATACTATTGATCTGGACCGTCTCTTTCTCTCTTTCTCTCCCTCTCTTCCTCTTCTCCTTCCTCCCATCTCTTCCTCCCTCCTCTCTCCCCTCTCATCTCCGCTCCTTTCGGACGCCCGTAACTCAATTTGATCTTCCCCGTATGACGGAGCAGTTGTAGAAGGAGGGAGAGAGAGAGGAAAGATGTACAATCGACTTCCCACCAGGAGTCACGGCAATGAGGCAATATGGGTAGATCAACCAAGGAACACTTTCAAATCTACTGTAATCTACAGTAAATAGCCTTCACCTAACACAATTCATGTCCTCCAGAAATAAGGTTAGCAAGGAGAAAGTTCCTCCTGATAAGTTTTTTTTCGCTCCGACCCCTTGCTGGAGATTTGTCCGGGCTGTGGAACGCAGTGCATCCGACTACATTTCCATCTGTCGTAGGGTGAAGACGCCTTTTGAGCGAGACTCCACACTTAGAGAGACACCTACATGGGTATCCCCCTCCTGTTTTGTGATTCCTGTGGTAGTGTCTCTCTCTATTTTGTCATTCGACTCGGTTTGTCCCATGGGAGAACAGAGAGAGAGAGGACGTCTTTCTCTAATCAATCTGACGAGAGGAAGAGACTTTGGAGAGAGAGGAGAGGGGACCAAGAAGAGTCATCCAATCACACGATGGGTCAAACGAGTTCAGAGAGGGAGAAGTACTCACTGAGAAAATGTCGACTCTATCTGAGATGTGAAAATTGAGCAAGGAATACTAGTGACTGAATAACAAATTAAACTAGGGAAATTCTTGAAAAAAACTGGAGAGGGTTTCCTGGAGTTTTTGCAGTACGATTTCAGAGAAGAGTAGAGTAGGTCAAGGAATGATTGAATAAACAGTAGACTCAACTATTCTCTTTCAGATCTCTACGTCAATGAATACTGGACGGATCCGGGATTGGAATATCGAAATCTCAATCCCTGCCAGGTGATTTGCGTTTTCGGTATCACATTATCTTCGATTGCATTTGAACCGTATTAATTCATGAATGGAGACCCTTCTGAAAAAAAGGAAAGGAAAGCTAAATACTAATATTAGTAATTATTTATCTACTCGAAATACGCGAAAGATATGGGGGTTCTCCGTAATTTATAACATTTCAACTTTGAGAGAAACGAAGCAGACGAAATCTGATGATTAATCAACTTTGCCTTTTCAGTTGAATATTTCGTTCGATTCGACGATGCTCCAGAACATTTGGACTCCGAATACTTGTTTCATCAATTCAAAGAAGGCTCTCATTCACTCCAGTCCATTCAGAAACGTCTTCCTCATGGTATTTCCCAATGGTACGATTCATTTTTTTCAAGACATGTACATTATTTCTAACATCCAGAAAGGGGTTAGACCTGAAAAGGTGTATGAAATGCCCTTTCACTTTGTACGCTCTTTAGCCCGGACCCCTTTCTGGAGGACTGTAATTAGATATCGAGAGAGTGAGCAAATGCCAAACTATTTTATATAAATATTTATAACAATGCCTGTAAATTCTGGACCCACGATCAAATGTATGAATCAGGCTCGATCTGGGCGAATTGGCGAATAAAGAGTACGGGACCGTGCAAACTTGATCTGTCCAAGTTCCCCATGGATAATGTCAATTGTACTCTCTCACTCGAGAGTTACAACTACAATAGAATGGAGGTGAGGAAGGAGATCAAAGATTAGATGCTTCCAGACCTTTTATTCCATCTTAGAAATCAAGTCAGCATAATCGGAAAAATCAAAGATCAGAGAATTTTACACACCTTTTCCTCAATATCTGCGCTTTGAAAGGTGGACCATCCAATAAGGCATCCAATAAGATCTTTGGTCGTAACACTAGGTTATACAAGTTCGAAATAGGAAAGATCAAAGATCATATTCTAATCCTTTTCAGGTGTTGATGCTGTGGAATGACGTCGCGTTGATACAATTCAAGGACATCGAACTGCCGGATTTCACCATGTACAACTTCTCAACGACAAGCACTCAACAAGTGAGTGAAGAGATTATTACGGTAGACTACGGTAATAATACTGTAGATTAGGGTATCGATTACAGTACTACGCTGCGGGATACTGGGACGAGCTCACGGTCACTTTCTATTTCCGACGGCGATACGGATGGTATTTGTTGCAAGGTGAGGAAAATTCCCCCATTATGCAAATTAGATCACGCGGTTTAGACTATCCGATGCAAAAGCAACTATCAGGAAATTGGACAAAATCAAAATAGCATCTACCTCCAGAAAGGGGACAAGAATGAAAGAATGAGTAAAAATTTGAGAGACTAATTTTTGCACTCTCTATCGTAAATTTTTATCCCAAATACAGAGTTCATCTCTAGACGAATAGAGTAAGAACGTGGGAAGAGCTAGTCTACGATTGATTCAATTTAGGCATCAGAGTGAAGTGCTATTAGATTTGTACTAAAGTAGCCCCTCGGGGAAGTCTCTAACCCCCCTTTTATCGTAGATCAAACGCACCCGAGAATAGAAAAATCGCCCTAGGGGCTCAAAATTTTGAACACTCTATTGTCCTAATCCCTTTCCGTAGGTTTCGAATCATGTGAAACGCACTCATGGAGATTTTATTTAAAAAAAACGCAACTTCTCTACAGGTTTCATTCCAACCTACATGACCACATTCATCTCATGGATTCCCTTCTATCTCGGACCGCGCGCTATTCCAGCCAGGACCATGATAGGTACGGTGGTTATCGATTTATGATGGGTTCCGTATTTCGAAGATTATCGATTGATTTAAAGGAGTGAATGCGCTGCTTGCGATGACCTTCCAATTTGGAAACATCATGAGAAATCTGCCGAGAGTCTCGTACATCAAAGCCATCGATGTGTGGGTGTTGGGGTAAGCAGAACTTATTATTCTACAAATCTATTTTCATAAATTTATTTTCATAATTAAGAAATCAATATCGTCGAGACCGAAACTAATTGGATCATTCTGAATCTGAGTGCCAGTGTCTAACTCTATCTAAATTTCTTGGACACTGCAACAAAAAGAATATGAGATGCTCGTTTTTTCGGTAGGGATGGCTTGGCAGGCAGGCTAGCAGGATCCTATTGGGAAATTGATCATTTACATCTTTTCCCAGGAACTTTGCCGGTGTGGTAAGATTCCCATTTCCCATCAGGAATCTTGCCGCCCTGTTATTTCCCTTCCTTGTAAAGAGTTGGGCGGTTGCACAATGATCTCGGAGAATATTTTGCATTAGAAATTATGGGGGTGCAAGGAGAGCTATTCACCATCTGTCTGATTAGTGTATTGGTTGTGTTTCTGTATTTCATTCGCATAGCGGTGGTTCGAATTCTTCCTATACTTTTTGTTTTGCAAGTTTTTAAACGATTCTACAGCATTCGTCCTCATCCAGATATTCTAAATTAAGCCCAACTTTCAGCTAGCGCTATTTTCAGTATCTTCTCTCTTCCATGCAGTGTAAAATAACTGAAACATGGATTTGAGAAAAAAAATGTTCTGAAGCGGAATTCCGGGAATTTCACTATTAAGACTATTAATCTATGTTTGTGTTGGCTCAATGTTAAAAATACACCGAAATTATAGAAATCCTATGTCAGGAATCCTGTGCCAAGCAGGATTCCTGCCAGTTTCAGGAATCCTGCTTCCCAAGAATGATCCCATCTCATTTCTCCCTCTATCCAGGAAATAATGGGAATCATTTTTCACTTTTTCAGGACCTGACTCGGTCTTTTTTTCCCACGAAGCCATCCCTAATTTTCGGTGGTAATTGATGAAAATTCAGAAATTAGGCCGATAAACAACTAAATGTAATAAATTCCGAATGGTTCCTCTTTGAGTGGAATCGGATTCGTGTTCGCGTCTCTGGCCGAACTCGCCCTTGTTGGATTTCTGATGAAGAACGAAGGACGACCATCCACTCTCTCCCATGCATCGACAAGGAAGTGGAATATTAAGAAGGTACGACCACTCATATCTCCAGATAGGGGTCATGATCCAGAAAAAACTGCAAATCGTTAAGGACCTTTCGTTTTTTCTTTCGCCCCTAACCCCTTTCTGGATTCATGAAATTACGTGGGAAGAGATTGCTCTGCGGTAGGTCATCCACCGTATTCCAGATGAGTTCGACCTCACGCGCCTCTAACAACAATCACATTTGCGAGAAGAAAATATCGATCGTGCAACGAGCAGAACGAGTCGACCAATGCGCCCGATTTATGTTCCCAGGTAATCGATAATTAAAGGATTACGGTACATAAGGATACGGTAATCATTATGGTACAATATCGCTTGCAGTGATCTACTCACTCTACAACTTCCTCTACTGGGGCGTCTACATGCGCAGCGCCCTCGAAAAAGCCCAGATGTGATCTACAGTAATCGATCGATCGCCTCGCTCTCTACCGTATCCCCCGTCGCTCAGTCCGCCTTCCGGGTCCACTCTAGTCGTTCCAATCTCCCTCCTCAATCGATTGTGTTCATATCGCTACCGTACTCTACGATAAATCGATTCGACTCTCGTCGATAGTTCGAACTACACTCACCTCTACTCTTCCCATCTTTCCCCCACTGCTGACCACTATTTCCCCCCTCTCCTTCAAACGAACCCTTCTCTCCCCATCTCCACACTACTCTCTCCTCTACTCTCCCCTCCTTTCCCCTCTCCTCTCTCCTCCTCTCTTTCTCCCTCTCTCCTCCTCTCCCCCTCTTCTCCCTCTCTCTTCCTCTCTCTCTCTTCTCTTCCCCTTCTCCTATCGATCCCACTCACCCTTCTCTCCTCTCCTCTCATCCACTCACTCACTCACAATGCGTCCTTTCTTCCCTTCGCGTTTCCCTTTTTTCTGACCTACCCCATTTTAGTAGTTATCTTATTTTTCTCATTCCCGACTTTCCACGTATCTCTTCACTGACTATTACTTCCGACTCCTATCTCATCTCCAATTGAAGTGTGTCAAATGCTTCCACAGCCAAAGAATAGGGTCAGGACGAGAGAGTATCCAAAAGTGAGAGGGTATCTCTCGATTTTACGCGCTTTCTCAACCCAAACCCCCCCTCTGGGGCTGCCCCCTTCATTCATTTTTCTTTGTCTCCGTCCTCATAATTGTCGCTTGTAGACCAAAGAAGATGGCGGGAATACCGTTATTCCGAGATGGATCGGTGAAAACGTGAGTCTTTTTTTCCTTGAAGTCCACTCTTGTCGGTTCGACAATGTGAGAGAGTGTGGGAGATGGAGAGAGTGCAGAGACACTCTCCACTCAACTCACTATCAGTGGAAACAGAGACATTGCAGTGAAGAGGACTCCTACGATGTCCTTCTACGGTCCGAAATGGGAAATCGATCGGTGAGTGCGGTAGACCATTCAGCTTACGGTAGTCTCGTACCCACAATCTTGCCCGCTTCTCAGAGTTGATAGATCAATACAGTGCTATGAGATCAAACTGGATTACGGTAGTTGTCGAATCGTCCTAGGTTGCGGTAGTTATCGAATTCCGCTGGGTTACGGTAATTGTCGTTGCAGGAGTCGCCCATGATGAGTGCCACGTGGGAGCAGGAGATGGAGATGGATCTGGCTGAGGTGGAGGGAATAGTCAGTCACAAGGAGAGGTGAGGAGAGAGAGAGGAGATACGGTAGATCAAGGATACTGTACTTTCAATTGCATCCATTGACAATTCTCGTACAAGCGTACCCCCAAAACGGAAGAAAGTGAACGTTTTCGGGAATTTTCGGAGATTTCCTCCGAAAATTCCGACAGACTGGCAAATTGTCGTTTCTCAACGAACTCGCCGATTGTTCACAACTCTGTTTTGCATCCCATTTTTTCGCACACTCACAAAGTACAGTATTTAAAAAAAATTGTTTGTTCATCAGAGCCCCTGTCGCTCCCAAGTTGACGGATGCCCGCAGTGCCCGAGCTGACTTCGTTTTCGACCTTGCCAATCTTTATCTGGCTAAGATTCACGAGAGGGAGACCATCAGGTACGGCAAACCACTTCATACGGTAGATCAAGGATACTGTAACTATCCCACGAGATACAATAAGCCATTGAAGGTCTGGCGACCCTCTGCTCAACATGGATCACTGTCGCAAGTCGCTGTCGTTTGTGCCCGAGAGAAATCAGGTATTGCGTCATCACTAGGCAATCGGGCATAGCCAACTTCAGATGTGGATCAAAGTGACTGAGAGATGCAACGTCCGATTCGGAGAGGCACTCGGTACACTCAATGTGGAGCAGGTTAGAGAACATAATCCATTGATGAGATACAGTAATCCTTGATACCGTACTCTTCTTTCATTTTCTCCGATCCCGTAGATTGCCATTGCAGATCAAGAAAATCTTCGGCAACCGCTTGGCTCGGCCCAAGAAGTGAGTGATCTTTGTGAAAGTAGAGATCAGTTTTGTATTTTTACATAGCGGGTTACGGTAGCTTAATCACGAAATTGCCTGGTCTGATCTATCCCTTGATAAATGATTGGAATAACTGTTGTGATCGATTTCTCTCAGGAACCACATTCCATCCCGTCCGGAAGATCTTCTTGGTCTACCGAGTGCTTCCGTTCCGATCGATTCGCCTTCCTCCTACCGTACTCCAGATCAAAGAAGCGACTCCGTTCCTGCCGAGACTCCTCCCTCTGCTAAGAAGGTATGAGTCACTTTCCGTCGCCTGGCCAATCAATATAATGGTAGATCAAACTGGCCGACTCCTCAACCGCCTCTACTTCAGTATCCGACAGAGTGCAGTCGCTACTCAATCAGAATCAGTCCTCAGGTATACAGTAGATTATCGAGTGATTCAAAATAATTTCCTTGCAGGAGACAGTATGGAGTCGTTGATGCGGGCATTCGATCGATCCGACGAGATCACTGGTCTCAAGGAGCAATTGATAGAGAAGGACAAGGAAATCGATCGATTGAAGAAGCTCATAATCAAGGTACTGTATATTGCATACGGTAGACAAATAGTTGATTGTTCAGATGAGTGATTCCCACTTGCACCAGATGGATTCAGCAATGGACATGTTCAAGAAAGCATTGAGGGACCAAACAGCACAAGACATAATCAATGCTCTACAAATTAAATGATCTACCTCAATTTATCTCGTTGTTGATTTAGTTTGTTCGGTCACCATTCAGTTGGTCATCACTCGATCTCAGTACTTTTCTCACTTGCGGAATTATGACTCACAATTTGTATTCGTTTCTACAGAACGTTGTTAATAAATACAAGTTTATGTAACAGTTGAATGACATAATAAATAAAAACGAAATAAACAGAGGATGAAAACTATTAAATATTTAGAGAACAGTTTGTGATTGTACACGACATACTGTACCGCCTGGAGACTGTATAACATAGTTATTGAGTTGTTTCTTAATAATTTACGTCGGTCCCGCACGGAAAATATTTTTATTTTTAATTTTTCGTGTTTTCCTTTTATTTATGTTAAATTGATTTAAAATTTGTTTATTTCATGTTTTACTTGTGCACTGCAGGCTGGGCTTCGACATAGGCCGCTCTACTCGCGTGAAGACATGGTTTTGAAGAAGCGAGGAGTGGGTTTTACTGGATTTTTTTTCCATTTTTGCTCGTGTGCAGGTTATCTTCTGTCTCGCGTCGCTCGTCGTTCTCTTTGGTCACGCAGCTGCTCTGTGGTATCGCCACATCTCTCGCACGCCGTCTATTTGGGTGAGTGAACTGCGAGAACCTAGCAACTAGAGATTACCTCTCCAAAATGGAAATAACAAAGCGTGCTCGATCAGTACTCAGTTTCGTTGTTCATTTTCCTTTGTTTTCGAACATATGAAGTTTGGACTGGTCAAGCCTACTAGTGATGGTCCCGTTTTCTCAGATGACTCTGCTGGCCGGCACGTTCATGATAATTCTCACACTGGGCGTCGCTGGATCGTGTGCGAAGAAGAAGAGTCTCGTCCTGCTGGCTGCTTTCTACCTGGTACGAATATTATCACCTTCGCGTAAATAGCGCCATCGTTTGTTATGTAAAACAGAGTTTGAAATTCGGCTAAATAATTGGGTTAGATCTCCTAAATTCTACCGTCCAGCCGAAAGCCCCGTGCAGCATAAGCGATATAAAATTCAGCAATAGTAGGAACGGAATCTAAATCCCGACCTTCTGTATACCAGTCCACCTCTTTAATCACTCTACTACTATAGCATTAACGGGAGTGAGCATTCTATGGATCTATGGATAGCGGTGCTGGATGGGGCTTTCGGCTGGACGGTTGAATTTCATACGTTTAGATCTCTTTAATTTCGCACACTTTTTACACCTATCAATAGGTGAGAGGGTGTTGAAATGAAGAGATCTAATTATATTATTTACCCGAATTTCAAACTCGTATAATTGATTTGATTCGCATAGGATTTCCTCTCGGTGGTTTTGTTCATCTTCTCGTTCATCTTCGCTCTCTTCTTCATGCTCACTCCCTTCTATCTGGATTCAGTGGCGTCCGCGTCTCATCACGGATTCCACTGGCTTCTGCCATGTCAGTTGGTTCATAGGTCAAAAAGTCAAATCGACGGATTTAAAATATTTTTACTAGAATTTTTCCAGGAAGAAAAACGTGCCGGTCTTTAGCTTTTTCGATTCCTCTGATGGTCCTCTTTCTAACAAAAATATCGCTTACTGGGTCGCTGCACGGGAGGGCACGTTTTTTTCGCGAAATAAATTTGCACTAGGAAATGCATTTTTTACAGTCGGGCAGGTTTATTTCCGAGTGCCGCAGATTTTCACAATTCGCCTCAGGTTTTTAATTGATTGGGGCAATGGTAGCTACAAAACAGTGTGGGTATCTCGGTTCTAGGTAATCTCCTTATACCCGAATCTGTCAGGTCGAATTCAATCCACTTTTAGAGCTATGAGTTGGTTGTGCATCAATATTTGCTTCGGTTTTATTGATGGCTACTGAGTTACAAATCTCCACGGCGTTCTAGGCAAAGCGCTAAAATCGAATTCGTGGCGAGACCTACGCCAATTTACACACTATTGCGGCACGCTCTGACTGTCTGTCTCAATGTGCATAGAGTTATCAAAACGCCGCGAATCTCAATATCGCTGTCGTTCAGATCTCTGTCCCTCGTATTCCTCGATCGGCTCGGCCCTTCTCGTGTATGCTGATACATTTCTCGGCTTTGTCATTGCTTTCATCGCTCTCTACAATGCGTCGGACGACGGATGGAAGCTTATCGAGGAGTGCGAGGAACGGATTAGTGTTGATCTCTCGAAATAACATTTGTTCGAAACAAAAAAAAGATTAACAACGAAATAAATAACTGCCGAAAATGAGACGAAGCGCTTTGTTCTTTTCATTTTCGAATTTTTGAGTGATCATCTTTAGATCATTTTAATAGTACTTCTTTCGAACCGTATACTTTTACTACTTATTGAAAAAAATGGCTTCAATATCATTCGAAATCTAAATGCGAATAATTTTATTAATGAATAGTTTTATTCAGCTTCGATTGCCGTGCAAGATATCACACACGACGAATCCAAGAATAAACATCCGACCCGATGTGTTTGAGGCGTACCAGGTGATTTCTGCTCTGTTCTACTTATCAGATCATGTGTGTTCCAGAGAGGCCTTCCGACATCTCATGCTTCTCCCTCTGGTATGTTTCAAGATTTTCCTCTATAAGCTTAGGTTCAAACAGGTCTTTTTTACCCATTTCTTCACTGCACGTAAACCCAAATACAAAGTGTGAGGACACATACTAAACCTAAAATTACGTATAGTTTCTTCCATTCAATTGGGAAAGTTGTCAGAGCATCATTTCACCTGTAAATATTAGGATATTGAAAATGCGGGATTATTTAATTGCAGAGCCACCTCCTCCATACAGATCGTGCAGCAGAAAATAGAGGAGAGAGAAGAACCACAGAAGACAAATTGGAATTATTTATCGAAGTCCATATTGAAAAACTTTGTATATAGGCATTTGTTGTTGTTTTTATGCTCTCAGAGTAGAAGTCTTGCCCATTCACAATGCACAGAATGTACATATCAATCGCTGTTTTAATAGTTTCCCAGAAGTAAAGTATTTCGCGTTAATTGCCTAACTTGTTTCCCTTTGGGAAGTTCTTGGCTTTCTGATACCGCTAAAGTGTGCTGCGTTGACATGTGTAATATTGATTTGCAGAAAACTCAGTAATGAGTAGTCAGTACGGCATCATCGGTCGTGGAGGGCAGGGGCTGGACGGCCCGAGAGTCAGCTGCTGCTGCTGCACGACCATCGGCTGCAAGGTTGGTGTAGCAAAATTACCACAAAGATCTTGTGCAATGTGATGGGAGTACCACCGCAATTTCAAATTATTTTTTTTGTTATGCAAACTTAACGGTAGTTTGCTTGATCCTTGCTATTAGACAACAGGTTCGTATATTATTTTATTTTGACGATTTAGCATGCTTTAAACAATTTTCCTGATACACCAACAGGTTGGCGCTCGTGTTTCCCACAATTTGCACGAGGTCAAGGTTCTGGCTGCAGTTTTAAAAAAATTACCTTGAGATTTACGGCACGTCTGATGAGTGGGTTCTAAACGTTCTATTTCGGATGTATTTTACACTCGCGAGCTAACGTAGAGACCGCAAAGAGGTAGACGAAATCATTTTAAACGACATTAATTTTATATTTTTCTATATATTTCGAGCATGCTGAATCGAACTAAATAAAAAATAAATCATTGGATAAAATAAAATAAATCAGTTTACTACGCGAACCGTCTCTATACCGTAATATTTGAATCGTTCGTAGTATCATTCGAACGTTCACGCGGTTTCGTATTTTTATAGCGGGTATGATTATATAGACATCTAATTTTATCTTAATTCAATGGTTGAAAGGTGAACCTAATTAATTATCCTGTTAAAAATGGAAAAAAAAGATGCGGAAAGACATAGAAATAGGCTGACTAAGTGTACTTGATAGGTAAACTTTGAGGCGACATAACAGGCGTCCGAACGAAAAGTGGACATAGTGGATAGGCTCATGCGATGCGCAGTGTCCACATTATCAAAACATCAAAAGGCAGCACGGGGGTCTCTACGATCCACACTTTCAGCTGCTGGTGGCGATTGTTTTCGTCGCCCACATTGTTCGTTGTGGCTTCTCACTCGCGGCGGACATCATGCTCGACGACACTAACTAGGTTAGCTTGATTTTATTTACTAAAACTTCTTCTTACAAAGTATAGCGTTGCACGCTATACCTTATTGGAATAGATGCGGGTACTAGTTAATTATTTAGCAATACAACACTTCTCAGTTGGTGTAGTACCGAGATGATCTGTTGATTCGCGGTGTGGTGGAGTATTGAGTGATTGTAATCTCAGACTGATGCCATCAAAGTGCTGTACATGGTTGTACTCGTGATCGCCCTCGTCTCCATGCACTCTCGCATTTCCATCCCTCTCTACATCTGTGCAGTACTTATGGTACGTTCCTACTCTTTCTTACTGATTTGTTTATTCTGCAAGTGTTGGAAATTTTTCGATGTTTTTTTACTTTCAGTTTTTTTATCAAAAAATACCGGACTCTCAAAGGCGATGGAATCACACGTAGGCAGCAAAGTATTGATATTTTTTGCAGATTGCTCCCATCCCCGGTTTAATTCGATTGCATAGTGCCCACAGCATTGACCACCTCCGCAAACTTTTAACTTTTCACACTTTAAACTTTTACATAGTGCTCCGACACCAGGTTTCGCGAAAATGCAGAATGCTCCCGGGTGACGGCTGACTGTGCCATTGTTTAAGTGGTGTGCAGTGAAGAGTAATTGCAGACCCTCTGGTCAGTCTACTTCGTGTTCATCTCCGCTTTCCTCACCATCTCTGCAATCTACGCCGCCTACAACTTCGAGCAGGAAATGGCGAGAATCAGAGGGGGAGAGAGATGGGATGGAGGCATCGCAGGTCAGTTGGTCAATTCTACGTTAGAATAATGATTGAATATACCTCATTTCAAACCTTGTGTACCCCTAGTAGGGCACTGGTTTACTTTACCGGACCAGATACCTCGTTCTAATAAAGTGACCGCTATATTCTCACTGCGAAATGATCAATGAGATACTCACTATAGTAGCACGTGTTGCCTGGTCTGGTAAAGTAAACCAGTGCCCCTAGTAGAACATAGGATAAGTGGATTGAATTGTGGTTGCAGCGCCTGATAACTTGTACTGGCCGGAGTCTCTGATTGCGGCACTCGCTGTCGCCCTCGTCTACGTTGTCATCTTTTTGGTGCTCACGTACATTCACGACAAGGTGATTATCAAGGATATTAATTTTGTTTGTTTCTAAAACTGATTAACGACAGTGGAGAGATATACTGATGCTACTTCAAACTATCTCCAATTGTTCCGATTGTTGAGTGGGTTTAAAAGGATACTGGAAACTCTAATTGGTTATTGGAGATGCTCGAACCTATTTTAATTTACAGACTGCCGACGCGCTGGTTGCAATCGGGAGATGCAATGGATGCGAGGTCAGCGGACAATTATAATTCTCTTTATTCGGGCCTTAACGAGAGATATTGTTGCCACTCATAAAGGGATATTTTGAAATGGATGTTTTGATTCAATGGAATGTTGTATGCGCCTCCTTACAGGATCCGATGGTGCCAGTGACTCGTGGAGGAGTGAGCGAGTGGATCCATGGAGAGAGAACTGTCACCAAGACTGTCACTGAATCGACTCGCACGCCGATGGCACCCGTTATGGGAGGTGAATATTATTGATTTTTGATGATGCACGATTGTGGTTGCGTATTCTGAATAATATTCCATATTATGGGGAGTTACAAATTATATCATTCTAGACAAATTCGAGTCGGTGCCCCTCTATCCCCGTCTCAATTGAGTGAGAAGAGACAAGACATTACAGATCGATCGATCATCCTGTTGAAATCACATTGTTATCACTATCTGAAATATCTATCTTTCGAGATGGTAGAAGTTGTTTCCCCATTGTTGTTACCCTTTCCAATGTTGCTGTAGTTTTCCGTCGATTTGAATTTTCAAATTTGCTGTTGTTATCTTGTTCACTGTAGTCGATACAGTAGTTTCCCAGTTGCTTTACACTAGAAGGTGTGTTCCCTCAGTTACTCATTATCCATTCGTTGAATTATCTAACCAATCGTTCGTTGACACTTGAAATGTGAATAAAGTTTAATGAAGAAGTGTAAGTGTGATTTGATCAGTTATGTGGTTATATGCGACTCCAGCAAGTACTTGTCCATATCATCCCATCTTATTCTATTTTGAGGTTTCGTCCATTCACAATGTATACCCCTGTTTTGGGCTGTGTTGGTGTGTGTAATATTTATTTGCAGAAACCTCCGTAATGAGTAGTCAGTACGGTATCATCGGTCGTGGACAGGGGCTGGAAAGCCCGAGAACCGGCTGCTGTTGCTGCACGACCATCAGCTGCAAGGTTAGTGCGCCCTGATATCGAACTCGAGCGGATACACTGATGATAATTGCAAGACTTGCTTTGTTTGGATGAGTGGTTTCGACTTTTGTTATATTTAGGGACAGTTTGCACTCACGACATGCTTATCTGGACAACGATTGTAGCTAGAAGGTAAAAAATCGTGAGGGCAGGAAGTAAATACCATAGGAATCTGAGCGGTAGGACAAAAAAACGAAGAGTAGATGTATGACTCACGAGCTAACAAGGGACACTTTGAGCTGCTGGTGACGGTGGTAATCGTCATTCACATCGTTGCCAATTGCTGCGCCATCTTTATTGACGTCGTATTCAACATGACTAACTGGGTTCGTCTATTTTTTCAGCTCACTGATGATAATTTAATCGGACAGATACTTTGTATGAACATGAGTTGTTGTATGAGTGGGCACTGCTGCAGTGTATTCGCAGCACTACCCATGGGTGAGGTGTTGATTGGTCGTAATATCAGATTGATGCTATCTACGCTCTCTACATGGTGATCCTCATGAGTGGCCTCTATTTCATCCACTCTCGCTCTTCCATTCCTCTCTACATCTGTGCCATATTCATGGTACGCTTTTACTATTTCGTCTTGTTAGAGTTAGATTTTTTTTCATTTCTCGATTTCTTTGTTTCTTACAGTTATTTTCAATATTGGTGCACTGCCACATTTGAGGGAGTCGCACACAGTTAGGAGTCATTATGTTGCATTTTCATTGGTCGGAATTTCCGGTGTCGGACAATATTTCTAAAATTTGACTTCAAGACTCGAAACAGGCCTAGAAATGTGCGGGAGAATCATCCCCTCTTGGACCAGTTTCCATCAACTTACGGCATAGATCTGACCGCTTTTGTCGACTTTCTGAGCAGCTTTTTCTGACCAAACTGGTCTGAAATAGCGTTTTTTTCTGGTGGGAAGAACATGTATGTGTGTTATTGTAGACACTGTGGTTTGTCTTCTTCCTGTTGATGGCGGCGTTCTTTGCCTTCTCTGCCTTCTCTGCCGCCTACGCCCTCTACAACTTTGAGAGTACAACCTGGAATATCGGAGGGCTCACATGGAGAAGTTAGTTGGTTCTACAAGACTCTACGGCACTACTGCTAAAGCCCGGAATCACCAAAAAAAGGGATCTAAGAACAATGGCATTTGAAATTCCTTTTCAAGAGTGCCTCGACTATTTATTTCATTGGCCTGTTCCGGGCTTCAGCAGTAGTGCCGAGTCTAGAAAAAAGCCTCAAAGATGTACAGAGGTGTACTGGTTTTGACCAACCATTTAAATCTACGGTTAACTGAGGTTCCAAAATCTCTCCCACATTGTGCTTTATCGAGCGAAAGGAGGCTCATTACGCACTATGTAATCGGGAGAAACAGGGGTGGGTGTACTCTGCAAAAAATATCTTTAATTTGCTGCCTACATGTGGAGAGGTAATTAAATTAATTTTGATTAATAATTAATAAATAATAATTAAGTATTAGTAATTAATTTTAGTTGAGTGAGATGTGTTTGCAGCGGGTCCATCGACGGATGATTTCATTGCGGTAGTTGTGCTTGACCTCCTCGCCATGGCGTTGTGTTTGATGATCGCGCCCGTTCACTTCAAGGTAAGCGCTAATACCATTATTATTATTATTATTATTATTATTATTATTATTATTATTATTTGTTTAGACACTGACAGATCAGCATGAAATTGAACTTGAACATGTTATTATATTCCGAGTGTTGTTTGGGCCCAAAAATTAAAATGAAGATATTCAACATGTAATTTGTAGACCGCCTCCTCATTGGTTGCAATCGGGAGATACAATGGAGACAAGATCGGTCGATAATGACACTCTTTATTCTTAAGAGTCTCAATTGAGTGAGAAGAGACAAGGAATGATACCATAGGTATCACAGATCAATCGATAATCCTGTTGAGATTACATTGTTACCACTCACTGTAAATGTCTTTCGAGATGGTAGATTTTTCTTCCCATCCTTGCTACCAATTTTACTGTTGTAATGTACATTTTCGAATTTGCTGTTGTTATCTTGTTCACTGTAGTCGATATTTTCCCTATTGCTTCACACTAGAAGGCATAGGTCGAAAGATAAGTAAAAAACGACGAACCCAACCCGCATTTTCAAATTTTTTGGGTGAAAAAATGAAATCCCAACCCGCATTTTCCGGTTTTCCTGCCCATTTTTTGAAAAAAACCAACCCGAAATTTCGACTTGCCGCAACGCACCCTTTCGACCTATGTATATATCTCGAAAATTTGATTCTTAGATGTGTCTAAATAGTGAAATAATATCTGTCCATAGGTCGAAAGGTACGTAAAAAAAAACGAAAAAAAAAAGCCAATCCGCATTTTGAAAGAAATGAAAACCCAACCCGCATTTTAGATTTTTAATTCTCAGTTTTGGCAAACCCAACCCGTCTTATCGACTTGCCGCAACGCACCCTTTCGACCTATGCTAGAAGGTGTAAATATTCTCTCAGTTACTCATTACCCCATTCTGAGATTCCATTGTTACAACTAGCTGAAATAACTATCCGTTGTGACGGTAGAAGTTGTATACCCATCGTTGTTACTCCTTCCAATTTTACTGTTGTTATTCACATTTTCAAATTTGATGTTGTTATCTTGTTCACTGTAGTTGATACAGTAGTTTTTTTCCCCCATTTGATTTACACTAGAACATGGGTCAAATAGGTCTTCGCGTGCGAAGATAGGCACTTCTGCACTTTGCATATAAACCGGATTAACGTAGCAAGAGAGTGCAGGACAGACACATGAAGACCTCTGTCGACATCCCCCGCCCTATGCTAATTGTGAACTTGCGAAAAACCCATTTGACCTATGCACTAGAAGGTGTTTTCTCGCAGTTACTCATTACCCAATTCATTGAATTATCTAACCGTACCTTTATTGTTACTTGATATGTGTTGAATAAAGCTGAAGGAAGAAATGTATGTGTGAGTTTGTCAGTTATGTGGTTGTATGCGACTCCAGCAAGTACTTGTCCATACCATCCCATCTTATCCCCTCCACCTCTCCATTTTGAGGTTTCTCCCATTCACAATGCATACCCCTGTTTTGGACTACGTTGGCTTGAGTAATATTTATTTTCAGGAGCCTCCGTGATGAGTAGTCAGTACGGTATCATCGGTCGTGGAGGGCAGGGGCTGGAAAGCCCGAGAACCGGCTGCTGTTGCTGCACGACCATCAGCTGCAAGGTTAGTGTGCCCTGATATCGAACTCGATCGGATACATTGGTGATAATTGCGAGACTCGTTTTTTTTGGATGTGTGGTTTCGACATTTGCTATATTTAGGTACAGTTTGCACTCACGACATGCTTATCTGGACACAGATTGTAGCTAGAAGGTAAAAATCGTGAGGGCCGGAAATCAAACCATAGGAATCTGAGCGAAAAGCGGTAGGACAAAAAAAACGAACAGATGTATGACTCACGAGCTAACAAGGGACACTTTGAGCTGCTGGTGACGGTGGTAATCGTCATTCACATCGTTGCCAATTGCTGCGCCATCTTTATTGACGTCGTATTCGACATGACTAACTGGGTTCGTCTATTTTTTTCAGCTAACTAATGATAATTTAATCGGACAGTTACTTTGTAAGAACATGAGTTTTTGTATGAGTGGGCACTGCTGCAGTGTCTTTGCAGCACTACCCATGGGTGGGGTGTTGATTGATCGTAATATCAGATTGATGCTATCTGCGCTCTCTACATGGTGATCCTCATGAGTGGCCTCTATTTCATCCACTCTCGCTCTTCCATTCCTCTCTACATCAGTGCCATAATAATGGTACGCTTTTACTATTTCTTCTTGATCAAAATTCGATTACTTTATTCGGCAAAGGTTCGAAATTTTTCGTTAAAATGTGGTACACTATCAAAATAAAGGCTGAAAGGGAGTCGCACACAGTTATGCGTCGGTACTGATTTACTTTGCCGGACCAGGCACCTGGATCTAATAGAGTGACCGCTAGATTCACACCGTGAAATGATGAATCTCTATTAGCCTCTTTATTAGACCTTATTAGACTCTCTATTAGCACGGGTTGCCTGGTCCGGTAAAGAAAACCAATGTCTCTGTGTGATTGCAGACCCTGTGGTCAGTCTTCTTCCTTCTCATCGCGTCGTTCGTCGCCTTCTCTGCAGTCTACGCCGTCTACAACACCGATGTGACAGCCTGGAGAATCGGAGCGGGCGATATTTGGATTGTCTTCAGAAGTTAGTTGGATCCACCAGACTCCAGCTAGAGTATCTCGCACAGATGTAATTGATTTCGACCAAAGAATAAAATGTATACTGTTATCTGACGGTCCAAACTCTCTTATCTTGAATTTTATCGAGCGAAAAGGAGGCAAATCACGTACTTTTAGATGGAAAATTAGTCTACTTTTCGATAACAAATGTCCTACCCTGTCTTTTAAATAGCACCTTTCAGATTTCAATTTATTAATTCGCAACTCGTTTGAGGCATTGTAGAATATAAGAAGGAATTGAGTGAGATGTGCTGGCCTCGTGAGAAGGATTTTGAGATCGCAAATCTCATAGTTTTCTAATGTTTCGTTTTAAAATTAAAATATCCCCAAATCGAGAAGAACTTCGGGATAGCGATGGTTCAAAACAGGTCAACCCTACTTGCAGCGGGTCAAAGCATCCAGTCGACGGAGGATCTCATTGCGGCAATTTTGGTTTACCTCCTGGTCATTGCCGTCTGCTTGATGCTCTCATCCATTCACTACAAGGCAAGCAGAAATACAATTATTATTATTATTATTATTATTATTATTAGAATTAGAATTATTTGTTTCCACACTGGCTGATGACAGACGATCAAGAAGTTTAATCTCAAAAATTGGGTGGGACCTCTAAAATTGTGTTAGCAAAAATTTAAAATATAATTAAAGACAAAATTAATTTACAGACCTCTGACGCGTTGGTTGCGATCGGGAGATACAATGGATCCAAGGTTGGTCGATAATGACACTATTTATCTTGATTCCATTTATTTTGTAAAGGCTGAAATTAATGTTCTGAATAAGAGAATACTCGTTCGATTGAATTGTCATTATTCATTGACTTTAAATACAAATATTTAATGAATTTTGTTTTAGAAGCCGATATTGCCAGTGACTCGTGGAGGTGTAAGTGAGTCGATTCACGGAGAGAGAACTGTCACCAAGACTGTTACTGAATCGACCACCACCACGGTCCGTGAGGGAAGGGGATAGAAACTGGAAATTCAAGATTTACTTGTCAAAATCGGGGAAACTCGTGATGTGTCGTTTAAAAAAATTAAGCTCATTGAAATTCGTTTGAGATGGGGATTTTTTACCTGCAAGTTACCCATAATGCAAAAAAAATTTTTTATAATTTTCCCACATCAACTATTTATGCATAATCATGTTTTCATTTTTTTCTTCAAATTGTTTTTTTACAGGCTACTACGAAGATGCCCAACACTCGCACGCCGATGACGCCCGTTGTGGAAGGTGAATTATTGATTGATTTATATGATTACGGTAGCTTTAGCGATTAAATACCACCGTAAAACTGTCGTAGGAAACTACAACCATGGGATTTTGGTTGGAAATATTAGGAAAAATGTATTTTGTACCTAAAAAGGCGGTATAAATCAATCAGCGTAGAAAATGAGAAGAAAAAAACAGCGATAAAGCGTTTTTGCATGGGCAGAAATATGGTGAGTGAAATCTGAAAATCAGGTAAATCCCACAACAGGAATCGATAAAATAAGTCCCGCCCTCGAACCTGAAATAGTGAATAATGAGTACATTTTCAATTTTATACGATCAAACAAAACGTTAAAAAAATTATTTCCTTCATTTACCGAAGATCGTATCATTTTATATAATCAACATCGTTGTTCTGAATATGCATAATGACAACAAATAAGATAATTTCAGAGGATAAGTTCGAGTACGTCCCCCTCTATCCCCGTCTCAATTGAATGAGAAGAGTCATGGTATGATACCATTGGTATCTCAAATCAATCGATAATCCTGTTGAGATTACATTGTTATCACTAACTGAAATAGCTATCTTTCGTGAAGTTGTTTCCCCATCCTTGTTACTCTTTCCAATTTTACTGTTGTTATTCACATTTTTAAAATTTTCTGTTGTTATCTTGTTCACTGTAGTTGATACAGTAGTTTCCCAGTTGATTTACACTAGAAGGTGTGTTGTCGCAGTAACTCATTAAAGGGACCTGGCACTGCAAATGAAGTGAATTTCAGATTAACTAGAATTTTCTTCCGAATTGAATGCTAAAATCCGCATATTTTTGCGATTTTTTTGAAATTATTTATGAATTGTCAAAGATCTCATTTTTGGCTTGAATGACTCGGCACTACTGTGTTTAGCCGCTAAGCATTCTGGCCTGAAACGGGATCTTCGAAAATTCATAACTAATTTTTAAAAAATCGTAAAAATATGCAGTTTTTAGTATTCAATTCGGAATAAAATTCTCTTTTATCTGAAATTCACTTCATTTGCAGTACCAGGTCCCTTTAATGTTGTTCGACCGAATAATTCTATTCGCGAATTTATATTCATTATTCGCGAATTGGATTTTTCAATCTAACAACACTTCCCATTACTCCCATTCGTTTTATTTTCTAATCGTTCCTTCGTTGTTACTTGATATGCGAATAAAGATGAAGAGAGAAGTGCAAGTGTGAGTTGTATCAGTCATGTGGTTGAATTCGTCTCCAAAAAGTACTTGTCATCTCAGTCCATCTTATCCGCCCGTCTCTCTCTCTCTCTCTCTCTCTCTCTTCTTACTCTACTCTACTTCTTCTCCATTTGTCCTTTGTGGATGGCGACGAGTCGCGAATCTCTCGAGGGATTACAAAACTGAGAAGGGGAAGAAATAGGGAAGAGGAAGGAGGAGGAGGGAGGGCCACTATTCATACGATGTGTCTCATACTCGCACTCCAACCCCGCACAACCATTTGTCGCCAAGTTTTTTTTGCTAGAAAAGCTTGCCTAGAATTGAACTGTTGCTGTCATGTAGGGTTACATTAGGTTACGGTAGAGATTGATTGGAGTTACTGCCTTCAATCAATTGTCACCGTAACTGCGTAAATACCAGCAGTAGGTTTAGGCGGTACGCATTGGGTTACGGTAGAAATAATAGAGATCATAGATGAGCTGCATGCATCCAAATCTTTTTCTCGTGGTGGCCTCGATGCAAGATTACTCAATTGCAGTGCGCTACCATAGATTAAAATGATGAAAACTTATCAATTTTTTTCCATAGTGACTTGTAGCAGCATCCTCCGGGAGGATTCCTCCCGCAAAACGATCACCAAAATTCAAGTTGCCCCTGGAACCTAGTGCCCACCTAAGGTAGAGATGGGTGAAGGAGTAAGTCGTCCCCCCCCAACTTCTTACTGCACTTACTCGGGGGGGGGACAAACTCTCCTTCTTTCTCGGATGTGTGTGCATGCCTCGTCGTCCATTAGCATTAGTCGTCGATTGGAGGGACGGAGAAGAGTGAATGGAGGAGGAGGAGAGAGAGAGAGCAGGTAGGTTAGGAGGGGAGACACATGCTTAGATTTTGTGGACTTGTTCAGAATATGTGAGTTATCGTGGAGCGACTCGTTTTGATTAGCGCGATTACTGTAACGAGAAATGTTCAAACTTTTTATCTCAGGCGTACTGTATGTGCCTGATGCAATAGAGTCACTGAGTCGCGGAGATTTTTTCTATCCCCTTGTCTTTTTCTACCTATGCTTAATTTGTATTCGTATGTACTCTGCCATTTTTCGTAGCTGGATGATTCCAGACTGGAAATGCTAAGTGTTCCGGGATGGCGATAACACATTTTGGAGAAACAAAACGAGGGAAACAACATTTCGGAGAAGTAATGTGAGAAAATAACTCTCCGGAGAATCCATCTCAAAATAAGACGTTTCCAACAACAACAAAATAAACTTTTTTATCTTTTTGTTTCTCACACCTTCCGATATCCATCCATGAAATAAATACCAGAGTATGACGTCATGACGTCATCCTCTTTTCATTTCTATATTCTCACTCCATCTCGATCACTTCTCTCTGATTCCTCTTTCGAGAGAGAGAGAGAGAGCTCCTTTTTCCATTCCGTGATGCCCTCCTCTTCTTCATCTCTTCTATGCAAAGGTCGTGTCGATCCTCCAATCGAGTAGTCCTCTAGTAATCGTCAGACCCTCTCCATTCTACACACTCTCTCATCAGTCAGACGGAGAGAGAGAGCATGTGAAAAGGAGAGAGTCAGACACTTGCTCTCTCTCCTGCCCTTCTTTCCTCCTCCATCTCAGTGCGTGTCAACTCTCCCATCCGTCCATGCATTTGTGATCACTGAGATTCCGCCAGATCCTCCTTCTATTTCTCCTCACACATCATTCCATCGGCCGGAAAACCCCCTACAGAAAGGGGTGCAGAGTGAGAGAGCGTGTGAAATGAAGAGAGGGACTCTCTCGATTTGACACGCTCTCTCACCCTGACCAATTCGGTAGCTTAGGAATCATGTGCTCATCCTCCTCTACGACTTGCCCTTTCTCCTTCCTCCCCTTCCCCCATCTTACTTCTTAATACGGAAGGACTTCCGATGTCCGTGAAGAGCACATTTTGTATAAAATGCTGCCCTTGATCCTATCAAATTGATAGGCCATCATGCGCCATTTGAGGGCTAAATCGTCGGTGTCGAAACACTCATAGTAAAAAAAAGTAGATCCATCAATTTCCTTTGACTGTGAGCAGCATACATTTTCGTTGGCGAAAAATGCCGGTCGTAATTTTGTAAGCAAGAAATTTTGAGGCGGAAAATCGTTCTAGAAATGTGCAAGCGGTTCAAATTACTGAAACTAGCTTCCTATCGGATAAATTTCGCCGATCTTATTGGCCAGTTAGCTGGTCGGAAACAAGATTATTGCTGGTCGGACGAAAATGTATGATCCGAGCGCAGCACACTGTATAAACTCGCACCCGGCTCGGCCGTGTTTACATGTGTTTCATAATTGGGCAACTAACTCCAAGACCCCCCTACTACCATTTTAGAATTCTTCGTTTCAGATCTCATTTAAAAATTAATTTCCGAATTGCCTGAATTTTATATACACCAAGAGAGAGAGAGAGAGAGAGAGAGAGAGAGAGAGAGAGAGAGAGAGAGAGAGAGAGAGAGAAAGAGAGAGAGAGACCAGCAACACGAGTTCTAAACTACCATTTCTTGAGTTGCGCACTCCTCTCATCGATTTTTTTTCTGTAGACGCTTATTAGAGTGATCTCTAGATGGAAGGTGTGAGGTATCTCGTGATTTAGTCGTCCATAGTCCATCAGCCCTCCCCTCTCTCTCTCTGTCTCCATTATTCACAACCCTCACTAGTACAGAGCAAGTCAGTCAAATGGTCGACTCAGGGGGGGGGGATGAATCCATTATTGTGCCTTCTTCCTCCCGTCAACTCTGTCGAGTAACCATGGTTCTTCCTCCACGCTGTGTGCCAAGTAAGTCCCATTGAGAGAGAGATCTCCCCCCCCCTCATTCAATGAAGAGGAGATGAGAAGAAGACACACCACTGCCACATCTCAATCCTTCCTCCTCCCCCCTCACGGAAGTCCTACTGTAGTCTGAGAGACGAGACTACAGTACCGCATCTTTCGATATATCGCATTGCGTGATGGCATTGATCGCGGGAGATAAATGTGCGCCTTTGTGAATTTGCTTAATCCCCCTCGCGGACCGCCCATCAAGCGGACTACTGTAGTCGTAGAGATATGACTACAATAGCACCACTTCCTACTGTAGTCTATGAGGCTTGACTGTGATAGCACGTAATTCGGTGGTGGGACCTTCTGGAAGCCGCGTTGAGGAACCCCAAAATTAAAGTTTCGAAAGGAACCCCGAAAAATCCTGAAAAAAATGAGGAGTTCCTAAACCATGATCCAAAACGTAGCTTCTCATTCAATTTATCATTTGCGCAGTGTTATTGATCGCGTCAAGATGCGGTACTTCGCTCGCTCTCTCTCTCTACCGTAATCTCGTATCTCATTCAATGATTCTCTTCTCAGATTCGCATTGGCACTCTCGCTTGAGTGATTCTCTCTCTTCTCGTGCAGGTGGTGGTAGGTAATCGTGGTTGTTCTAAGATGCTTCCTCCTCCCTTCTTATTCCATCTCTCTCTCTCTCTCTCTCTCTCTCTCCAACAGGTGGTAGAGTACTGCCAATCCAATCGTCTTTCATGTCATCCACTACACACTTATCCCCTCTCAATACTGTCTTGCAAGAGACGGATATCCGGGTGTAGTACCTACGAGAGAGCCAAGTCTGTAACTGGCACACGAGAACTACTGCCAGGAGATTGAGAACCTATTGGCGCTATTTAGTGGCCTGCCCTCTCATAGCATTCCCTCTGGTATATATTTCCAGGCTCGATCCCAGTCAATTTCTATCCTGAATGTGAGATCAAATAGGGATCCAGCCTGGAAATAAATATCTTAGCCATTCGACTTCCCAGCTAAATTTCCATAAAGGGGCCAGAGGCGAGAGAGTGCGTGAATGTGAGAGTGTATCTTTTCTAACACATTCTCGATTCCGACCCCTTTGCGGAGTCTTGAATAGTATGGGAGGTCAATCATAACGTGCACACTTATTGTCAGTGTCTAAGGTCCACTCAATAACAGCTCCTCCTCCTTCTCTCATTTGAGTTGATCCGGGAGGATTATCTCGTGATTTATGTAGTGTCACTTATTGCAGAGAGCTGTGAATGGAGTCATTGCAGTACTTGCAATAATGTTAATCCTCTGGTTAGAGTACGGTAGATCAGTTGTCGATTCAGATCCCGTTTGATTAAGGTATACACATTGTTGATTCAAATCTATGCGGTAGATCAGTTATAGGTTCAAAGCCCTTCAGAGTGCGGTAGGTCAGAGTCCGCGCAAGTCCCCTCGTCCCTCAGGGGATTGGTAGATCAAGAGACAGTCTCCCGATTGTTTCTCCCGTCTCTCTCGCTCGCTCGCTCTCTCTCTCTCTCGGAGTGTACTTTACTGTGAATTGATGGAGAGACAGAGAGCCGTTTTCGTTGTGTATTCAGAGAGTGGAAAGAGAAGGGAGAGAGAGAGAGATTGGAGTGACCAAACAAAGAGAGTCGAAAAGTCGACGGAGTCGTCGATGATACTCTCTCTCCCCCGATGGAGTGGACGGTCTCTCTCTCTCTCTCTCTCTCTCTCCCTGTGTTGGAACAGTATACACTCTGGAACTGGAGTGGTTCTAAAAATGGAGTGTGGTGAAACTGATACATGAGGATGAGTCACTCGGATCATCCTATCAACTATGAGTTGACTTTGTCTCTCTCTCAATCAATTATGACTTTCCCTGAGAATTCGTAGAACGATTATACAGTTTCATTGTTCATAAATTCCGGTCGGCATTAGAAAAATCAATTTAAAGAGTTGAAACCGAGCTTGAAATGTGCAGGAGATTCAGATTTGTGAGAATCAGCCCCTATCTGACCAGATTTCTGCCACATTCGGCATAGATGTGACCCCGGTCGGACAGAAATGAATGCACACGAGATGTTCTTGAAACTGAGGCATGAGATGAGGACGCGTCACTCGGATGATGCAATCAACTGAGGGTTCATTTGATGCACACCATCCCACAGGCTGGTCAGATCTACAGAAAGGGATGTAGAGTGAGAGAGTGTGTAAAATGAAGAGGGACTATCTCACTTTTGCACGCTATCTCACCCTGACCCCTCTCTGGAATCATGAGATGAGTCACTCGGATCATCCTATCGCCAGGTTGATTTGATGGTTCTCTCAAATCTCACGAATATCCGGGTATTCTTCCTACACGTGTCCATCGAGTCAGTTGATAGACTGCGTGATGGCACCTACATTTTTGTATTGATTTCCCCCCCGAAAGCATTGGGAAAATGCTGGTGCGCGTACAGTTTTACATTGAATTTTACATTTACCCACATAACCCTCATAAATCACGGGGACTCGTAGATATAATCGATGAAATTGAGCCGGGGTATATTTTAAAGTACTTTTTTTCTGAGTTGGACATCTCCCATAGGTTTGATTGTTTCCCATCCTGAGAGAGGGGAAAGAAGAAGTGAAAGTAGGAATGGAACGTTTCGAATATTAGAGATATCCATCAGTGGTTCTCTCTCTCTCTCTCTCTCTCTCTCTCTCTCTCTCTCTTCGGAGAGAGAGATGAGATTGGGGGATAGGTACCAGTAAAAGGTTAAATGGGTGAGGTCTCTCTCTTCTACTCTATCTCTTCTTTCCTTGACCGACATTCCCACGCTCTTTTAGTACGTACTACTTTTTCGTTCTGAAGGAGAGAGAACATCTCTCTCTTTTGAGTTGTAGAAGGTGGTAAGGAGGGAGTGAGTAATCGGGCCAGCTAATCTAAAAATTCTCTCTCTCTCTCTCTCTTTCTCTCTCTCCTCACATACACTCGTTAGTCCAACTTTCTCCCTCTCTTCGTTCACATCTCTCAGGATGGGAATATAAGCGAGTATTCAGGTTTACTCCTACCTAAGAAACACGAGGGGACAGAGGGTGGATTGAGTGACTATTCATCCCGCACAGTTAGAGAGAGAGAGAGAGAGAGAGAGAGAGAGAGAGAGGGCGAAGCTTAAAGGGGGGGGGGGGGGGGGGGAGACTACTCGAGAGAGGCCAGGTAAACGGAAGTACACTAAGTGTCCCATCGCGTAACTAGTACGCCGCGGGTAGGGTCAGAGTGCAAATCTCCCCCACCCCACACGTTCTCTCTCTCTCTCTCTCTCTCTCTCTCTCTCTGTTCACTCCTTTCACTCTCTAGGACACTCCTTAGATGCTTGATCCATAATCTGCATGGTTAATTACCGTAACCCGATCTGATCGTTGTTCGGTTGACCGGATACGGTAATTTGTTGACCCCTTGCCGAGCGAATCGAGAACTGTCATCATGCCAACTGTCGCTTACTACCGTATTCGATTGCTATTACTACTGTAGCCCTATTATAGGGTTGGTAAGAAAGTCTTGTCCGATTTTGAAATTTCAGAAAAATCTTCTGCTCTTTATTTCCAAGTTCTCTGGCTAACTCTCTCTAGTAACGTTACATGTAGTGAGTATTCCTCTTTTTGTTGCTCACTTCCTCATGGCTGGATGTTCATTCTTTCGAGAAATGGGAATGGCGAAGTGTCGCCGGATAGGTTTCGACTCTACACATTATTCGACATGCTTCTCTATAGCAGACAGATGCAGGGTCCCCATGTAACCTATCTACTGGATGGGTGACCTTCACTGAACGCAGGAAGGGCAGTAAGGCCGGACTCCCTTTACGGTCTAGTCAGAAGCGATGTCTCAAAATATGTGTTGTGAGCGACAAACCACGACAAAAAGTTTTTTTTTCAATTTTCAGAGGTCTCGGAAGGAATTGAATTCTGATTTCCCTATGGTTTAGAAGTGCACCTATGACGGTTAGAATGTTAATACTCACTGTGACATGGGAGGTCATACCAGTGAACAGGCAGTGAGTTCATGTGAGGACCAAAATTCGAGATCGAAAACGAGGATTGACAAAGTGCCACTATTTTATGAAAGATCAGATCAATCAGTTTGATAGCTCATTACGCAGGAAAAGTCAATTTATATTATTGATTAATAGGGCGTTGGTTGATCTCTTCCTACTTCGACAGAGCGCATGATCGAATAGGGTATCTAAAAGTGGAGTTTAGCCGAAATTAAGCGAATTTCGACTTTTGTGATTTTTTTGAGTTTCAAAAAGTTGGGAATTACATAACTTGAAAGAACCGCAGTTGCAGTTAGTCATAATGCCAGTGAATAAATTGCACTTCATTACATCTCGATAGCTTTGCATTGGACACAGTGATTTGAAATCATCCGCACACTACTTTTTCTGAGCTCGCCATATCTGGAGGACCATAACTTCTAAACTAAGTGTAGCAGCGGCTTGTTCTTACAATAATGTGAAAGAGGACTGTTGGCACTGTAAGTGGCTCTAAGCATAGCATGTTCGAAAAATTCTCCACGAAAAGAAAGCTACTTCCTTATTTTTCATATTTTCACCTCCACATCAGATACTTTGCAATTCACCATATGTAAGGATTCGAGGGAGAGTCAAGTAACACCAAAGTTGAAAGTAGTTATTCACCAGTGCCCCTACAACATACCTTGCATACAAGGTCTATTAATCTACGCTGACCGAAAAAAGAAAGCTTAAAGTTCACACCTCAAATCGGACAAGACTTTCTTACCAGCCTGATACTACCGTATCCGATTACCGGCTAACTCTAGCCATGGGGCAAAGTTATGAAAGAGGGTCGTTAGCAATCGGTCCATTGAGGAGGGAGTGGGGGGGAGGGGAGATATTTGAATGTGAGGGTGTTCTAACTTGTCCCTTACCGAGGTTCTCTCTCTCTCTCTCCGTCCGGGGTCTCTCTTTTCCCTTTCTCGTACTTTCTTGCAAGTGAGTACTAGGCGCAGCCCGCAGCGCTGTCCACCGACCCACATTCCGAGTCACTTTCCAATCACTGCTCTCTCTCTCTCTCTCTCTCTCTCTTTCTCTCTCTCTCTCTCTCTCTCTCTCTCTCTTTCTCTCTCTCTCTCTCTCTCTCCCTCTCTCTCACCTCCCGAGGATGTGTACTCTCACTATCGGGTCTATCAGTACATCATCACACGAGAGTGAGAGTAGAACATTAATTGGGAAAGTACACACGTGCACCAGCAGACTTGCAGGCAATGTGTAATATTCACGCTCCACGGTCTGGCATGTTATAGCAAAACAACATTATTTGGAATGCCGTAGAGCCCGAGGTTATACAATATGTTGGATGTGCCTGGTTTGGTCTTGCAAAGTAGTGCACCTGATCACTCTGCCAAGGGAAAGTCTGCTGGGGAGTCGTAAATAAGACAGAATCCGTCTGGTGGAACAAGTAGTACCCAAGTTATATTTTACGATTACTCTTGGTTGTAGATCAATCAATATTGGGAGGGTAGGTCAATTGCTGCTTCCGTTTGAGGCTAGTTGCTATGCTGCGTTTTGGAGCTACCATAAACCCTGGAATCTGAAAAAAGGTTATAAATATTCTGAAGCATACGCAAAACATCTTGGATTTTTTTCCTGGTTCCCAAAATCGGGTTCCAAAGCGTACCACCATTACCGCCCCCCATCCCTAGCTGTTTTTATCCTCATTCACATCCTACCACTGTTTTTGTACTCATTATCCATAGTGGGGATCTCTCTCTCTCTACTTTCTCTCCTCCAATTCTCAACCTATTCATTCTTTGCCCTCCTTTGGCAGCCACGAAACATTCCCAGTTGTTTCTCATATATATCCAGTTAATGAATGAGTGACGAAGGAGAGTTGGCGGAGAGAGAGAGAGAGAGAGAGAATGAGAGAGAGAGACTGGGGTATACGGTAGATCCCCTTCTCCTTCGCGAGAATTCCAGAGTTCTCTCTCTCTCCTTCTCCATTTCCCCCCCTGCTTCAATCCTGGACGTTTCTTTGAGTATTTGACGTTCGGAACTATAGGTCAACAAAGGGAGAGAGAGGATGGTCAGCTCTCTAGTGATAGGGTACAACTTTGAGGTTCTCTCTCTCTCTCTCTCTCTCTCTCTCTCTCTCCCCTCGCCTCTCCCGATAGTACCCCGCAGCCCTCTTAACTCAAACAGTACGAGTACAAATATACAGGATAGAGTGACCCCCCTCGACTCCTTGTCTCTTTTAGAGTACTCTCTCTCTCCCTTTCCCTCACTCTCACCTCCCCTCCTCCCACCTCCCCTTTCCCTTCCATCCCTCTCTCTTCCCCTCCCGATAGCAACAGCTTCATATCGTGACCGAATCTGCGCCTAGATCCTCACACTTTGCAACCTTCGAAAACTTACTAGAGCTCGGCCATCTCTCTCTCTCTCTCTCTCTCTCTCTCTCTCTCCCCTCCCCTCCTATCTATGCCGTAGGATGAAAACTGTCCGATTGGACTGAAAAGTGGTAGCTGGGAGGAGAGTAAGGAGTGAGATCTCTAATAGATATATTCATCCTCTCTCCCCTCCCCCTATCCTCCCCCTTCGATTGATCTACTCTTAGAGTACTGCCTAGTAGTACCACATGTCTGGAGGAAAGAGAGAGAGAGAGAGAGATCAAGTTGGTTAGGCTCACTCTTTGTAACGCCCCCTTCTACTTTCTCGATAGTTTGACCCCTCTCCTCTCCTATCCAATCTAACCTATCCCCGTACTGCATCTAACCTTTTCCTCAAGGGCGATTTACTTTGCTGTTTAGGGTTTGCTCTTGCATTTTAAAGTTTACTTATATGTTTAAGAATTACTTTACTGTTTAAGATTAACTTTATTTTTTAAAGTTAACTCTAACAGTTTTGATCTACCAGTCTGATCCAATTCATATTCGCTATCTCTCAATATTATGAATGCATCGATCCACTCTATTTTCCCCTATCTATCTCTCTCTCTCTCTCTCTCTCTCTCTCTTCCTCTTCTTCTCTTTCTTCTTCTACTCTATCATGTCGATTGTGATTCAGAGGGACAGCGAGAGAAACTTCGAATAACTCGTGTATCATCTCTCCACAACGTGACGCCCGTCTCTCTCTCTCTCTCTCTCTCTCTCTCTCTCTCTCCTCCCTCCTCAATCTCTATCAACACACCATTTTCAATTTATGCCCTTACCCCTCCTATCCTCCCCCATCCCCTCCCCTCTCCCTCCTCTCCTCCTCCCATATAACTTCATAACCATTCTATCGCCTTGCTTTTTTGCCCCCTCCTGTTGTTACAATAGTATCCACAGATAGAAGGTCGGTAAGAGGGGGGATGAGGGGTCTAGGGGAACATCACTTCCTCCCGTCTCCCTGATAGAGGGCGGTTAAAAATACCGCCATGACTCTAGAAAGGGGGCAGGGCGAGAGAGCGTGCAAAAGTGAGAGAGCGCCTCTCGATTTTACACGCTCTCTCACCCTAAACCCCTTTTCTGTAAGGGTGACCGGCGTCTACCCTACTTTGAGTTCTCTCAACCCCCCTCCGAGTTCCCCCTCTCTCCTCTCCTCTCTCAGATTTGATGAGGCTGATTAGAGTGTGCTGCTGCACTTGTGGGTGTCTGTCTGTGTCGTCTAGGAGGGAATCGCCATCGAACAATCCACGTTTAGAATACAGAGAGGTTGTTAGAGTTTCTGCCGATTTTGAGGTTTTGAACGGATGGAAACTGTTTTTTTTTAGCAGGATTTAGTCTTCTAATAGTCAAGAATAAGCTGAACACGGCGTTTTGGCGGGAACAATTTTGAACGGCTCTTGTAAATTCCCTTCGAGAGAATCAGGGGATTGGAAAAATGCCAGTACACAGGCTCTCTCACTTTCTCTCCTATCTCGCTGACCCCTTCCCATGACTCTCTTTTGATCTACCTCTCTCCTACACCCCCTGTAAAATGCCGTGCTGAAGACCAGTTTTTAGAAAATTTTAAGAATTTAGTGGAATTTTGTCCCAGAATAATTAGAAATGTTTTTTTTCTCTTACGGATGGTCACAAAAACGTATCAGGAGTAAGGGGGATAGGACTGAGTCTGAATCTGTCTGTGACTTTGAATGAATGTTTCCCCTGCCCGCCCGCTCGAAATGTTTGATGGATGGACGAAATGAGAGGGCCGCAGCTGTGTACTACAGAGAGACTGTACGAATATGAAGCATCTCTCTCTCTCTCTCTCTCTCTCTCTCTCTCTCTATCCCCGACATCTCCCTCCCCGAAAGTGACCAACTTGGAGAATGGCTATGTAACTGCTTGACCCAGTAGCACCCTCACTCTCTCCCCGGCCCTACCTCTTTTGTACTCTTGAAGTTGTTTAACTCGACTCTCCCTCTTTTCCTAATCCTCTCTCTCTCTCTCTCTCTCTCTCTCTCTCTCTCTCTGAGAGAGAGAGTCTTGTTATTACTTACTCGAAACCTTTCGTCACCCTCTCAAGGGGTGATAGAACGTTTTAGCACTCCCGTTTAGGAACCCTCGACATATTTTTTTCCAGGATTTGCTTTGGATACGTTTCAGAATATTTAATAACTTTTATATTTTCGGGTTCCTAATCGGCAGTTTCAAAATGCACCCTCTCAAGAACACTGGTCGATCTGTGATGGGCACGAGATCACCTCCGCTTCTCCCCTGTCTCTCTCTCTCTCTCTCTCTCTCCTCCCCTCCATTTACCTGGATGTTCAATAGTCTTGCCTAATTCCATCCATACGGTACTCTATTCTCTCTATCTCTATGGTCACAAACGAGATCCGGCAGGTTCCCTCCCCTCTCTCTCCCTCCGTTGTTTCAAGTTCCTTTACCCTTTCCCGTTGTTGTTTAGAATGGTCATTCCACCTCCCCTTACCTATCTCTCTCAGGAGAGGGAGAGAGAGAGAGAGAGAGAGAGACCCTAATCACTCTAACTCTCTCTAATCAGTGCACTCTCTCGCCGTCCGATCACTTATGAGTGATAGAGAAGTCGGTCAATTGATAATTGGTAGTTGCGCAGAGTCTCAGTGGGTAGTCTCGACCCGATCTCTCTCTCATCTCTCTCTCTCTCTTCCCCCCTTAGGGTACTTTGATGGTTGCAGTACGATACAGTGCAGATCCCTTATCTCCACTCCCCTCCCCCCTCTCTCTTTTCTCTCTCTCTCTTTCCCCTCCCCGCTCTACTTTCAGTTTTCAGCTTCATCCACGTAGTGGCTACTCTTGGATTGAGGGAGAGAGAGCTAGAGAGAGACACTGCCTGCACTCTCTCATATCTCCGCACTCTCTCGTCTTCTCTAACCGACGAGAGAATAGCGCGGCATCTCCTCTATGAGGACATCACTAACAGATGCTACGAGTATGTCACTTGTAATTCTCTATCTCTCTCTCTCTCTCTCTCTCTCTCTCCCCTCTGTTCCTCTCCTCCCTCTGCCCCTCTCAGCGGTATGCTGTGCATATATTACCTCCGTAAGCGTCTGTTATACGAGTGATCTATTCTCTCTCTCTATCTGTGTGGAATGAGTCTGTGAAGAGTTACTAGTCGTACAGTAATCTACTCTCTCTCTTTTCGGTTTGCAACTGTTATATATATAAATTTACAATGCCCATTCAAATCTCCAGAGAGAGAGGTCAACGCTCCTGAAGGAGGGGGTTTGGAACAATGTGATCATGATGATAAATAGTCGATCTCTCTCTCTCTCTCTCTCTCTCTCCATTCTCAACTCGATCGTCCTTTCCTCTCTCTCTCTCTCTCCGTCCATCTTCTGTTGTTGTAATGTGTGAGGGGGTCTTCAGACAGAGTAGAGTAGCCAGTTGCACTCTCTTCCCCTTTACTCCCTCCTCCCTCCTTTTGACTGATCTCTCTCTCTCTCTCTCTCTCTCTCTCTCTCTCCTCTACCTCCCTTCTATCTAATGATCCATAGGTCGACAGGTACGTAAAAAGCGACGAAACATACCCACATTTTGGCATTTTAATGACAATTTTGAAGAAAACACTACCTACATTTTTGGATTTTGAGATAAATATTGAAAACCCACATTTTGGAATTCTCATGGCCAATTTTGGAATACCTCCTTGTCGCCCTTTGCTTTCACTGATCTGCATCTCCTGCCACGATTTCCCATCCGACCGGGTTACGGTAAGAGTACAAAATGGATCGAGGTAGTGAAAGGGGGACGCATTAACTCTTTTCCCCCTCTAGGATGCGACACAGTGCGAGATACTCGGTGGATCTCGAGAGATAGTCCATCCACCACTCTCTCTCTCTCTCTCTCTCTCTCTCTCTCTCTCTCTCTCTCTCTCGCTCTCTCTCTATCTATCTACCTATCCGCATCTCTCTCCCTCTTTCTTATCCTCTCTTCCTCCAACCGTTCCCGACTTGTTTTAGTTGTGCTAGGAGCCGAAAAGTACATTGTAGAACAGCCCTTTAGTCGAGTTCAAAACCCGATCGGGACTGGCGGTATACGGTAGTTTTTCTCTCTCGTGGTACTGTAGTTATTTTTTGAGATGCGGTAGTTTTTTTCCGTGGTACAGTTGTTTACTGTATTTATGGATACTGTAGATGTGTCTTGTTGATTTCCGATTGAGGACTGAGATTGAAATACTTTCGAGTCTCTCTCTCATCCTCTTTCCCCCCATATCTCATCTCTTTTGTACATCATTAACTTTGGACGAGACTAGCACTCGACACACTTATGGATAGGGTCGTTTATTCAGTACTTTTCCCTCTTCTCTCTCTCTCTCTCTCTCTCTCTCTCTCGATGTCTCAGTTCGTCCCATTCTCGCCCTCTCTTCTCCAACCCCATCACACTTCTCACACCACTCCTTTTTGTCATAATATCCATAAACGATGTATCCTCTTCTCAGGTTCTAGTCTCGATATGGGTCAATATCGGGAGAGAGAGAGAGAGAGAAACTGTCGCATCATTCTCTGATCTACAATTCCCCACCCTGTCGGCATCCCACTGGTAATTGTAGATACGGGGGGCTGACGACTCGGACCTCTCCTCCCCCGTTCGAACCACCTCCCCACCTCCCCTTTCTCCCTCTCCCCCCTCCTCCCTTTCCCTCTCTCCTCCTCCCTCTCTCCCCCTCCCTCCACCCGTCTGACACTGTACTATCAACTGTTCATATCTATATCCTCTCTCCTCCCTCTTTCTCTCCTCATATCGGGAATGCCCCCCTAAGGTATCCCCGTAAGGTCACAACACCCGGTCACTCTAAATACCTCCCCAATTGAACAAGTTCACCTTCTCGGGTGATGGGATTTTTGTAGAACTGCCGTTGAGGAGAACTCAACATATTAGTTTCGGAAAATATTTTTTTTCCAAAATGTGTAGAAACTTGCATATCTCCAAAACGTACACTCTCCTTAGCTCGCGATTCGTAAAGTTCTCTCTAACGGGATTACAGTACCAGGGGGTGGTGAGTGCGTGTACTTTTCCATTTGCGATCCTACTCCGAGAGATCGGGAGGAGGTCTCTAGCCTCTTTTTGGAGTGTTGTTGTGTATTCAAGAGGGCGACGTCTTCTATCGTCGCCCTCTCACCTCCTCTCTCTCTCCCACCTCCCCTCAGGATAGGTCAGTTCTCTCTCTCCCCTTTTGGCCTCTCTCTCTCTCTTGACTCAACTGTTTCACTCCGTTATACCAACAGAGAAGGGAGAGAGAGAGGGGCAAAGGTTTTCTTTCGTTCTCCTTTCACCACTCCATTTTTGTGGTCGTTTCCACTCTCCAGGAGAACTCGATGAGAGGTCTCTGGAAGGGGAGAAGGAGGGGGACAGTTGGTTTGTGACTCTCTCTCTCTCTCTCTCTCTCTCCCCTCTCTTACACTCGTAGTGTACTTACTCGTAGCATCGAGACTCGTCTCATCCCTCTTTCTACCCTCTCCTTCTCCCCCTTTTCTCCCTCTCTATCAGCTTCTATTTCTAATCAGTTATCAATGCCCGCTTCACTCGCTGATTACTACTCCCCACTTATCTACCGTATCCTTCCCCCCACTCTAACTGTCTGCCCCCTCTCTCACTCTCTCTACTGGTTACTAACTAGTAGTGGGCGAGACTCCGCCCCTTTGTTTCCCCCTCCCTCTCTCTCTATCTCGCTTGACTACGGTAGAGTAGATATCCCCCACTGCCTTTGATGGGAGATGGAAACAGATGAAGTACAAAAAGAGGAGAGAGAGAGAGAGAGAGAGAGAGGGCAGAAGCACTATCCCACCTCCCCCCTCTCTCTCTCCGATAGCCTTCTGTAGACAGTGGTGTGTAATCAACTGAATAACTGTTTGAAGAGTGCGAGTGACCATTGTCCATGATAGAGAGTTGAGCGAGCAGTTGCATACCTCACCTCCCTCCTCCCTCTCTCCTCCCCTCTGCCCCTCTGCCCCTCTCCTCCCACCTCCCCTCTGGTCACCTCCCTCCTCCCCTCTCTCCTCCCTCCCCACCCTCTACCTCATTCGACTTATTCAACCGGTCTCCATCCAATAGTCGCAATTCGTTCACTTTATCTCGTCAAATGGGAGTTTTGGTGTGGGGGAGGGAGAGGACAGTGATAGAGTGAGAGTAGATCACGACTACCGTAATCTTCCCTCTTCCTACAGTATCCTTCTCTACTCCTACCGTACTCTGCTCTCCTTACTCTCCTACCGTACTCTATCGTATCCCCGAGTGTTCCAGTCGAGAGTCTCCCCCCAGGGTGGCCAGAGATTTCTGAGTATCGTTTACTCACTTCTTTTCTTGACTCTCAACGGCTTCAACAAAGAGACAGAGAGAGAGAGACTGTTTCTCTCTGTGTGTGTTTGTACTATTCGTCTTCCAGAGAAGGGCTATTTCTCCTCCTACTGACCACCTCCCCTCCTCCCACCTCCCCTCTCTCTACCACCTCCCCTCCCTCTCCCCCTCTCTGCCCTTCTCCCTCCCACCTCCCCTTCTTTGACTGTATTAGATTACGATATGTTTGGTGTGTGTCTCTCTCTTTCACTTCGGGAGTCTCTTTTCAATTGGATAACATCTCTCTCTCTCTTTCTCACTCATTCACTCCGATCCATTCCAGCATTGGTACTGTTTCGGGTGGTCCACCACCTCCCCATTGCCCTCTGCCCTTTGCCTCTCACCTCCCCTCCTCCTCCTTCCTTCCTCCCTTAGCTCACCTCCGCTTCTCCCTCTCCCCTCCCCTCGTGACTCTACTCGCATCGCATTGCACAACTGTCTAGTAGGACTGCTTTCAGAGGACACGTCTACTCTCTCCCTCCTCCTCTCCCCTCTCTCTGACCCATTGGACCCATCCATTATTACACCATCACTAGCTCATCTGGGAGTACTACTCCATATCTCTCTCTCTTACTCGTTGCAAATTTCTTTCTCTCTCCATCTATCACTCGATAGTAATCGTATAGTATTTGATAGAGAGTGCTCAAGTTTGACACCGCATGTCATGTGTTTCATCGAGACCCCCTCCTCTCTCTCTTCTTCTTCTTCTCTACTCTTAACTCGTGTGAGAGACGACTTCTGTTGATATCGAGAGTACGAAAGACCTACTCATCTCCCTCCAACAATGAGACTCATGATTCCAACTTGCAGAAAGGGGTCAGAGTGAGAGAGCATGCAAAAGTGAGAGAGTCTCTCGATTTCACACACTCTCTCTCCCCCCCCCCTTTCTGTAGGCCTTGTGAAATGAGAGAGGGGGTGCGGTAGGAAGAGTACGGTACTGGTAGGTCACAGCGGGGACTATTGATATCAGGGGGAGACCTTCTCCTCCTTCTTCTTTTTCATCGTATCTGTGCCCCTTCTCTCTCTCATCTCATAAGTGATGAGAAGTGGTGATAAAGTGAGTGATAGTACCTCATACTAGTGGATTGAATCTTACCCCGAGCGGAGGAGAGGGAGAGAGAGGGAAGGAGGGAGGAGAGGCAGAGAAATCAGAGAGGGGGAGAGAGAGGGGAGGTGAAGTATGAAGAGGAGGAGAGAGAGGGAGAGGAAGAAGTATTTCTTGATACTGAGACTGATAAGAGAGAGAAATGAGAGTACGGGACTTGGCCACTTTTCTCTCTCTCTCTCATTTCACTTCTTTCCAAGGAATCATTCACTCTATCAACACTGTGTCAATCAACTTTTTGTGTACCACTCTGTCAGAGCTGTCAACTCTCTCTCCTTATCTCTTGTTGTTACCAGCCGCCTTATCAGTACTGACAAGTATACCAGCTGGCCGCCCTGGCCCTCTGTCTAGTCTGGATACGGTAGATTAGAGTGGGGGCGGACTGTAGGTCAGCCTCTGGAGACAATGGGAGAGTGTATTAGTACGATAATGTGTCTTCTCTCCCATAGTCTCTCTTCTCTTTCGTTGTCTGCACTCTCTCACTTTCCCGCAGTCTCTCACTCACGAGCTTCTCCCATATTTGGGAGTTCTTCCAACTATTTGTATATGTGTCTTCAGGAGTCTCTAAGATGTCTTCATCCCTTTTCTTCTAGTTCTTCTCTGTTGATCTCTCTCTCTCTCTCTCTCCTCCCTCTATCCATACTACGGTCGATGCAATACTCTGAATGGGTCTTGTACTAACTCTGCTTGTCTCGCCACTCTCTCTAATCTGCCTACTCTCTCATCTCCACTCTCTCACATTCTCATTGTCTCTCGTTGACTAAAGAGTATTACCTCACTCTTCTCACATTCCGAGAGGGGTCAATCCATTGACTCTCTCTCTCACAGCAGTAAGTCTCCTTCTCTCTATCATCACATGGTGGTTATATTCTTCATTCTCATTGTCTTTATACTAAGCAGTCCATCTCTCTCTCTCTCTCTCTCTCTCTCTCTCTCTCTCTTCTCTCTCTCTCTTTACTCGCAACAACTCGCAACTCTTCTCGATTTCAACCAAAAAGGTGTACTCTATCTAGTAGTAGTACTGCCAAAGTCTCTCTCTCTCTCTCTCTCTCTCTCCCTCTATCTCTCTCTAATCTGCACAGTATCATAGCCTATTTCTCACTTACTCACTATGTCACAACTCTCTCTCTCAATCTCTCTCTCATTTCCATTCTTTTTAACCAGTTTTTTCTTCCATCCTCTCGCTTCTCCACCGTTAGCGCCCCCTCCAAGTACGGGAGTAAGATCCCCAACCTCGATATCCTAACCCTCATCCTGACTCTTTTTTGCTTTACCATAACCTTACCATATCCGCGTTAAAGTACCCGCCGTCGATTTCTTATCAGTTGCCGTACTCCATCATCTCTTACCGTAATTTTGCAGATAGCCTCGCTACAGTAGGAAGTCACGCCACTAGACGTCGTCGTGTTCCCTAGTGTAGGAGTAGATCTGAAGAGGATACGGTAGATCAAGAATAGGTATCGATTGATAGAAGACCGGAGATTAGCATGGCGGAGCAGCGTAAGGTAAGCAGCAGGATTGTACTTTACCTGCGCCGTTATCAGCCCTCCTTATTATTTCTCGGCCTCTCTCTCTCTCTCTCTCTCTCCATGCCCTCACTTGTCAAGTGTTACTTCTCTCTCTCCCCCGTGTCTGTCCGTACCACGATCACTACTGTAATCTCAGTATGATGGGTGTTATCTGGAAAAGTATCAAAGAGTTGTCCATAATAATTTCATCCCGCTTCAGTTGCCCTTCGCGGCTCCCTCAACAATGGATCACTTTATGAACCAATTCTTCCCCTCCGCCGGAATTCAACCGATGAAGAAGGAGCTGGAGGAGGTACGGTAGCTAGGCATACTGTAGTGTCAATTGGAGTAGTGCAGTAGCGGTACTTATCGATATTCAATATTCAGATGGTCGACGACCACATCGAGGCCGATTTCTCCTCCCGCCACGAGTATTCGCCCGATGAGAACGCGGCCACCTGTAAGTGGATACGGTAGTCTGATGAGTAAAAAAATCTTAATCCATCAATGAGTATCGATTGATGGATTAAGTGGCGGGAGTACGGTACTGGGATGATGAGTATCGATTGATTGCAGCGAGCGAGCGCGACGAGAGTCCGGATACCGTATCCAACTCGAACTCGCCTGATGCATCGGAGGAACAGTCGAAGCCGCTGATGCTGGGCGACCACTTTAAGCGTGAGTGGCTACCGTATCCCTTTGGAAGAACCCATCGTCAACTGACTTCTTTGCAGAGTTGCTGCAGCTGCAAGAGTTGCAAGCGAAGATGCGAGGAGAGGGCGGAGCTTCGGTCATCTCTCCGACTTCCTCTGACACCTCGAGTAAACCAGGGTCGAAGATCGATAATCTGGCAGAAAGACTGGGAGCAGTGACGTCATCCTCCTCCTCCTCTTCCTCCTCTTCTCTCCCCTCTGCAGTTTCCTCCATCCTCGGCCAGTCGGCCTTCCAACCCCAGATGGGCGCCCTCTCCGCCCTCGCCATGCAGCTGGCTGCAAACCAGGCTGCTGCAGCTGCTGCACATCTGCAGCACCAGCAACAGTCGGTGATCCAGCCAAACCCGTCTGCAGCAGCTGCAACCACGCCCGTCCGACCCATCCCGCAACACATGGTCAAGCAGGAGTCTGTAGGAACCACGCCCCAGGGATACGCCCAGAGTCCCAAGCGGAAGAGACAGAGGAGGTACGGTAATCGTTCATTATTGAATTAAGGTAGATTGAGTGAGAGAGGAGTAGGTAGTGGGAGTACGGTAGAGTGAAAGTGATGAGTTGCTGGATGCGGTAGTAGTATGATAGTTGACCCCTCTTTTCCCTTCAGGAACCCCGTCTGGCCGTACTTCATCGTGGAGGAGGGCATCGCCAAGTGCAAGCAGTGTGCCTACTCCACCAAGTCTGTCTTCTCCACCAATCTCAAGGTCCACCTTCGCTCCCACCATCGACCCGACTACGAGAAGGTACGGTAGCAGAGTTCAATCGGGTCACACTCATGATTGAAATACAGTAGTTTGAAGAGTTAAATCGGGCACACTCATGACTGCCCTTCAGTAACCCATTGTGATCTTAGGTAATCGAGGCGGAGGACCAACTCAATCTGAACGCCCTTCTCCTCTCTGGCAATGCTGCCGCTGGTCTGGCAGGGAAGGACAACAGGAAGAGGAGTCTCCCACCCATGACCTCATCCATCCTCATGACCATTTCCAAGTGTGAGTACTGAAGATACCGTAATGAGATTGTGTACTGTAGCTACAGTAAAAAGTTTGAGTACTGTATCTACCGTAAGATGTGAGTACTGTAGCTGCTACTGTATCCCGCATGGCCTACCGCCGATCGATGACTGACTGATTGGCGCAAAAAAGGGCACTTGTACTTTTTTGTCTCTCTCCGAGAGCGGGCCTAATAGGATGTTATCAGTAAGAGGGAGAGTCGAAATTCCGTCGCTCTTCTACCATGGGGAGAGAGAAGTGAGAGAGAGAGAGAGAGAGAACTGTGAGTGTGTACTATACTATCATGCGCCAGTTGTAACTCTCACTTTCTTACTCAGTCCTCGTCATAGTAGTGACTCAGTAGGGGGCATGATGGTGTTGATAAGAAGACTTGTGGAGTAGTACCTCCCCCCTCCCAATCCCATTCTCCATCCTATTGTTTACCCATTCTCGTGACACAAGGACGACGAAGCTTAACACGGTCTCTCTCTCTCTCTCTCTCTCTCTCTCTCTCTCTCTCGCTCAGACTCCCCTTCTCCTTATCTCATTGTTACAAACGTGTGGAGGGGGGGAAGGAGGGGGCCAGACTTGTTTGGGATCACGAACGACGACGAAAATAAGATGCTATTATTATTATTGAAAGGGAAAGCCGAGTGATGGGCAGTGCTTATCTCTGTCTGATGAGAGGGTCAAGAGATTCACGTTGAAAAGGCGACGAAAACAGCTGAAGACGGCTTATTTTAGAAAAAGAAAAACTATTCTTCGATCGGTAGATGTGTATTACCGTACCCCATTGCAGTGGCTGCAGCCGGACAGACGTCGGCGCTGCAGGCTGCACTCGCGCAGCAGCAGCTGCAGCAGGCGCAGCAGATGGGCGGGTCGCCGACCGACAACGATGCTGCAGCTGCGGCACTGCGACAGACGCTTGCAGCCAGCCAGATGCAGCAGTTGAAGATGGCCCATGGAGGTAAGAGATTGATTGCATAGTCATGATGCAATAGATAGTAGCTAATTGCCTAGTGATGATGCAACCTCTCCTTGCAGACATGACCTCCGCCTTCTCTCCGATGGTACGTCAGTCATCTGCGTCCTCTCTGCACCCTTCGACTCCTCAGCCTCAGACGGCTGGCTCCGTCCACTCGACTCCGCCCACTCCAAGCCCCGCCCCCACTCCAGACCTGCTGCTGCAGCAGTTCGGAGGACTGGCGGCGCTGCAGCAGGGAGGTCTGCTGGGTGCTGCAGCTGCTGCAGGACTGGAAATGCCACAGCCGAAGAGGAGGAGACTGAGGAGACACCCCGTCTGGATGTTTTTCAAGGATCTCGAAGATAGAGTGAGTACAGTATCTTCATCCCCGGTATCATTTGACGATATCAGAGTGACTACTGTACCCTATTCCTCCCCCTCGTATCAGTTTACGATAGTAGACTACAGTAATCTCTCTCTCTCTTCAGATGGTCGGGTGCATCAACTGCCCCTTCCGAACGGGCTCCGCCTTCTCCACCAATCTCAAGATGCACCTGAAGGCGCACCACAAGGACGACTACTCCAAGGTACTGTAGCAAATATTACGGTAGGATCACTGTAAGTGATGAGTGATTTTACAGTGATGTCTACGTGGTAGCCTACGGTAACTATCTTATTATATACTGGTTATGATTGCTACCGTAATAATTTGTTACTCTTAATGGATACTGTAGTAGACTACTGTAACTTTGCAATCGAGTACTGAGTATATTGTTTTCAGGTGCTCAAGATGGAGGACGAGATGCGCATCGAGGAGGGAATCTTCGGCGCGCCCAATAAGATCAAGAGCGAGCTCATCGATTTCATCCGAGGAGGAGGAAATGCGAACACTCCCAACGCGCCTTGTGAGTATACGGTAGATGGGGGAAGGAAGGAGAGATTACGGTAGCCTTGATCAGAGCGATCGCAAAGTGCTAACGGTTTAAAATTACCATAGCCTTGATCGGATTAAATCGTGTGAAGTGGTTACGGTTTTGACAGTGTAAATGGTCCGTCTGTTTTTTTTATTTTAAAAGATCATCGCTTAGTTGAGATATGCGACCAAGGATTGAGGAAGTGCTATTTTTTATACTGACTGCGAACAGGTTTGGGAGGAAGGGGGTGGGGAAGGATGATAGGAAAGGACATGGGTCAGCAAGTGGAACGGGAGATGAAGAGAGAGAGATAGGAGTAGAACCTAATTAGCTTATTAGCTGTTAATTAATTAACTGATCTAAATTATCATGACGAAATTGGATGATTTAATTATATAATAGATGACGTCGTTGTGTGCAGGCATGTCTGTCTCCAACTCCTCGCCCTCCCCACTCGTACAACAACTCATCTCGGGCAACTTCAACGGAGGAAGAGCATCCCCCCAGGTGAGAGAGTGAAGTGATCTTTGATCTATGACGTAGAAGAAATGGTTATTCGAATAAATGTTGATCTTTGATCTTTGTGCAGACGCCCGGCTCGCCCTCGCTCCGCATTCCCTCCATCACCATCAACAACAACAGCGACAAGGGGTGAGTGATCGTTGATCTATGTAGTTTGCAGTTTGAACTCTGTTCTCTGTAGTCTGATCTCTTCGATCTAACTCTCTGATTCCTTATCTGGAAGCTGGGAATCGATCTGTGATCTCGGTATTTTGTAGTTTATAGTTCGAACTCTACTAGATGTAGTTTGATCTCGTTCCTTTCTCAGAGATCTGGACGAGAGTGGCTACTCTTCCCACTCTGTGGCGGACAAACTGGCGGCCATGGTGGGCCTTCGATCTCTCAATGGAATGGGAGAGACTGAGAGAGGAGGAGAAAATGAGGAGAAGATGGACAAGAACAACATCTTCGCCAGACTATTCAACAATCAGGTACGGTAGAGGGGGGATTGGTACGGTAGAGGGAAATGAAGAGGAAGGGGGTGCAGCAGCTTTTGTGTTTCAGCGTCCGTAGAAGAAGAGACGAAGCGGGGTCGTACGATCACATCCAGCTTTCGAACGAACAAACAAAAATGGGCGAATTAGAGTGGAGTAAAATGAGATTAATTAATTAATGAGTGCTTAATTGCAGCCGCAATCGCTGTCGATGTCGGCCCTCTCTGCCTTCAATGGAGCGTCGGCTGGAGTGACGAGTGACTACAAGTCGTGCACTTCCGATTCCGTCGATGGATCCAGTGTCACTTTTGATGATAGAAAGGTGAGGAGAGGAGTACGGTAGATGACGGAGTGATTGGGAACTGAGTGGCTGTGGGATTAGAGTTTCACCAATGATTGAAATGAAGAAGTAGTTCCATTCCGATGATAACAAGCACCATTTTATTATTATAAATATTCAGTGTGAGCGTGACCGTGCCGTGGCCCGCTTCGCCTCTGCCATGGGCGAGAACGTCGTGAGCGCCGACCCATTCAAGGTATGAGATTATCGATTGATTACTCTCTTGATTACCGTACCCCTCTGTTCACTCCCCCTTTCCTTGTGTTTTACACTCACCGTAATCTTCTGTCCTCTGTTGCTATCGACTCTTAACACTACCCTACTTCGGTATTATCCTCCCTTATCGCTTCCCCCTTCTTTCCCTGTTGTGTGTGGTGGCGGTGGTGTGAGTGTATTTTGTAGGACGACGAGGATCGGGAGAATGTGCGACCAGGAGGAGAGGATAGGAGGGAGGCTGCAGCTGCTGCAGATGAGAAGGAGGCTGCTGCAAGTGCTGCAGAGGAGGAGGAGGAAGCGATGGATCTGAACCAGCTCACTCTCCTTAGTCTGCTCGGCCTCATGGTCGATGGTCAGTGCTCTCCCTCGACCTCTGATGACGTAATCGATGAGAGAAGAGGAGAAGAAGAAGAAGAAGAGGGAGAGAAGGAGGGAGAGGATTGGGAGGGACGAGCGAGGGATGAGAACGATCCACGAGTGATTGAAGTGAGGAAGAGGATGGAGGAGATACGGATGATAGAAGATGGGGGTGAGAGACAGAGGAGAATGGCGTGTGAGAAGATGAAGTTGAAGAGATTGAAGGAGAGTGGAGAAGAGAGGAAGAAGAGATTGGAGAAGATGAGGGAGAGATATGGGAGGAGGAGGGGAGAGGAGAAGGGAGGAGAGAAGAAGGAGAAGGAGGAGGGAGAGAAGGAGGGAGTGGAGGAGAAGAGGAAGAGGAGGAATGAGAAGCAGAAAGAGTATCAGAGAAGGAAGAGAGCAGAGAGGGCGGAGGAGAAGGGAAGGGATGAGGTATTCGTGTCCATTCACTCACTCTCCATCCTTGCTTACTCACTAGTGTTGGAAGATCGAATAATACTATTCGCGAATTGAATTATTCCATCTAACAACACTTTACTCACTCACCCTCGGTTGCCCTTTTGGTTGTGTGGTGGTGGTGGTGTACTGTAGTCGTGTCTAGTCCATCGATCGATCGATAATCTCTCTCTACCGTACTCAATCTCTCTTCGTTGCAGGAACTGCTGCGTGTGCTCATCCCTGAGTACGAGATGCCGTCTCAGTCGGTGCTGGCCTCTCTCATCTGCGCTACTTCGGAGTGCCATTCGGAAGAGGGCGGAGCTTCGTCCTCCTCTGACCCCGCCCACTCGGAGAGGGCGGAGCCTACGGAGAGTCCCTCGGGCGACGAAATGATGCACGAGGAGCACACGCCCTCGCAGTTCGAACAGCTGCTCCAGAGTCTAAGCAGACCCCAGTGCTAGACTCTATTTCCACCCCTTCCCCGTCCCGGTTTGCATATCACCACAAATGTGCCACTCCGCCCCAATCTTGTGCAACACACAAACACCTCCCCCGCCCTTCGCCGTATTTATTCTGTTAAGTACTGTAGTATGCCATACTCTTCCTGTTCGTTTCAAAATAACCTCGAGTGTTTATCGTAATCAATCGATCGCTAGAATTGGTTTGTAGATTAGCCATTCATCATTTAAAACTGCAATGAAACCTTTCAAGTTCTTTCACACTTTGATCCACTCAGATAGCCCCCTCCCAATCTCTTTCTTTACACTATCTTAAATTCCGTAATCGTCTTTCAATCGATGCCCGGCCATGTTCTCATTACCGTATGCACTGATGAATCATACTGTAGCTTCATCTGATCGATCCCTACTCGTTTCTGTGTTCTTTCAAACCCTTCTCAATTGTGATGACTCCTTACTCAAATATGCAATATTCTTCGACTGAACAGCGTGATATCTCTTTCCCCCCATACTCTTGGTACAGTACCCCTTTGATTACCGTACTCATTACAGTACTCCGTTGCTCATTCATCCAATCGATACCGTAGTGTTATTTCCCTGTCGTGCATGCTCATTTTAATATTTTCAATATGGTACGGCATCTTCTATGAACAGAGGCTGTTACATTTTTTTCTCATATTTGTAAGTTGTTCTTCTCTAGGGAACTTTTTTTCTTTCCTGTCCGTTGTTTCTATGTACCGATTTTAATGTGTAAGCCAATCTCCGATTTTAGCGGAGATAGAGCCGTGTGTTTTGAATACAGGAACCTAAGATTCAGAGAGATAAAAATTATTGATCAATGACCACGGAATACAGTTCGTTGCATGCAAAACACAGTGTAATTAATTTCCAAGTGCTTTTCAGAAATATGAACTCAATAAATCAAAACTTACCAGAGTTGTAGAAGAGGATCTCGTTCAAAAAAATACATTGTTTCCGGGAGATATTTTAATATTTATTATAAAATGTAGCACAACTTACGTACGATATTCGGTTTCGGGAGTAGAACAACAAAATACGTGAAGTGCAGTATTATGAAGCTTCAGAGGGGTATAGCTACTTCTGGCGGAAAGCATAGCTACTTCAGTTAGAAGACAGAAATCAGCTAGAAAGTAGCTAGAACGCAGGGATACTTCAGCTCTATAAGCTGAAGTAGCTATGCTTTCTAGCTTCCTTCTATCTGATTTCTGTCGTCTATGTGAAGTAGCTATACCCCACGAGCACCAGGTATAAACAAAAACGGTTTCCAAGCGCGGTCCGTTACCGTAGTCCTCAAATTCACATCTGGAAATGAATGCAAACAGTAGCCATATTTTTGATGAATAGGTGGTTATGAGAGTGGAAATATACGTTTACAAAGTTAAACGTACCAATATTGAGAATTAATTGCTGAAAATATTTAAATAATATTTTAAAAATCAGTTTTCGACAAAATTTTCGAAAATATACCGTATCGAATATGGTGTTGTGTGTAAATACCAATACTGTGGACAACACTTATCGATTTTTCTGTTTCTATTTTCATCGTTTCTTCGTTATTTCATTAAATTTAGTCGCCTTGCAGCGCGGCCGAATAGTTCCGTCGGTTCACCAATCTCCTCTATGGCGGCGGAAAGGTTTCTTTACCCGGTTGTTCTTTGTATCTCAGTGCTTGTGAGTTATATCGACTTCAGTTGCATACAGCTGAAGTAGCGCTGCTTTCTAGCTACCTCCTAGCTCATTTCTGTATTCTAGCTGCAGTAGCTATACCCCACGAGCACTGAGTATTTCATTTCTTCCCTCAGATCCGCGACTCTCGGTGACTTCGCTGCCAAATACGTCCTGTCGTGTGCAGCAGCGACGGTGGCCGAGACATCGACGTATCCATTGGATATAATCAAGACTCATCTGCAGATTGCAAGCAGGAAAGGTTTGTTGACATCTCTTATAGCTTATTTTTCTCATGTATTATCAAATCTCCCTGTTTTCGTGCCACATTATTTGCGGTACTCGGTGCTCGTGAGGTATAGCTACTTCAGCTGGAAGTCATTATTAGCTAGAAAGCTGTGTTACTTCAGCTCTATAAGCTGAAGTAGCTCTAGCCATACCTCACGAACACTGAATAATAATCTACTTATTTTATTATTGACCAATCCTCCATCAGGCGAGGCGAAAACAGCGTTTGGAATCGGGTCGGAGATTATCTCGAAGGGCGGAGGACGAGTGCTCTCACTGTGGAATGGATGTGCACCCGCTGGTTGGTTACTCTTCTCTCTATATTTTCTTTTCCGGCTTTTTTTCCGCTTGAAACTTATTTTTCGAGGGTCGTCCGCACATTTCTTCCATCCAAAAATCACGTTATTTCTGATAAGTTGACCGTTTGTAAGATAGAGGAATACGATTTCTAATCTTGACCCCCTGCACATTTCTAGCTGGTTCTCGAATTTAGTGGTGAAAAATGAGGCTGACCAGAATTTCTTGCTTCCGAAATGGGGTGTTTTTCAGTCTATCGCCACTTCATCTACACGGGCATTCGATTCGGACTGTACGAGGAGATCAGAAATGCATCGTGAGTGGAGAAAATATTTTGGAAAACATTTTAAAAAAGACATTTAAAGAAAAGACATTTAAAAATAAATTTCCGTTCAGCACGAGGTCGTCTCCCTTCACAGTCTACAAGGCGATGGCAGCTGGTCTCATCTCAGGTTTGTATTATTCTTAATTTTTTTTTTTAAATTCATAATCGCCTCCTTAAAAAAATAAACTAATTTTACTGCAAGTGTCAATAAGCCATGCTATAAATTCTGCGCATATTTATAAATATTTACATTAGTAAAAAATATTGATAGTGCAGTATGAATAGATGACTATTGTAGGAGCTGTGCATGCCAATATGTCATGAAAATTTTTAGAGTGACGTTTATATTAAAAATTGTGAGGCAAACCCGAATGGAGTATTATTGAAGGAGCAGTTGCTCAATTTGTCGCTTCTCCAATGGATCTCGTCAAGGTGCAGATTCAGCTGAGACACGTATCGAATAGTGCAGAGTCAGTTGATCATGACGGTGTAGAATTATATCGAGAATCAGAAGCAGTCATAATACTATATGATAATAGTAATTATTTTATTATGTTTAAAAAAATCTTGTTCCGCTCAGTGTTGGGGTAGAAACGTTGGTCTTTGAGAATGATCAGACAATTCCATAGAATTTAAAGAAATAAATAACCGCTTTAAAAATCAGATTGAAAAAAAAAACCAAACAACGCAGTTTCCCTATTATTGTTATTTGCGGACTCCGTTTTGTTTCGAATTTCGAGAAAAATAAAATTTGCTTCGACTCATCCAATGACTGGCTCTCTTGAGATACGCTGGCAACACTGTCTCCATCGTATCTGCCATCATAAGGAAGCACGGAGTCGCTGTTAGTGCACTATTATTATTTGCTTTCGATGAAAAATAATTTTCTTAATTAAGAATGCGAAATTTTTTTATTTGGACAGTTTTGTAAAATGCACAGAATAAATGCATCACTTTAATGTTTTATTTCTTCTTCCCATCAAAAGGCAGTCGTATTCAGTCTGAATGTTTTCAGGAATTGTGGCGTGGATGGATCCCCAACGTGCAGCGTGCAGCTCTACTCAACATGGCCGATATCGCTTGGTGAGACAATAATCATATCTTGGATATACTGCGGGATTTCAGCGCAGCTTATGCGCCGGATTCTTGCTGTTTCCTTTTCCGTTCGAGACTAGAAGATCTGCGAAGAAAAAAAACATGACTGACTGTTGTAGTGTTCGTTACATCTTAAAATGATCTCGAAGCCTACAGCAGTCCGGCTTACAAGCTGTGCTGGAAAAAACCCAAAGTATTCACATGTTAGATGTGGCCTGTCAATTCTACCGTATCCATTTATTTTCTGCTCTATAATTCCTTCTCCCATTCCAGCTACGATTTCTCGAAGCGTGCCCTTCTCTCATCCAATCTCGGTCTCACTGATTCCACTCCCACTCATCTCATAGCTTCTGCTCTCGCTGGTCTCTCTGCAGCACTCGTGAGTACGCCTGCCGACGTCGTCAAGACACGCATCATGCAGCAGCTCAGGTACGGTAACAGCCTGCACCGGCCATCGATAACTAATTTGATTTCCAGAGACTCATCAGGGGATACGGTAGCGTATCGAGGATCGATGGACTGCCTCCTGAGGATCATCAAGGAGGAAGGATTCTGTGAGTGACAATACTAGTTTTTTCTGTCCCTCTTATTTCGCACAAAAAAATGCAAATTAGCCTTATTGTTATTTTTTCGGAAAAAAAAATATTTTTTGAAAGTCGGAAAGCTTTTTTCGAAATTATTTTCCATCCAAAAATAATATTAATTTATCATTTCATTTCTCTTTTTCTTTCGAAAAAGTATATTTTTTTAAATTCTTTTGAGAAATAAATCTGTTAAAAAAGGAAAATCGCGACAGCTCTGCTGTATTTTGTCTTCTTATATTCAGTATGGGTGTTAATGTCATAGACCAAAAAGGTATGCTCTACGAAGAAATTAAAATGTGTTACTTCAGTGTCTCTCTACCGTGGATTCACTCCGATCTACATTCGAATGGCGCCGTGGTCTCTCATCTTCTGGGTTTCCTATGAAAAGATTCGCAAATTGACCGGATCTCAATCTTTCTAGGTGAGTAGCAAATACTCAATACTCATTTTCGTTGTTACGAGTGAACGATGAATAGTTTTTTTTCGCAACCTTGTGGTGTCTTTTTAACTGCACGTTGATCTCATTCAATGTTGCAGACAATTAGAGACAAGGAAATAAGACATACTCTGGTGGTGGTCGCATCACATATTGTTTCTAATATCCCGAAAGGTGCCATGTGTCATAGAGTGTGAGAAAGTGGGGAGATGCTCTTGCTTCTACACTCTCCTCCTGATATCTCTAGAAATTTTACTGGGCTGTGAAATGCTGTGGCTTCTAACTCGTCATTTTCCTTTTCTCAAAAAAAACCGTGTACTTCATGATGCAATCATTGGGTCCGTGCACGAAAACTCCTGTCCCATGTAATTGTTGGATGGTGTAACCTTCGTTTCTTCCCATTGTGCGGGCAGATAGTACACGCAGCTTATCCGCAGAGTGCAGCTCTCAGTCGTGCCTATTCACCCTCCCTCCCTCCTCCAGATGTGTCTAAAGCGTAGACAATGTGCACCGTTCTCTCGCACTCCTCACGTAAAATGTGATTCTCTCAAGTGCATTCTGCCTAAAGTTGCGTGTCCAAGTGCATATTACATTATTTTCAATAAATTTTACGTAAAATAGGTTAAAATGTATGGAAAAAATATAAAATATTAAAAATTTCGTAGCTAGCGAGAATCAATTTAACCTATGCCATCCTTGCCTGACTCTCTTCGTCAATCCATGTTATCCGATCCATCACTTGAATCGAGATCCTCCATAACCTGCCACACTCTTCTCACGAGGAAGTGAGAAGCTCGGTTTGCATAGGCAAATGGGTGGTAGAGAGAGAGTGGATACGGGAAATGTCTGTATGAGTAGGGAGAGAGGCCCCATTCATGATCTACTCTCTCTTGAAGGGAGGAAAGAAACACGACGGGTTAATCCCGTGAATGATCTGCACTGGCTAGTCATGTGGCCATGCTCCCATTCTGTTGCCATCTCTAATAGCCAAATGCAGATGGACGTTTTGTGAATGTGCGTGTGAATGTGAACGTTGCCTGTTACTTTGCTGTGGTACCTCTGAGAAAATCTTGTTTAGATACCCAGTTGCTCTGGTATTTATTTCTTGGCTGGATCCAGGTGTAGCGCCCGCTTTCCCGGTATCGATACCGAAATCCCGGCATATTTTCTGGATCCCTGTCTGATTCAAGCCTTGAAATAAATGCCCGAAAGTAGTCAGTCACATGGTTGGAATATGGGTCTGACAGTGGTTAGTCATCGTAATAGGCACTAAATGGTAGTTTATCCCTCTACTAATCTCCTCTTCTTGAATACGATTCGCTTCCTCATTTTCTCATGGTAGATCATCAATCCACCCTTCCCCCGTTCCACTACTCCTCATATATATTCTATTCTCTATTTTCCCCGACCCTATCCAATCTCCCCCTCCCCCCCCCACATCCTCATTCATTTCTTTCTCTCTCCCTCAATTCCCACTCATTCCTCCTCACCTTTCTGCCATTTCTTTATCCATTTGACCCTCATCTCACCATCTTTTTGTGTGGCGGCTATCAGCCAATAGCCCAATCGAACTGAGAGTAATACCGTCGAAACAACACACCCTAGACAGTAGGCATGCCGGTTGGGTATTTTTCACACCCTCTGGCAGTATCTTTTTCACCGACTCGTTGCCTTGCCAGCTGTATTACCGATCTCTCGTCGAAAGACCGTAAAACGTTTACCGAGCCTGCATCCCTACTAGAAAGTGTTCGAATCGCGTTGTTTTCTTCTTTACTAACAATAGATCCAGTCCTGGTTCGGTCTACATCTCTCAACTCGACCCCATTGACTCTTCATCGGTTCCCCTTATCACCTCAGGTTCCGCTGGTTCGCTTCATTGGTTTGCTCATTCTTCTCAGTTGGGTAGAGGGGCCTCTTAAATGGAGGGGGAAGGAACACCTTCCAGACAGGTCTCTCGATGGTTCCGCCGATAGAGAGAGATCTCACGTGAGTGATGCAATCGAGTCTTGATTGGGCCTAATAGAAGGGTGTCCGAGGGGGCAGAAGAAGGTTCATGCAATCTTCACCCCCTCTCATATTTGCGATTAGGCGTTTTGGAACTGCCGTTAGGAACCGGAAAATATATAAGAAGTATTCTAAAATTGCTCCCATACAGATCTTGGAAGAATTGTGTGGAGGGTGTCTAATTGTAAGCACCAGTTCAAAAATGTACCATCACCCTCACTTTGTTCCGTGCTGCGACTGATGATGTTGTTTCGTTGAAACACTCTACGTGATACGATGTAGATTACACATGTAACGTTCTGTCTAGATAATACATTATCCCCTTCCTTACCTATCTCTCCCCTCTTCCTCTCCTCACTTCTCTCAACTCATCATTGCCATGCCAATCCCATCTCTCCTCTTCTCCTTCTCTCTCCGACCGTCTACCTAAACTCTAGCAGTAACTAAGCTTGCTTTACTGCTCTGTCTCGCTTCGCACATTTACTGTACTTGATATCTCCTATCTTTCCAAAGCAGCTTCGAGAGCTACCTGTGATTTATGGGGAGGGGTTACGGTATCAATATTTGTGGAAAGAGTGAATCGGACGTTTCATCGTACGATTCAGTGACGTCATTTTCTGATCATTATCTGCTCTTGTAACTGTGATTCAACATGGGATCCTATCAGTGCTCAATCCTCCGCTTCTTCTCCTTCTCTCTTCTTGTCTCATCCTCCCTTCTCAGTCCGTCCTCAGCGTGTCCTTGGGTCCTCCCAGTGTGGGCAGATCACACGAAAGAGATGATCCCCCGTGGACACGAAAAGGGCAGTGAGAGAGGGGAGAGAGAGACTGATGAGTAATGCCACATCCCATTTGTAACAATCCAAAATATGGAATTGTCTGCTCGATAATTGGGAACCACTAGGGACTTTAATACAAACACAGTTAGCGTAATGATGAGACAATAGCGAAGAGCGGGAAGTGAGTGATGTGTCACACTCGAGATGGACCACCCTGATTGGCACGAGGTGTCGACTTACTTTTTTGCTGCAGGATCATTTGTTGGGGGCGTGAGTGGGAGGGAAGTAACGAGGAAATAGCGAAAAAGGGCGTATCGCGCGTGGGCAAAGACGTGGCTAAGTACAATGCCCTTTTCACAGTAACCTCCCCCCTTTTTGCTCGAACCCACGTGATTTTGGAATTCTAATTTAAATGCCTGCAAACGTAACGGGGGCGTGATTGTTGTGGAGGAGAAGATACGAGGAATGGGATGGACGGTCACAGATAAAGATAGCCTTGCGCTTCATCTTACCCTGCCACACCTTTCTCATTGAGATCTTCATTTGATCTCTTTACTCCTTTTCGATAGAAGGAGCAGTAAGATGTACCCTCATATATCGAGATGCACTGTAGTAATACTCTTGCAACGGAAGTGAGCGTTGCGAGACGGTTTACAAGTTGCGACAGTATAAGAACAGCCGAGAGTGCAGTCGTATGCAGTTTAGTCTGGTGTCTGTGAGACTACAGTTTTCTAGATAGAGGTACGGTAGATACCATATCCGCATGATTGAGAGTGTGGCGGGTGCAGCTGAGCGCTCTTCCTGGATCACTTATCACTTTCATTATTCGCTATCACCCCCTATCAGCTCGTTTTGTGAGTCGCAGCAACAACGTGGTTGCGTAATCAGTTGATAGAGCGGTGGGAGGAGGAGGAGAGAGAGAGAGAGAGAGAGAGAGAAGACAGGAGGAGGCTATAGCCAGAGGGGCGGAGTAGGCTCGATCCAATGAATTGTATGTGTTCAGCTACTGCTGTTCATGCAACCAGTCTGTCTACCCTTTGACTCCCTCCCTCCACCGGTGGGGGTGCACCCCCTGTTACTGTTAGATGAAGGAACTGATGGACAGATCGGATGCCATCTTCGCTTCTCTTTTATTCATGCCGTTTGATTTCCCTTTATGATCCGGGAAGGTGTCGTATCTCTCTATCCTGATTGATGTCTTGCTACGGTTGAAATGATGGAGAGGGGGGCATAATCTCTTTTCAAGTGTTCATATTCCCACCCATCACTTTCGCTATTACGTACATGCTTCTCCTCTCTTTCCCTCCCTCTCCCCCTCCGAACTTCCCCTCGTCCCTCTCTCTTTTTGTCTCATTCCACCCTCGTTGGCAGCAGCGGGGGCAAGCAATCGACCCATATGTTCATATAGCTGACCGGGGCGGCGCTCTGTAGCGATGCCAGTTGTTGCGCGTTGTGTATGCCATTCGACAATCTTGCTTTCTCTGACTCTTTACCTCTTATCAGCCGCATTACTGATCTCTCAATATGACCGAATGCGAACACCGAACCGGCCTCCCTACATCTCTGTATTCTGAATAATGTATTTTATGATAGTCATAGACAGGCTCTATTCGAGATCCCTATTGTTGGATAGATATGCATGATGCATCCGTCCTCGTCAATTTCAGTTTACTGCCGATCTCACATTGTGTTTTATTCTGCGTGCTTTGCGGTGTAATCCTGCCGAGAATGCTCGGCATTGTTTTTATTGTCTCCCCCCTCGGTAGGATTGGTCGCTCTCGAAGGTTCAGCATCACCGCGAGAGAAGAAGAAGAAGCAGTATAGGGGAGGGGCACAATTGACCTTGTCGATGCGTGTCCCGAGATGAGTATCGTTCCTCCCCCATTCCCCCTTACTGCTTTCCCCCCTTTCTCTCTGGATGGAGGCTTCTCTCTCTCTCTCTCCCTTCCTGCCATTCACAGTTCAATGCCACTGTGGGAGAGCCCATTTCTCGAGTCACTCAAACCATTACCCTCCCTCCCTCTTCCCTGAACACTCAAGCCATCCACTCTAGTCATTACCTTTTTGTGGATTGGCAATCAGTGTCGGAAGAACAGTAAGTAAGGTAGATTAGAGAAACCCCCACACTGTTTACTGTTCTGTAACTATTTCTCTGGACGTCTTCGTGTTTTTGTTGTATTTGAACATTCCGTCTAATGTGCTCATCGTGTTCCGAAGCATTCAGTAGCGTCTTCTCTTCATATTGCCAATCGATCGTGTCGCGTGATCTTTAATCTCTTATTGTATTCCAGATGTACCATCTCCTGCTTGCTCTCACAGTGCTGCCAGCAGTCTTCGGCCAGCAGGTGAGAGAGTTCAAAGATCAACATAAGAATTGATAAGTTGTGATTGTGCATCAGCCGAAAGCTAAGATAAGTTATCGGTTGACGATTGAACTTTGAGGTGAATGTGACTCTCTTCCTGGAGTCGCAATGTCCCTACTGCACCAAGTTGTTGAGAGAGCAGATCTGGCCATTCTACATCACCCAACCTGGAGTAATGAATCTACAGGTATCAAACGATGATTCTTATTCTACTAAAGATCCAGGGTACTCAATTTGGCCTATAGTGTTGCATTGATCATCGCTCCTCGGAGAAATGACGCACGTTATCAGTGATCCCACATACTGGTAGTAACATCCGATAGAATGATAAGCGAGGATAATGTATCAATCCTCATATCTCTTTCCCCCTCTCCTCCTCTCCTCTAATTCGACTGTATCAACAGAGCGGGGGTCGCAGTTTGGCAGTAATTCCATGGCTGTTCATAGACCTGTTCCTGCTCCTTTTCTCACTGACTTATCGGTGTAGCTGACCAGGGGGAGGATTCCTGCCTTATCTGATAGAGTCAAGGAAATGGCTGGAGATGGCAGGAAGATATGGATCGTAAATTACTTACAGTACTCTAACAAACGGGGATCGATTTCTTGTCATTCCAAACCGTAGCCCGAGGTAATGGTGAATCATTGGCAGAAAGAAGTGGTTGGCATTGAGGAGATATGATGAGAACAACGAAGAAAGTGGAAGAGATAGAGAGGGAGAAAGGGGACAAAACACGGCCACCCTTTGACCCCCGAGGGGGATATCATAGAACACGAGGAGAAAGTGGATGTTTTCGCAGCTAGTGACGTCACCAAGAAGCAGAATTGATCGATAATCTATCTCTTTCCAGATCATTCCCTTCGGGAAGGGTGACTGCCAGTACGACTACAATCGCAACTTTGCGTGTACGTGCATGCACGGACCGACGGAGTGCGACCTGAACAGACTCCAGAACTGCGCCATCTCTGTGAGTTGAATTTGATCTTTTATCTTTAAATCTTTTAGAAGACCTGGTTGGATGGTCTTTAGCGTGATAGGGAGCAGTCCACCTTACTAAATTTGTCTTCAGCTGTTTCGGATCGGGAAATTGGGCGATGAGTCATGATATCGTTGATCACCCGCATGTTCTCTTTCTACATCCCGATCCGGTCTAACTCGCAGTTCTTTTTGTCCCTCTCCCTTTCTCTCCTCTACTTTGTATTGTGTGTGTTGTCCTCACTTGATCCCGATGGCTAGCCATTCAAGTTCCTTTCCCTCTCTTCTTTCGCTCTCTTCCCTTTCAATAGACGCGTGGCCTCACTGTTCCGAACGGAGGTACTTGAACCGCCCGAGGGAACGGCTGCCAAAGGGAGAGGGAGAGATGACGTCATACCGTTGAGTAAAGATCCAGGATTGCCAAACAACCACTACTTTTCGAGAACATAATCCTCAACAAAACGATTAGCAACTGTCGGCTTATCCAAGCTTCGACGTTGCATTTATCTGGTCTCGTAAAGAAGTGTCGTCTAATACCCACACATACTTTCCCTTTCGTTCTTCCTATTTTTATATTTCTAATATTGCTTGCCTAATGGGTAGTTGAAAATGTGTTTTCTTATTTCAATAGCTATTTATATTAATAAAATATTTTGCAGTACTTCCCCCGTCGCCATCTCGGTCTCGTCACGTGCATCCAGGGATTGGGAACTCTGAGAGAGGCTTTCTCCAGATGTCTATCCAGACTGTCCCCGAGGACACAACAGAAACTCATCGAGGTAAGGACGCTATTATTGATTGGATATTGGCTACTGTACCAGAAGAAGAATTGGATACTGTAGGAATGTTAAGGTGTGGCTGAGTAATCCAGCACAAAAAAGCGGAATGTTGCTCGAAAGTGCAAAAGGGTGTGAGCACAGACAGGAATAACTGTCGGGGTCAACAGGGCAATGCCCTTGATGCGGGCCGTTCGGCCTGTGATGAATGGATGTATTGGTCTATGATATGGGAGAGATTGGCGAGAGAGTGTGCAGAATGGAGAGAGTAGGCAGACTTCGATTGTGCTTTCAAAGTGTGGCAACACACACATGCACACACTCTCGCTGCTCTTCGCCCTCTTCTTGCACGGTTTTTCGTGGTTCCATCAAATTCGTCACCTTGAACTATCTCTTTCTCTCTCCTGGTTTAGGGAGAGAGAGAGAAAGATAGATGATATCAAAAAGTGTGAACGAGTAAGCACCGAGAGAAGTAGTGCGACGGGGAATTCCAGGGTATATTTGGTCTAAAGGGGAAGACATGCAAGATCGGAGTTTTAGAAACAATTTGAAATCGAATCGTTTTCCGTACAATTTGATATGAATTTGGTTTTCGAATAGATGATTTTTTTTAAAAAATACCTTTATAACAATCTAGCAACGTTAGTTTTCAATTTTTTTCGTTCGATGAACATTTAAAAAATAAAAGGGATTGAATTGCAGTGCTCGACAACGCAGACTGGCGAACTGCTCAACTACTACTCCATGGTGAACACTCACAGGACGGGAGTTAAGGTGAGGGAACCGATCGATAATCACTCATTCATCTACCGTATCTTTTCATCCACTATATCTTCAGCCTTAGTCTCGTTGAACCGAGTGTGTAAGGTATAAGCAGGCATACCGACTGAGTAGGCTATTGTAGTGAATACTTGTTCCTCCCCTATTCGAGCTGGGTAGATCGGGTGTATTGAGCAGGTGAATAGTTTGACTGATTCGGTGTTGATCTACCGTATTCTCATTGAGGTCTACCGTAGACTACCGTATCCTTATTTAGATCTGGCCTACTGCCTACGTCAACGGTGTCTTTTTCGATCGATCGTACCCAATGGCACAGAAGATCTGCGAGAACACAGACTACTGCTAAATTATCGATTGATTGATTGATATATTGATTGATTACTGCATATAGAATCTCTCTCCTCCCCGAATGCTGTTACTGACCTTGATCTACATCCGTTTTGATCTACTTTCACTTTCGTTTCCCTTCCACTTTCTCTCTCACACAAGCAATGCCCGATTCTCGAAGAGTCGTGCCATCTCCCCCCCCCCCTATCAACTTTCACCCATCCCCCGAGTCTTTCCCATAGGAAACTTATTATGTAGCTCTAATAACATGTATTATACAAGCCCCGTCATTTACAGTACCTCTCCCCTGTCCCCCTTACTGATCCGTGCATCCGACATAGAACTGGGTATGATGCATTGATATCGATTTTTTTCACACCGTGCTAGCTCTGTACTTTCGTGTCCCTAAAGTATTTCTACCATAATATAATTGTGTTGTCAACGATGGTATCGTGTCAATATAAAGTATTGATTGGATTCAGAGGCATCACTCGATTTACCATCTCTGAATGGAAAGGGGTTAAAAGCGTCCTTGATTGTATCTCGCTATCCGATGACGTCAAGCCAATTTGCCCTTCGCTTTGCCTCCGTCGTAGATCTTCGGATTGTCCTGCATGGAATTTGGTATCGATTACGGTATGAGGAGTCACGGTACCTTGCTGATCTTGTCTCTGCCGGTCTGCTTGTAGTCAATGGGACAGTGATGTTCCTTGGGGGCACGGTGCTTCTTGCAGAAGGCACGAGCACACGCACACACAACAGACTGCTCAGCCAACTTCAGCTTCGACCGACACACCTGAGAGTACGGTAGTGATTGGAGTACGGTAGATGTACTATTGATCGAGGTACGGTAGATGTACCATTGATTGGAATACGGTAGATGTACTATTGGAGTATGGTGGATTTACTATTGAGCGGGGTACGGTAAGTGTACTATTGATTTTAATACGGTAGATGTACTATTCATTGGTGTACGGTTGGTCAAAGAGTACGATACCTTGCATCTGGTCTTCTCCCTCAGCTCCTTCTGCTTCTTGATCTGCTGGTACTCCTCGTAGGAGGAAGGAGGCACGGACAAGTCACATCTGGAATAGATCAATGGACAGTGTCGACTTACAGTATGCCCTACAATATACCTTGTGGCGACATACAGTATATACTACAGTATACCGCTATTGACCTGCAGAAGTATGTTTTACGGTATACCTGGTAGTATGCCCTACAGTATACCTTATGCCGACCTACAGTACGCACTACAGTACCTGGTTGCATCCAACTCTCCTCTCGTTTCGGGAGCGTCGAAGAACATCTTGAGCTCCTTCTCCGTCACTTCCATAACTACAGATTCCTTGGATGAAGAGGCGAGAGAAGTGGTCGAAATGGAGGAAATCGAAGAGGCAGAGAGGGAAGAGGAGAGGGCCCATTCGGGTGGAGTTGCTGGGACCGAGTTCTCCGCCGAACTAAAATGAAGGAATACGGTAGATGGGGGTACTTATTTACTTTACCGGACCAAGTAACCCAGAGTGGGACCCTTATTCAATATCTCACTGTGTGAATCTAGCGGTCACCCCTCATTCACCCCCTTGATCCGGTAAAGTAAGCTAGTGGCTGAATGGGAACGGTAAGGAGCGATGATGGATACTGTAGGTGGCTAGGGTATCGATTGCATACGGATGACGCCATACCCGATGACTGATCCGTGATCGGGAGTGGAGGAGCCGGACTCTGAAACATTGATGACACCAGAGTCGATGAGAGATTGACGACGTTGACGACGACCCTTGATCAGACTCTGAAAGAGATCAGGGATTAAGCGCAGGGTGCGGTAGATAGGGAGATACTGTAGTATCGATTTATCGAGGATGTCTGTTCGATTTACACCTTGCTGAAATCAGAAAACTTCATATTAGGAAATTTAGATTGGTTGTGGAACGATAAATCATCAGGTAAATGGTAGAAAGAAGAAAAGTTGACCTTCATTCGATTTCTCGTCATAGCGTTCTCCATATCCTTCTGGGGAGTCCATTGCTGGGCGGTCGAATCGGCCGGCTTCTCCTTCCGACGAGCACGGGAGGGACTGAAGAAGGGAAGGGGTTACGGTAGGGGGAGTACTGTAGGTCTATTGAGGACTATGGTAGGGGAGTACTGTACGTCTTGATTGAGGATACCATAGATAATGGAAGGTACGGTAAATAAGCTCTAATTGATTTGCTAGGAAGAGTACTGTAAGTACGGTAGTTGAATGGATACGGTAGGTCACTTACGCTCGTCTGCTGGTCATTCCTCTGATCACGTTGCGGAGGGCGTCGTTGTTGGAGGGAAAGGAGTTGGGCACGAAGAGAATCACGTCCGACGACTGGATACGGTAGATATCAATTGAGAGGAGGTGCAGTATCCTACAGTACACTCACCGCCTTGGTGCTGGTGCCGGTGCTCAGCTTGAGATTCATCAGAATCTGGCAGCTCGACGTGACTCCATACTGCGAAAGGACAGCAAGATCGTCACTGCAGTACGGTAGTGAGCTCTCAATCAATCGACAGGAATACCGTACTCTAGCAGTTTCCCCTCGAGAGACAGCAGCTGACGCTCGGGGGCGGCATCCAATCGATCGGCGATAATGTGCTTGAGATTGCCGATGGTGCAGTCGGGAGCGATGGCAAGCGAGAACTGAAAGAGTACGGTAGGGGAAATATGATCGAGAACTGATTGCTAGATTACGGTACCTCATTGTTGGAACCCGCCATCATAGTGCGAATGTGGACCATGATGGGTGGAGGGAGATTGGGAGGAGGCGGAGGCAGTCCTGAGAGATAAAACGATCAATACTCGTTAGATTACCTTGAGGATACGGTATGTGTAAACCCACCTGGTGGGATTCCATCGGTAGGAAAGGGAGGAGGGGGACCTCCACCATCGGGAGGAGGAGCACCTCCTCCCTTCGGAGATCCAGCTTGTGGAGATCCTGAGGGTGCACCCGGTCCGTCGTCTGAATGTGCAGTGAGAAGAGGAAGGTAGGGTACCGAGATATTGGGGCATTTATTTACTCGTAGAAAAACATACTAGAGCTCATCGGAGCACACCACTCTAGGAGAGCAAAAAGAAGAGGAGTGAATAGAAAATGAAAAGAGAAATAAAGGAAAGAGCAAAAAATAAAATGCAAATTCATACTTGAATCATTATAAAGAATCACTTTGCAATGCGCGCTCAAACGAAGTTTAAAATTACGGTAAGTCTAGTGTTCAACCTGTGCAACTTCTGTTCGCGCTGAAACATAGTTGTTTTGATCCATTTCTCTTGAGTATTTCTTGTTATTCTTTTTAACATGAACAATTAATTGCAGGATGTCGTCATCCCTTCGTAATTGATCGATCGACGACCCTTCCCTCTCCTCGCCACAATGCGCTCTCGTAGTGGTTCGGGTGTGAGGCTGGACAGGATTCTGTTCCTGGCTGAGCAGACGATTATGAAGCATCAAGACCCCGTCACCGCACTATTCGCCAACCAGAGCGAGAATTTCCCCGGTTTGTGAAATTCGTTTTAGAATCTAGAAAGCAAGTGGACAATTGGTTCATGAACACATGATTCCAAACCTACAGACCAGGATTAGAGCGAGAGAGTGTGCAAAAGTGAGAGAGTCCCTCTCGATTTCACACGCTCTCTCACTCTAAAGCCCTTTCTGTAAGGTTGACCGGCCTGTGGAATGATGTGTGAAGAAACTCTCAAAGATGTTAAATCATTTAAACAAGAATTGCCCGGGTACAAAGTACTATCCGTTATTCGTGTTCTCATTATACCTACTTCACCAGCAGCTTTTATTTTTCGTTGAAATAGAAGGTGAATGAGAAGGTAAAAATATTCATGGCGACATCTAGCAATAAGGTTGGGGAGAAACAAATTTACATAATGTTGCGCTGAAATTGGTGTTAGCTATTCGAATTATTGTTTGTTCAGACCACGCCTGGGTGCGAGACAACGTGTACGCTGCTCACGCCCTGTGGGCACTCTATCGGGCATTCCAGAAGAGTGCAGACTTCGATGAGGATAGAGTGAAGGCGAATGAGTTGGGAATGACTTGGTGAGAGAGACTTACAATAAATGAATAGAACAGTCGATGTAAGACGAGACGGGTTTGATTGCTTGAAGCGGAGATTATTAGTGCATAAAGAATGGTGTATTATCGATATACGAAGGCGAACGAATTAGGAATGCCTGATAGATATAATTACATTGAAACAATTTACGAACAGATTTTTTATGTTAAATCTAGATTGCCATGAGCGATCTCCATTGCTTGCAATGGTTTCTTGCGAGTTGCACGAATTGTGGTCCGGAAACGTTGACGAAATCGTCCCATTGTCAGGATACACAATAAATAGAACAGACGATGAATGACGAGATAGTTTAGGTTGCTTGAAGCGGCATTTGCTTAGTGAATAAAGACTGGAGTATTATCGATATACCAAGGCTAACGAATTGGGAGACTTGGTATATTCCAATATTTGGTTTACAGTGTGAAGCTGATGCAATCTCTTCTCGAGTGCATGATGAGACAATCGGAGAAAGTGGAGGAATTCAAGAAGCATCAGAGGGCGTTGGATGCACTTCATGCTAAGTACTCGGCGAGGTACGATAATGGGGTACTGTAGTTAGAGGGGATACGGTAGTATCGTAGATAAGAGTCTTCGAGATCATTCATATTAGTTTATGCGCTTCGCAGTTCTATCTCCATTGCTGCTCGTAGTTCTGAAACAACGAAGTGGCTTTGTGAAGCACCAAACCATTTGCTGATTTATTTCTTAAAGAATGAATACGGAAATAACGCGAAAAAAAGGTTATCGAGATAATTAATTTATGCTATAATATTTACTTTATGGGGAGTGAAACCATTTTCCTTAGCGTTGTTCGCTCTTCTCAAACAATGAAGTGCTTTTGGTGAAGTACAGAATTTCCTTTTATTGATTTATGTTTAGAAGGGGTACGTGACATCGAAGGTCATCGATATAATTTGTTTATGCTATGATTATTAGTTTGTGCTATTTAACGGGAACGTGCCCGCTAGCGTTGCTCACTCTTCTGAAACAATGAAGGGAATTTGGTAAAGCGCAAAATTTCCTTGTGTCTCCCATTTTTGGATATATGAGTTTTGTGTTCAGGAATAACATATTTAGTGATTTTTTTGTTTATGCAACAATAATTAGTTTGTGGCGGTGTCTAATCTCTTCTCAGCATTGTTCAAAGTTCTGAAACAATTATGCGACCTTGGTGGATCACGAAATTTCTTGGGTCTCCAATTGATGGATAAATAAGGTTCTTATTCAGGAAGAAGTTGACAGTGACTGCGGACTCTGAGTGGGGCCATCTCCAATTGGATGCGACCTCCCTGTTCCTGCTCACTCTCGCACAGATGACTGCCAGTGGTGAGAATACTGTAGCTGTTATCGATTATACGAGTAGAGAATCAGTTTCTTACATTGTGATTATAGGTTTGAGAAAGGAGTTGAAATGAAGTGGGTAGAGAAAAGGGAGATGGAAACGAGATAATATCGATTAGAGAGCAGCAGTGTACCGTAACCTTGCAGGTCTACAAGTGGTGCGCAACTTCGACGAGGTCGCCTTCATTCAGAATCTCGTGTGGTACATCGAGACGGGATACAGAACACCCGTTAGTTTTCTATCTTTTGCTAGACAATAAATATGTACCCATGAACAATCTTGGGTAGATTAATAATTATTTGTCAATGCATTTTTTTACAAATAATACTGCGTCGTGTTATCATTTGGTTTCTAAACGAATCGTAATTGTGTGCGTGGCGTAACCCCGATGTTACAGGACTTTGGCGTGTGGGAGCGAGGCGACAAAACGAATCAGGGAATCCGAGAGTTGAATGCGAGTTCGATCGGAATGGTGAAGGCTGCACTGCAGGCACTCAATAGTGTCGGAGATCTTTTTGGAGATGGATCCAAGGTGAACAGAGGGGGGAGAAGGAAAACATATCACAAAACTACGAAAATATTGTTTAAAATATTTTGTCCAAAAAGTAAGCCTGGGAATTGCACCCAGGGATGAGCAGTGCTTTTTTTCTGTTTGAAAGTAACGGACATTAAGAGAAAGCTGTGAAGAAGAGTGAAGGAGTAGTTGAGATGTAACTGTGACAGCGATTCACCCGGGTTTCATCATTCCTTCTAATTTTTTTATATCTCTCCCTTGCAGGGCTCCGTAATTCACGTCATGCCAGACGAGATCGAGCAGTGCACTGCAGTACTAGAGAGTATGCTGCCGAGAGAGAGCTTCTCTAAGGTACGGTAGATTTTCTATGGATATCGATTGGAGGGAGAGCATACATTTTCGCCCGGACCAGATCTCTCATTTTCACACACTCTCGCCTAGCATAAACACGTCAGATATTTCATAAACACGTCAGATTTCTATCGGAAGTTCGATAAAACAGGTCAAATAGGGGACAATTCTTACTAAACTCGACATTCTGCGTATTCCTAGATGGGTCTCGAGTCTCTAAACTGCCTGGTTCAAAAAAAGTGTAAACCCAGAATCTGGGCCAACGAAAATGTCCCTGGGAGGGTTACGGTAGTTCATATTTTTCCCTGTATTACTCTTATTTTCCTCTAATCCAACCACTTTTGTTCATGTAGTGTAGACGACGTGAAGGCAGTTTGATTTTATTCGCGGTACTATAGAGGGCGGCTACCGTAATCAGGGCATTCGTTGCAGGAGACGGACGCGGCGCTGCTCACGATCATCTCCTATCCGGGATTTGCTGTGGAGGATTCGGAATTGATTGAAGCGACGCGAGAGACGATCATTGCCTCGCTCTATGGGAAGTATGGATGCAAGCGATTCCTGAGGGACGGATACAAGACGGTGCTCGAGGTGAGAACTATTATACTTTTTCCAGTCCCCGACAGGATTTGACATTTGACAAGAAATAAGGGGTGATATTAGGGTGATGGGGATTCATTCAATGGTTGATCGTTGTCGAACGAGCTCAGCCAGGAGGATTCAGGTTACGCTGTTGTATTTTAAAATTGGAATGGTTTAATAGCCAATGTTATTTTGGAAAAGGGCGTATCACAACATACATAAATTACTGGAGGTGAGAAGAGGATTATATTTCTTTCTACGCACGATGCGCGAGTGGATTTGAAATTTGACAAGAAATAAGGAAAGCTATGTAGGAGGGGGAATCCCCCTGGGGGATTCATTCAATGGTTGATGAGGTTATGGAATGGGCTCAGCCAGGAAGGTTCCGGTTACGCTGTTGTATTGTAAAATTGGAATACTATTCAAAGCAATCTGGCCATGATTTGAATGGGAACGGTAAAAAAAGTGTTATTCAGGACGGCTCTCGTCTGTACTACAACAAGTCGGAGCTGCAGCAGTTTGAGGACATCGAGTGTGAGGTGAGAGATTGATCTTTGATCTTTAATTTTAAATTTATTGTACGGCGAATCATCTTCTTAAAAAAATGCTCTTATAAGTTACGATGGTAATTTCAGTAGTGTGGTTGGGTAGACTATTGATCTCTCTTCTCTTTCTAGTGGCCAGTGTTCATCTGCTTCCTTCTGCTCGATGCAATGTACAGAAAGGACGAGAGTGACGTGGAGAGATACTGGAGACAGTTGGATGAGGTGAGGAGAAGTAGTCAATATTCGAAGGGCGGATTGAAGTGACCTGGTGAATTGGTGTATCACGTAGGGTTCGTAATCGGAGTATTTTGAAGATACCCAATTCATCAGTCGGATCGGGTGGAAATGTAGATTTAACATCTTTCAGTTTGCATTAATCATATGAGGATTGTTTTTTTAATTGCAGTTACTTGTGGTGTGCCCCGCGGGCTTCCGCTACGTCCCCGAGCTGTACAAGGTGAGGGAAAATTTATTGATACGGGCAGCGTTATTAGGAAAGTATTGACTGAAGAGAGTGGATCGCCGGATCTAAAATGTCCCTCTTTTATGCGCAACTTTCTCCATGTTGCTACACGAATCAATCTTTTTCGACATGATAATTGATTGATTGATTCCTCTCTCTCTTCAGGTGGAGCGTGATTGTGTGTCGGGCGAGAAGGCGAATAGAGGATCGCAGCCGAGGGCTTACGATGGACCCACGTAAGTTATGCTCACAAACAAATAACCCCTATCTTGATGTGCCAAGAGCTTGCAAAAATGAGAGAGCTTGTCTCTTGTTTCAACAAAAAAAGATTCTTGCAAATTATAGTTTCAAACTCTTAGGGTTATTTCTTATTTCTTTCTTTTTCTTTTTCTTTGTTTTTCTTTTTCTTTATGAGAGTTAGTTCTTTGTGAGTATTCTAACATACCTCTTTTCAAGATTACCGTATTACCGGGAAAAAATCGTCTTCATTTCCGATTTACGGATTGATTTCTCTTTGCAATCCAGCCTCACATGACCTAAACTGAATGTTGTTAGAAAAAAAACTCGGCACTAGTTTACTTTACCGGACCAAGCAAACCGTGAGGACCTTAGTCATCATCTCACTGTGAATCTACTGGCTACCGCGCTCGTGGTCCGGTAAAGTAAACTAGTAAAAAATCTTGGTTATGCGAGGTTTTCTGGTAAAAAGTGGGCAACTCTATTCCCCCTCTCGATCTTGCAGTCCGTACCTCTGGGCGCAGTCCCTCTACGTCATCTGCTGTCTGCTCTACGAGGGATTCCTCCTCCCATCCGAACTGGATCCACTCAGTCGGAGAATGGCTGCCATTGAGAGGAAGGCGCCCTGCGAAGTGCAAGGTACGGTAGACTGATTGGGATACGGTAGTGAAGAGACAAAAGGGGTATACGCATTTGTATTGAGAGCGAGGAGAGGAGGAGAAATGAAATGAATCTGATGCTTGAGACTTGTTGATTGCGTGAAACACGAATGCGTATAGTCTGATTGTAGTTGGATTTTGTATCGGACTGTAGTTGCAATGGAATCGTCGAGTCTAGGAGTCTTGGTGTCTAAACTCGATTGTGAAGCCCGAATCAGCGGCGCCCACTTCTCCTCCCTGTGAAGAGGTAGTGAGAGGTATACGCATTTGTATTGAGGTAGAGGTGAGGAGGGGAATTGAAATGTACCGGGTATTCTGAGACTTTAATGACTGCGTGGAACACGAATGTGTGCGGTCTGCTTGTGACAGGGTTTTTTCGGACAGTAGATAAAGTGGAATCGAAGATTCTAGGAATTGGTTGTGAAACCCGAATGGGCGGTGATTGTCTCCCCGTCCTCCTTGTGAAGAGATAGAGAGGGGTATACGCACTTGTAGTGGGAGCGAGATGGTGAGGATGATTGAAATGAACCTGATCCTTGAGACTTGATGACGTGAAACACGGATGCGTTCAGTTTGATGATGAGTGCATTTTGTATCTCACTGTATACGCAATGGAATTAAAAGTTATTGGAATCTTTGTTTCTAAACTAGTTCGTGAAGCCCGAATCAACGGTTCCTCATTCTTCTCCCTGTGAATAGATAGAGGAGTATGCGGATTTCGATAGACAGCCGGCTTCATAAGAGAATTGAAATGCACTGGATGTCTTAGGCTTTAATGACTGCGTGAAGCACAAATGCGTACTCTCGTGAAGCCCGGATCTCCGGTGCCTCCCCCTCCTCCCTGTGAAGAGATAGAGAGGGCTATGCGTATTTTTTGATAGAGAGCGGGATGAGAAGAATAATTGAAATGCACCGAATGATTGAGACTTTAATGACTGCATGAAACACGAAGGTGTACAATTTGATTGTAATTGGATTTTGTATCGTCTCATTAAATGCACGGCAATGTAGGCGCTTACAGTCTTGGTGTCTAGACTCTTCCGTGAATCCCGAATGTGTGGTGCCCCCTTTTGCTCCCTATGAAGAGATAAGGAGAGGTATGTTTCGTAGGGACCGAGATGCTGAAGACAATTGAAATGCACCGGGTGTTTGAGAATGCAATGACTGCGTGAAACACGAATGTTATTGTACGTGCATGGAGTCTTGCTGACTAGACTCTTTCGTGAAACCTGAATCTCCAGTGCCCCCCCCCCCCGCCTCCCGGTGAAAAATATAGAGGGGTATTCGCATTTTTATTGGAGCAAGCTCCTCATCAGAGTTGAAACGCTGGTTTACTATCTGCGTGAAACACGAATGCGTACGGTCGGGATGTGATGGGGGTTTGTATAACAGTAGATGCTAAGGAACTGTAAGTTCTTGGAGACTTCCTGACTAGACTCGGTTAGGAAGGCCGAATCTCGTGTGCCATCCGTACGCCCTGTGAAGGATAGAGGGATGAGCGCATTTTGATAGAAAAAAGGGGTTCTCAAGAGAATTGAAAAGCACCGGATGTCGGAGGATTCAATCGCCGCGCGAAACACGAGTGCGCACGATGTGATCGTTATCATATTTTATATTGCACTGAATGAATCAAGCACGTGAATGCTAGGAATGCATGCTAGATGCTAGGATAATTTGCGTAATGAATTATTTGTGAAAAAATAATCAGCGGAGATCCCCCCTCTCCCCAATGAGATGCCGCGATGCCCATTTGGGGGGGGGGCTACATTGTTACTCTTGCGTAGTGATGGCGAAACTGCATAACTAATATGCATAATTTTGTCGTCCAGGCTGCGCACATATCTTCTTATATCGTCTTTCCAGTCTCCGTCCTCGCCGACAGTGTGGAGGTGCAGGAGGAGCTTCGACTGATCGGCATCCACGTCCAGAGAGTCGACGAACTGGACGATGTATTCTCCGTTCGACCAGCTAGTGCATTGGCTGCCACACTGGCTAAGTGAGTGGGGAGGAAATTATAGAAGAGGAATGACGGGACTATTATTATGACATTTATACTGAATTGACCGACGAACAATTGGATGTGATGCGAACGCAAGACATTTTGGATGTAAGATGAAACAAAAATGTGGTGGTGCTCTCTGCACGACCAGCAAGTGCACTGGCTGCGACACTAGCAAAGTGAGGGGGAGGGAGTGATTTGGAAGGAGGATAGAGAGATACGAGGAGAAGAATTTTTATTATGATATTTGTGTGAAAATGACAATGCTGCAGACCCATCGTTTGTGATGAGAGCGCAAGCAATTTTGGATGCAAGGTGATGCGGGAATGTTCCAGGATTTAGCTGAAAAGGATACGGTTTTGATATTTTTTGAAATGTTTTCATTTCCGAGGCTGGGGGAGGATGAGAGGGATTGAGGATATTATTATTATATTTGTGTAGAGGCAGAAAGTACGACACATTGTTTGCAACAAGAACACACGCAATTATGAATGCAAGATGAAACGGGAATGTGTCAGGGTTGGGCGGTATTTAAAAAAAATTATATTGCATGTTTATTTTTAACGTTTTTCATTTTCCATGGATGGGGTGTTCGATGATCACGGAGCATTGAATTTGTATAGAAATGGGGTCGATACCCAATCGTTTGCGATACGAAATCAAGTAATTTGGGAAACGGGAATGAGATGAGTTAGTTTCGTCTTGTCTGATACACCCTTCGGTTGTGAAGCTCTAACAATGAATTCATCTCAGTTGCCGTTCACGGGATGGGCGAAATTTAATCTAGAGGAAGGAGGAGACTATTTTATTCATTATATTTGTATATAAAGGAGTTCGATAACCCATCGTTTGTGATACGAACACGAGCTATTTTGAGCGCGATGTGAAACGGGAATCTGATGAGTACCTTAAAGGTACTGTATATACTACCTTTATATATACTTATACTATATACTATATATACTTTATACTATATATATACTACCTTTCATTCGTTCTCGTCCCACACAATACGGCTTATTGCGAAAATATAAACTGGTTAGATTTCGCATAAAACTGGTCAGAACTATAGTCCCATAAAACTGATCAGATCTCAATTGATTCTTTCTCCCGCGTTTTTCTATATAGGTTTCGAGGATCAAACCTGCTTACAGCAAACAAGTTGCTCGCGGATATTGTCTGTGTTATATCGTCGATCCATCGTTTGATATAAACGCAATAAAATTTGAGTGCTAAATAGGTGAAACGGAATTGTAGTGGGTGCCTTTCCTTCAATGGACTAGGGCGATCGTTTTATTGGTCCGACCTTAGTTCTTAGAGTTAGGGTAAGTAAATGAAAATATGTCTTTGTTATCTATTTGGCGGTTTCTACATTGCAGACAGGATTGCCCCATATATCGTGGTAGCTTGCTACTGTAAAATCGCTTGACATGGAACACCTTTTGCCTTTGCAGATTGGGTGAGTGCTCGAAGCTGTCGATGACTGGTCGACCACTGGAGAGAGACGTCGGCATCCTATCCACCAGCAGACTCTATCAAGTCGGCAAGAAATTCGTCATATTCACGCCCCAGGTACGGTATTGATTGGTCTGGTTACGGTAGAAAATTGAGCAACGCGGTTTACGGTATTGATTGATGTGGTTACGGTAGTGAAGGGGAAAATGACAAGGAAACAAGGGTTACGGTACTCATAATTGGTTTAAGTTCATGGATCGATCTCGTTCCCATCTCATGTACGACATTCGCATTCTCATGGACGAGTGGGGAAGCGAGCTCACGTCAGTTTGCAGTTTCAGAAGTATCTTTTAGTGATTGTGATCCACTTCAATCCGATCTTGATGTTAGTCTTTTGAAATATCAACAAAAATAGTATATGCTCGTTTGTCATGATCATGATCTCTAATGGAAACTATATATGGCTCTGCTTGTGTTCGAAGCACCCCTGTCTACTAATTACCTAATAATGATGTAATCGTTCAGATATCTCTACGACGCATGGCGTCCCCGAGTGCAGATTGCGGCCGGACGAGCACTCGTCGTGTTGGTCGTCAACAAGGGAATGCTCAGTTCGGTCAGTATCTCTGAGAAAAGGGATTAATAATAATAAAAATAATAACAATGTTTTATCATGTAATTTAAACATAAAATTGGGATGAAGGAGCTTATAAGAACAGAGTGTGAAACTCTTGACTTCCTGGTGTTTCCATGTTACGCGCAGTTGATATATGGAAATGATTGCGTGGAATGAATGATTAATGGTGCGAACTCTCTCGCGGATACAATATCAATCTAGGTGCTCCGTGTTACAGGAGATCAATGCTCTATTAGAGAGGGGTGAAGGTGAAAGAACTGATAGTGAAAACCTTGACTTCCTGGTGTTTCCGTGTTATGCATAGTTATGGAAGTAATTGCCAGGAATGAATTATCAATGCACCGAACGCTCTTGCAATAATAACGATAATTTATGTGCTCTCTGCTGAAGGGCGGGCAGCAATCAGAGATCCCGGCGGTAGCATGTTCCACACAGTCGTCATATTGAAATTTTTGCCTGGATCTATTAATGTGCAGCAGGCATGAGTTTTTTTTCCATAATGATGTGTAGCATATTCGATTGCACAATAATATTCATATTTATGCGAGTCGCGGGGAAACACGGAATTGACCTCAAGTTAAAAGAAATACACCGGACAGTAATGGCTAGGGAAGAGTTGATACTCTTTATTTTTCGACGTTTCCATGTTACGCGCAGTCGTCATATTGAAATGATTGCCTGGAATGAATAATGGACAGAACGTCTCGGTTGGGATGCACAAACAATGAGCGAATTGTTCAATTGCAGGATGGCCTTTCGAGCATCGCGAATCTGTCGATGACTCGATTCATGAAGTCGACGGTGACAGGCACAATCAAGAAGATATCCAATGGATATATTGGAGGAGCGCGGTACGGTAGATTGGATTATCGAGAACTGAGAACTGAATTAGGACTTTATTCGCTCACCGTGATTAGATGTTTCATCAAATGTGGAAGATAGACCAAGCGCGCATTTACCAATACAGCTTGCAATGCCTATGAATGTTTCCCGATAAATGTTCGGTTAGATATTCGATATCGGCCGGCGGTCCGCATTAATAATTAAATGGTCGTAAAAATTTGTCGTAAAAATTTTGGGTTCGCATTTTGAAAATCTCAGAAATAGTGAAATAGTAACTCGAAAATCTTCGAAATTCCTAGCCCATCATTGTTCCCGTTTACTTCTCTTCTCATTCAGACACATTTTCGTCCCACGAACAATACGGCTTATTGCGAAATTTATAAACTAGCCAGATTTCGCGTAAGAACTATAGTTCGAATAAAATATTTGTTCACGGACATTGTACGTGTTTTAAAATGTGTGTTCAGAGTTGTGATGAAGAACGTCTCCGATTTCTTCCGCACGACTGCAGTGAACAAATTGGAGTTCCACGATGATTGGGATGAGACACGATCGGGAGAGAGAATACAACTACTCGCGAGAGAAGACAAGAGGAACGAGAAGGTGGGTGACGTCATCAATAGGAAATTGGACTGTAAAAGGGATGTATACACATTAGTACTCTGAGAAAAAAGTCTCTAGGATCAGGACACCAAGTGGACGTGGAGTGTAGAAGTCACGGCAGTTTGAAGTTTCAGCCATAGCATCTAGTCATTACGAAACACGTGGCTCTAATTCTTCTGTCGGCTTGTGTGATGAAAAAATGTTCGCTCACTTGTAGAAATAGGAGACTTTCATAATCAGAATGACTACAACGATTAGGCAGTGATTGCAAGGCGAAGGTGATCTTTGATCTCTGCAGGCTTCGATGGACACTCCGAAGGGACAGAAGGGAGCGAAGGGAGGAATGAAGAGAGGAGAGAGTGTCAAGGACAGAAGTGCTTACAACGCTGTCCACAAGGTATCGAGCACTTTTACGCCTTTGTTTTGATATTTTTTCCTCTCTCTCTATTGACATTTCGACGCGGAAGTAGTGGTGAAGAAGGCAGTTTTCTCTTTTTTTTTGGGCTTTTTGGGCTTTTCATTTTTGTAAGATCGTAATCCCCTATCGTACCTGGAATCCAGGTTCTGGTTAAATTATGTGATGCGATGTGATTTTAAGTTTATTTATTTTTTTATTAATATTTTCAGGCGTCGATGCGTCATCGATCGATCGTCCTGGACAGCAACGATTCGGGTGAGTGTGCACACATTATCGATTGATTACTTTTGCTTTTGTCGCTTTTGATCTACTCGATTTTGATCTACTCGGCTGTTGCAGGCAAGAGCAAGCAATTGAGTGATGAGAGTGAGTTGAATCCTAGACAAAATATTGATTGGCACTCTCGGGGGGATTACGGTATCACACGTCCTCTGCTTCAATAACCCCATCAGCACCACGCATTTGCACTCCTCGGCACATTTAGTTTACATTTATCGATTGATTCATTCGATGTTAAATTCCCTACTTGCTAAAGAAGCCCCGATTCCATGTCGTTCCTCCCCAATGTTGTGTATACTCCCAAACCTTGCTTGCTACGATCAAGCCAATTAACTACGGTATCGATCAGGCGAATATTTACCGATTGCAGATTTGGTCCAACTTCGTCTGGCCTACACTCGTGGAGGCAAGGCCTCACTCGACCCAACCAACGGCGCTCCAACGACTCCTGAGAAGAGCGGGTGAGTGGGGGAGGGTACGGTAGATCGATTATCGGGAATGCGACACTCACAACTGACAATCGGGTGAACTCGTATGTATTGAACGATGTTGGGCTAGATATTCTATTTCGATCGGGGATCCGCAACAGTGCCAGAAATATCAGTGCGTTCGCGTAAGAACCGCATAAATTGACCTCAAATCCGTACAGCAAAAAGTGACTAGGTGAGTATTTCACAGATTCTGGTAGCTATTGGTGTGGTCAACCAAATTCCGTTACACTCATGACCTGAAATGTCAAATTTGCATAATTACAGGAGGTCAAAGTTAAGCAAGCTGTATTCATAGTTTTTCGAGTGTGGCTCTTCAGGGAGTTGAGTTACGACTTTACTCAAAGAACAAAGAATGGTCGCCAAAATATGGCGGATCTTTCTGTGTCATTTGTTTATTCAAATTTTTATTTTAAATTATTTCCGGAAATTATAAACTCAAATTTCTGAAAACCAGGCCGAGTCCAGTCACCAATTTTCAATATGTTGTACTTCTGAACACGGTCTTTCCGATGGTCACAACCACATGATGTATCAAGGGCCGCTTACGGTAGCAATGTTCATTACAAAATTATCTGAAATACACGAAACCCCCTTCATTTCACCCTCATTTCCCTTGTTCTACGCGAAGTGAGCGGTCTAAAATTCGCACAATTTTCATTTTACACCGCGCAGTTCGCGTCGAATGAGGGGAATGATGGCGAAATAAGAGTGAAATGAGGGGGTTTTCTTGTATTTCAGATAATTTTGTAGTGAAAATTGCGACCGTAAGCGGCCCTCGATACATTATGTGGTTGTGACCATCGGAAAGACCGTGTTCAGAAGTACAACATATTGAAAATTGGTGACTTGACTCGGCCTGGTTTTCGAGAAATTTGAGTTTATATTTTCAGGAAAAAAAATTAAAATAAAAATTTGAGTAAACAAATGACACAGAAAGATCCGCCATATTTTTGCGACCATTCTTTGTTCTTTGAGTAAAGTCGTAACTCAACTCCCTGAAGAGCTACACTCGAAAAACGATGAATACAGCTTACCTTTGACCTCCTCTAATTATGCAAATTTGACATTTCAGGTCATGAGTGTAACGGAATTTGGTTGACCACACCAATAGTTACCAGAATCTGTGAAATACTCATCTAGTCACTTTTTGCTGTACGACGGGTGTTGCGATTCTTACGCGAACGCACGGATATACAGATCAGCGGTCCGCATTTCTGACAAAAGGATGAGCATTTGGCATAAAAGCCGGAGGTGCGCTTTTTTTTTAAATTGCTGAAACAGTGTCAGCAATCCGCAGCTCGACATTTTTTTTGAAATTCTCATCCCATCGCTTGTGTTGAAGCCATACGGGTATTCCGAAACGCAGTGATTCATCCATTTCATGCATCCATCACTATCTCTTTCATTGCAGTCGTCAAGTGACTATCTCCTCCTCTCCCACCATCCGTTCCTCTCCCATCTCCATCCCTATCTCTTCTCCCTCCTCCTCTGCCCTCCCCGTACTCCACGAATCGCCCCTCCAGAGGAGTGGAGTGCTGCACACAAATCTGAGAGCGACTGGATCGGCAAGCAGTCTTAGCGATATGAGGTCAGCTTTTTTTGTTACACAAGGTCGAGATGGAATCAACAATACCTAAAGGGGCCGGTCATGTCTATGGAACGAAACGCCAAATCAACAGTTGCAAAGATCGTTGAGAAAGGGGTTATCATAATAATTTTACCTATAATGTTACTACTATAATGTTATATTATTACCTATAATGGCGGAGCAAGATGGAATCAAATTTCTAGTAGTTTTGTCAAATTGAAGATTATACGAAACGCCGATGGGCCGTGTAGCATCCGGGTGTCACATTGATGGAATTGTACTTTTTTTTCCTCGGCGCTAGGTCGGATTTCGTAATATCGTATCTGCATCACACTTGTCTCTCGCCTCCTAAAGTTCTCATCCGGTGTACGACTTTTTTTTCTTTTTTGTTTTTAATCTGTGATTACCTCTTCTCTCGTATTGCAGTGGCAGTGTTCGTCTGGAGCACTCTCAACTGGAGGAGATGGGAGTGGGAGATGTGGTGGAGATGCTGAGAGAGACGAGTGATCTAGAGGAACAGACAACACTCGTACACTATCTATGGATGAAATTGTGAGTGAAGGGGCGAATTTATGCATCTGAATTTTCCCGATTTTCGATTGATTAGTTGATTTCGTCGCTTTTCAATTCATCGTTCTAAAGTAGGCAATCGTTGAAAGAGAGAGAACGGGAAACTAGAGAGATTGATGATTCACAGAGTGTTTATTTGCAATGGAATGCTGTGCACTATAATATAGCCGGAGCTGAGGATTGATGTTCAAATATTTGAGTGAGAGAGGGGAACAATCAATGAATGAAATTGTGAATGACGAGGGGATCATTGTTTCATGGCTCTGAAGTAGGACATCGTTGATAGAGTGAGTACAGTAAAACTAGCGAGATTGATGTTTCACAGAGTATGTATGTGCAATGGGATGATGTGAACCATGATTACTCCTTTTCGGATATGTGCTTGATAATTAATTAAATATTCTCGCCAGTGGTGCTGACTACGACACTCGATTGGAGGAGTGGCGGGCGGTCACTGTGAGGGAACTGATGGAGGAGGTTTATGAGAAGGTGAGCAGGAGATATATCAATGGAGTTAGAAACGATTGATATGCAGCCTGATGTATTCGTGTTAAACGAATAAATAAAGTTGCAGCAGGCAACGTATGACCAATTATGTGAATCTGGCAATTCATTTTAAAAACACAATACTGAATACTTGTTCTGTTCCATTCCCTCTCTTCGTTCCCTCTTTGTATACAATCTCTTCTCATTGCAGGCCTGCGAGTCTCGTGAGTGGTCTCTCATCCGTCTCACATCGGGACTTCTGAGGAAGAGACTCGACGAACTGCCCAAAGCTGTTACTCATCTACTCGTGAGACAGAAGCAACTAACGGTCAGTAGAGAACAACGGAGAAAATATTGATTTGTCTGCGCGCGGACAACATGTTTTTTTACTAACACTGCGCAAATTTCAAGGGTGGAAAGTGGACTGTTCTCCCTCACCTTTTTTCATAACTTTCTCCAGTCAAGTTACAGCTTCCATACTTGATACAGGGTTGTTAAATACACGTTTCGAAAATTTTCTTTTTTGATTGGAAAGAGTTTCCAAGAATAACAATTAAGCTGGCTGATAGATCATTAGTCAGTTCAAGCAGAGTTAGACCAGTTTTCCTCCCTTGGGAGGGGGAACCTATATGAAATTTGCTAGCTGGAGTATTCTAGTTTCAGGAGGGAATGAAGGGGAGTTAAAATGTTCTGATCTGATCACAAATCAGACCATGTTGAAATGTAAGCAATAACAATTAAGCTGGCTGATAGATCATCGGAGCACATAAAAATGGAAATGAATACAAACAAATCAAAATGTGTATTGTCTAGGTGGGAATGCCTTCCAAGAAGGAGGAAGCGATCACTTGTCCCAAGACGAACGAGGAACTCAAGGATATCATGTACAGAGCGTATGCTGATGATCCCAATGCATTCACACTGTCACAGGTGAGGAGGGAGGCATCGTACATGGGCTAGGGCGTAGCCAACAACAATACCCTCCCGCTTTTTGCCGAAAACCCTCTCGATTTCGGTTCAAGTCGTTACGATTTTGGATCAGACCCTGCCGCTTGCTTTTTGCTCAAAATCACCAGGTTTTGTCACTGACCCTCCCCCTACCAGCAATTTCCCTTGCCCGTCTATCGGAAGGAATGATTTATTGACTATATATATATATATATATATATATATATATATATATATATATATATATAACATATGATGTGGTGAAGAGGGAAATTTAAACCTAGAACGGGTCATGATAACAAGTTGATTGTGGTTTCGCGAGGTCATTAAATTAGGGGAGAATAGCATTTCCTCGATTGCGTTCTCAATCGTAGTAGAAAACATTATTCATGCGTTACACCAGGGGGCTGTATAATCTGTCAAAACTTCACCAAAAAACTTACCAAGTTTTCACTGACATCGTTCAAAACTTCACCAAGTTTTCAATGACATCGTTCAAAACTTCACCAAGTTTTCTTTAGAAATCAGCCATCTACGTCATCAGCCTGTTTACATTTTTGTTTCTGTTGTTTATACTCGTTTAGTATTAATATTTTCGGCAATTTCTAATGCAATTACTATTGATTAACTGGCAGGATCATTCCATTTCATCCATTCCTTCGCTTCCAAGAACAAAATCAATGTCTTTACAAAGAAAACAATAAATTTCATAGGAAGCGTTATAGTGCAGTGTTATATAAGAAAATGGGCTTCACAAGACGATAAGAGCATTGCGGATGTAGTTGTACGATAAAAAGGAGCGAAAAAACTAAACAAACCATGCAAAATTGCAAAAATAAAGAAAAAATGCGAAATTCGAATAAAACGTTCCGATGATTCAGACATTTACACATGACCGATTTTTAAACTCTTCTTTCAACCCAATTTGTTACGTTGATTTAGAATTTGCTGGAATTTCATTATGAAAACAAGGATGCAACAGACCATCAGCACCCAACAATGCCAAAAATGGAATTTTAGCGTTCACTTCATTGCGCCTCAAATTCCCCTCTAAAAAAGGCTCACATACATGCATACTTTTCCCTCTCTCGATTTGCGTGCTATTTCTCTTTCTCTAACCAAACTTGGCCAAGTTCCGTTTAGAACTTCGCCAAGTTTTCTCGCACATTTCCGATTGAAATTTGGTTAGAGTGACGAAAATAGCATGCAAAATTGAGAGAATTAGAGAAAAATCTGCCATGTTTTTAGCGATGTTTTTTGCCATATTTTCTCGCACATTTCTGACAGATTATACAGCCCCCAGTTTGAAGACATTTGGTACGGTTTTATGCATGTGAGAGTGCGGCATTGATTAGTTTATTCATCATACACAAATCTGATAAGATACTTGATCACTCCTCTTCGTCTTTCTTTCTGTTGTCATCAATAGAATTGGTTGCATCATCCACTTCGATGTCGAATGTCTGGAAGGGTTGAGGGGTCTCGAGAGAAATATCCCCTGTCTTGTAGGGTGACGCCTCCGTTAGCTCGATCTGGTCACCTGAGATACGGTAGAAGTAGATTTTATATGGGATAGGGCGCAGCCAACAACAGCACAAGAAACCCACCCGATTTCGGTTTAACCCGTCACGATTTTGCATCATCAGCCCCTACCGCGTTTTGCTATAATTCATCAAGTTTTGCCACTGACCCTCCCGGTTTTGACCTACCAGCAACAACCCTTGCCCATTTATGAAACAGATAATGTAGTATATTGTTTGATATTTTATTGTATGTTGGATATTGTTTGATTGCTCACCCGTGAGAGTCTCCTCATCTGTGTCCTGAGCAGTGATTGCGAGGGATACGGTAAGCAGAAGGAAAAGAGAGAAGGGGAGAGTACGGTAGTAGGGGAGCATTTGAGAGAGACGTGCAGTGGAAACTGAAAGAAGGAGTGGAAGTGAAACTGAGACTGGCGAGGAGATTTGTACTAGTGGAGGAGGAGACTACTATGATTGGATGTAATTAGGTGGTCGGGTATTCGGAAGAGATGAGAGAGTTTGCAGAATGGAGAGAGAACAGAGAGGAGGAAAGAGATGGAAGGCAATTAAAATGATTCGAATGCTCGTGCCATTCTGGGATGGGAGAATTGATCTTTGATCTTTCAGGAAATCATCGTATATCTCGGCTCGCTTGTGAGAACGGAGCCCAAGCTGTTCACGGAGGTCTTCAGACTGCGAGTCGGCCTCATCATTCAGGTACTGTATTCCACTATTACAATTTCACAAGCACTTGCCCAGAGACTCTCTGGGCCAGAGTAATAAAACGTTCCACTCCAAACATCATACATGGCTGCGTGAGAGCATGACAAAACAACATACACGCCGAGGTGTTGAAAGAGAGTTCTAACACCAGTAGTCCAGTTCATGAACGTATAATTTTTAAAAAAATTACCGTATTCCTCAGACACCAATCCCTTTATAATCGATAAAGTTGAGGTGCTCGCATCGGAGCTGGCGCGACTGCGCAATCTGTCGGCTGCGGATGCACTGCAGGTGAGAAATATTATCGGTTGATTTGATGATCTTTGATAATTGTTTGAGGATTGTGCTAATTACCTTTACGTTTACTTTTTCCTAATTTTATTGCGCAAAATTTATGTCTCCTTTTTCGGTTGTGTCCTTTACTTAAATATGTCCCTGGGGGCTTATCTACAGCCTTTAGATATCATATTTGATTTATTGATTGCAATTTTTCAATTTATTAATTTCCGCTGATCCCTTTCCCCATTTCAGAATCTGCTGACGATCTCTCCATTCGAAATGAAGTCTATGCTGTTCCTCCTTCTCTCTGGACGATTACTCGAGGATGCGAGTGAGGGAGGAGAGGGAAAGGGAGCGAGAACGGGCATTGGAAGCTTCAGAAAACAGATTGAGGAGAGAAAGGTACGGTAGCTATCCATCAAGGAGTACTGTAGGATAGAGTTTGAAATTCGGGTAAATAATAAGAAGACAACTTACATTCTTCATTTCGCACACTCTCTGTACATGTAGATTGGTGAGGGAATGTGTGAAATGTAGAGATTTTATCCAATTATTTACTCGAATTGCACACTCTACAGTAGGATGGGGAGTATTGATGGAGCCAGGCACAGCAATTGAATCGATTGCAGTCAATGCGCAAGTCGATGAGAGCTGAGAAGAAAGAGGACAGGGACAGCAATGAGAGCGGATCGTCCTCCAAGTCACTGTAAGTGATGATATCGATTGACGAGCTATCGAACTCACAACGAAAAATATTATCTAGTATTTTGAAACACCTCATGTCGAGACGAAGGGTTTGAAACTCTAATTTTCGAGAGAGTGCACTAAAAGGAGAGACGCGATGTCTCTGTTTCGCACGCTCTCTAACTTTAGAGGTTCAAAGCGCTGGGTATATCAAGATTAGAGTTATTTCTCTGAGAGTGATGATATCGATCGATGACCTACTGTAATCTCTAGAAAAAAATATCATCACAAAAATATCATCACATTGATGCACTATGATCTACTTCCAGTGAGGAGTCGGGTGAGGAATCGGAGGAGAGCGGTGAGAGTGAGGAGGAAGTGTTTGGAATCTGGTTGAGACATCGACGAATCGATGGAGCACTCAACAGAGTACCACCCAATTTCTATGCGGTTGGTTGATTGATTTTGTTGTTTTTTTTAAAGAGAAAAAACACTGTTTCAAAGAGAAAGTTGAAAGTAGTTTTGAATAGTTAGTAAGCGTTCTGTCGATTGTTTCTGTATTTTTCTGAGAAAAAATGCTTCAAAGTGAAGGTGAGGAATTTAATTATTTATCGTGCACCACAAGCAACTTTCTGGTTGTCATTTTTGTCAAGTGGTTTCGGAAAGATAGGCACGCTAGTGTTTCAGCACCGAATGAAAGGTGCAGCGGGTTCAACATGCACTGATTCGTCTAGTAGTGCTTTGAATAACACAAATTGCAGACCCTATGGGACACGCTGCATCGATTCCCGCAAGGAGTGAGAGTGAATGGAATCACGCTGCATTGGGGATTGACACAGGTGAGAGTCCCGCCTCCCCATTTATTTCCCTTATTTATTAACAAATTTCGAATCCTGTCGTGGGTAGGCAAATTATTCATCATTAGGTGAACTATTATGGATTAGCTTTTTCTCGCCTTATTTTTTTCTTTTTTTTCTAATCCATCAATCTTAGCGAAGATTCGCTCCGCATTCAGAAATGAATCATTGGTGAAACGAGGAATCACAGTTCTTTTTAAGGTGTGGGAAGTATTTGTAGGCTCTGATACTTTGAATTTTATCAGGAAATGACTCGACGAGAGATCAAGTTCGCCCTGGAGGTCGAGGAGGTGCTCAACCAGATTCCCGAGCCGGAGTATAGGGAGTTGGTGAGTGGGACGATGAGGAGTACGGCAGAGTAACATCAAGACATGATGAATATCGATTTCCCTAATTTAGGTAATCGAGACGATCTACCTCGTGGGTCGACTGGAGAAGTTGACTACGGAGTACTCATCTATTCCCTCTGATCGACCAATCGATATTGACACGATCATACAGAGGGCCAATGCCATCTTTGTGGAGCAGAATGTGAGTTGATCTTTGTTGGCAACCACCATTTCCTTAGGTTGATCTTTCATCTCTTCTCTATTTTTTTCTAGTATTCGAATTCCTTCAAAACAATTTCACGTAATATTTGACCTCCGTTTCATGATTTATGCACACTATCGGTTAGAATAAAATGAATGTAATCTTCAGCGTCAAATGGAGACGGAAGTGCTGGATTGCTGTGCGACGGGGGAGAGCTGCGACGGAGCGAGAGGTGATCTACCGTACTCTTATCGATCGATAATCATCCCTGATTCAGGAATCTGCAAGCATCTCTACGACTCGGCCCCGGCAGGAGAGTACGGTACCAGTCATTACATCATCAAGTCACTCTGCTCTTTCTTTATGCATTGATTAGTGTAGACGATTCTTTCTGTGTTTAGCGACTTTTCAAACTTTCATAATTTGCTCATATTGTTGCTGTACAGGTAGCCTAGACTGTATTTCCTTTTGATTACTTTGAAACAGAGTGTAATTTTTTATTATCTTTGATCTTTTAGCATAGTATGCTGTAGCCATTGAAACCGTCATAGGAATCTCGTGCTAAATTTTCTAGTCTGCGATAAAGTTTCCAAAAAATGGAACCCAACTCTACATAAACTTTAGGCTCGTGGCAGAATGCACTGTGAAACAAGAGTTGAAAAGGCGAAAGAATGGTTTATTTCATTTTTTGTCTTTTTTTATTTGATCGAAGGAGCGGGGTCCTTTATCTTATGCTAACCGTCGAAGGCGAAAGAGATCAATATCCGTCATGAATACAATTTAGAGAGAGCAAACCCTACACCACCCGCTCCTTCTCTTCTTTTTGTTCCACAGATCGGAAAGTTGATCGGAAGATAACAGAGGGCTCGTTTTTGAATCATCACTATTCAATCTTCCGACCAACTTTTCTTGCTATTATCTTCTATTCCCTTTCGATTCTTCCATGAAAATACAATGTGGACATCTACATTCTACACTGTGAAACTCGTAATGCTATCGTAATCGCCACGATTTCCGTTCGGTGCCGAGTTCTAAAAGACTTCCTCGGTTTGGCTCCCGAATGAAATTCGCGGCGATACGGTAGGTGAACGAGAATGATATGGTAAGTGAGAGGATGTGTTATCCGGGATAAGAGAGAGCACCGAATGGAGGAGAAGAGATAAAAATCAGATCTGCAAGTAGAATGGTTTTTAAAAATATTTCTTCTCCCGAACCGAACGATAACTGATTACCGTACTTCAATGCCTAGGGGTTGAAAGGAGGCGGCGGTTGATTCTCGTTGTTAAAGGAACTACCGTAAGAAGACAGATTACGGTAGTAGTCGAGCTCCTGAATATTGATTTATCGTGTTGCGGTAGGTAGGCATTAGCTAATAGTCAGACAATCGCGCGGGAAAACATCTCTCTCTCTCTCTCTCTCTCTCTCCCAGCTAATCCTCACTCTTACTCTTATCGGCGGATAAGATCAGCAGGGGGCTCTCTTCTCGCCTCCCGCCACTCACTTATCTCAATGACCAGCCATATTTACAGTACCCCTACCGTGATCTACCGTAAGCTTCAATGAATACCTGTTGCATTATTCTGACGGTATTCTGCAGATCTCGATTTTTCATTTCGAGATCTTGATTAGTCCTCGTGAGTTCACCGATTCGTGTCTGCAATCGATACTCTCATCTACCTTATCTTCAGGGGGATTACGGTAAACTACCGTACCTGATTCTCTTTCTCCTTCTTTGTTCTTTCTCTCCGCGACTTTTGCGCCGCTTCATTATTCCTGTCACGCTTGAGACGGTATCTGAAATTAGCTACAGTAATGGGTGATCGATCGATTGCAGACTGATCTACCGTAACCGGCAAGGGATACGGTAGATCAATGTCGTCGATATCGTCGCTGACGTAGGTACGCTATGGTAGGTCATCAGTGCAGTAGAGGAGACGCGAGAAGCGTTCGAAGACTGACTGTGAACCTGCAATTGAATAAACCCCGACCCCGCTCCTAGCATTACCGAAATAAATCAGTGGTCGATTGGCCTAGCGTCAGTGATTACTGTAATGATACGGTAGATTCACCTCGGGTCTTCTTGGGGCGACTTCTTGTTCGGCTTGGATGATGCTCTCACAGAACTAACAGATGGAGGAGTGTCACCAAGTTCGGAACCTGAACGAGAGATCAAAGATCAGCGAGAGATCATGAAGATCTAAATATGATGCTAAAGATCAATTATCAATCTCTCACCAGACTTGACTGTCGTGTCGGGGTAGAAGATTGCTGAAGTGGGCGTGGCCGGAAACTGCACCATCATTGGCGGCCAGCTGGAATACGGATCAGAGGTGTACGATAGATCAGATTACTACTATATCATTAAGAAAGTACGGTCTTGGGTACAATCGGAGCCGCTCTACGGCAGATCAGCCATTGGGTATTGGCTGAGACAGTCCGCCAGAGAGTTTCGTGCTCGGTAGATCACACCCTCTAGCAGTATCTCCACCTCATATGACCGATCACTACCCAGCCAGGGGTTTTAGATTACCCGATTCGAGAGAATAACAAAAGGGCCAACTCACTATGCGAGATACGCCTGATCGTAGTAGATGGGTACGGTAGGATGTTCCTCTACAGTAGGCACGAAGGGTACGGTAGCGTCCATCTTCTCAGGGGGAGTTGGGTAGTAGGGATACGGTAGGTTACCTTCGGCAGTGTTGGGCATAGATAACTATTGCGCAACACAGTCTCGTAAACGGGTCTTGATAACAAGTGCGGAGGGTACACCAGAAGGAAGACTCCGCCCCTTCCACTCTCTCGATTCCACACGATCTCACACCAGATTCTGCTTGTCTGTCGTCTCTTGTATTCCCTCAGTCTCTCGTCACTCTCTCATTTCTGCCTGATCTCTCGACGATTGACCCGGACTCAATGCGGGAGATTGAAGACAGATCTCAAAGAATGGAGAGAGACTTGAAAGAGGAAGAGGGGAAGGATGGGTTACGTAGTCATTGCGTCATAGTTCAAGAGAGGGCAGCAAAGACAAAGGGGATACGGAAAGTGGAGTGTGGCGATGTAGACACAAGTAGTGTCACGAATATTATATCCTAGCTTCGTATTTTAGACTACTAGTGAAACGTGTACAAAGTCTGCGGTTCAGTAAACTCAGAGGGAAATAAGTCTACGACTCTAGACTTATGGTCTGAACAGCGACGACTTTCAAAGTCTAACCGCCTCGCTCCTCTGTGCCTAGTAGACTTTGAAGTCGTCGCGGCCCAGCTTAGACTTATGAAGTAGTAGACTTATTTCCTCGTGAGAAGTGACCCATTCTAGACGAATAGCAATTGCCAAATGGTGATCTTTGATCTCCATCTCTTCGATATCTAATCATTCCCAGTTCCTCAGTCCAATCCCTCAAATATCATCCTTATGAAGATGCATCTAGTCGTCTAATCAATCCCGATAGCCATCTCCAGCAATTCCGCGGGAATGAATAGAGGAGAGAGCGAGAGAGAGAGAGACCCGGTAAGGGGGGGAGGTACACCTCCTACAGTAATCCCCATCTGTCTCTCGAGCCACAGGTATCTTTATTACACTCATTACGCTAGCAGTTTCTTCTATTCACTATCTAAGGGGACCTATTGACCGAAGTCTTTAGTGTTATGGGAAAAGCTGATGAGACTGGAAAATGATGGTGGTGATGTTTCTGCGACTTTTTCTCATTTGTTATGAACACATGTGGACTTCCAATTGACATCATGCTGATAACATGACCAGTCTTTCTGTTTGATCAACCAATCTCTCTCTCTCTCTCTCTCCTTCTTCTCTTTTCACTCTTCTCACCTCCGTGAGACAGCCATCGAATGGGGCCGAGAGTGAGACAAGGACTGGACAGTCTCTCACAAACTCTCTCACACTGAGAGGAGATCCGAGTGGAGATGAAAGAAGAAAAGAAAAAAGAGATTAGGATGGCGACTAAATCATGGTTAGGTATTGAGATCGTATTAATCCATGGATTGCAGTGATCATGTCATTACTAGGCTGACATTGCTCAAATATTTACTGCATACAATTTCTGTTGTGACATGTGAATTACGATTGGTGACAATTTTTAATTTCAATACTGTTTGCTTGTTTATCGATCAAATGTCTTGGATCTTGGATTCTTGATGCCATCCTATCAACGATTGATAGGAAAGTAGAGAACGCCAGAAGGAAGACGCCTTCGTTCTCTCCATTCGACACAATCTCTCATCTTTCCATGTTCGTCTGTCGTCTCCTCAATTCCCTCAGTCTCTCACCACTCTCACAATTCTCTCTGCACTCTAGTCGATTGACCTGTGGTAAATGCGGGAGAGTGAAGACAGATCTAGATATAAAGAGAAGAGTGAATGGAAGGGATGCAGAGAGCTAATAATCAATCAATAGTTTTCGAGCAGTTTCGAAATTCGCACAATACGGTGACCTTTTGTCTCAACTTGATGTCGTATATCTAAAAAGGCGTTGAAATAGAATCCTCATGAATTATACGAAAATGAATCCAGTAATAAATGTGTGAGATTTCTAAGCAGATGAATTTAACTTCTACTAAAGATAGTTTCCGTGAAATACGAATTAGAGAATGGAAGAAGGATTTATTCGTGGATTTTCTGAGATCAATTTAAAGATCGATGATTACGGTACTTTACGAGATCCTACATCGCGAAGGTTGTAGATGTCCTGAATATCGATTGATCAACTAATGGTTGGTAGATCCCATCATTCTGTACGCAAGTCTTATCATTCTCATGAATTCTCTCAACTCGATGTCTCCACTTTTCAAGCTACAGTATCCGTACCGTATCTCCATCTACCGTATCCAATCAATACCTGTAGCTGCTCGTCGGTCTCTCTCACGTATTCATCGTACTTCTTCATCGTCTCCCCATAGTAATTCATTTCCACTTTTGGTTTCCGTGATTCGCGACTATTACGTTCCTCTTTATTCCTGGATAGACACAAAGTTATGAGAGCTCATTTGGGGACAAGATTGCTATCTCAAAAGCTTTATTTCGATCAGAAACAGTATTTTAGGTGGGATTTTATAAAGAAAATTTTAATGGATCTCATCCATGGAGTAGGTTTTCATCCGACTTATTGTTAGTGCCGCTCATTTGTTGTATCCCTTCCATGTTCCCTCCGCCATAATTATATAAATAATCTGAAAGAGATACCTGCATTCTGAAGAGACGTCTTCCTTATTGTTGTCGTATTCAACAGGGGAGTTGCACACGTGTGGTAGACCCAACTTGTTACCCATCTTCACTGGACGAAGCAGTAAATAGATGAAGAGAGGGGAATCAGCAGCTAAACAGCCTCTCAAATGATGTCTCAAACTGATTTTGAAAGAACAATGATATAATGTTGCGCCAGAGGGAGACTCCTCCCAGTTCACTCTCTCAATTCCACACACTCTCTCCCTCTCTCTATATTTTTAGAGTCTCTTTGCAATATCGCTGTCGCGTCGTTTTGTTAGAGAACGACGAGAGAGTATGGGAACGGAGAGGGTCTGCCAACGAGAGTATTTTAGCAGGAAGCTGGCAGATATAATCGATAATCCGTGAGATGGACAAATTATTTAAAATACTCGATTTGAGAAGTTTCACATTCACATTGAATAAAATTTACCTGTCAAGGAAAGTCATCGGCAAGAATGAATACATTCAAATTCGATTTATGATTTCTATCCAATAATGATCATTTGTTTATAAAGCAATTGAAATTTGCACATACATTTTATTCGGGTTTTATTTAGGTTGGAGATGCAGAGTAGAATAAATACTGAAGAGACCGATGAAGGTAAGAAAATAATCTAGATTAAGTAGAAGTGAGGCTTTTTTTAAGTTGAGACAATTTACGGCGGAAATTATCGACCCAATTCAAATATACTAACTCGTTCTGGTCCGATCTGAAATTTTTGAGACACGATAGCTTATCCTTGAACATCGCCTGTATGTCATACACTCTTCTCTCACCCCTCTATCTTTCGCCTCATCTTATTCCGTGGCGCAATCGGCAGCGCGTTCAGCTGTTAACCGAAAGGTCGGTGGTTCGAACTAGGGTTGGTAAAATCGGTGAAGCTCGGCACACGGTTAACCGTCCCTTTTTGCAACGATAAAGCCCGCGAAAAGCCCGTCATCGAGCCGATTCACCGTGATCGAGAGAGAGCGCGCGGTCCGAGTCGCGAGCCTAAGGTTAACCACTGGACCGCGGTCCTTCGCGGTCCAGCGGTGAACCCCCGTCTCGGGTAAGGAACTTCCTGAGTTCTCTCCTTACCAGTGAAGCCAGTGCGGCGGTCTGTATAGCATCCTTAGTGAAGTGGTTGTGTTTTTTGCCTTCCATCCGCGCGTCGTTGGTTCGATTCCCCGACGACGCTCTCTTTTTGCTCTCTTTTATTTTTTGATTGTTCTGTGTTTGTACTCGTTTTCATTGTCTCCTTTTTAGATGTCTGTTGATCCTAGTCCAGCCTCAGTCATTTGGGAACATTTTGTGCCCATTGTCGACTCCGATTGAGAAGAACGGGCAACCACTGCCCTCGCAAGTAAAGCAGAAAATCGAGTTCTACGGCGACGATGTGGCGTCATCTCGAGAGATAAAATGTAACCAAATGACTGAGGCTGGACTAGGAACGACAGACATCTAAAAAAGAGAAATTGAAAACGAGTATAAATACAGAACAATCAAAATATAAGAGAGCAAGAAGGGTGCTTCGTCGAGGGATCGAACCAACGACGCGCGGGTGGAAGGCAAAAATCACAACCACTTCACTAATGATGATACACACTAGCTTCGCTGGTAAAGAGAGATCTCGGGCAGTTCTTTAGCCGAGACGGGGGTTCACCGCTGGACCGCGAAGGACCGCGGTCCAGCGGTTAACCTCGGGCTCGCGGCTCGGACCGCGCGCTCCCTCTCGATCACGGGCCGACCACGAGCCGAGGTTAACCTTCGGCTCGAACCGATTTAACCATCCCTAGTTCGAACCCACCCGGGAGCGTAACTTTTGCCACTTCTCAACAATTCGTTTCAGATGAAGATCTTCGTATTTGGGAACAATGTGCCGTTGTAGCCCCCGTCATCAAGGGAATAATCTGAATTTCTTGGTCACTCCACATGTGTCATTCCTCTTATCTGAGGGAAAGTGACTGAAAGCGAGAGATCGTAATTGAGACTCCAAGTCAGAGATAAGGAGAATCTTCAGTGTATCAACCGCAATTTCGTCCCTATAGTCTTCTTTCCAGGATGAAGTTACTACTACTTCTCCTTATTGCGGTTGCGGCCATAGATGCGAAGAGGAGAAGATTCCCTCGGTCCAATGCGATTGCTACGTCCAACAGCGATATTATCGTGGGTATACGGTAGTCGATCCAGTCGATTGAACGCATTACAGTACACCTGGAAGGACTACTTTTTCGAAACGAGGCTCGACAATTTTGACTTCACCAACACCAAAACCTTCAACATCAAGTATGGAACAGGTTTTACTTCCATTTTATGTCCTCTAATATTGTGGACGAAAAACAACCACAATATTATATCTAGAGTAAAGTCACTCTGCACCGTGCAGATACCTCGTGAACATGGACAGCTACAAAGCGGGCGGTCCCATCTTCTTCTACACCGGAAACGAGGGAACCATCGAGGAGTTCGCCAATGCTACGGTATCGATCGGCCGACTACCGTACTCATCAATCGATTGCAGGGTCTGATGTGGGATCTGGCGCCGAATTTCAATGCGGCCGTCGTTCTCGCCGAGCATCGATACTATGGAGACTCGCAGCCTTTTGGAAGTGAGAAGGAGGCTTATGCGGTGAGAGATGAGAGCTACCGTACTTTATTGATTAGTAGATCACCCTCATCCTTCCGCCGCCCTGACAAATCTCCAAAAGGGGTCAGGGGAGATATAGTGTGTAAAAATGAGTGAGTATTCCCACTTCCTCTCCCGCCCTGGCCCCTTTCTGGAGATTGTCATTCAAGTGTTGTTGAGTCATCGGAGCATCTGGCGTATCTCTCATCTGAACAAGCACTGGCTGACTATGCTGCACTACTCACTTGGCTCAAGAATAACGACACCAAACCTGTGTCATTCCCTGCTGAGACGAAGGTCAGAAAAGAGAAGAATGCAAATTTCCTTTTTTAAATTTTTTTTTTCGTTCTAATAAATGGTTTGAAACATATAGGGGGGAACTTCTTGAGATCTGACTAAATCAAAATTTCATATGTTTGAAGTCCCCACAAAGAGGGTTCCGAGTATCTTCAAAAATCTCTGATTCTTGTATTGGACTGATCTTTGATTTCTTTCTAATCGATAATTGGTAGGTCATTGCCTTCGGAGGTTCGTATGGAGGAATGCTGTCTGCGTGGTTCAGAATGAAGTATCCCCATGTGGTCGATGGGTGAGTCCAGAGATCAAAGATCAGATATTTCCTGAACCTGTTTAATGGCTTCGTTTCCTAGTCAATAGAAGAGATGAGATCAAAGATAAGCCTGATGAGATGGCGATCAGTGTTTCGGCCCTCGGTATTAGAGACCGGCAAAACTATAGAAATGATTGAAATATATGAGGCCGTTTGCGAGAGAATCAAACATTGCGACAACAGAGATCGGACAGGTGAAAATACGAAATCTCAGTTGAAGACGGTTTCCTACACATTTGAGGGTACAGATCACGATGGCAAGTATGTCATATTATTCAAATCGGTCTTCGACCTGTTATTCAAATTACAAAATTCAGCTGATTTCACGCGTTTTTGTTATTCCAAAAGAAAGAGTCCTCAAACCATGTCGTGCAAATACTCAACTAGGGTGAAATTGCCTGAGGAATCTAATGGAGGTTTCAGAAATACAAATTTCCGTGTATTTCACGTAGCACTTGTCCATATCCCCATGTTAAACTCAAAAGAGAGGTCTGGGATTAACACAGTATGTGGAGAGTACACACATCGTACCGCCTCTTAAATTTGTACGCTGTTGACCTCCGGCAAATCGAGTTATGAATTTTAAAAGTAGCGTATCTTTGTGGAAAAGCACCGATCTGACAGAGAAAGCGCAATTAGCATGCGATCACCCTCTCATTTCGCACTCTCAGACGCCGCGCGAGCAGGAAAATGATAAATGAGAGGGAGATTGGATGCAAATTGATGACTTCTCTCGTCTGATCGGTGCTTTTCCACCAATATATGTTGATTTAAAAATTCATTACTTGATTTGCCAGAGGTCAACAGCGTACAAATTTAAGAGGCGGTACGATGTGTGTACGCTCCACATACTGTGTTAATCCCAGACCTCCCTTTTGAATTTAACGTGGGGAAATAGACTGGTGCTACATGAAATACACGGAAATTTGCATTTCTGAAACTTCCATTAGATTCCTCAGGCAATTTCACCCTAGTTGAGTATTTGCACGACATGGTTTGAGGACTCTTTCTTTTGGAAGAACAAAAACACGTGAAATCAGCTGAATTTTGTAATTTGAATAACAGGTCGGAGATCGATTTGCATAATATGACATACTTCCCAACGAAATCAGCACCCTGGAGAGTGTCTAAAACAATGTTATCCTTCGACTTCGATTTTTCTACTGTCCGAACTTTGCTCGATTCTCTCGCAAACGGCCTCATATGTACAATGGGCAAGGTATTCATTGTATAGACACAAAGATCGAAGATCATGGACCAGTTTAGTGCGTACGCTTCGTCTGCGCCCGTCCAGTACTTCAACAACGCGCCCGGCGTCGACCCCGGTGGATTTGATAAGGTGATTCTCTCAGTTTCCCACGCTCTCTCGCCCACTCTGACTGGCAAGAGAGCGGGCGGAGATGAGAGAGTGGCTAGAGATAGAGGGCGTAAAAAATCATTCGATATTTGTAGATCACGACGGAGACTTTCGCGAAGAGTGGATGTGACAATGTTGCACTGTCGAAGACGTGGGATGCGGTCAAGAGACTGGCTGCAAACGGTGAGAGACATCAAGAAAGAGGTCGGGAGCGAGAGAGTGTGTGAAACTGTGAGGGCCCCTTTCAATTTTGACACTCTGCTACTCCAAACCCCTTTCTGGAGGGTTTATCGGCCGGTGAAATCAAATGGAGTGAGAGAGTGTGTGAAACTGTGAGGGCCTTCTCACTGTTGCATGCTCTCTCGGACCTAACCCCTTTCAGGAGAGTGGACTTTGAAATTATGAGAGAAGGGAATTCATTTTAGCCGATGGTCAGAAGTTCTTGAACGATGTTTTCGGAGTCGATCCCAAGTCTCTCGTAACTTCTGCCGCAGACGCTGATGGTAAGATTATCGATTACCTAACTACAGTAACCATACTCATTACCGCATCTGAATCTTCCATCTACAGTACCCCTTTGCAGCCCTGAATGACTACATCCGTGAGGGAGTGGAGTACATGGCGATGACTGACTATTCCTACCCCACCAACTTCCTCAAGCCCATGCCCGCTTCTCCCGTGAAGGTATACGGTAGATCAATCTATCGATTAAACGCCAACCGATTACAGTACGCGTGCGACAAGTATCTCAGTCCGAAACTCGCTCTGACTGCGGACAAAGACATCGTCAAGGCCATGGCTGATTTGGTTGCGGTGCGTGTATGGTGTGGGTGACGAAGGTTACGGTATTGGTGGTGTCAGGTGTACTTCAATTTCAACAACAACGACCCTGCCTACACCGTGTGCTTCAAAGACGGCTGCGGAGATGCGGGCACGGATGCATTGGGATCGCCCCTCGGATGGCCCTGGCAGGTCAGTACCCTTTACAAATCATTCCAAAACCGACAGGCAGGAGTCAGGGTGAGAGACTGTGCAGAAGTGAGAGAGTCCATCTCGATTTCACACGCTCTCTCACAACAATTCCCTTTCTGTAAGGTAGGCCGGTCTGTGGAATGATGTGTTCCGTGCTCCTAATCGATAACTGACGGAGATACCGTAGTCGGACGATAAACTACAGTATTCCAATTGCAGGAGTGCACTGAACTAGTGATGACGATGTGTGCTAGAGGAGGAACCAACGATTTCTTCTGGAACGAGTGCGCCATCAACCCGGTCGATGGCATGAGACAGTTTTGCCCTGCATTCTTCAAGGAGTAAGTCAATCTATACTGTAGGCACACAGTATCTGACTGTGGGATACTGTAGGAGTGTTGTGTAATTTCAGTCAGAATTGGAATCAAGGAATGCTGGGAGTGGAGTCAGTCAGGATCAAGTATGGATTCTCGTGGACAGGCGTCTCCAATATCATCCTGACGTGAGTAAAGGGTACGGTAGCTGTGCAATATCGATTGATTCAGGAATGGAGAATTGGATCCGTGGAGAGCGGGAGGAGTGCAGAAGGGAGACAAGTCGAGACGACTCTTCGCCCTGCCCATCACGTAAGATTATCGATCGATAGTTGACTTCGTACCGTATGTTACAGTAACTCTGCCCATCACTTCGATCTCCGTCAGCCGAACACTTGCGATCCCTCGAATCTCAGCTGGGTCAGATACCAGGTGGGAATACGGTAGTCGGATCGCAAATATTGATTGAATTTCCAGGCGGTCCAAGCGATGTGGTGTTTCATCGACGAGAGTAAGTGCACCGCTGACCTCGACATTCTGGATAACAAGCCATCCAACATGCCTACGGATCTGAGCAAGTGCAACGATATTGTCGTAGGATATCCCTGGGGCAACTCAGCACAAACCTTCTTCTCGTTCACTATCATTTTGATTGTTATTGCGAACTTCTTCAGACTGTAAATAGTTTAATACAAATATTTTGTTTTAAAAATATTTCTTAAAAATAAATAAAAATTGTAACATCAGTTTGCGATTCCAATTCTACACAACCGTAATCTTCTGATAAAGCTCGCCCGTGGTGTTGCAGTGAACTTTTCGAGAAGAAACGTTTTTGTTCAAAATTTCGCTCTGATTTCTCTTCAATTTATTGATTTTAGATCAAAGTTGTTTGTGCACTCTGACCAAGAAATCGAGCGCATACTCATCTTTTGTCGATCAGCAATGCGTGCTTCTCGTTTCACTTTCAAACCATTCCGATTCGTACGTGCACAAATCAACGGAGTTCTCTGTTCCTTGTTCTTTCATATAGGGCGAACTAATTCTCTAGTCTCCACTTGTAATGCATTAATGTTGTTGCCCCTCAATGCCCTCTTCAGTATCGTAGTTTGTCCGATTGTCTGCTGATAACGAAGAGTCATTCATTCCTTTCTCTGACCTCGCTTAGGCGCGCCGTTGTCTTCAGTGCTTTCAATCCCAATCTTTCATATCTTCAGTAGACCGAGATGGCTCTTCCCGCTTCTGCCAAGTGTGTCTCTTCCCTCATCAACACCGGAGTCCGCACGGCCACTCGTCAGTCCAGCTCCAAGCCCAAGGTGAGACAATCTTTTGTTGCTTTCTGATCCCCTCTTCCCGGGGGATGGTCCTAGTTCGCGTTCTTTTATATTATTGATCCATCGAAATAGATTCCATGACGAAATATATTCAATGATTTATCGTGATGACGTGTCCCCCCATTTGTGGTGTCCTTTTGGGTTCCTCGCGACTGAGCACAAAGAACGATCAGGCAGAGTGTAGAAGTGAAAGGAGGGAGATAGAGAGTGGGATGAAGGGGAAGAGAAGGAATAGGCGACCCCCGTTACAACACAGAGCGCTTCCTAGCAAACAGCTCACTGCGTCAGAGAGTTAACTTTTGACCCGAGAAGCTACTGGAGTAACTCTATGATTTCTAAGCCGTTTCTAGAAACTTGGGCTAATGAAACTTACTAAAAAAACTTAGGTCATTACGTACGGATGGTTTTTCAACAAAGAAGAAGGGTGTTTTCTCAATCTCAATCCTTGAATGTGTATTGTAGGTCGCTCTTCTTGGCGCCTCTGGAGGAATCGGCCAGCCCCTTGGCCTTCTCCTCAAGCAGGATCCCCACATCGCCAACCTCGCCCTCTACGATCTGGTGGGAACTCCCGGAGTCGCCGCCGACCTCTCCCACATCGACTCCAACTGCAGAGTGAGTAGGGAGGGCAATTAAGAATGTTCGCTGCTCATCGTCTCTAATCGTCGTCGCTAATCCCCGTGTGATTGCAGGTGAAGGCGTACACTGGCGCGAAGGAATTGACTGCGTGCGTGGAGGGCGCCGATGTCGTCGTGATTCCCGCCGGAGTGCCCCGCAAGCCGGGCATGACCCGTGACGACCTTTTCAACACCAATGCAGGCATCGTCAGAGATCTCATCGAGGTCGTCGCCAAGTCTGCCCCCAAGGTAAATATCCACTATAGGGTAGTCAGTCGTCGCGAGCGGTCCCTCTCCATTTTGCTCTGATGGAGAGGGGACTCCCCTAGTTCCCTGGACCCCCTCGTCTTTCTACCAACGACTCGACAAGATTGGAATCCCCGTCCTAGCCGGCCTGGTCACCGTGGATGAGTATGACCGTTTGATGTTGGCTACTCAGATACCAGTTTCGCCAATTCTCAATTTGATTGATGATTCGAGCTTGGTGGACTCAAGTGCAAGAAAGAAGTGCCACCCGTTCGTCAGGACTTTCTTCAGCCTCACGTATCCTCCCCTTTCTTCCTACGTCCATGGTCCTAAGACAGATCTCGTCTATTCCTCCAGCAACTTCAAAGAAGATGGTCTGTGAATGGGAAGAAGACCGATCCTCTACCTCGACCCCAGCCGAAATGATCAGTCTATACTGAGAAGAATGATCCTAACCCCTGAAACCACATCCTCACCAGATAGCGTTACCGCCTGATGTGATAAATAATTGAATTGAAATTGAATTGAATAGGGTAGTGTTGACCACTCGAAATAACCTTTGTTCGAGAGCAAACGAAGATTAACCACGAAACGGAGAACTGTTCCGAAAAGGAGGCGAAACGCTTTGTTCTTTTCCGTTTCGACTTTTCCAGTGGTTAACACTACTATAGAGTAGTCATTGAGTGTAGACGGATTGTGACGTCATTGTTATGATGTCGGACACATGTGGAATTGTCACATCACGTGCTCACTAAGTGTTTCGGCAGATGTTTTGTGAAACAATTGACTATCAAATGTGACGAGTGTTGATTTGTTTACTTTAATCTGTAATCTGCAGGCCATGATCGCCATCATCACGAACCCCGTCAACTCGACGGTCCCCATCGCCGTCGAGGTGATGAAGAACAATGGAGTGGACGCGAAGAAGCGCGTCTTCGGAGTGACCACCCTCGATGTCGTCCGCGCCCAGGCTTTCGTTTCGGAGCTCAAGGTATTTGTGAAAAGGGGATGTAGAATTATTTCTAAAATGCAAGAAACACGACATTTTAACTAAGTATATAATTGCCTTCGTCGCGGAGCTTAAGGTATTGGGGGTATTGGTAATGATGGATAAAATGCTGGAGGCTCACTATGGATTCGGTGAACTATTGTGAGCCTTGCAGGGAACCGACGCCGCCAAGACCGTCGTCCCCGTCATCGGAGGACACGCCGGCATCACCATCATCCCCGTCCTCTCTCAGGTTTGTAGATCGGTTATTTATTGATTTTTAAAAGTGATCTGTGAGTCATTATGACCGCTGAACCAAACTTCATTGCACTCACTGCGCTTCAATGCACACCATTTTGCTTGCAGGCCGAGCCTTCCCTCAAGTTCTCCGAGGACGAGATCAAGAAGCTGACGCCCAGAATCCAGGACGCCGGAACCGAGGTGGTGAACGCCAAGGCCGGAGCTGGATCCGCCACTCTGTCGATGGCACTCGCCGGAGCCAGATTCGCCAACTTCCTCGTCAGAGCAGTCAAGGGAGAGAAGGTGAGACATTTGATGCATCTAGACACTTCCGTTTAGATTTGATTAATTAGTTGTATGAGTATGATGTTGGATGATTGTCAATCAATTTCTTGATTGCAGATCGAGGCGTGCTCGTTCGTCGCCTCTGACGCCGTGAAGGGAGTGGAGTACTTCTCGACGAAGGTGCAGATTGGCCAATCGGGAGTGGAGAAGGTGCTGGGAGTGGGCAAAGTGACGGCATTCGAGCAGGGACTCATCGATGCTGCCGTCCCCCAACTACAGAAGGAGATTGCCAAGGGAGTCAAGTTCATCAAGGGATAAGATGACGATGACTATCTAGAGACAGTTTGTCCCATTAGACACACTCTCTCGCTGGTCGGGAGAGTGAGTAGAGTGAGAGAAAGTTGTCCCACCTCGATTGTCACTCCCTTTTTTGCTCGTACTCTCATAATATTGTAGTTATAGAGTTGTATGCATTGAGCCACCTCTGAAATATTTAGTAGTTTCACTTTTTGATTTGTCCGATAAACTGTTAGAGTATGAGTCAATATTGCATGTGTGTCAGAGTATGTGTGAGAGGACGCTGAGAGATATCTCTAATGGGAAAGGAACAATCAATTAGCGGTTATTATAGTATGCTATCGCGTACAGTAGGAGGATTGATTCGAAGTGGATTGAGTAGTGGAAGGAGGGCGGTGAGACCCTTCAGTGCACAGACTGGAGATGATGATGGAAAGGTATGAAAAAAAGTGTAAAATAAGCCAGCTTTTTGGTGCTTAGTCTTTTGGACATTATCAGGGGCAGTAGACGCACTTGAAATGAGCCATGTCAAGTGATATTGTTGTCAAATGATCCCGTGCATCAGCACGAGTGATTAGTTGGTGTTTGTGACTTCTGATCATACGTGGGCACGTTCACCCGGGAGCACTCTGCATTTTCTAGAATTCTGGTCGAGGGGCACTATGCAAAAGTTCAAAATGTTATAAGTTAAAGATTCGGGGAGTTGGTCAGTACTGGGGGCACTATGTAATGGAGAGAGAAAAGTGGTGGGAGCAGTCTGCAAAAAATATCTATAATTTGCTGCCCACGTGTGCTTCTGATTGGGACGAAATGAGGGCACTAGTCTGCTTTACCTGACCACGAGAGATGAATTAGGGTCACACCCGGTTAGCCTTGTCCGGTAAAGTAAACTAGTTCCCGAAATGAGTGAGGTTGATGTGTGATGTTTCAGAAGAAGGATGCGAATCCGAAGGAAGTGCTGGGAGAGGAGATTCTGAAGGCAGTCGATGATGTGGCCAATGAATTCGGAGGAGACAAGGATACCAAGAAGGGGTAAGAATAGGGTTGACAACTCGAAATAACCTTTACGAAAACAAAGGACGTTGCAACGCGTTGAGCAACTAAACGGGCAACCGATTCGAAACTGACTCGAAACACTTTGTTCTTTTATTTTTTTTCTCGATTTTTCGATTAGTCATTTCTAGGTAATGTTTGAGGATTTATGATTGCATGTTTGTAACAACTATTCGTTGCGTAATACTTGATTGCAAGGAAGCTATGTAAGAGAACTGATGATGCAGCTTTATGAATAAACGGGATAACAATAGGTCCTGCGATTATATAACCGTAAATGGAATGGGGAATGAGCTATATGTTTTTATTATTAAGTAAAGTCTACAGTTTAAATAAAAAAGATGATGCTCTATAGAAATTTATATGCCGCAAGCTAGTTAACTGTTATTGTTTCAGTTTGAAGTCGTCTCTTCTCTCTCGTCTCATCTCCCACGAGAAGGAGACGTTCCAGTCGGCCACTTCCGATCACACCGTACCAATTTATCTTTATTTAATATTATTTAATTTGTCTTTATTTATTAGTTAATTTACAAACCTTTCAGTGGTTGAAATGTATACCGAGTGAAAATGCAGTTTCTCAAAATATTGATTAACGTTGCACGTTTGTCTGTCATATTCACGACTTTTGATTAATTATTTAATTGACGAAAACAATTGTGTTGCTGACTAGTGTTTGAAATATTCGCGGAGTGCAAATGGGCTTTCTCTAAATATTGCTTGATGCGGATCTTTTTTTCTCTAGAACGAGATGCTGTCCGACCCCGCAGTGCTCGCCGTCCTCAAGGACGCCGCGGTTCCCACCAAGCCCATCCCGAAGTACGGTGGCGATCAATTATCGATTAATGCATCACTTGGTTGAGCGATATTTTGTAAAATAAAATGAAACTCGCGTAAAGAAAGTCGAGATGTAAGTATAAACGACGTAGCCAAGCAAGATTTTTCCATTTATTACTTCCAACCTAATTGTATTTTAAAGCGCGATTCACGAGCGAAAGGCTAAGAGAGGACTGGTTCTGCTGAGGAAGGAGGTGTTCTACCAGGCTGTACAGGTATGTTTTATGCGTTTATTTTTTTGCCAGGCAAAAACGAAGTTACCATTGTGTTTTCCTTATTTGAAGTGTAAATGTAGAACAATTAAAGCGCCGAACCGACGGGCTGGTGAGGTGATAATAATAGAATGTGCAATGCATCTCGTATTTGCAAATAATTAAATGTATATTGTTATTTCAAAACTACAAACGGCTTTATCGGTGCAGAGTAGTCGTTGTCGGCGTAAAGTCGTCTTTATTCCGGTTGTAACTATACCTTTTTATATTGTTATTTAAATAACTCTCGGTACAGAGTGGATACTCGGCGGAGGACGCCCGTCGCATCTCGACCGAGGCAGTGGAAGAGGCGGAGAGAAGAGTGGAGGAGAAGAGAAGTGGAGAGATGGAGAAGAGTGAGAGTGGAAAGAGAGAGGAGAAGGAGGAGAGTGAGAAGAGAGATGACAAGGAGCAGAAGCTCTTCCATCTCGCATATGATATGGCACAGTTAGTTTTCGTTGTTTTCCTGACATTTCTGTTAGTGATAGTAGCTAAACCTTCACGACGATAGGATAATAGCAATGGTGAAGCGTTGATTCACGGGGAGGCTGTGATTCGTAAAGAAACATTGTACCGTTAAAAAAATTAAACATATGGTGCTGGAAGATCACTTGGGGATGTTTAGAATCGTGTTGAATAGTTTATGGGGCACTTTTGTATCGGGGTTCTACTAGCGGAGTTATTTGGGGCTTTGTAAAAGTTGTGTGGAATAAATCCATTAATTGGTCGATCAACATATGAAATTGCAGGAAGATGCTGTACGGCGAGGGAGCAGCCGAGGGCAAACTGGCCGCACTTGCTACCAAGTAAGTTATTGAAATGTTTACGATTCGTTGAAGATATTATTACTCTATTGTCGCTTTCTCGGGGGACCGAAATTAAACTAAATGTATGTAGCACTAATATAGCATGCATCTGATGCTGCGTAAATTTCAAGGGTGCAATCGCACCCTATGAGGGCGGAAAACTCGCATAACTCTGCTCAAACTGAACGAAATCTGTCCAATCAAACATTAAAATGCTCAAAATATCAAGTTTGCAAATTCTAGCTTCACTAGGAAGAAGTTTATGAAAAGGTTAATAAAAAACTGTTCTGTTTTGTTTAAAATTTGCGCGGGATGAATCTTATGGGCTTTCTAAATGGTGATCCCATGCAGAGTGATCGAGCCCGATGCGTCCTCCCCTCCCTTCCTCTCTTCCTCCACTCGACTCAACATCTTCTCCTCTCCCTCCACTCTCGAGACACGTCGTATCGGATTCTGGGAGGATTGGGAGGAGAGAGCAGCCAAGACGTGGAATCAGGATCTCGGACCGGAGAATTCCTTCGAGGAACAGGTACAACTCAGTTGCATATCAAATAATTTATGGGTTTTTTTAGCTTCAAAACCGATATCGCAGATGTCATATGCATCCAAGAAAAATATAAAATATATATCGTTTCTCCCTGGCGGTTACTTTTAAAAAGAACATAGATTTATTTTTTTGGCTTCAAATTGACATTTGACTGGCTTCATTTTTTTTTGTTTTAAATTGACATGGTTATTCATATTGTAGGCTTATTAGATATGGAAAAATGTTCAATAAATGGCATAATGAGGTGACCCATGATGAAAACGATTGCACTGCAGATTCTGTGGACGAAGAAGGGCGCGCAGTGGCCGTTCCCGATCAATAACGAGTACCTGCTGGGAGAGGAGGAGAAGGTACGGTAGAATCGACCATGACTTGTTATTGATTTATTTCCGATCGGTTTGGTGCATGTTTTGCTGCGATATGTGAGAAAATGAGTGCACAATTTTTTTAGAATTTAACAAATTACTTTGAATATGTTTAGGTAGCCTTCTACGAGCACATCTTTGTGGATCGACGACTGGCCGCCTCGAATCTGCCAAAGGTACGGTGGGTTAGAGATGGGATGGGACGAGAAGACATGATTACAGTGTAGTATCAATTTGTGGCTTCTCTTTCTCACAAGCATAGGTCAAAAGGTGGTTTTCTTCAGTTATAGTTGAAGAGACGCTATAGTCCCGCAGACATTATAGCCCAGATTTCTGTAGGAAAAGATCGACCTGTTGAGATATTTTGAATGCTCTGACAGCGTGAGAGAGACTTGCACTGCTTACTATTACGTTGCTTATGATGAGTGTGTTCAATCTACTTAGGCTTAGTCTGCTTACTATTAGGCTCAGGCTTTGATAAATCTGGACTATAATGTCAGCCGGGCTATAATGTCTCCGAAACTGTATCTGTATATAACCCAAAAGGTACGTAAAAAACAACGAAGCCAACCCACATTTTGACATTTTCAAAGCCAATTTTTGAAAAACCCAACCCACATTTTCGACTTTCCCTAACGCACCCTTTTGACCTATGCTCACAAGGAGTTATTGAAAGATATTAAGAATGAAATATACCTAGTGCGTATGAAACTTGTTTGTGCCTTTTTTGCCAAAATTGTTAAATTTTAATGAAAAAAAATATCATCTTACATTTATTTATAATAATGTAAATGTGGTTGTGTTAAGGATGGTCCGATCGCTCACTTCATGCACTTGGTGGCCGTCGGTCTGTCCAAGAATCCCCATATGACGGCTGGGAAGAAGCAGAGACACATCGAATGGCACGTCACTTCAACTATTTTAATAATATTTATTTTGTATTGAATGGACGAGCGAAATCATGGCGTAAGCCCCTCTTCTTCGTTCTTTTCAACAAGCAAATCATCATATTGGAAATAGTGCAAACAACAGAAACAAATAAGTCAAATGTTATTTACGCAAAACATATGGTACACACTACTATGGGTGAGCGCGTTGTAATCTGCGGAATATTTTTTGCTCATATTTTTATTGGAAACCGATACCAGTGATCTGCCAATCAATAAACAAATTTAATTTAATATTTTTGCTCTCGCGTAACATCAAATAATGCCGTATACTTGGCAGGTTCATCTCCTTCTTCAACGAGGAGAAGCAGAAGTTGGTGCACAAGCTGCACGAGCAAGAACAAGCGGCCGCCGCTGCGTCCTGAGTGGAAGAGAAGGAGTACGGTAGGGGACCCATATCGATCGATCTGTTGTCCCCTAGAGTCTGATCTCGTATTGTAAAGATGAACACGACTGACTTTCCTGTTTTGGTTGTTCAAAAGATATTATTGATTCATTTCTCCGCTCTTTCTAGATTAGATGATAGTTGATCTGTTATTGTTGATGCTGTATGTGTGTCGTTTCTGTCTGTATGTTGGAGAGAGAGTCGATGAGTATCGATTGGTTCGGATAAACAACTTACAGTATCCCTCCCATTTGGATACGGTGTTGTGTGTGAGTGTGTGAATGTGGTAGCCGTGTGTCCATTGCCCATACCTTGTGTCGTGCTCTTTCCCCTCGGTTCTTCCCATAGGCCAACTGGGGTTCTCGCAGATATTTATATATCTTTTTGGCACCAAATTAAATTGCGCGGAAAATAAAACCAGCCGGTGCAGAAATGCTTTAATGCGCGCGCCGAAGTGCAGATTGCTCAATTTTAATTTTCCCAAATTTGCCGAAACGTGGTTTGAAACATTAAAAATGACTGTTTACCGACAAGGTCAGTATGCCGTGCAGAAATGCCCACCCCCGCTAGTGAGAATCAATTTGACCCACACCTTCTGTCATGTTTCTTCTTCCCTCTGTTCTCCCCCTTTTCATCCCCTTCTTCTCCCTCTCATCTAGTGACCTCAACTGACCCATGGCTGGACTGTCTATCTCTTCCCTATCTCCACCCCTCCCTGCGAGTCTCTTCTGAGATGAGAGAGAGAAGAGACTAGTGAAGAGAGAGAGAGAGAGGACCAGCCATATGGCCAGATTCATTCTATGTGTATACTACTAGAGGAGCACAAGCATAGCCCCCCCCCATCTATTCTATCTGACTACCCTCCCCTCATGTCCCCAATATCTAACTCCTCTGGTAATCACTTCCAGGCTAGATTCCCGGTATTATACGCGTCTCCTGCCTAATGCGACCTGTATCGCAAGGTTTCCAGTATGGAGCCGGGTAAGAAATGGGAAGATTCCGTGCCTGGATCCCGGTATATTTTGAGCCAGTAATCAGAGAGGGGCCAGACATATATATCTCCCCTCCACCCCATCCCGATTGGCTTGGCACGATTGGCTTCTGTGGCGAATGTGTGAGTGAACGTGTGGTGATCGATCTTGATTCGACACTCTCTCTCTCTAACACCCAGTCATTGGGAGAGAGAGAGAGAGATTGGGATAGATAGGTGACTGGAGGAGCAACGACAAGTCTGCCAGTGTGGACCCACCACCTTCCCTCTCCTCCCACATCATTTCACAGACCGGCCGACCCTGCATAAAGGGGCTTGGAGAGAGAGAGAGAGTTAGAGATAGGAAGAGCAATGATATCTCTGCCCCAGTGGACCCACCATCTCCCACCTCCGCTTCGACCACCTCCCCTCTGCCCTCTCTCTCTTCCTTCCTCCGCATGTTGAACACTCGCTGAGAGAGTAGCAAAGCAGCAGAGATGCGATTCTCCCCTCTTCACTTCATTTACGATCCTCCCCCTCCCCTCTCTTCCTTCTCTCTAAATTCATCGCCCGCCCTCTCTCTCTCATTGTCAACTCATTCGCGTCGTCCGTTTGATAGTGTACTCTGTGTGTATTATTTCAACAACAGGGCTACGGTAGGTCGACTACAGTACCCCGAGAGACCCCGGTCATGTATTGACGCGGTGTGTCTAATCCAATAGTGTGATGTTATCAGTTGGCAATCATGCTCCGGTCTCTCTCTCTCCATCTCTCTCTCTATCTCTCTCTCTCTCTCTCTCTCTCTCTCTCTCTCTCTCTCTTTCTCCCCTATCCGATATCCCCTCTCCCTCAATCCAATCTGATCCACAAGTGTGTCTTCACTCCTCTCTCTCTTTCTCTGCCATTCGACCTTGTCACCAAGTATCACCACACTCCCTCATCCACTGACTCGATCTCTCTCTCCCTCTGCCCCTCCAACCACCTCCCACCTCCCCTCTATCTCTCTGCCCCTCCTCCAACCACCTCCCCTCTCTGTTTCGTCCCCCCATAGGGGGAAGATGCATCGCGCGAAGACTGTTCACAGTAATGGAGATGAATTGCCGGCCTTTTAGTCTATCTCTTCTCTCTCTCTTCTTTTCTTTTCTCTCCCTGTTTCATTCACTTAATTCTGCGCATTTTTCTCACTTCTTTCACTACAAGTAACAACGAGCTCGATTCACACTGCGCAATCAAATGGGAAACCGAGCGGGAGAATTCTTCACAAATGTCTATAGTTTGCTGCTCACGTATGATTCTCGTATTTCGTTATGATGATGTAGAGTGTTACCTAGTGATGATGCAACACTGACCACTATCCACAGTATGCCCTCTCCTTCCCCTCTTTACTCGCCATAGTCGGGGGTCCTTCTCCTCCTTCTACTTCTCTTTTCCTTTGATATCCTCCCTCTCCCCCCTTCTCTGTAGCTGCTGTGTCTCTGCTAGGGCTAGTTGGTTGGTGGAGGGGGACAGACCTTCCCCCCTCTACTCTCTCTCTCTCTCTCTCCCCTCTGCTCACCCCGCAAATCAGCATACAACTGGCCATACCCCACGGAAGTGAGAATGGGTGCCAGCTAGAGAGAGATAGAGACTCATTATTAATAGGAATTATGATGACGCAAATCTGAAGGGGGAGGGGGTGAATTATTGCCTACATGTATTACAAGGTATGTTCCAGGGAACATAAACTGGTACCATGTTGAAGTTTTGATGTGTTACATCCAGAATTTAGGCAATACTTTAGGATCTCAACCCACATTTTTTTCAGACAAATAGAGAAAAATCAGCCAGTACTTGTGGATATTAGGTGGCTTATGATTGCCTAGTGATGATGAAATAATGCCGGAAGCGGGAATGATTAGTACGGGCCACCCTCGCAATGCGAGATCCAGCAAGGGAAGAGAGGGGGATGGAGAGAGATATGGTTTTTCTCCCCTGAGGCATGCCTAATTATCGGATTGATGAGGGGGATTATCTCCTCGTATCTTTTTCTCCCCTCCTTCGCCTTCCTACCACACATACAAACTAGAGAAGAAACTAGCTCCACTTTCAGTGGTATTAAGGATTTCCGAGATGGATTCTGAGCTCCAAGAAGTGCTAAAATACAATGCAGGTCTACAATTTCGATCGAAAACCGTATGGTACTTTTTGCCATTTCTTAGACCAAAAAACATGATACCCCTCTTTTGGCTCCCGAAAACAGAAGGTAGGAGAATTTGAACCCTCATTTACCGTTCTCTTTTTATCTGTGACCGTAAGACTATAGCCCTTGCATGCCCTGAAGGTTATTGTACTAAGCATGAGTCGGATTGTGGATTGGCCCTTTATTGGTTCCTCTCTCCCTCCTCCCTCTCTTCTTTCTCTTCTCTTCTCATTCAACCCATTCCTTGATGTCCCTCCTAGCACACACACTTTACTCATATCTCTACTCTATCTTTCCCTCCTCCCTCTTCTTCTTATTCTTATTCAACCATCGGGGAACTTCTTCATGAAGAATGACGGAGTTTTATAAGCTTAAAATAGTCAGTTCCGGGTGAAAATAAGAGAAGTAAAAATTTGCAATATAGACTGGTCTATTTGAAGAATAATTTGCGTATATAACTCTGGTTGACTAGACTCTATTCTATCCCCTATCCTCCTCCTCCTTCTTATTCACCCATCTAGCTCTTCCCACTTTCTTGTGCCCATCTCATACATTTTCGTCCCACCCCAAATAACTTTATTTCGAGACTTCAAACTGGTCAGAAAAATCAACAAAAACTGGTCAAATCTGTATCGCAAGTTTTCGCAATTATAAATTTGTTTCGAATCTTACAACTTCTTGCGCAATAAAATTTGGGACCGGAATTTGTGGCCAACAATAATGTAATGCCCATCCTTCTTCTCCTCATTTGCTCATTCTCTTCGATAGAGACCTTCTTCTTCTTCTTCTTCTTCTCCTTCTTCCATCTCAAGTCATTGGTCGTAGTCTCTCCTATCTGTCTATTCTCCTTATTCTCCTCCTCCTTTCCAATTCGGGGCCTCTCTCTCTCTCTCTCTCTCTCTCTCTCTCTCTCTCTACCATCAGAGCATCCAAAGTGCAACTACATTCCATCACACCGCCAGCGGCAGCTATTATGCTTGTCTCTCTCGGAGAATGGGTCCTAACTTGGGCGATTGGGGGGGGGAGATATAGGCTTACGCAGCTAGAACGAGGATAATTTGGGAACATCTCTTTAGAAACCGGACAAAATGCTCTAATATTGTGATACGGACTCCGAAACAGCCGTGGATTTTTTCGGGTCTCGAAATGGAAGTTCTAATCATACGTGGGCAGCGAATTATTGATATTTTTAGAAGAGTGCTCCCACCCCGATTTTTACCCGGTTGCATAGTTCCCCCGTGTGTTACTTTTCACATCTTGGACTTTTGCATAGTGCCCAACTTTCACGAAAATGGAGAGTGCCCCCGGGGGACCGTGCCCAGGTATGGTGACTACTTCAGCGGTACTACAAAAGTACTGTTATATTGAAGCTGGGCTTCTACTTTATTTTCCTTAAATATTTTTTTAAATAACAGTACGCACGAAATGAGTTTGAGAAAATATAAAATGCTTTGATGTAGTCTCCGAACCGCGTGTGGTGTCAAATCTGACTATTGTCCCCATTACCCTGACATCAATAATCCCCCATCCTTTGATGTATTGAGACGAAGACTCGCGTGTCTAATATGACTCGTCTACCGTAATGTGTCAATCACTGAGTGTGCACTCATACCCCACCCACTACCCCCCCCAGTCTCTCTCTCTCTATCTCTCTCTCTCTCTCTCTCTGTCACCTCCAAACACACACACGCTGTCAAACTCGCGCCAATTTGTCTCATTTCTCTCATTCCACCTTTTGAATGAATGAATGAATCTGTCTCTCTCTCTCTTTCTCTCTTACCCTGCCGTTCCTCGCCCACTATTCTTTTCCCTTTCTACACTTGTTCCTCTCTCTCTATTCTCTAACCACCTCTCTCTCTCTTTCTCTCTCCCCCTTCTCCTCCTCCCCGCTTCTTTTCGCAGGTGGCCGTGCGTGTTCCGTGTCCTCTCCTTGTCTCTCTCTCTCTCTCTCTCTCTCTCTCTCTCTCTCTCTCTCCATCACCCTCCCGATCAGAGGGCCAAGGGTCAACCTGGTAAGTCTTGTATCCCCTCCCACTCCTCTCTCTCTCTTCCTTCTCTATTGGTTCTATCATGGAGGGTGATAGAACGTGTTGGAACTGCTGTTTAGGAACCTAAAATATAAAACTTGCTTCTAAACTGTAAGTATCTGAAACATATCCCAAACAGATCGTGAAAAGAATCTGCTAAGAGTTCCAATACGTCCTTCTCCATCCTCTTTCATTCCTTCTCTATCATGGAGTAAGATGCCTCTTCTCCTTCCTCTTTACCCTTTTTCCTCCGCCATTCTCTTTTCCCCTTTTTACTCCTTTTGCAAGGAGAGAGAGAGATGGATAGATTGAGCCATCTCTCCCTCTCTCTCTCTCTCTCTCTCTCTCTCTCTCTCTCTCTCCGACCAGACTCCTTTATGTGCATGTCTCTCTCTCTCGTGTCGAGTTGTTCACATTTGCCAGATTCCATCTCCCTTCCATTGCCTGGGACGATCTGTGATCTGGTAGAATGGGCCCTCATTTCATTATTGGGGGAGTTGAATTGTACAGCTCATTGTTTTATGGCTACCAACTATATTTTATTGTGTGGATTGTTTTCGAAATCTAAAAAAAATAAAAGGGGGGGTACGATGCGAAAACTTTTCGCTGTAAAAATTGAATTTTGATTTTTCTTTATTTTTTTTGTGCTGTAGGCGTTGCCTTTGACTATTCGAATAGTACTTAGTTTCAATTCTGTGGCGACAAGTTCAAAAAAGTGGTGCACTTGCATGCAGCTCCCCCCCCTCTTCATTCTTTCTCTTTCTCTCACTGTTGAACGCCCTTCTATCAAATGAGACAGACTCGCGCGCTAGTGCTGCACCCTCTCTGTACTGTGCCCTTTAGGCGTTCGCAAACCTTGCTCTCTCTCTCTCTCTCTCTCTCTCGTCGCCTCGTTCTCCATGGAAGGCGCGCGCGGCTCTCACTAGAGAGAGAGACTCGGTTTCTCTCTCGTTCTTTTTTCTGTGCAGTAGTCTGAGTGACGAATGAAAGAGAGAGAGAAAAGGAGGAGAGAAAGTGCCGACGAACTACGAAGAGAACAGTAGACGTGAGGAGGGTACCCTCCCCCCTCTTGAGACTCGGAAGGGAGGGTACCCTACCCCCTCCCATCCTGAGGTAGATCACTGTGGAGGGTACCCTACCCTCCACGCAGACTACGGTAGCGCCATGTTTAGTTTCCCCCTTTTCCTCCGAATGAAGTGCATGATTCACGGCGTCGTTCTCTATTTTACCTATCGCTCCTTCTTCTTCTTCTTCTTCTTCTTCTTCTTCTTCTTCTTCTTCTTCTTCTTCTTCTTCTTCTTCTCTCTCCTTTCCCTTTCTGCTCCCGCTCCCTCTTTTTTGGGTGTGAGATTTGGAGGAGTTTCTGATGATTTTTGATGATTTTCTAGTAAAATTCGGATAATAGTCTCTCCGTTTCGCACACTGTCTCGCCAACTGACCGATGGTCGAGAGAGAGAGAGAGTGTGCGAAAGGAGGAGACAATTAGGCGATTCTCGCACCCTAATTGAGTATCTCGCTGTTCTGCTATTGTGCCCCATCATTGGAGAGTTGGTCTCAATTCTCTCACTTGCCCATCTCTCTTTTCTAGTCTATTCTCTCTCTCTCTCACTTGATTCTCACGGCATTCTTATTCCATCGTCGTTTTTCTGGATTAGACGAGACAAGGAGAGGGGCAGCAGACGCAGCAGCAGATAATTGATCTGCCCCCTCCTCTGACCCCCTCGGACTACGACGAGAGAGTACGGTAGCGCCGAGATGGAGGGCGTGTTGTGTATGTGTGTGGTTGGTATCTGGATGGCATCTCTCTCTCCTTTACTTGTGACTCCTTCTCTCCTTCTCCTCCTCCTCTCACTTGTAATTGTGAATCCCGAGAGAGAGAGAGAGAGAGAGAGAGGAGGAGGAGGGGGGGAGGAGCACCCCACAATGTCTTGGCCCCTCCTCCCTCCCTTCTTGCACATCTCATCCGAGTCCAGCATGTACTAGTACGGGGTAGGAGGATAGACTGAGTGATGAGGGGGATACGGTAGAAATGCTGACCTGTTTGGCGGTTATCCTCGGGTACTGTAGTATTGACCCCTCTCTCTACCTCGATTTTAGGAAAAAAACAATTTTGGTTCTCCTCCATTAGTTCTTCCAGTAGACGTAGTACCTCGACCAATTTATCTCTTGTTGTGCGGCACAATTCTTCACACTCACTCATGTGTGTGTGGCGTAGCATGTGCAGCTTGTTTGAAATGTGCACCTATCACCACTCGATGTTTCTTCCTCCTCCTCCTCCCTCTCTCTCTCTTTCTTCTCCCCCTCTCCTCCCTTCCGCCAGTTCAGATGATATTTATTACCGCACCGAGGACTCACCGATGAAAAAAGTGAGGAAACGAGAAAGAGAGGGAGAGAGAGCAGATTAGAGTGTTGAGAGTGACTCGAAAACGAGTCATTTGATCTGACGATGCTTTGACCCCTCTCTTTACCTCGATTGATCTTTGATCTCTCTCCCGTCCTACTCCATCTAAGTCTTTGGTCCTCTCTCCTCCTTTCTGCCGTCTCTGTCTCTCTCTCTCTCGATATCTCAATACGTAATGTCTCACTTCTATCTCCTTCTCCTCCTTCCCTTTTTTGTGCATTCTCTCTCTCCTTCCTTCGCCCTCTTTCTTCTTCTCATTCGATCATTTGACGTCTCCGAGAGGGAGAAAACTTCCGAGTAGTAAGACGCTCATTTCATGATTAGTATTGGGAGCTACCGTATCCCATTCACATTATTCCACAGCCCAGGAAGGGTCAGGAGTGAGAGAGTCGGTAAAATCGAGAGGGACACTTTCTATAAGCGATGAGCCATACATAGACTACGATGTAGCCAGCATCAGTACCCTCTCGCTTTTTGTCGAAAACCCTCCCGTTTTATGTTCAAGTCATGACGATTGTGGATCAGAGCCTACCGTTTGTTGATCAAATTCACCAGGTTTTGGCACTGACCCTCCCTCTTTTCGCATACCAGCTACGACCCTTGCCCATCTATCTCCTGATCCCTTTCTGTAGGTTTGAGATAATGAGAACCCGTCTCTTAATGGTACTCTCGATGCAGAGTGTGCGATCCGTCGATAGATAGTCTTCCCCTTTACCTCTTTCTCTACTTGTATGATACGTGCGTTCGCCTCACTAGTTTGTGTCTACAAAAAGCGCCTCTCTCTCGAAAGAGAGAGAGAGAGAGAGAGAGAGAGAGAGAGAGAGGGAGATTGGTCTCTCTCTCCCCTTCCTCCTCTTTTTCTCTCTCTACTCTGCTCTCCTTCCTTCTCATCATCGTTCCTTGCACTCCCGTTGATCTACTCGTGTGCATGTTGTCGTATGAATCACTCTGATTACGGCTGTTATCTCTCTCTCTCTCTCTCTCTTCCCTCCTTCTAGCAGTTCCTGTGTGCATGTGTGTGTATGCTCAACATTATTCATCTTCACACCAAGTTGAATGGAAAAACGAGGAAGAGAGCAAATGGGCAGCGGATTGAGTGAAAGAGAGAGAGAAGAGGACTGTATAGATCAATCAATTGATGGGGTTACGGTAGGAGGAGAGTACGGTAGGAAAGGCACTATCGCATACTGTAGTTGATTTGTTAGTGGTACTCTATGGCATCAGTTAGATGATCGATACGACTACTTTAGGTATACTGTACTGAATGATACTGTAGGAGATTTTTGGGAGGTGTAGTATTGATTTCGCGACAGGAGACACGAATGGTATGGAAATAATTGAAGTCAGTGGAGAAGAGAGAGGAGAGAGAGAGACCAAGGGGGAAGGGGGAGAGAGACAGGTTTGAAAGGGAGAGAGGGGAGGGGAGAATAGGATGAATTGTGGATTGATCCATTCTAACTTCGCGTGATAAGGTTCCAGAATTGGGGATAATTAGTGTTATCAGTAATTAGTTTATTGTAAAACTGGCAGTATTATTAGCCTACTTGACGCGCCTGTAATATGTATCGTTTAGTGATAAACCCGATCTTCCTAGATGGATCTACCATAGGTGGGCAGTACTTATTCGAGCTTTTTTTGGGTGGTGCCCCGAAAATTCTAATTATTTTTCTCTCTCTTTGATTTTTACTATTTTGAGTTGTGCGCAGTTCCCCCTACTCTCATTTGCACGATGCCCCTCCACCCCCCGTGCCCACTACGGGATCTACATCAATCTCCTCCTCCTCCTTCTCTCTCCCTCTATTTCATTCATTCGTTCTTCTTTTTAATCTCGTCATCATTTCGCATCTTGGTTCGTTCCTTCCTTCCATTTCAATCTCTCATTCAAACTCTCACTCAACTCTCTCCCTCTTTTCGTCGTCCTTATTCAAGTGAAAGTGTCGTAAATGAGTAAATCTTCGCTTGATGACCTTTCGGTCTCTCTCTCTCTCTCTCTCTCTCCTCTAATCTCTCTGCGCGCGCGTTCCATTCCTTGTTTTTGCACCGTTGTAGGTGGTTGGAAAGGGAGGGCGCGCACTCTCTCTCTCTCTCCACTGTTCTCCTTGTTCTCTCTCTGCTACAAGACGCGTGTGCTAGCTGAGACTGTCCCCTCTCTCTTCGGTCTCTCTCTCCCTCTCTCTCTCCATTCAGTGTCTATAATTGAGGCAGAGAGAGACACATGCACACACACTCCCTACTCGCGTGCCCTCTCAATCACTTGCTAGTTACAGTCCCTCTCTTATTCCATCTCCATTCTTCCGCGATCTCTCTCTCTCTCTCTAATCACTGTAATCACTCCCATTATCATAATTCACACCTCCTTCTCTTCTCCTTTCTTCACTTGATCCGATCTCTCTATTTTTTGTCAAAGTGTCGGTTCATTCTCACAGTTCGTGCTTCGCTCTCTGCTCACCTCCGTTGTTCCTTCCTCCCCTCTATCTCACCTCCCCACCTCCCCTCTGCCCTTCCTCCTCTTCCTCCAACTCCTTCCTCCTCCCCATCTCCTTCTATTCCATCTCATTCATTATTCGTCCTCCTTCTCCTTCTTCTTCGCTTTTCGTCGTTTTCTATCTCTTCTCTGTCTCTCTCACTCTCCATTCTTCCGTTATTTAGTCTACCTTCCCCTGGTTGTCTCACAGATTACCTCTGCTCTCGTAAATAGGGGAGATGGTAGAACCGGAGTTTAGGATACCGGCACAAAACAATAAAAAAATTGTTTGGGAGACGTTTCAGAATATTTTAAAATAGAGTACCATGACCAGAGGAATATTCAGAAACTTTGCAAATATTTGTGGGTTCCTAGACAGAAGTTTGGAAACGGTATGTGCATCCTGCATAGTGCCAGTGGGTACAGACTCGGCGTTTTTCCGGCCACACACACGCAGACACTTGGTGTACCATTGCGCGTTGTCTCTCATCATTACTTCTCTCTCTCTCTCTCTCTCTCCCTCTCTCTCTCTCTCTCCCTCTCTCTCTCTCTCTCCCTCTCTCTCTCTCTCTCTCTCTCTCTCTCTCTCTCTCGTTGGTTTCACTAGTCGTTGGTTGTTCAATAGTAATAAGCCCATTGTAGGCATGCCTCTCGATATTGAGCCCCTCTTCCTTCTCTTCTCCTTTCCCTTCTTTTTGTCCTTCTCCTTCTTTTTTTCTTGTTCATTTCATTGACTTCTCCTTATCTCGTTCAACTTCGTATCCTTTCATTCGTCTGATTCGATAGTGTGACCTACCGAACTACCGTAGTTTGATCTACCGTACTCTTCCATTGCAGAGTACCGTAGTCCCTTCTGTCTTCTCTCTTCTTTCTTCGGTCGAGTAGAGGAAGGCGCTCCCCCTGCTGCACTCTCGACGAGGTCGGATAATTCATTAATTAATTATTAAAGAATATGCTAATTAACAAATTACTAATTACCGTGGTAATGTTACCGAGGAATTGGCAGGGTCTCTGGCGCTTTTTCTCACCCCTTTTGGATTGCGAAGTGCAACTTGTAGGTAATGATTGTGAGAGCATCGTGAAGTTGGCATAATGATCGTGCGAGAAAAATTCGCAACTGACGACCATTCTACAGTTGCCCATAGTTGGACATTTATTGATTTATTTTTAATTAAAATACGATTTAAATAAATCCGAAGTAGGCTAATTACTTAATTAATTAATTTGCAGAATGCAGATGGCCGTGCAGGGACTGGCGACGACTGCGCCACACGACGGTTTCGACGATGACAAGTTAGTTATCGATTGATTGTTGATGGTAGAGAGGGATACTGTAGGTTATGTTAGTCTGGCGCTGCTTGTTAGAAATCACTATTGTAACAAGGGACGCATCGGTAGAGAAGAATAGGCACTGTAGGTTACGGTAGTCTGGTGCTTGATCGAAATCAATATTGTAGTTAAATCAATGTTTATGCAAATGTGCTGTTGTGGCGGGGGTCAAATGAGTGTGGTCTGAGATGAGAGGGAGAGAGATTTGGAGGTTGTAATAATAATTAGATGGATGTGATCTCTCTCTCTCTCTCTCCCCTTCTGGTCGCGCCCCCAGATGTGAACTAGAAGGGGAAGGGGAAATGAATAAGTGAGAGAGGAAGGGAGGGGGGATGAAGAGATAAGGAGAGAGAGAGAGAGAGAGAGAGAGAGAGAGAGAACTGACTCATATCTGAGAGCCACAATTGTCCATAACGACACCGGGTTGGGACACGACTGGACCTCGATAGGTTACGATAGGCAGCAGATACCGTAGTCATTTCAGTTTACAATAGCTTTGTACAAAATGTTGTATCGCCAATTGACTAATTTCCGGCCAATTGCAGGCATCGAGAGACCCTCCTCCGCATGAACATGGAGAATTTTCAGAGGTCGGTTTTATTATTTTATTTTAGTTGTAAAAATGGAAATGTATTTTGAAAATGTTGTTGGATATTAGTGATGTTATATATAATTTTATTCGCGAATGCCAATGTTTTTTTTTCGCGAATAGAGTTATCCTATCACACAACCCTATTGGATTTGGTATGAACTCTGGGCGCGCGCCGCTCTCAATCCGTGAGGGCGCATTGATCGATTCCCCCACTGATTTGACTGAATGATAAGCGAGAGAGAGAGAGAGAGAGGGAGAGAGAGAGATGAGAATAAGTACGAAAAGGGATCACCGGCGCTTATCTAGTGTGGCACGGCCATATGAATATAGCGTGTTTTGCGCAAAATCGACACAAATGTAGTGAGAGTGGGTAGATCAGTTGTCGATAGTTTCGCAAAGAGTACGGTAGTCTGTAGAGGAAGATCTTCGAATGGCAGCCAATTGTATGTAGTAGACTCGGTTTTTCTAGCGAAGCGCTGCATTGGAATGGGTAAAAAAGAGGGAAGGATAAGAGAGAGGAGAAGAAGGAGGAGGAGAGGGAGTAGTGATGGTGACACTGAGTGGCTCGCATCTCTTTCTATTCCATACGAGACGCCACACCAATATTATCGACCACTCAGTTGGCGATAGTCGTATAGCCCGTTGTCCTACGGTAGAGTTACGATAGCCTCGATTGTTCTCCAGTTTGTTGACGATATTCGTTCTGAGGGGTACGGTAGTCTAGTATATTCTCCCTTTAATTGCTCATAGTCGTCCTTGTCCTGAGTGATACGGTAGTCATATCGACCAGTAGTTTCTCCTCCCTTCAGTAAGTGATAGTCATAGGGGTACGGTAGTCGCCTTCTCCTCATGCAACTACGGTAATCGTATCGATTGTGTTGCAGGTGGAAGGGACACGAGGCGGCGAATGCAGATATGTTCAAGCAGATGAGAGCAGCGCACATTGAGAACGTCGTCAGTGAGAGGGAAGCAGCGAGGACCAAGTGAGTGGAGTACGGTAGGGGTGGATGGGTCAGATTCGTGATTCTAAACGATAAGAGGATAACTAATCGATAAAGCTTACTAATCGGGAGTACGGTGGGGGTCTGATGGGGCAGACTCGTGATAGTAATCGATGATAGTTTAGTTTAGTTTAAAAGTCGTTTATCTAGAGGCTATTCGGGCTCACTGGGAATCGAATGGTAGCTGTGACGATGCAGATCATACTGTTATGTGCAATACTGTAGTCAGTAACCAATTTGGAATGGTTGGACTACGGTAGTATGCGATTATCGATCGATCGATTGCAGATGGGTGGCGACGGATACGGAGCAGCGACTGAAGGCGCAAGAGAAGGAGGCAGAGATGGGAGGAGGAGGGAGACCACCCATGATGGGAGGAGCACCATTCCCAGGCCAAGGTACGGTAGTGAGGAGGGGAGGGGTACGGTAGGGTGGTTGAGAGTGGTGTAGAATCGTGATTGGCATGACGTGAAGAGGAGAGGTGGAATTGGGGATTGAAAACAATTTGTAAAATGTTGTTATTGCGAGATGTTGAAAAAAAATGCAAAAATTGCGATTGTAAAATGTAGTGAGTACTATTGGTTGAATGAAACATGTGTTGTTGCAGGCGGTATGCCCCCTATGATGATGCCCCATCAGATGGGAGGAGGTGGCCACCCGGGGGCGATGGCCATGTATGGCAACATGCAGCACATGCAGCAGCCGATGCAGCAGCAGCATCCGACTCCCATGGCTGCAGCAGCGGCACCCATGATGAATGTGAGTAGGGGAGGAATAATAATAGAAATATGTCTATTTTGCTAGACAAATGAATTTATTGAAGTCTTATATTTATTATGCTCTACTGCGAAAGCAATCAAAATAAAATAGCTATTTTATGGTTGGCGAGTTTTTGAAAGCTCAACAAAAGTTATTGTGACTGATTGAGCAGTACTGTATAATAATATATTTAAATATATTTTTTAACATTTTAATTAAATGTAAAAGTAAATAAATGATGCAGGGAGGAGGGTCGGAGACGACGACGTCTGTGTCCAATGGGAGGAAGAGACCATCGACCACCCCGAGCTATGATGATGGAACCAAGAGAATGATGATGGATGGTAAGGGAGGGAGAAGGAATACTCGAGATTATTGATCGAGTAGGAGGAGTATATTGTTGATCGAGTAGAAGGAATACTGTAGATTGTTGATCGATTGGATTGGGAGGTACTGCAGAGTTTTTTTTTGCAATCAGGCCGTCTGTCGTCTAGCCCGTTTATTGACGCGAGCTAGCGGTTATGTATTGAAACGTGCATGTACCGAGCAACCGTGTTGCAGAACAAAATTAGAATGAAGTATTGATTAGTTTGTATTGCAGGTCGCTCGGCGGCGAATCCGTTCGGCTACCCGGCGGGCATGGTGACGGAGATGAAGTACCCCGCCCACCCGAGTTACGGTATGATGGGAGGAGGACCGTATGGAATGACGGTGAGTACGGTAAATGACGGACGGATATTGATTGGTCTGGAAGGGGAGGGGGATGCACCTAGTAAGGGAAGGAATGATGAATTTGTTACTGTATATTTTATTGATTAGTACAATCGATAACTCTGTCTAACCTGAGGTAACCTCTTCTCTCCTTTCAGATGCCACCGTACACTCCTGCCGCCTGTCAAATGCAGCAACAGCAGCAGATGCAGCACGCGCAGCAACAACATCAGCAGCAGCTGCTGCAGATGCAGCCGCAGCTGCATTCGTTCCCCTCCCTGCCGTCCACCTCGTCCGCCCCCTGTTTGTCTACCGTACCCCCTCCGACCACTTCCTCGGCTACCGTACCCCCTACAGTACCTCCCTCATCGTCATCTGGAGGAGGAGATGAGAGTGGGGCGTCGAACGACGATCTCGTCGCGCCCGACAACGTCGATGAGATGGTCAATGCACTCGGAGGATCGGTGAGCGATTGCAAACTGACTTTATAGAAGGAGACGATTGCGAACTGATTGAAGTTGAAAATTCATAGCTAATTCGATGAATAATACGAGCAATAGTTTTCGAAACTGCACTAGGTATGACTGTTTCGCTCCCTTAGAACCTGCCTTTCTATAAGGAGGATTGCATAATGCTGATATCGTGTCATTATGTCTTTTTATCGATATTAGACGAAGCATTGTATAATAATGACGTCATCTCCCCAAATCTCTCCATCAATCGAACTCTCACTGATTTCAGTCGTACTCTGGACAAGATCTGGGAGGGGGCGACCTGGGCGACTTCTGGGATATGCCGTCGACGTCGAATGGAGAAGTTGGAGGAGGAGGGCCGCCTTCGAATGGGGGCGTGGTCTTGCCCCAGGCTCCGCCCACTTCTGGCCCCGGCTCCGCCTCCAATGTCGCTGCCGCACCCCTCTCCAATCAGATGATGCACACTCCCGGAGGTGAGTAAGGGGGGGGGAAGAGAGATAATAGGTTGATTACGGTAGTAGGGAAAGTGTGGGATACTAAATGACTACGATTATCAATCACTGATTGTTAGCGGGGTTACTGTAGCGAATATTGATTGATGTAGGTGGTGGAGTGAGGTTACTATAGCGAGTACTGTACTGTAGTGTAGTGATTATCGGTGGATGTAATGTGATTGCAGGTGGTGAGGATCGAAGTGTGGGAGGCGGGGGCGGTGGGGGGTCGACGTCGTCCACTCACGCCTCGCCCCTCAATGGATTCCATCCCTCGCCCCACTCTTTCCCCTCCCAGCCACTCAATGGACTCATGCACACTGTCAACTCTGTCGGAGCAGGAGGAGGAGGAGGAGGACCGGCAAGTGTACAATCGGTTAGTTACTGTAGTATTGTAGAGGAGGGATTACTGTAGTCTGATTAATTCGGAATGACGTTAATACTACGGTAACAGCTGATAGTGGTCAATCGATATACTACAGTATACTGTAGTATCACATGAGTGATCAGATCAATCGATAAGGTGCAGTATCCTACAGTATCCCCTGCTCCATCAATCGATATCTCTCTCGTTGCAGGTGTCCTCAGTGGCCTCGTCTCTCGTCCATCCTCGCACTCCTACTGCCTCCATGATGGGTCCTCCGTCTGACTCTTCCACTCCCTTCCCCCACATGACTCATGCGCCCTCTCTCCCCGCCCATCTGCAGTCGTCCTTCCCCCAGCCCACCTCCTCCTCCCATCTGCAGCCCTCGTTGCTCCGTCTCTCTCCTGCTGCAGCTGCAGCACCTGCAGCGCCACCCAAGGGTCGCAAGACGAAGAAGGCTGCAGCACCCAAGCAGCAGCCACAGCAGCAGCCGATGCTGGTGCCGCAGTTCCCAGTGAACGGCGTGATGCCGCCCGGCATGATGCCCTCGCCCCACCATCCCGGCATGTATGCAGGCATGGGAGGAGGGCCAGCGGGCATGAACCAGTTCGCCCCGCCCCCCGGTGCCATGCCCCCTCAGGGCATGTACGGAATGCCGCAGCCGACGCCCGAGCAGCATCAGCAAATGATGATGATGGTGAAGATGCAGCAGCAACAGTTCCTCGCCATGCAGCAACAGCAGCACATGAGAATGAATGGTGAGTGAGAAGGGAACGGTAGCGTTAGAAAGGGGTACGGTAGCATTAGAAAAGAGTACGGTAGTGTTAGAAAGGGATACAGTAGTGTTAGAAATGGGTACGGTAGCGTTAGAAAGGAATACGATAGATGGGACAAGAATATGGTAGGACAGAAAAAAAACGGTGATGATGTGACTCTTAACTCGTTGTATTGCAGGAGGGATGCCTCCGACGAGTGGTGCAGCACCAGGGGGAGCGATGGCACCGGGTATGATGCCCGCTGTGATGCGACCCATGCAGCACCCGGGCATGATGGTGCCGCCGTCGCAGATGATGATGCAGCAGCAACAGCAGCAGCAGATGATGCTGCTGCAGCAACAGAGGATGCAGCAGATGCAGAGGTGAGTAGAGGGGGGAATACGGTAGAGAAGGCTGGTTACGGTAGATAAGTCTGGCTACGGTAGACTAGCCTGGTTACGGTAGATTTGAAGAGTGAGGGAGTAACAACCTTTGCAGATTGGGTATGGCGCCGCAGCCGTTCCCGATGGATCCGCAGCAGATGCAGCTGCAGCAACAACAGCAGTCGCAGCAGAGTCCGATGATGCAGCAGCAGCAGTCGAGTGGGGGCTCTCCTCTGGTGGGCGGAGGACCGTCGTCCCATCCTGGAATGGGCGTGGCCCAATCCGTCTCCTCCCCCTTCAACCCTCATCCACAGATGAGTCCCGCCTTCCCTCCCAATTCACTCCCATTCCCCGCCCCTTTCCCCTCTCAATTTGCCCCTTCTCAATAGTGAGAGAAGGTTGATCATCTCTTTCTTTTCCCCGTTTGTACTCTCCCATGCTATGATAGAAGCCGATTACAGTATTCTGCATTACAGTACCCACCCACATATTATACTAGTAGTATATCTCGTCAGTTATTCGATTGAATTGTAGACCAACCACTTCTATATATTGTCCTCTCACTAACCTCTCTTGTTACTCTCTGTCCATATTGCACTATGACTAGACTTGCCATGGAAGACGATGTATGTGTGTGTGTTTCTCTCACTTTCTGTATTTATCGATGAACCAATCAATACTAGCTGGCTACTACCGTAATCTCTCCCTCTGCTCAACGGCCACTCACTGAACCCACAGAGTGTCCTCCCCCTTTTAACTTATCGATTTGTTAAATTTGTATCTTTCCAATCCAGGTGATCCATCCCATTCTCATTTTCATTGCTCTCGTTTAATCATTCTCACTCACAAGATATCTCGAATCGAATTGATACATAAGTAAGACGGTGATAAAATATATTGCATTGATCGAGTTATTGCATCATCACTACGCAACAATTGAAAAGCTGGAAGGTGAACCAGAATGAGAATGATCTCCCTAAAAGAACAGACCAGAGGTAGAGCAGGAGATCACTCTCCATTTCCCCCATTCTCTCACTCGTTCTCTAACTATCTCGCACTCTCTCCATTCCCAATTATCTCTCTCGTTCCTGTGAGACTCAGCTGATCTACTCGACTGATCTACTTTGATCTCCCCTCTCCCTCTCTTTCCTCCTTCCATTCCATTCCTTCACTCATTCAGTATCATTTCCACAGTCTTCTCTCCTCTCCTTCTCTCCTTTAGTCTCCATGACCTATCCCCTTCCCTTTTCCCCTCAAGTCTCCATCGCCTTCCCCTCCTCTCTCCAGTCTCCTCCCATTCCCTTTCCCCACTATCTACCGTACTTCCTACAGTACGCCGTCAGAGTAATCTACCGTACCCTCCCTCTTTTCCTATCCCTAGTCTTACCAGGTATCCATAATCGCAATGGTCACCTGGGGTCAAATTATTCTAGGGGAGAAGGTATGAACACTTCCCTCCCTCTTACTCTATTCCCTATCGTACTCCTGTCAAACCTTCCCCCCTCTTCCCATCCTTCCGAGGGATGACTGACTATTTGGGATCCTTACTATCAATGGAACCCGATATCAGCCCTCCCTTGGAGAGAGGGAATGGAAAATCTCTCTCTTCATACCGTAACCTTCCCTTCCCTCATCCCGCTTACAGTACTCTATCTCGTCTACCGTACCCTTCCTCTCATCTCTACCAGGGTGGATTGTGACGCCTCTCAGTCTTTTCGATATCTAGAGTGTCACCCTCCATCCTTCGAGAGAGGGAGTGAATTCCCCCTTCCATCGATCCTACAGTATACCTCTTCCCCCCTCCACACCATATACGGGGAAGAGGTATACTGTAGGATCGATGGAAGGGGGAATTCACTCCCTCTCTCGAAGGATGAGAAGGTGGAAGGGTACGGTAGCTGCTACCGTACCCAGTGCTCTTTCCAGCTCTCCGAGGGCCGATTAACACAAGACACCATTGGAGTATGGTTGAATTGAGTTAATCCGCCCTGGGTGGGACGGGAATGAAAGGATACGGTAGATGACTGGAGGTAGGGAGAGGGATATCGTATATGGTGTGGAGGGGGGAAGAGGTATACTGTAGGATCGATGGAAGGGGGAATTCACTCCCTCTCTCGAAGGATGAGAAGGTGGAAGGGTACGGTAGCTGCTATCATACCCAGTGCTCTTTCCAGCTCTCCGAGGGCCGATTAACACAAGACACCATTGGAGTATGGTTGAATTGAGTTAATCCGCCCTGGGTGGGACGGGAATGAAAGGATACGGTAGATGACTGGAGGTAGGGAGAGGGATATCGTATATGGTGTGGAGGGGGGAAGAGGTATACTGTAGGATCGATGGAAGGGGGAATTCACTCCCTCTCTCGAAGGATGAGAAGGTGGAAGGGTACGGTAGCTGCTACCGTACCCAGTGCTCTTTCCAGCTCTCCGAGGGCCTCCACACCATATACGATATCCCTCTCCCTACCTCCAGTCATCTACCGTATCCTTTCATTCCCGTCCCACCCAGGGCGGATTAACTCAATTCAACCATACTCCAATGGTGTCTTGTGTTAATCGGCCCTCGGAGAGCTGGAAAGAGCACTGGGTACGGTAGCAGCTACCGTACCCTTCCACCTTCTCATCCTTCGAGAGAGGGAGTGAATTCCCCCTTCCATCGATCCTACAGTATACCTCTTCCCCCCTCCACACCATATACCGTATCCCTCTCCCTACCTCCAGTCATCTACCGTATCCTTTCATTCCCGTCCCACGCAGGGTGGATTGACCCAGTTCAACCATAATCAAATGGTTATTGGGTCAATCTACTCTCGGAGAGCCGGAAAGAATGATGTTATCTCTTTCAGACCATTGATGTTATCTCTTTCAGACCATTGTCAATCAATACTTCCTGCTACAGTATGCGCCGTCGATCGATCATACCACTGTAGTTTATTCACTTCCCATGGTAGCTATCAGTGTGGCCTAAGAGTGGAAATAGGTGGAATCAGACGTGATTTCATCTTCTCTCTCTCATTTCTTTTTGGATGCATCCGCCCCTCCAGTCTTCTTGTTGTCTGACGACTTCTTTTTCTTGGGCGCCTGCAAAATCGATAATTAGCCATTAACTAATTAAATTATCGATTGATTGAAGGCCACGCACCTTCTTGGCACTCTCATCGTCTTCCTCCGATCCCGTCTGACCGTAGGAGGGATGCTGAAGGTAAGGGATTACTGCAACCGATACTGGAAATCGATACTACAGTATGCCTACCGTACTCACATCGTCGGGAGCCTTTGTCATTGGTGCGGCGGGAATCTTTCCGACCCAATCGACAGCTCCATCCGAAATGTCCAGTTTGCCCTGCTTGGCAATCGATTCGAGCACACTCTGAGCATTATCGATTACAAGGAAGGACCTACAGTGACCCATTAAGTAACTACCGTAATCCAAAGTAACTACAGTAATCCAAAGTAACTACCGTAATCCAAAGTAACTACAGTAATCCAAAGTAACTACCGTAATCCATGCGTAGTCTGGTGTGTCGACGTATTCCAGCTTGCCCACGTACTTGACCACTTGGAGGAAGTCTTTGTGCACAGCTTTCGTTGGATTCTCTGTGTGGATACGGTACGTTTAATTGACAACTGACTCTTTCGGATACGGTATTCTATCAGAATGAATCGACAACTAACTCTTTCCAGTCATGAGTTCGTCCTTCTTAGTGAGAATGACTGCTCTGTCACTGTCGTGTTTCCATGGGAGAGCCATGAAGTCATGCACATCATAAACCATGAAGATCCTGATTATCGATTGATTGGATTCATTATCAATTGATTGACTCGATTATCTATTGATTCACTCACCAAGTCTCGATGTCATCTTTGGGCGCCTGTTCCACTTGCCTGTGACAGGCTCTCGCAGCGAATCTCGGAGTTCCGAGGAAGGGTACCGTATCTCGCGGCTTACTGTAATCGAAGAGATCAATCGGTCGATAGAATGAGACCACCGTAGTGTTCCATTGGGGTTCTTGAATTCGCGGGCGATTCCGAAATCGAGTACGTAGATGGCAGTCTCCTTCTCCTTTCCGAGTCCTGACAAGAGTGGGTTACGGTATGCCTCTCAAGATATTGATTAGAGTACCGATGGAGAAATTGGCCGGTTTGATGTCTCGATGGAGAAATCCGAGTGAGTGAAGATCCCAAATTGCCTTGAGACTGCGAATCGATATGTTGAGAGCGGTGCCCTTACTGTAACAGACAGAGATTACTGTAATCGAGGAGCCGATCGTTAAATACCTGAATTCGGAGTCACAGTACTTTTTCTTGACGGATTCAAGAGACGGTCCGACAACGTCCATGAGCATGAACTGAATATCGAGTATTGATTTTCTTCAATCATCGATTTTTCTTGTCTGTGACCTACCTTGAAGTCCGTAGTTGTTCCCTTGTCCTTCAGGGACAGAAAGAACTTTCTTTTAGCCTCGGGAGCATTCGTGCACTTTTCCAGTACATGCGCTTCGATCTACAATATCGATTGATCATTCCTCGATTCGCCTGATTACCGTATACCCCCCCCATTCTCGTTTTTGTCAGTCGTCACGAGCTGTCGCCTCTCCATTTCCTCCTTTGGAGAGGTGGAATTTCCCCTAGTTCAGCCCAAGGCTCCCTAGTACCCCTCTTCTCTACTATCGACTAAACAAGACTTGGATCCCCATACAAGCCGGAGTGGTCGCCGTGTAATGGGTATGACCTACAAGTTGAATTGATCCTCAGTATCAGTATACTCGTTGATTCTCTCTAAGATCGATGACTCGAGTTTGGAGGACTCTGGCTCAAGCTCCAATCCAAGATCCCTGTTTCGCACGAGATCCTAACGGACGGACCTTTCGCGATTTCCTATTCGACTATCGGGATCGTCTCTCATTTCCACTCATCCACCGACGAGAAACCGATCCCCACTTCGAAAACCATTATAGATACTGAGCCTTTTCAAAGATACTGAGCCTTTTCAACGTCGTCAGAGCTCCCATTCGATTCCCTGTGATCCCGAATAGCCTCTTGATAAACGACTTCTAAACTAAAAACTAACCGTATACCTTCAATCGTGAGAAGAGTCTCTTGACGGTACCGTAGAACTCGGTCTTGAGGGCGTATCGCTGCTTGGACGTGTCCTCTTCCACCAGATAGACGTCGCCGAAGCCGCCCGATCCCAGCAGCTTCACTACCGTATATCTGACAGGAGTCAGTTATCGATCAATTGTGCCGAGACTACAGTATGCTCACGTGTGGGAGGGACTGGTGATGATGTTGCCGACCTCGAGGATTTTGCGCTTCGTCCCGCCCTTCTTCTGAAATGTCACCGGTTCATAAGATCAAAGATCAAAGATCAAAGATCAAACCTTGTCTTTCGATTTCGATGCCGCGTTCTTTCCCTTGTTGTCAAAGACCTCAGAGGTCGCAAGCGACGGTTGAGACGGATTCTGAAATGCTGGCTACGGTAGGATACGGTAGGCGTAGAAGAGGATACGGTAATCGATACTACTACTACTACTACTACGACACTACTACGGTAGGTCTAAGAAGGAGAAGAGATGAATACAGTGGATGAGGGTGGAGCGGCCGGAGTGGACATTGTAGAGAGGGGAGAATGAATGGAGAAGAGAAAAGGGAGAAGGGAGAAGGAAAAAGTGGAACAAGGGGATTTATTTGCAAGATAATTGTTGTAAGCGTTTTCCAGAATTATTAAATTATCGATTGATTATGATTTTCATATGCCGATGTTGCAAAAGAGATCTTCTCGCTTCTGACGTACGCCACGGTCATCGATTCCTGATGGAAGAAGAGATTACGGTAGACAATAATCGATTATTCATAAAGCTGCGAAAAGATTGTAAAAAGGGTGTAACGCGGAAAAATCGCACTCTTCCCTCTGGCACGACTTGTTCTCAGGAGAGTCTCTCATTTTCTGCTGTGTCCTCTCGGATTCCTGCAGTGATAGAAGTATACGATAATGATGTCGATATTGATGATGAAGATACGGTAGAGGAAGAAGAAAATAATGAAGAGAAGGACAAATTTATAAGAGAGATGAGAGAAGAAGATAATCGGAGGTATTGTTATTATTTGAAACAAGTTCCGACAAAAAAACTGAGATGGAAAACGAAGAGAGGCGCAACTAAATGAGAAAGTAAACATTGTCGATTGTTTTTTTGATTCCCCGGTTGCTTCGCTTTCGGAACCCATACGTTATAATATCTCTGGCAATTTAGTCAGTAAATTAATTTTCTAACTTTTGTTGCATCTCCCAAATTACAGCAATTCTTTATCTCTTCTCTATTCTCGTCAATGTGAAATCTGTTCAATCGATAATCCATCAATTCGTGCAATTTTCATTGAATGTGGTCACTTTTCGTGCCATTGTTGTGCGTATGAAACTTCCGACGCTCAATATCAACTTGAGTGCCCATTTTGAAAGAAGAAAGGCGGATTTATGAAAGTGTTCGAAGGAAGAAATGATGAAGAGATCCTGTAAATTGAGGAGGAACATGAAGAAGACACGCGAAGAAGAATCTAATCATTTTATTATGTCGTGCACCTGGTTCTCTGTATTTATCTCTATCGATTCTGATAAATTATGTTGAGTAATTGTGCCATTACTGCATCACTACAGTGTTGAAATCGAAGGAAGAGGAAAAAGAGAAGGAAATGAGTGGAAAGAGGAATAGCGCACCTGGTTTCAAAATCTCCATAATGGTCAGCAGCTAGGGTGTGTGTGAACGCGCGAGGGTCTCTCTTACTTTTACACACTCTATCACTTCTGACCCCTTTATGGAGGTTTGACCGGGCTGTGCACAGATGCTAGCAAGCTCGAGTCTCACCTGATCATCAATGTACATTTATTAGATTATCGATTGATTGGGATTTTACTTTCCGATATCACATGATATCAAGCCTACAGAGAGGGGTTAGGACGAGAGAATGTGCGGAAGAATCTGTCTCTCAATTCGATGGCACTTTAGGGTGATGGTACTTTTTCGAACTACCGTTTAGGAATCCGAGTAGACAGCATGTGTCCGCCGAATAGTATTTGTTTATTTATTTGATACACCCGCGAAGGGTGTGACAGCAAGTATAAAAGCGATGAGAAATTTAAGATATGTATCTAGTCGGCGGACACTCCGGCGATTTTAGAGAATAACCTTCCGGCAGAGATCGTGTACCTTCATTTACCCCCTGGGTGAGAAGGAGAGTGCACTAACTCTACTTAGACTGTTGAATGACAGATTGGAAGGGAAGATGAGACATAATGTGCGCAGCGTTTCTAGGCGTCTAAATGGAGTCAAGAAGCAACGTTTAATCATTTTATCGTGCTTTCTTCCACGATCCTCAATTCACTCTTTTCACTTGCATATTTCCTTCATTTTCACTTGAAGAGTATTATCTTGCGTGTTTATGTTCATTGGAACAATGAACAGATTCAACTCATTCTACATGCTCTCTCATCGATAAGACAGCGCGAGAGAGCATGCAGAATTGAGAGGTTCAGACCATTACTCGTTCATTGTCTTTGTCTATGCAGAATGGCAACTTTCCTTCGTCGAGAAGTTTCCAGAGATCTCGAGGAGGTTTTAACAGCGTGCGAGATGTTTCAAGAAGTGAGAAATTTATACCCTGAGAATTGTTTTTTTTCAAAATATTTTTTTTACTTTTAAATATTCCCTTTGTTTGTGTAGATGTCAGAAATGGAGGAAGAAGCGTCTGTCGCACTTTTTCACGCACAAATATCTACCCAAATAAGTGGAGGTTCGTTCTCCACTCAATCATTGTAATCATATTCATGAATATGCTTATTTCAATCTATTTTTAGAAAAATGTAATTCTATTCGCAAATTATATTTTGCAGATGCGTGAACGTAGTTGTTCTTGGTGATAAAGCTTACATCTTCACGGGTCGATTATGGTCACTTCATTTGCCCACTCGCATATGGGAAATTGTTCCATTCCATGGAGATGAAGTGAGTTCAATAGGGGTATCAACGCATTCCACTCATTCTCTTTCTATGTATCTAAGTTCATAATTGAATCACAAATCACAGCTTAAAGAAGGCATAACACGAATGATTGAAACCTTTTATATTCCCCGATGTTCGAGGTTTCAATTCTGTTATCAGTAGTTGGTGAAACACAAATGCAGCGCGTGTTTCCCTCGCGCACCCTCCTCGTTTCCCCTTATCTCTCTGCCTTTCTCTGACTTCTTCTCCACAAAATGACAGCTCCCACCGCGCAAAGATTGCAGGTTCAATGTGAGATACTGTAAGAATTCTGGTCGTTTTGGACAGTTTATTAAACATAACTTTCTTCAAACTAAAAACTGAAACATGCGATTTTCGAGGCTCTCATTGGGCATTCGATCCCCATTGACCCACAGTGAGAACTCAGTTGACTAAATATTCGTGGGACACCTTCTTTAAAGTCATGCACACGATAATTGTCTAATCATTTATCGTGTGAATGAATTTACATTGATTCTTGTAATATCATGGAATATTTCAGAGTGAGAAAAACATGAGAACCACGATGCCATAACTGTCAGTATTGTCAGTATTGTTGTCTAACAGGAAGAAGAGTACTTTAAATTTTAGACTTCGATATAGATACAATACGGAAAAGAGCCAACTCTTTTTGCTGAACATTTTCTCTTCTCAGATACCGTTTAACCCGACCGACTCAATTCTTCGATTATTGATTGATGAAGTGTCGATAATATTCGAAATCACTTCACTCAGTGCCAATCTTTATTTTACGTATTCTGCCGAGATTGTTTTCTACCGATTGGACGATCCAAATTCGATTCCTGAGATCACTTCTGATTCTTTCTCGAGACGAGGAAATATGGTATGATAATGATTCTGATGAGGACGATTCGATGGAGGATGAAGAAAATAATGAAAAGAAGAAGAAATTCATTCGAGAGATGAGAGAAAACGACAATCATAGGTACGTGTTCAATTTTCTTATAGAAATCTTTTTAAATGCGTTTTAAAGTTCACTTACATCTTCCATTTCAGTGATTCCTTATCTTTCGTCTTCTCTCGTAAATGTGAAATCTGTTCAATCGATAATCCATCAATTCGTGCAATCTTCATTGAATGTGGTCACTTTTCGTGCCTTTGTTGCGCACATGAAATAGCCGACACAAAAGATCAACTTGAATGTCCATTTTGTAAGAAAACCACTTCATTTGTGAAAGTTTTCGAAGAAAGAAATGATGAAGATAAAGGCAATTGAGGAATTTTGTGGAAAATATGCACAAAGAGCAATTAATTATATTATAATTACGTATATCTGAAATTTCATATTGATGTTTCTCGTAACGTAATTTTGAAAAATCAGATTATGTTGTTTTGTTAAATCGTTCATTCCGAATTCTTTCCTTCGTTGCGAGTGGTCGGTTGCGCCCTCGCTCCCTCTTCTTCCACAATGAACCAAGTGGAAGAACCTCCTTCCCTTCCGCCCGAGTCTTCTATACCCACCATAACCGGCCACTACATGGAACTCAAGGAACTCCTACTCGGGCTACACGAGAAAATTGACGCCGTTAAACCCTGTGAGTGTTCTTCTCTCAAACTGGAACTCGCTCAAATAAAGTCGATCGTCTCATCTCTCTCTTCCACCCCTCCTCCAACTGCTCCTTCCACCTACACTGCAGTCAAGAAAGGTATGGAAGATGCCGCTCTCTATGCAGACAAGCAGAAACGGGCGGTGTGGATCGGAAAGCCTGAAGGATCGTCACCTGAAGAAACATTGGAGAGCGATCAGCTGGAATTGGAAAAGCTTGTGATCGAATTGAAGAACGATGAGATCTCGTCTGCTCTGGAGAAGGGTGAGATTACTCATCACAGACATCCCAAGGAAAAACCCGGAAAAAGAAGGATTCTGAAATTCGGGTTCACGAGTCAGAAGATCAGAGACATGTTCTTATTCGAGATTCGGAAGATTCACCCCAAGACCATCACCGACCTGAAGGGAAGCTTCATGAGACGAGATCTGTGCCCGATGGAACTGGAACTGGAAAGACAGGCGAGATATGAGGCATTCAAACTCAACCTCAAGATGAACTGTCTGGCTTACGGAGTATGTGATGAGAGGCTGATTCAGTTCAGACAACCGTACCGTGCACTCCCTCTCAACTACGCTGATCGTGATCCGTCCCGCAAGAAATGGAAAAAGCAGGCAACTACTCAAGACGATGGGAACAACGGAGAGAACGGAATGGACGAACACATCCCTGAGGAGACTGGTGTACTCGGAAATGACTCACTCATGGGCGATAATCTCGACACTTCCATCATGGATACCTCTCTGGACACTACTATTCCTCTCCTCAATGTCCCTCCTCCTCCTTCTGTCGTCACTGCCACTCCTCCTCCTTCGGTTCCTCCCGTCACTGTCCCTCCTCCCCCCTTTCGTATCACTCGATCTCAGACTTCTGGTGCCGTCGCCGCTTCCGTCATCCCCACCTCCGTCAGCAGCAACGGGATCTAGGTCGGGTGCAGCAGGCAGGTACCACTCCCGTCTCTCCTATCCTTACCGTCTGTCTCTCCTCCCTTGGTCTTTCCGTCTTCTCCGTCTCATAACTCTTCTCGTATCTCTCAGTCCTCTCGAAACAATGATCTAATCTCAGTTTTTCTGGCGAATGTGCGCTCCATCCGAAAAAAATCCCATATTCTCTCCTTTATAAAATCCCTCGATTACAGTATGATTTTGTTAAACGAGACAATTATTTGATACTAGACAGGCCGGTTTCCGTCTAAAACGCTCTACTTGTACCCAACTTGTCGAGACTCACTCGGAATATCTAAAACTAAAATCACAGAAAGCATCATTTGATACAGTATATTTCGATTTTCGGAAAGCGTTTGACAGTATAGATCATCGCCTTCTCCTTCATAAACTTTCCAAATTAGGCCTCTCGAATCACATTGTTTCATGGATTGGAAATTATCTATCTAACAGATCTCAATCTGTACTTATTGGTGATACAATCTCAGTACCAACAACAGTCTCCTCCGGGGTCCCTCAAGGATCATGTATTGGCCCTCTCCTCTTTATATTATTCGTAAATGACATTTCAAAGGACTTTCCTCCAGAAGTCAAATATGGCATTTATGCAGACGATTTAAAAATATACGCAAGTGTCCCTCTTCATTCCCACGAACTCCAGCTAGCAATTGACTCTGTCTTTTCATGGTCGCGCGAATGGAATCTCTCCCTCAACGAATCCAAATGCACAGTGGTAAATTATGGGTCTTTAAAGCCTAGAACACAGTACACCATTAATGGCAATGACCTAATACCGTCTCCCTCAATGAAAGATCTCGGTGTCATTATGCAGCCTTCTCTTAAATTTAGTGACCATGTATCCAAACTTACATCAAAAGCTAGATCCAAAGTAAACATTATGTTTAAATGCTTCTACTCTAACGATCCACTTCTTTATTTGCAAGCGTTCAACGCCTTCATTAGACCGCTACTTGAATATTGCACTGTTGTTTGGTCCCCGCGTACTGTAAAACTTGCCAATTTCGTTGAGAACGTTCAACGGAACTTCACCCGTAGAGTCTTCTTCCGTTGCGCCATACCATACTCCCCCTACCCGGATAGGCTAAACTTCCTCTCTATGTCAACACTAGAGCAACGGCGCCTCATTTTTGACCTCCTTTTCCTTCATAAGACGATACATAATTTCTATTCCCTCAATTCCAACCTTCTTTTCAAAATATCCCCTCTAACACGTAATCTGCGGAATACTCATAAGTTGCGCATCGCTCTTCCCTTCGCTGTGCCTAAGTCTCATTCTACGTTTGCCACTAGAACCGTACAACGATGGAACGCACTTCCGGGAGAAATTGTGAATAGTTCGCCAAATGTCTTCCGATCTCATATCTTGAACTTGCCGTCTATCTCTTTCACGTCAGAGTCTCTCTTACGACTCTGATTTGCCCTGCCCCGCTGCACCCCCTAAATCCTGCCCCCTCTCCCACAACAACCGAATCGTCTGGAGACGACGGACCTCTGCCAACTACTATAACGACGATCAACGACACATAAACGAAGCTAATAGCCCTCTGGCGGAATAAATAATTGTAAATTGTAAAATTGTAAATTGTAAAAAAATTACTACGTTAATCCGGTGCAAGTAATTGAGGACACAGAATTTCAATGTGCGGAGGGATGGACAAAGTGATTCCAAACCTACATAAGGTTCGCTAGCTTGAGTGTGTGTGAACGCGAGAGGGTCTCTCACACTTTTACGCACTCTATCACTTCTGACCCCTTTATGGATGTTTGGCCGGGCAATGGATTGATGTGACACTGACTTCCACTTTCTTCTATGTGTGACTACAATGATTGGATAGTAGACAATTTTCGATTAATAATTACGTTTTGTGATGCAATTGGCGAGATTTCAGTCCTCGATATCGAACTACAGAAAACAAGTGACACAAGTTCAACATCGTTGACACAAGTTGATGTCAAGCGAGCCCGAATAGCCATTAAAATTTATAATAGCTTGTGCTAAATAGCACAACGGTGTTACCTTCTGGCTGAAGTTATGGACGCACATCGCTCTTTTACCCTATGGATAGTACGGAGTCTATGCGCGTACATGCTAGCATGCTAGGTAGTAGGGAGCTATCGGCCGATAGATAGTTACGTTACGTCACGAGATCTGAGAGACTTTTGACCTCAATATTTACCCTATGGATGACTGGCCCGAAAATATTTAGCCGTCTTAGTACTAAGAGCGCTGACCTGTCTCAAGAGACTGTCATGTGACACATTGGCAGGGGAGAGGAGACTAATAATGCGCGTGCACACAGCGTGAGAGTGTAATGACACAATCAACGCTTTATTCGGTCCTTCTCTCAAAAAATCCGTAATCTTACAATGATTCGCTCACTTTTCGTTGCTATTTTAGATCATTTTTAACTTGATATTTGATTGTGTACATTGTTTTTTTTCTGTTCAGAATGGCAACTTTCCTTCGTCGAGAAGTTTCTTCTGACGATAATGAATTGTCAACAGTGTTGGATATGATGGACGATGTGAGAAATATATTAATTCCATCTTGTTTTAAATATTTTTTTACAAAAAAAACATTTCTCTTCAACGACTTCGTGCTTATGGAAATTGAGAGAGTTTCGGAAGAATCTTTTTCTTCGTTTACACTCTCTCAATCCCGGCCTTCAAATAGCGATTTAGCAGTGAAACAAATTACAACTATTGAGATAATTTTCGATGATGAAAGTGAATGGAAATTCAATTGGAACGGCCGATTTTATGAGTTCAACAATGAGAATTTGATAGAAATCAGAAATGGAAGAAGAAGAAAACGTCGTACTTTTTCGAGCAGCGATGTCTACCCAAATATGTGGAGGTTTGGTTTTGAATAGATAATCACGCAATCACGTATAGTGGTATTCATGAATAAGATTTGATTTCCCTACCATTAAGTTCCTAAAAATGTTTTCGTTAAGCACCCTACAGGTTCTTTTTTTTCAGAATGCGGCTCCTTAATTCTATTTTGCAGATGTATGAACGTTGTAGTTCATGCAGATAAAGCTTACATCTTCACTGGTCGACTTTGGTCACTTCATTTGCCCACTCGCATATGGGAAGAGCAAACTGTCTCACCTTCTTTCGTCCCGTCTTTTACCTATGAAGACCAGAAGAAGACTGTTTGAAAGCTGCATCACGTCTACAGTACTCTACGGGAGTGAAGTGTGGGCTTTGAGAGGGAATGAGAGAAATCGGCTGAACGTCACACAGCGAGCAATGGAGAGAAGAATGATTGGAGTGACTTTGAGAGATCGCTGGAGAAATGAAAGACTTCGGGAAATCACCAAAGTGAAAGACTGGGTACAGGAAAGCCTAAAACGAAAAGCTCAATGGGCATTGAAAGTGAGGAGTTTGGATACGGAGAAATGGTGCAGAGCGACTACTGTGTGGACCCCTTACAGCAGAACTCGTCCCCCAGGCCAGCCAAGAGCAAGATGGAGAGATGACCTAAGGAGAGCAATCGGGGCGAACTGGTGGAATGCAACTTATGAAGACTACCGACCCATCCTCATCTGAGCGATTATCGCCTGATATGATAAATTGATTGATTGATTGATTGATATGGGAATTGTTCCAATAAATGGAGATGACGTTAGTTGCATAACAGTATTCATCTTATTCCTCTTCTAGTATCTAGATTCATCCCCGTATCTCACTATGTTATGTCCTATCATTTATCGTGCAAAACAGTGTTTATTGATTCTCACAACATCACAGTCAAATCTGGCCAACGATGCGAATCTGTTCAAATATCTGTAGGGTCGAAACAGTTATTCTTTCTTAGTAGTTTTTTCTTTTCTTTTGAGGAGCTGGCTACACCTGTCCAGTCAATCCTTCGATTATTGATTGATGAAGTGTCGTTCATATTCGAAATCACTTCAATCACTGCCCGCCTTGGTCGTACCAATAAGGTTTACTACCGATTGGGTAATCCAAATTCGACACCTGAGATCACTCCTGATTCCTTTTCGAGAGGAAGAATTGTTGTATTTGAAGTATTTGATAATGATCCTCCCGACTACAATGCCTACAATACAATGCCTACTACAATGGAGGAAGAAGAAAATGCAGAGAAGAAAGAATTTATTCGAGAGATTAGAGAAACCGACAACCACAGGTAAATTGTAGCATTGAAATCTCTTCTATACAGTTAATGTTAATCTTTTCTTTCAGTGATTCCCTGTCTCTCGAATATTCTCGTAAATGTGAAATTTGTTCAGTCGATAATCCATCAATTCGTGCAATCTTTATTAAATGTGGTCACTTTTCGCGCCTTGCTTGTTCCCATGAAATATGCGACACTCATGATCAACTTGAATGCCCATTTTGTAAGAAGAAAACTTCATTTGTGAGATTCTTCGAAGAAATAAATGATAAAGAGAAATAAGGCGAAATGTTGAGACGATTCGCTTGTCCACGAATAAAAATCGGCATTTCCAAATCGTTTAATTGTTTCCCAATAAAATTGTAATAAAAATATGTATTTTCATATATATATATATATATATATATATATATATATATATATATATATATATATATATATATATATATATATATATATATATATGGACGTGATGAGATGCTGCGACTGGGAGGGAAACAAAGAGACAAGTTGATATTCAAATGAATGAAATTATCGATTGGTTTTTAAAAAAAAAATATCTACCTCGATATTTGACAGCAGAGTTCTCAAGTAAATTGTCCCCATAATTCAATCACCCAGTAAGATCTCCAGAAAGGGGTCAGAGGCGAAATATTCAAGTGAGGGGGGCAATTGAGTTGGTTCACTGTGACTACCCTCACTTTCACACATTCACTAGCCGATGAAATAGGTGATGTTTCTTATTCCGAGATTGAATTACAGAAAGAACGTTGACTGTCCCATTTCCGGCTAAAAATATTTTGTGCACACCTAGCCTTCTTTACCCACTGGATGATTAGACTTGGTGTTAGTTGAGATTACTAAGTGGGCGATGAGAAAAGTAGATGCGACTACTCCGGACACAGATCGTTGTGTGAGAGACAAGCAACGCCATCCCGATGTTCTCACACCTTTTTTGGCGTTCTTTTGATTACTTCCTTTCCAATTTTGTCACATGAATATGACTTTCACTTACTATCTTTCTGTTCAGAATGGCAACATTTCTTCGTCGTGAAGTTTCTTTTGATGAGGATGACAATGAACGAGCGCATAATATTTTAAGAGAGGTAAAATACAATTAATTTTACGTTTATGGATAAACTTTGAATAAATTCTCTGTAAATTTTTCAGATTGATCTGAGACATGATAGGCAAACTCGGTGGATGTTCACGTGGAAAGATGGAGTTTACAAATTCTGCGATCAATATGTGAACGAAACCAGACATGGAACCACAAAACTGTTTCTCGCTTATTCCCGCACCAATGTCTATCCGAATGTTGGTTCATTCTGAGCAATAAATTGAAGTGAAAATTGCGAAAAAAGTTAATTAAAGTTAAGAAGGAGGACACTGACGCGCGGGTCGCGTGTGCTGAAGCGACCAACGCGGACATGCTTATATCTACTGCCTCTGATCGCTGCGTATACAGAGTAGATACTAGAAGGCATCCAGTTGACACCATGCAAGAACGTCTCTCGTTGTCTAACCCACTCGCTTGGCGCGCTCTCTCGTCATCTCTCTCTTTCTCTAACTCATTCTCGCCGACTGTGTTTCGAAATTTCGAATGGTGTGCATTTGAAGCTCCTGTAAGTTCCAGCTCATCGATCACATCTTTGAAGCTCTTTTCGCCCAATCGTAATTAGGTGAAATAGATAAATATTATAGTTTCCAAAATTAACGAAATGAAAAATGTACATCTCATTGTATTGAAATCATACGCGTAAACAATTCACTTGTGTGCGAATTGCAAAAACAAACTAACATGAAGTATAGAGATTTTGAAAGTGAGTAACATGGCCGTTCGAATTGAATGTTAAAATGATTAAGTAATAGTGAATAACAACTCTGATTGTCCACTAATCTCATCCAATCTCCCGTTGTTCCAATCTCGTCTCCCCTCTCCTCCACTCATTTCTCCTCATCTCCTCACGATGCTTTGGTTGGTGGCTCCTCTCGCCGCTTCCTCTGCCGCACTCACTCTCACAATCGCTGGATGCTCCAAGGGAAGACAGGTACGTGATCCTACCCCTCGGGGATCCTCAGGATCTGAAGGGTACCCTTGCAGCAAAGGGGAGGGGTATTTGACCCTCCCCCGCCCCTTTAGGGATACTGAGGTTCTGAAGGGTACCCTTCGGCCTCAATCCCATTCCTCTAATTGCAGGATCCTAAGAAAGGAGGCAAGTCTGGTGGTTCTCTCAAGAGTGGACACTCAACCAGAACATCAAACAGACAGAAATCGTCATCGGGAAGAGTCAAACCGGGAGAGAAACCAGGACGAAGCAGCATATCCGGAAGATCGTCCAGAGATAAGTACAAACGGCCCTCCGACAAGTCCAGCAAATCCAGCAAATCGGCCAGAGCCGGAGTTAAGAACAGAGCTGGACGACCGTCCGACAAGTCGGCCCGATCCAGCAAGTCTGGCAAGTCGACCTCCGAAAAGCCCAAGGTGTGGTAAATAGCCGATCGATGACTGGGGATATTGTATTCGCGGAATACCGTATCGTACTGATTTCAGGCTCCGGTCTTTGGCGGAGCTGTTGCCGTCGTGAAGAAGGATGGAAAGACACAGTCTTCGTCGGAGAAGAAATCGAGCAAGGAAGTAGTCAAGGCTGGCGACAACAAGGGATCCAACAGGGAAAAGAGGTACTGTAGATGGGGTACTGTAACGGTTTCGGTACTCAGCATTCAATAAGCTACCGTATGATCTAGATCCACCGAGTCCAACTCGAAGCGATCTAGTCGCGAGGCGAAGGACAAGTCGGAGAGATCGTCGCGCAGCAAGAGGTACTGTAGGCCACTACAAGGGATACTGTGTCGATCGATAACTGACACTGTTTCAGGGAGACGAAGGCGGTCGCGGGTGCTGCAGGTGCTGCAGACAAGTCAAGCAAGGGTTCGTCGACGTCGAGTCGCAGCAATGGATCGTCCAGATCGAGCAAACGATCGAAGAGATCGAAGAGGGACAATAAGAATCCTGCCGGTGAGAGAGTACGGTAGCTATCGATCGATAACTGACTATTTTGTTTTCATTGCAGTCGCAGCCAAGACGAGCTCGACTCAGACGGCGATCGTTGTGGACAAGGCTGCAGGTGCTGCAGCAGCTGCAGCATTGGCTGTGAGTATCCTACAGTAACCTCATGGAACATCAATCGATAATACATTCTGCATTCCAGACACCGATTCCCGCCGGGAAGGTTGCGGCCGCGCCCCGCCTGGACATGCGCCTCGATCCGCCCCACCTACGGTAATCGATTACCGTATTCAATCCTCATTGACTATACCGTATACTTCAGCTACAACCCCACTGGCGGCATTCAGAAGGTGACGATCGAAAACTCGTCGGACAAGAGAAAGGCCATCAAGGTACGGTAGGAGCGGGATACTGTAGTCTACACTGGTTACGGTATCCTCCATTCGAGGTTAAATGCTCTGACAATCTTCTCTACCGTGTGCAACCAGTTCACACTTTCGTCGAACCGGGAGGATCTGCGAGTATTCAAGTGCTGAGACAGAATGGAGCTGCCAAAGTAGACAAGATCGTCGTCTATTCAGCTGAGGTATGGTAGGGGTACTGTAGACGGTATACGGTAGCAAAGTGGTACTGTATCTTGTCATTTCAGGCGAAGAAGGAGGACACTGACGCGCGGGTCGCGTGTGCTCAAGCGACCAACGCGGACATGCTTATACTGCCTCTTATTGCTGCGTATGCAGATTAGATACTAGAAGGCATCCAGTTGACACCATGCAAGAACGTCTCTCGTTGTCTAACCCACTCGCTTGGCGCGCTCTCTCGTCATCTCTCTCTTTCTCTAACCTCGGAGTGAACAATTTCCTCCCTCGACCAACTCTGTCGATCAATAATCGATAAATGATTATTCTGATCATCCACTCCCTACTTGGATACTTGCACTTGAAAATAACCGTAGAAAAACTCGGTTGAAACACGAAATGAGGAAGCGTACAACCAAGTGTTGGCTATTTTTCTTTGGATCTTTTCTTTTTCTGATCAGCCCCGTCATCTTCATGTCAGATAGCGAAAAAGAATATTCGCGCTGCTTTATTTGAATTACAACAACAATCTCTGTAGTGCATGCTCTAGCTTTTTTTACTCACTGCATGAAGAAAAAAACTTCGTTCTTCATGTCTGTGAGGGATGAAGAATTTAATATCGCAATTGATATTGATGATAAAGGAACTGCTGCACAGCACTCAGTTGGCACCATGCCAAGAACGTCTCACGTTGTCTGACCCTCTCGTTTTGCGCGTTCTCTCTGCATATTTCTCTTTCTCTAACTCGTTCAATCCGACTCTGTTTCGACTGCTTTGTGCTGCGATAGATGACTCATAATTAACTCCGATCGACTTTCAACAAACTCATTTATGTGTCTAATGAATAAATAAACCTTTTTTTGCTTACATATTGTCTGAAGAAATGAAAGCACTGTCACAGCGAATTTGTTCACTGCCCCACCATTTAGAGGTAGATCAGGAGATCAGTCTCTGCATTTCCCCCATTCTCTCGCTTGTTCTCTAACCGTCTCGCACTCTCTCCATCTCCCATGATCTCTCCCCTCTGTCTGAGACTCGACTGATCTACTTTGATCTCCCCTCTCCCTCTGTTTCCTCCTTCCATTCCATTCCTTCACTCATTCAGTATCATTTCCACAGTCTCCTCTCCTCTCCTTCCTTAGTTTAGTCTCGTCTCGTCTCGACCTACTCTTTCTCCTGTTCCCTCAAGTCTCCATCTACTCATCCCCTCCCCCAGTTCCACTATCTACCGCACCTCCTACCGTATGCCTTCAATTGCTTGCCCAACTTCCGTACCCCCCCCCATCTCACCCACAGTATCCCTCCCTTTCTCCATCTCCATCTCACCTACCGTACCCCACCCGTCCCTCGTCTCACATACCGTACCCCGCCCGTCCCTCATCTCACATACCGTACCCCTCCCTTTTCTCATCTCACCTACCGTACCCCTCCCTTTCCTCATCTCACCTACCGTGCCTCTCCCTTTTGCTGATCTCACCTACCGTACCCCTCCCTTTCCTCATCTCACCTACCGTACCCCGCCCGTCCCTCATCTCACATACCGTACCCCGCCCGTCCCTCATCTCACATACCGTACCCCTCCCTTTCCTCATCTCACCTACCGTACCCCTCCCTTTCCTCATCTCACCTACCGTATCCCTCTTCTCATCCCTCCGAGGGCGTCCTTTCTGCGTGTGTCACCGTTCAATCTATTAGTGAACACGTAGAAGGTTGCCTTTGGAGAGGGGGAAGCGAAATTCCTACTCGTTCCCTCCCATCAGTATCCCTACAGTAATCTTCTCTCTCTTACCGTATCCCGTTCCTCCTCCCATCTCTCCCAGGCTAGTGGTATGAGCCAGAATACATTCTTCTTTCATTCACTATTCTGCTCTACCAATAGCCTGAGAGAGAGGGAGAAAATAACTTCTCGATTCTCCTTGAATACAGTACTCCCTCTAATCTATCGTATCCCCATTCTCATCGTTCCGGGAGTAGCTTTATAGACGGCCACTTGATGTCAAGTTGTCCTCTGAGAAATGGATGAGTATAGAATTTCTGTCATTTCAAAACTTTATTTTCCCCAAGAGTCGCAGTTTCAAGGTATTGTATCTATAATATCCACTGGGTGGAAATCCCCAAATGGAAAGGTGAGAAGTGAATGGAAAGAGAGACGGAAACATTGCAAACAGCATCCTATTTGCTGTGTGAATATAATAGGAGATTGACGTTACTAATTATTTCACAGATGCTAATTATTTCCTCTCTAATTTTCTTCTTTTCAGAATTGCCACATATTTGTGTAGTGATCCTCCATTGGATGTGGAGGATATCAATCGAGCTTGGAATCGGATAGCGGAGGTTCATTTTATTCGCATTTGTACGTAGTTAATTCTCCAGAGATGCTCAAAACAAGCGGAAGAGATTGCACACCGTCTCTCTCTTTCTCCTGACCCCTTTATTGAGGCTTAGCATCGTGATTACTTATTATGCTGTACCTTGTAATATTCACTCGATGCTTATTGGATCTTGCAACGTATCGGTCCATTCATTGTTTTCTAAACCCGATGGTGTCAACAATTTTCTGCCAATGTTTGTGGCTTCCTCAGGAATATTAGAACCCCGGACGATTCACATGGAATGAAGGAGAGTACACTATTCGCAGTGGCCGATTGATCGAATTCAAGGAGGAAAAAGAAAAGTGTACCGAACTCGAACAAATCAATTCCCTTGTTTTGGAATGTTTGATAAATAAGATTTATTATGCATGTTTCAAAGGAGGAGTTGAGCCTTTATTTGGGCAAACTAATCTTTTGTGAACTTTGAATTAGGTCTATAAAATTTCGAACAATTCAGTATTTACAATTGCTAACATTAAGACATAATCATGGCAAGGTCATTTCCAACTCTTAATCTAAATATCTGTAAAGTCAATGCATTCCCTCTAATAATTGATCTCGCACACGTACCAATGTTGTCCTGCTTGGCTCAACGGCGTTTTTATGTACCGGTCGACTTTGCTCATTCAATTTACGCGGGAAATTGTTTACTTCCATGGAAAGGTGGTCAGAATTATTAGGTATTCTTCAAATAAAGAGAAAAAATTAATTCTTTCACACAACGAAAGAGTACGGAGATTTTATAGTTAGCGATAATTTTAAGTTTCCCCGAAACACCATTGAAAGCGCCGAGAAAAAGTAAAGAGTTCTCTATCTCAAAACAGTCAGCGATTCGATTTCTTCAGGCTCTTTGCTCACCGAAAGAGTCGGTTATTCGTGTGGCCACAAATAACGACAAATAGCAATCCCGGGATTGCACACCCAACGAGACCGTTCAAATCGCATCTTCCTTTTTTGTTGAAGAACGTTATGCATTAGTGTAACGCCTTTTTATTGGAGATGTTGCATCAGAGAAATCTCTTTATTGATTCTTAATTACATTAATTGCACTTGCACCACTTTTCATCTATTTATTACCATACTCATATTCTCCCTCATTCATCTCGCCTCCTTCTTCTTTCCTCCATTTCTCCACTCACTTTCATTTCTATTCTCCATTCGAGGCGGTCGGGAGGAACTTGTGGACGGAGTTGTCTCCGTTCCATTTCTCCGGTAAGTTGGAGATCCGAGGGCCCTGAAGATCTTAAGATCTGGGGATCTGAGGATCTAGGGTACCCTTCCCATCACTCAGCGGCGTACGGTGATTGGTTTTCATTTACCTATAACTCATTTACCGTAACCCCAATCTACCGTACTCCTCCATTGCAGATAGCGTCTACGGTATTTCCTTGCAAGAAGTCAATAGACAACGATGGTAGACAAAGAATTGGCTGCCAAGAACTACTACCATGGGCTACTGCCCCGTGAAGATATTAAGGTACGGTAACCAGGATTACTGTATCCCCGCCCTTCTTGACTCCGCCCCTTCTTATTTCTTATTATCTTCAGGAAATGTTGATCGAAAACGGTGATTGGCTTCTTCGATTGACAGAACCATCGGGAGCAGGCAAAAGAGATTTCGTACTAAGTGTGCAAACGGACAAGGACAATGCGTCAGGGATGAGAAACTCCACTCTAAGCCCCGCCCCTTTCACTTCCTCGATTTCAGGTGAAACACTTTGTAGTCACTCGGAAGGACAAAGAATTTCAATTGATGGACTCTCGCACATTCGAATCTGTAGTGAAACTCGTCGAATTCTATCAGAAAGAGAACATTCAAACGGGCAAAGGAGGGGCGGTAAGTGAATGGATACGGTAGAGGAGAATACAGTAGTGACGGGGTACGGTAATGATACAGTATCTTTCTTCAGCAATCGGTGACACTCGGTCGGGTAGTGGCGCGTCAGAAGTGGGAACTCGAACACGATGACATTGGTAAAGCTCCGCCCCTTTTCCCTCCAATCTCCGCCTTTTTTTCAGAATGCACTAAGAAATTGGGCGAAGGCGCGTTCGGTGAAGTTCACAAGGGAAAGTTGAAGAAGAGAAAGAAGAATGGGAAGGATAAGACAGTGAATGTGGCCATCAAATTGGTACGAAGAGCTCCGCCCACATTTCACCCCGCCCATTCTGACTCCGTCCCTTTGAGGCGAAATTGGAAGCCCTGACGAAGGAACAGATCAAAGAGATCATGAGAGAAGCAAGATTGATGAGAAATCTAGACCATCCAAATATCGTGAAATTGTATGGAGTGGCTGCTGGACAAGAACCACTCATGCTCGTCATGGAATTGGTCGGTTACAGTAGAAGACATACGGTAGACGGATTACGGTATAAGAGATGGGATAGGGTACGGTATGATAGTTATGGTAAATGAGTACTGTATGTTCTGTTCCCTGGATACGGTATCACATCAGGCGACGGACGGCGCTCTGGACTCGTATCTCAGCAAGAATGAACTGATGCCACAGGGAAAGCGAATGGAGATGACGTGTCAGGTATACGGTAGAAATATGATACTGTATCTGGATGATACAGTAATCATACTCTATTCTGATCTTTGATCTTCAGTCAGCCTGGGGAATCGAGTATCTGCACAGCAAGAATTGCATTCATCGAGATGTCGCGGCCAGAAACTGTCTGTACGGCGGTGGAAATGTGGGAATTAGGTCATTACTATGAAATCTACAGTAATCTTGATTACAGGTCAAGATCTCGGACTTCGGTCTCTCACGACTGGGAGAACAGTATCAGATGAACCCGAAGAACAAGGTACAGTAACCAGGCCTACGGCATACTGTAACCTGTGACTACGGTATGTAGGTTCCTATTCGATGGCTGGCTCCTGAGACTCTGAAGACTGCTCTGTACGTGAAGAAGTCTGATGTCTGGAGTTGGGGTACGGCAGCATTTGAATACTGTGGATTACGGTAACTTCTGTTCAGGAGTTCTCGTGTGGGAAATCTTCAACAACGGCATCGAACCGTACCCAGGAATGACTACAATTGAGGTAATGAAAAAAAAGTTGAAAAGGTCGATTGATCTTTGATCTTTTGTAGGTTCTTCGATTCGTCAAAGCTGCCAAACATCTTGATGTCGCAGAAAAAATGGACAACAAAGCAGTGGCTGAGATGATCGAGGTTTGATCTTTGATCTTTTGTGATTACCTAATGATGACATTTCAGAAGCGATGCTTGGAATTCACTGTTGACGAACGCTGGACAATGGCTCAAGTTGTGAAGGAACTTGAGAATCTCACGGCTATCAAGCAGCCTGATCGAACTGAGAAAAAGAAAGAAGAAGGAGAGAAGGTGAGAAAAGGGGGCGGGACTTGGCGCTGTTCCAAGTGGGCGGAGCGTAATCAATCGATAATTCCAGACGATGTGCACTGCGGCTTCTACCACTCAGTCACAGATGGAGACTGGAGCCAGCGAGTACGGTGCGGGTCAGCCGGCAGGTGAAAAGGCGGTGAGTACTGTAGTCATACTGTAGGGGTACTGTGCTGGTAATCAATAAATCAATTATCACTACTACGTACTGCAGCCTTCTTCATACGATCAGACTCCGCCCATTGGAGTGCCTGGTTCTCAATCAGTGACTGCAAGAAAGTCGAAGAAGAGAAAGAAGAGAAAGGATCTGGCGTATATCAACCAGTGATCGATCACCCTATTTCCTACCGTATCACCGACCCGCCACACTACAGTAGTCCCTTAATTGGTGTGAGCCCGTGTTGTCGAATAAAGAGGGATAGAAATCAGACAAATCAAAATGCGTTTCTTGTGGCATCTACATGGAAAAATAAAGCACAGACATGGAGAAAAGGGAAGGGATGAAGCGCACGACATTATATATTAGAACAGTAGAGAAAGTGAATGGATTAAGATTTGTTATGGGATATGTCGGTACGACGTATTATCTGTTAAGGAGGGAAAAAGATCTGAGAAGATCTGAGAAGATCAGTCTCTCCATTCCCCCCATTCCCTCATCTGTTCTCTGGCCATCTCGCACTCTCTCCACCCTCCATTTCCCCTTTCCACTCCTGAGACTCAACTGATATACCTTGATCTACTCGACTGATCTACTTTGATCTACTTTGATCTCCCCTCTCCCCCTCTTTCCTCTTTCCATTCCATTCCTCCACTCATTCAGTATCATTTCCACAGTCTCCTCTCCTCTCCTCTCCTAGTGTTCTCTCGCTCCTTCTTCACTCTCTACAAATCTACATCAACTCCCAATCCACTCTTACCCCCTTCATCTGGTATCTTCACTGACTCCCTCTCCCCAGCCTACCGTATACCTACCGTACCCCCCCTCCCCCCGATGACTTCATCCCATCCTACCGTACCCTCCCCCTCTTCCCATCCCTACAAGGGTTGTCTGATTCCTCTAGCCCTTAATCGCAATGGACTAAGAGGTCAATCAACCCTTCGAGAGAGGGAATGAGAATCTCCCCTTATTCTACCGTACACCTACCGTACCCCGACCTCCAACCCCTCCTACAGTACCTCCCCCGCCCCTCTTCCCATCCCTCCCAGGGTTGAGTGTTCCTCGGGCCCTTAATCACAATGGACCTGAGATCCCTCAACTCTTTGAGAGAGGGAATGAACATTTCTCCTCTTCGTACCGTACTCCTACCGTACCCCCAATCTCCTCAGCCTTTCCTACCGTACCCCCTCTCTTCCCATCCCTCCAAGGGTAGACTGACTCCTCGGGATCCTTGATACTAATGGACCCCGAGGTCAACCTACCCTTTGAGAGAGGGAATGAACATTCCCCCATCCTGCCTTACGCCTACCGTACCCTCGCCCCCTCCCCCCGATCTCCCCAACCCCTCCTACCGTACCTACTCCCTCTTCCTCTCCCTCCCATGGTGGACTGAATCTTGGATCCATAATTACAATGGAGCCAAGACCAATCGGCCCTTTGAGAGTGGGAATGAGCGTCTCCCTTCGTTCTACCGTATACCTAACGTACCCCCTCCTTGATCAACCCGTCTCCCTCCAACTACCGTATCCCCCTTCTCATCTCTTTCCATCTCTTCCAGAATGCTCTCGATCCAAAGGTCAATCAATCCTTTGAGTTAGGGCACATTCTCTCTCTCTCTCTCTCTCTCTCGCTATATCTTCCCTTTTCCCCTCTCATTCATTATATCTAACCCTTCTCCATTCTCCCTACCCCTTCTCGTCTCGTAATGCGGCGGGTTAGAACCAGTGAGTGAATGAAGCACTGGTCTATCGGAGAGAGAGAGAGAGAGAGAGAGAGAGAGCGCGCGTCTGTTCTATGCCGAGACGGGAATTATCATTCTCTTCCATATGTTGTTGCATTCAAATACATATTCATGTTTTCCAATTCTCACTTTGTTTCTATTCAGAATGGCAACATTTGTCCGTCGTGAAGTCAGTGAAGATGAGGATGAAAATGAACGTGTGACCGAGCGAGCGAGACAGGTTACAATTTTTAATTAATTAAAAATATATATTTTTTTTTCAATTTTATGTATATTAAAAATGGAAGTTTCTGAATTTAAACTGTCAACTAATCAACCCTTTTTTGTAATTGAGAGCACAATTTTTCTCCCAAATTAATTAGACCACACTTTGCTGTATTTATGAGCCCGTTTGCGTAAGAATCAGACAATTCTCAACAGTTCTCAGTACAGCAAAAAAGTGACCTGAGAATACCACGGTTTACTGTAGACATTAGTGGGTTAAAAGTATTGGCCCAATGTTGTGGTTGTAACTTTGATTGGGGATCGGTGTGGAGGTCTGAAGATCCGGCCAATATCATGTCTCTCGTCCATATCTGTATACCCATTAAAGGAATCGAAAAAGTTTAAACACAGACCCTAGTCGAATTTACACGACGAATCTTCCCATCTCATCAAAAATAGAAAGTCATTAAAATCTACCAGAATAATAATTTTAATCCACATAGGAATAAAGTGTGGGCAAGTAAACCTATGGCAGCATCTGGACAATGTTATCAGTGACCTACAAAAAAATTTTGGTGGCAAAATACTTCTGCCTTTTCGAGTTATGATTTTTCAATCTACGCGAATCGACGGTCAAAACACTCATTTCTCGGAGAGAAAGGTCATTTACATGAATTCCCATTCCATTTCTGGCTTTCAGACGCCACGCAGAGAGAGCGAGGGTCCCTTTTTTATCCCTTTTTTCTAATTCCGAAATACGATCATCTCGAGCAATAGTCAGACCCTCTCCATTCTACACGCTCTCTCATCGGTCAGACAGTGAGAAAGAGCATGTGAAGTGGGGAGAGCCAGACACTTGCTCATCATCTCCCTTCTCTGGCTCCCTCTCATTCATCCTTCCCTCTAATATTAGAATATCGTTTCTTGCATTCGTTCATTTCTGAAAACACACTTGCTTCATAAATAAATGAAATTAAATAAAAGAATCGGATAGAAATAGGCTCGAACCACATTAGATCATTGCAAATTCATTGCCACAATTTATTTTCTCTTCTCTATTTTTGTACATGTGTAATCTGTTCAATCGATAATCCATCAATTCGTCCATCTTCATTGAATGTGGTCACGTTTCGTGTATGTCCTGTGCACATGAAACATGACACTCAATATCAACTAGAATGTTCCTTTTGTAAGAAGAAAACTTCATTTGTAAGAGTCTTCGATAATCTAAGCGAGGAGAGCGTTTATGAAATGGAGAGAAAAATAATAACTGAGCCAGTGAGTAAATGGAGGAAATGATTTCGAAAGTTGTCTCCTTTCAATTCAGAATGATGATCGACGGACTCTGAGATCATATTTATCAGCTGACTATTATCTAAACATATTTCGCCTAATTTAAGTGATAAATGATAATTAATTATTTCTTAATATTCTCATCATTAGCCGTGCAAAAGCTGCAGAATGGGATACTGTATGAGGAAGTGTGCAAAATCGAGAAGGACTCTCTTTCCCACTCCCTGGCCTGATCTAATCGATATTGCGAAAAAGAAGATAAAATGAGAGAGTATACGCGTTACCGTTCTTCCACAGGTAGCAGGTTGACTCAAGGGGCCCACAGGAAAATATTCGAAACTAATGGTGCCAAAACGCCGTGTGGTAGCCATAGCAGTATCGCTCTCACGCCACTGGGTAAAATGGAGAGTTATTGGATAGATTGCGTACCGTTCTAATTGTAAGGCGTGTTGACCTTTCTGAAAAATGGCGTTATTATGAATAAACACGCCAAGAGCGCGTCCACGACTATTCCGTTCATAACATATAAGTAACAAATTTTTCATTCATTCATTCATGCTTTCATTCTTTGCTCATTCCGTCACAATTTTATGATATTACGTTACATATTTCTTTCCCAATTTGTGTCTAATATCACGTTTTCATTGTCTTTATATGTTCAGAATGGCCACTTTCCTCAGACGAAAAGTTTGCGGAGATGCGAAGACCAAAAAAGACGTTGCTCAGAGAGTCAATGAGGTATTATTCTATTTTTATTCCATCAATTTATGGTTAGTATCTATTGAATTGAGCACACTGACAAATCTGTAATTACAAATTATTGATTTTAGCAATAAAAATCACTTTTTTAATTTCTCGTTCAGGTACATCCTCTTGAGATTCGATTCAAATTCGCATGGAATGAAGGAATCTACCCGAAACGCGAAATGGGAGGAAAATTGCCCACAGAACAACGACTCTCAAGAATATTTTCCCCAATTTTGCCAGGTTAATTTCGCATCTTTTTACTTATATCTGTGCTTTAAAGTCATCGTTGTAAGCATAACACGTTAAAAGAAATAATTTTTGATCGAACCGATAATCTTCCCAATCGATAATAATTGCATAGCTTCTAATATTGTCGTGGTGGGAGATCATGCATACCTGTTCACTGGCCAACTTTGGTCACTCCATTTGCCCACTATGGCATGGAACTACCTTCCTCTGAAAGGAGATACGGTGATTATTTATTGATTTATTATTATATCGATTGAAGCAATGAATTGTAATTTGTGACAAAATTACTTGAAATTATGTGTATCTTTTGTAGGAGCGATTCAATCCTTGCGAATCACTACTTCGAGTGATCTCTACTTCTGGAATATTCGAAATTACCGAATTCTCTTCCGATGACGTCACATTTGTGTATTATCGATTGGACGATCCGTACTCAGATCCCATCCCTCCTACCGATATTTCACTGGAAGATACAACTGAGCAACAGGACATTTGGGACATTCAGGAGATATCTTTTGCTACCGATTATTATAACAACTGTGTGTTTTTTACCATTACACATTCTACCCCACAACCATTCCTATAAACAAGATCCGATAAATTGATAAATATTAACCCGCAGTTTAACAGATTGTTACATCATGATAATACGCAGTATTTAAATTTGTCCCTAGTAATAAACGTGTTGAAGAGAATACCCTGTTAAGAAGAGAAATCAGTCTCTCCATTTTTCCCGATTCTCTCATTTACTCTCTAACGAGCGCTCTCTCTCCATTCTGCATTATCCCTCTCCACTTTTCTGAGACTAGATTGATCTACCTTAATCTACTTTGATCTTCTCTACCCATCTCGCACTCTCTCCGTCCTCCATTATATAAGACTAGTGCATCTAAAAAAAGTACCAATTTCGTTACTTTTGCAACTTTTCCAATTTTGGGTCACCCACTTGAAATTCGAATGCGGCCCTCCAAATATACACAATCGTTGACATAACTCAACAAACGATTATATTTTTAAAATGAATTAAGGGGCTGCGATGACTTTCGTGTAATAATTTTTGTTGTTAGAAATTCGGATTGTTTACCATAAAATGGAAGATACAAACTACAATCTGCCATTTTCGAGCGCTAGAAATTGGCAGATACAAACTACAATATGCCATTTTCGAGCGCTCGAAATTGGCAACTCCTGTATTTCCGGACCTCGATTTTCCAGAAGCTGCCATTTTCGAGCGCTCGAAAATGGCAGATTGTAGTTTGTACCTGCCAATTTCGAGCGCTCGAAAATGGCAGATTGTAGTTTGTATCTGCCAATTTCAAGGGAAAGTTCAATTCAATTATTTATCATGTCAGGCGATAGTGCTCAGATGAGGATGGGCCGGAATTCTTCGTTAGTTGCATTCCACCATTGGGGCCCGATTGCTCGTTTCAGGTCATCTCTCCATCGGGTATTGGGGTGGCCTTGGGGGCGTTTCCAGTTGTAGGGGGTCCACATCGTAGTTGCCCGCGTCCAATGGTTGATTTCAAGGGAAAGGTTACTGAATTATGTTTGCCGAAAAGTTGTGAATAAACCAATGAAGTTAAATGCAGTGGATTGGCAGGATACGTTTTCAAACACGCTGTGGCATATATGATCGCATAAATGTAGCAAAGTACATCTCTGTAGCATTTCAACATGAAAATGACACAATTTTACAAGAATATGTTCTGGAGCTTGAAATTGGTACTTTTTTTACATGCACTAGTCTTATATCTCTCTGCACTCTGAAACAACTGATCTACGTTGATCTACCTTGATCCCCCCTCCCCCCCTCTCCTCCTTCCATTCCATTCCTCCACTCATTCAGTATCATTTCAACCTCCACCATCCCTGTCAGAAATCTTTCTCTCACTCAGAGGGTAGTTTTCTCTCTAGTGTCACCCAGAGCGTAGATCTGTCTCTCAGACTCTCTCAACCTCACTCTCACATGCTGTGTTTGGTCTTATGTTTGTGGAATCTGGTCCTGTGCCCGGTCCAGACACATTACAGGACCAGAAGTAATCGACACATCGTCAGACACAACAAACACGACAAACGCAAAAGCATACACTATCGATACAACCAGACACACAAACTTCTTGAGCTAGTTTGGGAAAAAAAATGTTTTCAAGTTTTTTTCCATGGTTTGATAACCATATGAACTTTCCAGAAATTAGATGGAATTAAGTGAAGACGATGATGTTTCTGCTCCTTTCTGCGCTTCTGTCGAAGATGTTCTGTAAGATTCGGAAGACCCATCCAACTATGACCTTTCAACTGTTACACATACTATTGTTGTTGTCGAATTTTATTTATTGCTACAAGATTTTATCTCACTGCTAATTACATGTTTTGTATAAACAATACAATTCTTTTCAGGTGAGAATAGGCATATGTATTTACAGATATGTCTCAACTTAGACGCACATTTATAATACTAAGATTAAAGGGCGATGCGCCCTCACATTCATCGACACGATGGCGACGATCAATGATGATCGGTGTCTCAGTTCTGCTGGGCGACGTCTTGCCAGAAGCATGCTTTCATGCTATCGAAACGGTCGTAGCAGGCAAGATAAGTGAGGTCCAGCTGCAATTCATAGAGTCACATACCGATCATAACAGAGCGGAATAGCAAGTGTCTTATACCTGTGTGACGTTGCCGGGACGCTGGTCGCAGAAGGTCATGCATTTCTCGCCGGCAAGAGTCGTGGCGACTCCATTACGGGCGCAGCACGAGGTATGATCCCTGCCCTGTTAAAAAAAGATCCATTTCTCATCTGTCGGATTATATTGCTCTCTCGTTTTATTCATAATATACCTGAGCGGCGCAGAAGTGAATGTCGGAGGCAGCCTGCATCGGGCACGAGTCCATGCGGAAGTACATCGACTGAAGGCACCAAAGTAAGTTGAGGTTAAAATGCATTTAGAACGAATGTGGATGGCTAGTAGCGGAGATCACAATAGTGGGTACAAAATTTCTCTCTCGAACAGAAGCGTATCTGGGTGTCTTAGTCCAAATATTAATAAGTGATTATCACCAAACCTGGAGTGCATCACGCGTGTAAGTTGAGTAGCTGCACTTTGCCAGACAAGAGTCGGGCAGATTTCGGTCAACGCAGCATGAATGGAACTTCTCATCCGGAGTCGTCGGCTCAGGCCGCTCCTGAGAATAAGAAATCATTTGCACATCTCTTCTATACAAAGAGCACAACTGAAACAGCTCGGATGTAAATGCTACAGAAGCCAAGCCAGTAGATCGTTCTCCAAGGATTCTTTTCTAACACTCCTAGGCTCTCCTACTCTTCTCCTTGTACACACTCTTTCGTTTCGGCGAACAAACGAGATACAACGTGGAATGAAGAGGTTGGAGAACAGGTCTCTAACCTTGGTGAAACGTAACCTTGGTGAACCGTTCTTCTAGCAAACATATGCACTGTGTGTGTGGGCCGTAGAGGTATACCTCAATCTCGACGGAGGAATCAGATTTCTCCACTTTAAGAGTGCGAGAAGAGGCGGCGCGAGCCCTGGCGCAGCCATAATGACCGCAACCGTATCTAAAAAGGGGGCACAATTGAGATCTCTCTTAGACGATTACGTCTATGAATGTTCCATAGCTGATTACTCGATAACAGGAGTGTATGCAATAGGAATTACTCACCCAGCTCCGCATCCACTGGAGCAAACGGGAGAAGGCGGAGGAGGGGCACATCCACCACCACAAACTCCCGAAGAGAAACAGGCTGTAGAAATATCGACAAGGGCGAGCAAAGCGAAAGAGACGGAGAGAAGAGTGAACGAAGGCATCTGTATGCAACTACTGTAGTCGAGATACGTCTTTGAAATAGATCACGAAAGGAAGGAAAAGGAGAGCGGCTGCAGAAGGAACCTGTGAAGCTGCCCGGCCGTCATGCCCTTTTATACAAGGCCCTGGTGTGGAGCCGGTCCGTCGCTCGCGTTCCTACCGCCCCTAGCAGGGATGGCACCTGAGCGATCGTGTCAAACGGACGAGAGAGTGTGAGGAATGAAGAGAGCACAGAGACGGAAGAGAAGGAGAGAAAGTAAAGTACAATAGTCTTGAGGGGGCTGACTCATTCACTCATTCTCTCACTAAAGAGTACGCTACTTACTCATAGGGGTGTAGTGCATTCGACTCTCTTCTTTCTCTTTTTGTCCACTCTCATCGTCATTTCGATGTTTATCAACGGAACGCTTTCTTGTTTCGGACGATTCTTCGTGAATGCGTAATATACCTATTACCTACGCACCAGTATTTCAATGACTAATGGCGATTGATATCTCGCTCGTTCAAAACGGAATATATCAGTGCGTGCGTTCGCGTAAAGATTTCAAACCCTCAAAAAGTGACCGCTTGAGTTTTTCCCCAATTCTGATAGCCCTTGGCATGCTCCATTGATTTATGTTTTATTCATGACCAGATATCTCTAATTTGCATAATTACAGCATGTCAAAGATATCTTTTCACTTTCCTCTCACCCTCTCTCATCATCTTTTATTTTCCAAAACCACCGCGACTTGAAGACTCTTTATTGTCAGTATCTACAGTCCTGGCTGTTTCCTTTTCCTTGGAAATGTTCCGTCCCTGCCGACTCGAGCTGGCTCGTGAAGGTCTCTGTCAATTTGTGACTTGAGGAGAAATTCGAGACAAACTCTGTTCAATCATATAACCCAGGTCATTTGCTACTGAATACTGTCCAATAAATTTAAATTATTTGGTACAAAATTGTTTTTAAAAAACGTTTCAAGAAAATTCAAAGTATCAGAGTTTGAGGCAAAAGATTACAGTATCTCTATAAATATTGCCTTGAATGCGATCTGATTAAAATTCAAATGATATTTCGTAACGATATAAGCAATAATATAACTACTATTTTTTCAAATATTATCAAAATATACAGCAATTTTAAATGAATAGTATGTAGTTTTTATTTGATTTGACTATTCTCAGACGATCCGTCTGAATACGGCGAGTGGTCGCTGCAACTTTCAGAATAATTAAAAAGACAGAATCACAGGTTAAATAGGCTCTCGCTAGAGAGAATAAGCACTTCTGCATGACGTTCAGAGCCTTCAGACCATGTCAGTAAACGAAACTTTTAGAATTTTTTATGCATTTCTGACCTTTTTTGTTGTTGCAAAGTTATCAAAAATTGGGCAATATGCACTTAGGCGCGCGAATTTAGGCATTTCTGCACGAAATACCTGCGAGAAACGCATTTACCTGTTGACAGAATTCGCATTCGTTGACCTCACTGATGATCGGTTGGATGATACGATATATTGCGAGAAAAAAGTCGGAAATTGATCTCTTGTATTGATCCTACTTTGTTCCATCAACCTATTGTTGTAACAGTCGATACACGATATCATCAAAGAATATTTTATTGTTGCATCAACACACGAGGTAGATCATCACTCTCTCTATTTCCCCTATTCTCTCGCTTGTTCTCTAGTGTTCTCTAACTCTCCCCATTCTCCATTATCTCTTCCCACTCTGAGACTCAACTGATCTACTTTGATCTACTTTGATCGCCCCTCTCCCTCTCTTCCCTCCTTCCATTCCATTCATCCACTCATTCAGTATCACAACAATCTCTTCTTCTATCCTATCCATCTAACCTTTACTGTCCATGACCCCTTCCCCTTCTTTTCTTCCTACAAATACCATCATCTTACCCTCCCCCATTCCCATCCCTCCCAGGGTATTCTGACTCGGTTTCCAAAATCACAATGGTGACTTGGGACATAATATTCTATGGGAGAGGGAATGAGTATTTGCTTCTCGTTCTTTCGTAACCTACCGTACCCCCCTTCTTCCAATCCCTCCCAGGGTAGACTTAGTCGTGGTTCCTTAACTACAATGGAGCCAGCCTCCTTCTACTCTTTGAGTGACGGAATTTTAATTCCTATCCTACCGTATCCTCCTTCTTGCCCTACCCTATCCTGCCTCATTTCCATCCCGTATAGTTCCACTGAAGAAACAGGGTGAAGAGCCGAGTACGGTCGATTTCGTCAATATCTATCTGGACGCGGAACTTGAAAGAGACGCAGAAGAGATGGAGGTATGCAGTCAAGTACCCGCAAATGCGTTTGTGATAAAGTATAAGTACAAGTATAAGTATAAGTCAAATATTTACGCAAACATACCTCGTCAGATCTATAAAAAGCCGAGGGGTCGCACATTTGTCATGTACTAGTTTTTTTTAAAAAGAGTTCAAACTATTTCTGTTTAGTTTTGGAGAAACACGCTTCCACAAAATATCTGCTGTAAATTCCTTCAAGTACATCATTTTCACCACTTTATCAGTCAGTACTCAAATCGCGAATTGAGCGGTGCGAGTAGGACGAATATTGATCGTCGCGATTGATTGTCGATAAGAGAGGGATACGGTAGATGAGGGGAAAGGGTACGGTAGTCTCTCGTGGAAGAATGCTCTCTCGTCGGATAGAGAAGGTGAGAGAGTGTGAGAAGACGAGAGAGCGCAGAGGTCTTCCTAGACTTCGAATTTGTGCAGACCCGTGGCCAGGCAGCGTTCGCCCCTGGAATACGGGAGTTGATCTTTGATCTTTGACCTTGTCTCACCTGAGAAGGGAGGCACGAGTAACGACGAATCCGAGGTAGACTCCATCTGGTCGATCCTTGGCAAGCATCAGGCGACTGCGATGCTGAAATTGATCTTTGATCTTTAATCTTTGATCTTTCACCTCTATCACTCACGTCACTGCCCTTCTTTAGCACCAGCGCCCAGGAATCTGCAAATAATTACTATTGTTAGCAAGAACCGGAATTAAGAGAAGGCTCCCACAGTATCATGGCCAATGCATTGAAGAAAATGCACTCCATGCACGCGTGGTGTGCCTTTCTACCGTACGCCGCGAAAGAGTGGTTGACTAGTGAAAGAAGGACAGTCTCCCCAAAAATCAGCAAGAGAAGTTGCACGGGGTGGGGGTCGAACCCCCGTCCCCTAGATTAACACTGTAGAAACTTACCTCTGAGCCAAGTGGGCCGATGTAGCACTGACCAACTTAGCTCGCCCCATTCTTGCGGAATCCCTTCAGTGGATTCCTCTAGATACTGGGGGAACACTAGATACAGTACGCTAAAATTCGTGGTAAGAGAAAATCATACCTCAAATAACCATTTTCAAACTTCCCGGGCAGGTTCTACACCACATTTTGTTTCTTCACTATTTTCTTAAGATTCATGATACTGTGCTCCGGAACGGAAAAATGGTCTCACCATCAGGAACAGTCTTCTTGGAGGCGTCCTCTCCATTCCACAGAGAATTGGGAGCTGGCTCGGCCGAGATCAGACGATTCTTCTGAATGAAAACATCCTTCATATTTATCGACCGATTGCGTTATTGTTGCTTAGTGATGACGCAATTCCTGTTTTCTCACATCGTTCCAGTAGAAGTGAGGGGCGTCGTATTTAACGCCGGAGAAGTGATCGACAAGGCGGGAGATGGTCCTGAGACGAATGACGGTAAGGGTACTGTAACCAATCGATAATGTAATTTGCATACTTGGGCAGACGAGCGCGATTGAGCTGCACGATCACATTGCCCTCGTGGAATTGGAAGTAGAGCTGAGAAGGGTACGGTAGGTTACGGTAGTCGTGGATACGGTACTCACATGACAGGTGCGAACGAGAGTGGCATCGTTCACGCGCAGTTTCAGAATCTTTAAAGATACGGTGGTTGAGGGTAAGGTATCGATTGATTGGAATTGGGTGCGGTACTTACACTGAAAAGCATTTCGGCGAGTTTCATCGTCATTTTTCCCTTGAGACGAGATTGTAATTCCCACACTTGCTCGGGCTTACGGTACATCGGAATGACTTTATCCTGCAATCGATCGATTAAGTCACTTCCGGTTCCATTTCCGGTCTCTCACCGAAACAATATTCAGCTGGAATTCATCAGCGGCGATAATAGCAGCTTCCCAGTTCGCGGTGCTCTAGAATGGGAATTATCGATTTATTTGGGATTATCGATTGATCTCACGGGATTTTCCTCGCAGTATTGGATGAGATACTTCTCGATCTTCCTGTTTATTCCATTGACACGGTATCGCTCCGCCATGTTAAGCATATGGTGCACTGCAGATCGATATAGATACTGTATCGTGGGGAATACGGTATTCTTCGAAAGTACGGTAACTCACCATTGAATGCATTCACTCGATCGAGATCGCCATGGTGAACGTACCCGAGGAGCAGACTCATACCCTGACAATCGTTGAAAAATCACCAAGTGAGTACGGTAGGTCTGGGTTACGGTAGTCAGGGTCGAACCTCCTCATAGTCCCTGGGATTCTCTCCGAGGAGTGGTCGCATCTTGATCGGACCAGACATTCCTGCAGAGATTTGAGTAAATGGAGTGGCCATCGATGACGTCATCCCTATGCAACAAGTGGATTTGATTGAATCTCACCCGATTCCATGAATCCACCGTAGAAGAAAGCATTGAAGAAAGGAGAGGAGAGGGCCAGAATCTGAAACATCGAAGGTCCCGAAAAGAAGAAGGGAATCAGACAACGAGAGATCGTCTTGGCATTGTGCCAACGTTATCCAGAAAGGATCCAACCTCCTTGCTGACGAATTCGTAGCAATTCTCTCCAATGTCGAGTACGGTTTGGGCGGTGTTCAGATTCCTGCAATGACAATTAATAACGTCATCGCTATGCAATAACTACGATTCATTACGTCATCCCTTGTAAAAGTCGATTGCATCATTCCTATGCAATAACTACCGTACTCGAGTCGAAGACTGCGTTTCGATCGCACGCGAACAGTGAGAACTACGTCGGAGGGAGCACCGTCTGAACAGGAAAACTTGGCACGATGCCAACTGATTTTTGTTCTTCTCACCATGAAATGATTCGAGTATGCCGTCGGTGCGTATGTGGAAGGTGTGACCGGGAGCGAGTTGGCCGGAGAACGACCATTGACCCAACTGGAATGAGGGGGATATGGTATACCAGTTGAGAGGTATACCGTATCCAGAGATCAGGAGGAATACGGTATACCGTATACAAGTGGAGGGGTATACCGTATCCAAGAAAGGGGTGATACGGTATACCGTATCGCAATAACGCGGTATACCGCATCCTAAGAGAAGGAAGGATACGGAAAACCGTATACCAGGATAGAATTCCCACCTCCTCGACCTTTCCTCTGTTACCACGATGAGCAGATACGTGTACCGAGTAGGGAGAAAGGCAGAAATCCTGAAATTCCACTCAATTGATCTTTGATCTCTCAGTATTTGATCTACCTGAAGCGTCGGGCGATCCGCGACTTGTTTGTGACGAGATACTTTCTCTTTCAGAGATTTAACTGCAAAGAAGTTAGTAGTCGATTGCGCACTGGATACAGTAACCCGTGTAGTCTCACCGAGGGACTTCTTTTCCTTCTTGAGAATGATGGGAGAGGGAGGATCACGGAGAGAGACAAAGAGACTGCGATAGTCGCATTTTACGACCCTGTAGAGATACGGCAGGATTACGATAATTGGCGAAATACGGTAGGATTACGGTAATCAGTGAAATGCGGTGCCCTTGGGTACCGTAATCGACTAACAAATGGGTTACGGTATCCCACCATTCCGGCCGATCTATGCGCGCGACGACGAGACGAAGATTGTGGGTGAAGTCGATGGGTTCATGGTAGATGACTTCCTGAGATACGGTAGGATTGGATATCGATTGATTGAGAGGGGTACAGTACATCGATGTATTCGATGGACATTGTTGGGTGAGTGGAGGGAACCGTGCGAGTACAATGAGAATGAAGGGAATGAGTGGAGAATTGAGGGGAGAGAGGAGAGGAGAAGGGGAGAGATGCAAAAGGAGGAAGAAGGGTATTGGCATGCGAATTGATTGGATTGTTTTTGAACTATAAATAGGATTTGTTGTTGTGCAAATATATAGGTGTTTTGAAAGACTTTGCAGTTTCTAGTCAACAAATGTGAAGAGATCAAAGATCAGCGTGAGAGGAAAAGATCAAATTTCACGGAATCGAGTTGTGGTGACGCAAAGAACATCTCTCGTTGTCTGCCTCTCTCTCTCTCTCTCTCTCTCTCTCTCTCTCTCTCTCTCGATGATTTCCTCTCTTTATCTAATGTTGTCTCGCAGCCACTCTTACGGATGTAGTGAATTGTTTCAGATAATCTGAAATAGAACACAACTCCTTAGCTATTTCCTACCGTGACCAATCGATAATCTCAGGATGCTCGTCGTGTGATCGTCGATGAGTCCGTCTCGCCAGTGCATCATCCTGCTCCTGGAGCCTTGTTTTCTCACTGTATGGAGATAAAACTTCCTGCCATCATGTCGAGAAGTGGATCAGGAAATCACTCTATCCGTTTCCCCCCTTCTCTGTTCTATAACAATCTCACTCTCCTCGTGTTCCGTTATCTCTCTCTCTCTTCTCACTCTGAGACTCAACTGATCTACTTTGATCTCCCCTCTCCCTCTCTCTCCTCCTTCCATTCCATTCCTTCACTCATTCAGTATCATTTCCACAGTCTTCTCTCCTCTCCTTCTCTTCTCTTCTCGTCTCCATGACCTACCCTTCCCCCCTCAGTCTCCACCAACTCCAGCTCTACAGTATGTCTTCAATGGCCTATCCTTTACTCTCCATGACCCCTTCCCCTTCTTTTCTTCCTACCAATACCCTCATCATCTTACCCGGGGGGGGGGGGGGTGACAATTGAGCAACGGGCAATAACTCACCAAGGAGTGAGCCTAGCGCTATGAAAGTGGTACCATTGTGACCAGCATCAGAACAAATTAAATTTCAAAATTAATTAATTAGCATTATTAATGAGATATTAATTAATTAATTAATAATTTAATTATGAAATCTCAATTACCTGATGCTGATCACAATGGTACCACTCTAGCTCTAGGGTCAATCCTAGCTGAGTTATTACCCGTTGCTCAAATGTCACCCCCCCCCTCTTACCCTCTCCCATTCCCATCCCTCCCAGGGTATTCTGACTCGGTTTCCATAATCACAATGGTGACTTGAGACATAATATTCTAGGAGAGAGGGATGAGTATTTGCTTCTAGTTCTTTCGTAATCTACCGTACTCCGATCTATTCAACCCGTCCTACCGTACCCCTTCCCCTCTTCCCATCCCTCCAAGAGTAGGCTGATTCCTCGTTATCCTTGATAACAATGGATACCCGAGGTCAACTCACCCTTTGAGAGAGGGAATGAGAATCACCCCTCATTCTACCGTATACCTACCGTGCTCTCTGTCAACCCCTCCTACCATACCTCCCCCTCTTCCCATCCCTCCAAGGGTTGTCTGATTCCTCTAGCCCTTAATCGCAATGGACTAAGAGGTCAATCAACCCTTCGAGAGAAGGAACGAGAATCTCCCCTTATTCTACCGTACACCTACCGTACCCCGACCTCCAACCCCTCCTACAGTACCTCCCCCGCCCCTCTTCCCATCCCTCCTAGGGTTGAGTGTTCCTCGGGCCCTTAATCACAATGGACCTGAGATCCCTCAACTCTTTGAGAGAGGGAATGAGCATTTCTCCTCTTCGTACCGTATTCCTACCGTACCCCCAATATCCGCAGCCTTTCCTACCGTACCCTCCCCCTCTTCCCATCCCTCCAAGGGTAGACTGACTCCTCGGGATCCTTGATACTAATGGACCCCGAGGTCAACCTACCCTTTGAGAGAGGGAATGAGAATCACCCCTCGTTCTACCGTACTCCGATTTATTCAACCCGTCCTACCGTACCCCCTCCCATCTTTCCATCCCTCGTAGGGTAGACTCATCACATCACATCACATCATTTATCCAGGTCGAACAGTACTACAATAGAGGTCTTACAAGAAAACACAAAGTAAAGTGAGGGGTCAAATTATTCGTATATTTCCGTTCGTAGTATTCTTCTCTCCACGCTAGGCGGGGTCGCTAGGCGCTAGGCGGCGGGGACTGACTCCTTGTAATGACGGGAAGAACTAAGGGTACTGTAGCATTGCCGATGGAGGTTACTGTAGACAGTTTGTTGACCAGGAGATTGGGGGATGAGTAGTTTCAACTTTCACTGGGAGAAGGTGAGAAAATGGGCGTGGGCAGGAGAATCGGAAATGAATTATAGGGCGGCTGATTTGAAATTTTTCATTATTACATTTTACGAAAGCCGCATCCGGAGTATAGACAATAAGAGGAGCGAACGAAAGGAATGAACGAAGAGATGGTGAATGATTCAGTGGATTGGGAGGGGGAGGGAAGGAGATTTGGCATTCAGTTTGATAGGCAAAAAATGGGATGCTAGAGAGACAAAGGAGATGTCGAGAAACGTGGTTTGAGGGGAAATCAATTGATTCCTGGTACACAAGGAGCAAGGGGCTGCAAGGCTTCAAAGCACAAGTAGGAATTGGGATGAGAATGTGTGGGGGGAAGAGAGTTCCTCTCGATTTCACACGACGCTCAAATCCCCCCTCTGCAGTGTTGACCTGCATATGGAACGAGGGGGGAATGAATAAAAAAAATAAAAACACTTCTACGCTTCTGAGAAGGCGTGGAATTGCTAAAGAAATAGTAAAGATTTCTCTGACTACAGTACACTGAAGAAACTAGCGTATCCTCCGAAACTGGCCATTGCAATCAGCGAAAGCACACTGAGATCTTTCTCGCTGAATCTACGCACACCGACCAAACTTCTCTCTCTCTCTTTCATCTCTCTCTCTCTCTCTCTCTCTCTCTCTCCTCTCTCTCTCCGTTTCCATAGTCACAACGTCGTCCTCATCTCATTCCTCTTGTGTGTCATTGCTCTCTTCACTTCTCATTCCTTCTTTCCACTCGTCGTCTTTTCATTTCTCCCCTTCAGATCTCTCTTCCCTCCTTCTTTCCCCCTTTTATCGATTGGTTTTCTTAGGTGTGAGACAGTCTTTCTCCCCCCTTTTCCTCCCTCTTTCTCCTCCCCTCCTTCCTCCCTCTCAAAGTGTCAACACATCTTCAACATCGAGGGAGTCATTCTAATTGGGGAGACGAGAGAGAGCGCAGAAAGAGAGAGAGAGAGAGAGACAGAGAGAGAGAGAGAGAAAGAGAGAGAGAGAGAGAGACGTCTTTCCATCTTCATCCATCGTCTCCCTCCACCCCATTCTTGATTCCTTCCTTCCCTCTCTCTTCTCTCCATTCTAGATGTTGCCAACTCCAGAAGAGGTCGAGAAAGAGTACGTCAACAAGGTTAGATTACATCCTCAATATTCTATAACATTGTTCTGTTGGTAAAATGCCAAGAAAGGGATTTTGTCGTGGTATGTTCATGAAAAGAGTGAGGAGCGATAGAGTGTGTGAAATTGAGAGAGCCCCTCTCAATTGTATCCACTCTCCCCCTCCTTACACCTCTCGTAGACTAGACCAGAAAGTCAAATGATGTGCAAGCTATTTTCTAACTGTCTACGTAAAAACGAAAAGAGTCGCCAGGACACCGTTTCTATGGAACTGAATCCATACAACGTCAGACACCAGTGCTGTTAGATCAAATTTTTCCTACTCTCAAATAAAATAATTGTTACTCGCGATAAAACAATGCATTATTCTCTAATCCATCTTACAATACTACTTATTTCATCATCCCTATGCCAGATCTACTCCCGTCTCGCTTCGTACGTCCCTCCAGCCAAGCCGGGTTCTCTCAACACTCGACTCTGCCCGGCTGCAGCTCGATTCATCTCATCCCTCCCCTCATCCTCCCTTGTCGTCGATATCGGTCAGTTACAGTATACTCCCTGATTACTGTATTCATTGGCTATCGACAACTAGCTTTATTTAGACGTTGTAGTTATGCCAATTGAGCGAGCACTGTCTGCACTCTCTCTTTTTTGCACACACACTTGCCTTCTCTGACAACCGATAGAGCACTACTTCATTCCACAGGCCGCTCAACCCAACATAAATGGCTTTTGATTGAGAGAGCCTGTAAAAAGAAGAGGGACTCTCTCACATTTGCACACTCTCTCGCCCGGCCCCAGTCTGTAGGTTTGGCATCATATGGTGCGTGCGCGAGAATTAGGATAGAATAGAGCGGAAATAGCATCGTTCCAATTCCATTTCTGTCCTTGTTTTGGCATCTTCTTCTTTTTCTTCTCTACAGAAGTTAGTGCCCCCTTTCCCCTCTCTCCTTCACTCTATTCACTCACTATACTTCATCGCACTCCCTCATGAATTGTGCATGTGTGCTCTCTCTCTCTCTCTCTCTCTCTCTCTCTCTATTTCCATCTCTCTCTTCTTCTTCACCACTCAAAATAAAACGTGAGAACAAGGCTCAAACGACCAATTGCCTTTTACGCGCAGTGTTCGGGGCAAGATTAAATTCGCGGAGATACCAACGCCTAAACGTATCATTTTTTAGCTTTCTCGATCTCAAAATCGTCTGGCCTGTGAACCCTGCAGAAAGGAGTGAGAGACCTCGTTGAATCGTGAGAGACTCTCGCACTTCTGCATACTAACTCGCCCTGAAACCATTTTTTTGGTTTGTTTGGAAATGTTTGGAATGTTTGGAAAGAGATTGTTTGGAAGAAAATTTATTTGGAAAAAAGCTTTGAAACCATGTTTCAACTTTAATAGCTTCATCAGAATACCGTTTTACAACAAAAAAGAAGAGAAACATTGTCGTATTCGATTCCTATGAAGACTCTTCTGCTTCTCTTCTTTCTAATTCCCCTCTTCTTCACTTTTTTCACTCCATTTTCTAACAATGCAATTGAATTGCATCTCTCTCTCTCTCTCTCTCTTTCTCACTTCTTTCTCCATCCATTCTAGATGATACTCCGCCCCTTTGATCTACGATCTGTGGTAAACATTAACAGAAAACGATGCCGAATATCAAAGAGAGTTCAAAGAAATAATTGAGTCTAGAGGCCAATCCCTCATTCATAATTGCATTTCTTGCAAACACTTTTCCAATCTGCATTCCAAACTTCTTTCGATAATCTTCACCCCAAATTATGTTCTAAAAGATTCCAAAGAAGGGAAGTCAATGGAAAACAACTCTGATCCTCTAATGATCGTGTCTAACACTTCACGACAATTTCGTTCTTTTCCGAAGACTTCTCTAAACATTTGATGATTTTCCAGCGTGGAAATCCCCAGTGGGACAGATTCAGAGTTGAGGGTGTTTTCTCACTTCCGCCTCTTCTTCTCTATCATGCCAAAGTTAGATTGATTCGTGAAGCAATTTGGACTATTTTTGGGAACAAACACTACATCTACCATGTCACTGCTAGCTAACATCGTTCCCCCGGTCGCCCTACAGAAAGTGGTCGAGACTGACATGAGTGGGCATGTAGATCGAGAGGGACTCTCTCACTTTTGCACACCATTTCATTCTTTCTTTCTGTCGGTTTGGAATAGGGATGGCACCGCACGAGAAAAAAAACTCATTTTGCACACTCTCACATCGGCTTGACCGACGAGCTAGTGTACAGAATAATGTTGAGGACATTTGTTGAGCCATCCCTTGTTTAGAATGACTTGCTAGGTGAGTGAGAAGTGCTATTCTCTGCAGGGTGTGGGGAGACTAAGTACGAGCCATCGTCTGGTTTCCTTCTAGGCGTCGATCCGTGCTCGGAGATTCTCGAGAGAGCGCCCCATCAGACGGACAAATGCGATGTCGCCCTCGCTGATGCAATGGACCTCCCATTCAGGTGAGAGAGAAGAAGAAGACCACCCACGAAGGGGGGAGAAGAAGTAGGGCGAAGGGAACCATAAAATATATGCATTTACTTTAGTGACCATGTTGGCTCAAGAACAATTTTTCCACAAAAGAAATAAGAAAAAAGAGCAAAAGCACTGCACCCTCTTGCACTGCAATTGGCAGCATTCCGACACTCAATGTCCACACTTTTCTGCTGACACTGACAACTTTGTCGAGATGGCATTGTTTCTGCGAGAAATTGAGTGTAGAAGAGTCAAATCTGCTCAAATTCTAGACCTCAAAAAGAGCCAATCCCAGATTCCCAATTAAAAAGGGACATGGATCGTGAAAGCGCGTAGAAGTTATTAGAAACGTAGAAGATATTCTATCGCTTTTACGAACTCTCTCCTCTTTCCGGAGATTTGGATTCGTGCGTTACCAAACGATGCAGAATTATTGCATCATCCTTAGGCAATCTTCATTTCTTCTTCTCTTCAGAGATTCGACAGCCGATGCCGTCCTTCTCGTCTCGGTCCTCCATCATTTCGCGTCTGCCTCGAGGAGAAGAGCAGTTCTCAATGAGATGCAACGAGTTATGAGTATTGGAGCGAAAGTGAGTGATCTTTGATCTTTTCTCACAGCTCATTTTCATATTTGGAATGGGGCAAAATAATGCCAAATTTTATGGCGCTTTCTATGGTCGGCACCCATCTTTGCCAATGATTTTAAATGTTCATTCAGTTGCGATTTTCTCCCCTTCTAATCCTTGATATCCTCCTCGATTCGCTTACTTGCTGGACTTGATAGATACAATTTCACCGATCTCCCCGCCCCTTGTGATCTTTGATCTCTGCAGGCTCTCATCGTCGTGTGGGCTCACGAGCAGCCGTACGCGACGTTTCCCTCTCAAGATGTACTCGTCCCATGGAATCTGCATGAGATTGCACTCAATGGAAGACTGCCCAAGATTAGATTCCACAAGGATTCAACCAAGGAACAGAGGATCATACAGGTACAAAGATGATAGTAAAATAATAGTAAGTGGTATTTATGATGAGCACATTGCTGGTAATATGATATTTTACTATTATTTGCCCAACATGATAGTTAAAAACTACTAGCATTTCTTTGAGTGTACCTTACATTCCTCCAGAATGGGGTCAGGGGTAAGTGATTTTCGTATTGCACGCTCTATCCCTTTCCCATACTTTTTCAGCCCCTTTTCTGGAAGTTGTTGAGGCGTGTTCAATGTGCGAAATCTCTTAGGTATCGTTTGAACCCGGAAATAGAATTAATACTTGCAGAATTCGATTCCAATTTCGATCCGACAAGAAGATCGTTCTCCTCCCTCAGTGTGGATGGATTGGATAGTATCCAAAGTGAAGAACTCTCCAACTCCCTCCCTTCCCTCCTCCACTCCACACTTTCTACCTGTCAAGAAGGTGAGAGACAATTGAGTATTCATTTGAATTGTGCGGATTCAACTGTATTCTGCCTTCAATGAAGTGCCATCAATGCATTTTTGATATTTACTACTTAGTTCTGAAAAACATCGCAAACAAAATCTCGAAAAGATAGTAAAAAAGAGAAAAATGCAACATCATCGATAGTTGTACTTCGACCACGCCATTTCACACCACCAGAATGGGGTCAAGATTGAGAAAGTCTATATTTAACACCCACTTTCTCACCTCTGACTCCTTTCTGGAGGATTCATCTCTCCTCATTGTAGCGTCAATCTCTGCTCACTGGAATTCGTCGCTGGTCTCCCTCACTCGGGAAGAGACTCTCGTCTCTCATGATTCCTATTGAAGAAGAACTAGCAGAAGAGATGAGTGGAGATATTATGCGAGACGCCTTAAGTGAGGCCATGGCGACTATTAGAGAGGTGAGCAGAGAGATCAAAGATCAATCGGGAGATGAAATTCTTCACGCTTTCCGAGAAGTAGTAATAGTTACGCAAACATTAAGAAAAAGATCAAAGATAAATCGGGAGCGGCTAAAAGACGCAGTCCAGAAAAAGGAAATTATGCAATATAACACTAATTAACTTTTACTCAGTCGGGAGTAGCAAGAGCTAGATGAACTAGAGATCAAAAATCACATCCCATACCGTACTCCCTCCTATTCAGGTAGTCTTCTACCGTTACTACCACGTCTTTCGTCGGGGTGAGATGGAATCTCTCCTCTCCTCTCTTCCTTCACTTCGAGTTGTCTCCGAAACATTCGAAAACGGCAATTGGAATGTCGTCGTGGAAAAAATCGATGCGAATCGAGTACTGTAGGCATACCGTAATCCTCACAATAGGCACATTGTTTTAGACGTCTTCGACCATCTACCGTACTCTAGCTTCCGCTACCGTATTCGTGACCTACGTATTGTTGTCTGCTGTAACTCCAAACGGGTCTTTCCTGCACTGTCTAGATCTCCCCACGAAACGATCAAGCAAATAATCGATTCCATATTCATATCGCGTACTCTCAAGAATTCCCGATTGGCTAAAGTATTTGTTCATATTGATCATATTATCGTAATACATTCGATCATGGAAAGTACAGCCAATTTATCGATCAAGGAACAACGATGACAGAAAAAAAAGGGAAAGTAACTCGCAATAACAGAAGATTATGTATAGCAGCAACGATAGCAATGTTATCGAAACTTTAGCTTCTTTGCCGTTAACATCCAGTAATGAAAGGGAGATCATAATACAGAGTCAGCTAAAACCGTCTGATAAATTAGTACATGAAATACCTAGTTACATTGATTTAAAAATTGAGAAACCGGAAAGAGTAAACGACAAATCCAGTGAACTCCTTCTCAATGTAGATGTCGTTGTTCCACATGACAAACACCTGAAATGAAAGTTAGAGTGGAGTTTTTCAAACTACTCAATAATCTAACAAACTAATCGATAATACAAAAAAACACTCCTAACGTTTTCAAGCGTCGAGCAATTGTTGCCGTAAATCAGACATCGTTTGATCACCAACTAACTATATTCTTGGAATACCGTACTCTTCTGATTCTCTCACCTCGGTGTATGTCTTGTACATGGCGCGAACTTCTCCCACTCTCAGATCATCGTCCATTGATCCCCAATCAGGCTTCTCGTCGTATAACACGGCAGCATTAATCGATGTCTGAATATTATTATTACTACTATATCACGGTGTGACAAGTCTTCCGGTGGCGCGCGACAGTCGCGCACGCAGAGTGAAAATGCGGGAAGAAAAGTCATTCAAATCGGGAATCCACCGTACCCCTGTCTGACGTCGGTTTCTCACGGATATCGCTTCGAGACCAGTGGAGTACGAATTTCGGCGAATCTGGCACGTTGCCAACTGCTTTATTGTTCTACTTCGCTGTTGTTTTTTGTGTTTTTTATCGAGTTTATTTTATTTGTATTTATTTAATTTCTTATTCTGCGTGCAGATCGTACGGGTAGCGACTTGTTACTGCTGCTGCGACTTATTTAGCGACTTATTCTATTGATTATTTACATTAATAGAATACATTTCCTTCCAGGATCAAATTCACTTCGTTTGGAAGGCGCGTCACTCGAACAATTCCTATTACGAAAAGACCCGTTTAATAAATGGGGCGATAATGTTTTACTTCAGCTTTTCTGCACGGTACGTTGTTCGTATTTGATCAAATGATTGCTAGAAATGCCGGATTGTAGCGAAAGCCATCGTCGATTTTTTTTTGAAATTTGCCTTGAAATAATTTTCCACGCCTCTTTGAACATCATCATACGCTTCTTGAAAATCTTCTTAGCAGGCAGACCTCTTTTATTTCTTTTCTGCCTAGCAGGTGAACCTCTACGTTCCTGTACTTAACTTCTTAATTGCACCTGCTAAATCTCGATATTCCAGATATCTGTCGTGCTGCACAGAAGCGCGATCGCTGAACAAGAAATTTCCCGCCGATTACGAGCTTCCTCACCTAACCCTTGCTTTAAATCGATAAAGACTTATTGCCGTTTTACTCTAAGTGGTTTGATACCAACCCTCCGGGGTTATTTCAGGTTAATCAATTAGGAGTCTCAGGCGCCTTCTTCACAGAGGGAAATTCAGAAGGAATTATCGGCGATTGCACTTGAAGTATCGCTATTATCTCTCACCATGTGTAAATATGTGTTTCCCGTTGAAAAATTTTCCAACCCCGTAATTCTAATTGTTTCACCCTCGATAAAATATTTACGCGAAATGTATATTTATTCGGAATATTTTTTTAAATGCAAATTTTGATGAAAAATTCATTTTAGTATTAATGTAATATCAAAAACAAATTTCAAATATTTGAAAAAACTACAGTTATCAGGGAACTGCAAGAAAATTCTACAGTATATTTCAATGATTTTGCACCGTCCATTCAGGGGAATTCAAACATTGGCACTGTGCCAATGTTAGCCACTTTTTCGTTAAAGAGGTTCAACGGAAAATTTTAGCGTTTTGTCACACCGTGTATATTTATTATTATAGCAACTTCATGTGCTCTCTTATTATACTCCTTCATTTTTTTTCTCGTAACAATATTCACTTTACCACAAATGTTATGGCCCTCTGTTCTCAGAAACCGCAAGGGGAGTGTGTGTGCAGTCAAGACTACTTCAAGCTTTCAGAAACAATTTCAATTCGCAATCAGTGGGACTTTGCTAACAACTAGGGTTCTCTTGTTGGAAGATAATCGAATTCTGAAACTGGGAGAACAAAGGAATGCAAACGCGTGTGAGAGAATGAGAGGAATCAAGAGGGAACTGATTAAATAGTTCAACTCCAATAAGTTCCAATTTGAGAACCCTATTAACGCCGTTGTGTTCTCACTCACAATCTCCTCCGTGATTTCCTCGAGTGTCGCTCTCTTTTTCTTCTTGAGAATCTCGTACATCTCGACTGCGAGATACTCTCTGAGCATGATCACTCTCGCTTCGGCCACCAAGGGAGAGATGTGAACCTGAGGGAGGGGAGAGATCAATCAATCACAAATATTTTTATTATACTGAATTAATAACGAAAAAACATTATTCTTGTAGATTTCATCGTCCCTTCTGCAATTGTATTTTGCATTCACTTACCCTTCTATTTCCGACACTATCAATCAATCGATGGTAGATCAACTCGGGGAACTGCGAGAGACCAAACAGAGAGTAGTTGAGAGTTCCGCCAACAATGTCCTGCAATTGGAAAGAATTGATTGATTGCAGGGAGCAGCTACCGTATGCTCACAATCGCTAAATATATGTTCGCATTCCAGCTGTTTCTCGAGTGCAAATTCCATCAAATAATTCGTATTTGTGATTGAATTCATCATACAATCAATCGATAATCTCACTGACATCGAGATGGTACATGAACTCCTTCCACTCGATATCCCTCCCATGCACGTCCTTGTCCACAGTCTGCAGCAAGTAGATCAACTCGCCCAGTCGATCGATCGATCGGAAGGACGATTGGATCTCTGCCGCACTACAACAAAGACGTTAATTAATCATTTACATATTCAAATTACAACGTTAAAGATCCCCCTCCTATTCCAAAGTATTCGACTACAGTGTACTGACGTGGGTGGTCCGCGTCTCTCCTCCTCTCTTCTCTCGTATCTATCGTCTCCTCTTCTCTCTTCTCTTCTGTCCTCTCTTTGATCTCTTCTTCCCTCACTTCTTTCATCTCCTCTTCTATCGTCTCTTCTATTCTCCCTTCTATCATCTTGTCTATCCTCTCTTCCATCTCCTCTTTCCTCTCTTCTGTCATCCATAGGATCTCTTCTCCCTTCACTTCTATCATCTCTTCCCTCTTCTCTTCTCCTCATTTCTTCCTTCTTCTTTCTATTCTCTTCTTCTCCTCTCCTCGATGCAATCGATCTCGTCTCCTCCACCCATCGAGCAGTATTTGCCGCGCTTCGAGCAGAACTGAAATCACAAAATTAATATAATAGTTTATTAATATTTCGCGTTTTAATGTCATGATAAGCTATGCAACTTCTGTTGATGAATCCGAAAAAGAAATGTTCAGAGTTCTCCGCATACCTTTTCTTTACGAAATCCTAAACGGTAGTTCCGAACCGTGCCATCGCATTTTCATCATCCCTACCCAATCGTTCACTCATTGTCTCACCTATCAGACAGTCTCCATTCCTCTTCGTCCTCTTTCAACGAGAGAATCGGACACAGAGGATTCTCCTGCAATCGAGTACTCAATTGATACCATAGGTCAAAATGTACATCGAAACGATAAAGCATACCAAGAATCTTCCATTATCAAAACAAAATTCGAAAAAAATGTTTTGTGTTTTTGTCCAACTCTTCGATATACCTCATTAGAACCGAACTCCACTTCACGAAATTAGAGACCATCTCCTTTGAAACAGGTTATGACCGTTCATCAATTTGATAATGCCAACTAATTATTACACTATTAGTAACTCACAATCTTGGCGTGTATTTCACCGGTTGCGATGTGACTCTCAATGAATGCCATCAACTGTTCTCTCTCCACATCCACTCGCATCTCGTTGATGACATTTGCATGGATTCGATCCACTGAGAACTTCTTCTGCAATACACACAAAATTACAGAAAACAAATTCCAATCACTAAGTGAGTGATGTGAAAATAACATCCCTTGACTGGAAGTAATCGATATTCATCCAGAATAGTATTATGAAATTTGTAAACTCACAAACTTGGCGTTTCTCAGATTCTCGTTGATCATATCAATGACAGCGAGGGGAATCTGGACGTGGCGAGGCATCGAAGAAGAGGAAGAAGCGATGGGAGGAGAGGACTGAAGTTAGAGAGAGAGAGAGAGATTAGATAAGGAGAGAGACGAGGGGAGATAAGGATCATTGGAATGATACTAATTTCGAAATCGCCGTCAAATATACTACTCTAAAGAGGGGGTTATCAAGAGCAGTGAGTTTTAGACTCAAGGGGAGCTAAATGAGGAGAATATTAATGGAGTAACGGAAATGTGGATTCACTTCTCAAGACTGTGAGTGCATGACAATTGAGAGGGATGAGTGATGTACTGTGACAGGAACGATGGAACCAACGAGAGACGTCTCCATAGGGAAAGTGAGGGACGAGGAGGAAGAGACAAGGGAAGAGAAAAAGAATGGAGTCTCACAAGGGGAGACAACTAGGCAACCTAGTGCAAATAGTGGGTGGAACCGAATACTTTACTCGTATTATAATTCCCCCTTTCAATAGGATTAATACACTTTTTTCATAATATATTCGATATTTGTTTTAGAACATTTGTGTGTTCCAACACGTAGCATCACCATCTGAATAAAGTGTGAAATAACAATGTCAAATTTCAAACGGTCGTAGATAAATTATTATAATAATTATAATGATGAAATGGTTGCTTACCAGTGAGAGTGCAGCCATTTCTCCCTCTCCATTCCCTCTTCTCTCAGTCACAGAAGACGACTTGTTCTTCACGAAATGTACGCCTGAAACTCAATATTACTGATCAAATATAAGGAAATATAAACCACTTCACTACATTGCGAAATGTGAGACTTTTTTCATTTTACACAATATCTCATCCACCGACCGGCGAATGAGAGTGTGTCAAATGGAGAGATCGTGGTCTCAAATGTCTCACTCTACACTGCACGTCTTTCCTGCTCCGTACTTTGATCAACTTATATTAACGACAATTATGTGCCCTATTCGGCCAATTTGTACCCCTTCTAACTATCCATTTGTTATTACATTTATAATACTATACGATCATACCAAAATGCCAAAACACGAACTTCCGATGTCTACCACACGGGCACCTTCGCGACTCTTTCACTTTTGCGTGCTCTCTCGCTTCGATAAACTCAGGAACTAAAATTTTGACATTGTGTCTTCGTATCACTTTATAAACGTAATATCATTATCACTCCCCTCCCTCCATCAACTCACATCCATCACGAGGGTCGTACTCGAAGTGTCTATCGGGGTCTCTGCTCTCTATCGAGGGAATCAGAGAGGCAAGAGTGACGCCGAAGGGAAGAGACTTCTGCAAACCAATAACGTACATCTTCCATCTCATGGCTTACTTTCAAACTATATGTACTGTAATTCAACATCAAGTTACTGTAATCCTCTAAATATTGATTGTCTCTCACATCAAAGTCAATCTGCAACTCTGCCATAATCTTATCCAGATGAACTGTGTCTCGAATGGCATTCAATCTCTTGTACAGCAGATCCGTCAACTGCTTCCTCACCTGCAATTTATTTTATTATTATTTTAATGATTAAAATTTGGATGATTCCCATCCCACTATGCTACTCATTTGTGCATTTCCACGTGGCCTAATAGAATAAACCAATTGACTATCACACAATTGTAATAATTTATAGATGAAATGATATATTTATTAATTAACTAAAAATAAAATAAAATAAAGCGTACCTCCTTCTCCGACACGATCATTCTCTGGTGGTTCCTGCTCATCTTTTGAGATTGACGGGAGAGAGAGAGACGACCTTCCTCGGATGAGAGGAGGGAAAGGACTGAATGGGAGAAAGAGTGAGTGGGATTGAATGGAAGGGCGCTTCAAATGGGACTACTCGGAATAAAGAAAAAAACGCATAATCGGATGGGGACAGGGAGTTTATGAGAGAGTGCATCTAGATGACAGGCAATAAAATACCATTTCCCTCGCTGGAATCAATTTCTATTCTCTCTTCTTTGGAAGCGCATTATCACATTCATTTCCCAAGTATCAAACAATGTTCCAAATGTAAGCGTTAAACCACCCACACAAGCACAAACATATTCGTCAGATCGAAAATGATAAATCGATCGTAAACGTATTGTCTAGATACATCATACGTGGATTCCGACCACCTTTTCTCCATGTATCCAAACTGCGAGTGCACAAATAATATTTATTCATTTTATTTACTTATTTTTACATACAAATCATGCTTGGGCACCGGTAGAACAACTCGGATTGCGGGTAAAATACAATTAGCAGACAAGATCAATAAACAATCTGGTAATAGAGAAATCGAATGCCTTCACTGGATCAGAGATCAAAGATCAAATCTCCATTGCAACTTGCGGGACGGCACGAGGGTTATCGTGCTCACTGATCGCACTCTTGATTCTCTCCGCCTGAACGAGAAATTATGGTCATTAATCAATCGATACCCTTATACGCTTTTGTTGTCCATTGATGACTCGTGCATTTCTTTTAATTTATGTGATTGTACCGCGTTTCCTCGTGACTCGCATAAATATTATTATATTCTTGATGTAATGCAAAACCAAACAAAACCCCCGATTCGACCGTGTCTACGGACATCCGTCTCTTGCCACTTAACAACTCACCTCATGATCCCAATCTCCCCAGAAGGAATACATAATGAATGAAGGAACCGATGCTCATCTCCTTACCATAACCGGCTCGATGTCGGGGTACTGTAGAAGGGCGTTGCAGATATCTCTCCACGCCTGTGAGTCCGTCCAGCTCGTGCCACAGTAGGGAAGCAGCCACGAGATGAAACTGGCAAGGAAAAAACAATATTTTTGCGTAAGAATTTCGTGGAAATATTTTTAAAAAATGTTCTTTATAAATTTTAAGTGTATTGATTTTTTAAAAAAAATACTGACTCGGGAGTTCCCAGCAGCAGACTGCATCCGAAGGGTGAATCGAGCAGATTCATCCACAGCTCGTACACTCCACCCTTGAGATCAGTGAAGGGACGTCTGAAGAAGGAGAGGATTACGGTAGCACTGGATCAATAAACCCATCCCCCGGCATGGTCTCCCAATCGATCGATAATCATCTCACCTCGCCAGTTCCACCGTAGTCGTTGCGAAGGAGGGACCGATGGCCATGAAGAAGCGCTGTTTGTTCTCGTTCGATCCTGAATAAAAAACAGTGTGAATACCAATAAAACGTTCTAATTCAATTAACAAATTCAAGGGTATGCAAATATTATAATATTTGTATATTTGCTAATAATATTTGATCCGAGAAGTACGAGTACAACACTTCGCCCAGAAGTTTATTGGTGTATACCCCATCTCAGAAACTCGAATTCCCCAGTCCCAACCCCATAACCCCTAGAATATAATTACAGTATGTCATTATCGTACCTTCCTTGAAGAGGAAAGCGAGTGTCTGGACGAGTCGGGTCTTCATTTCGATGGGCGATGATTCGATTGCCAGAGGGAATTGGGAGAGACACGAGGAGGTGGACGAGATGAGGGAGGGGGAGAGGAGGGTCGACTGGAAAAGGGGAGGAGGAAGTTACCTAGAGTAAAATGCATTTTTTTTAAATATTCAGTCAACTCCTGGTCGAGAAATCCACATTTTGCTGATACCAATGTCTTTACTTCATTACGAACAATATGCATATTTCGGGAAAACTCGTAACAAAAAAGAATTATAAATAATGCAAAGAGTGACGTACTTTGCCCTCGTCAGATCTGCTCAGCAATGAGAAGAGCTCGAAGGCACGCACTCGAGACAGCGCGTCCAGAGAGGAGAAATTGAGCACCTGATAGGTACGGTAGGGAGAGGAGAGATCGATAATTGGAGATAACTTGACCTACCTGATTGACGAGATTGGGATAGAGAGAGGAGAAGGTGGAGAGAGTGGAGGGATGAATGGAGGCAATCTCACACAGGAACTTCTGTGCGCCTGCAATATCATCTTGTGTGTTTCTTTTCGATAAACTAAAATTCGGAAAGATCTGGAAGATCGATATTTATCAAAAAAAGTACCGTACCCTCGAAGACGAATCCTCCATCGGGCGCATCTTTGGCACTCTCGAAGAGCGCGTAGACCTCTCCGCCGAAGACATCGATCAGCTTCTGAAACAAAGGACATGTATGAACAAACCGCTCTGAAGTAGGTAAATCAACTACGCAAATTCATTAGTTAGTATGATAGATACGATAGATGAATAGTAGAATCGATCGATTTTCATTCCTGGTTTAATTTTTTTAAATACCTTGGAGATCTCGGGCGTGCACTTTATGATCATATTGGACAGCGTGTCGAGTGAGGTCATCTACAATTATAATTAAGATACAAATCGTTAACTATTGTCCTACTCTAACTACAGGCATAATAATAGTTTCTTTCCCAGAGCGGCAAGGATATTCTCAAAAATCCGGAAAATTGAGCAGTTTCCCTGAGTGGCCAAATTATTTTTTTTGTCGATTGATGACTCGTGACTTTATTTTAATTAATCTTATTGTATCGTGTTTCCTCATGAGTCGCATAATTATTATAATGCTCTTCTAACCTGCATGAGGAAGTCACTCGACTTGATATCCTTCTCAATCTCATCGAAGAATGGCTGCATCTCAGTCGAGAAGTGGCCTTGCGCCAGTGATTCACCGAGTGCCTGCAGAGAACCGTTACATGGACGGTGTCGATCGCCTACCGTACTCTCATCAACTACCGTATTCCCTCCACCCACCTCATACACAGCCATTCTCTCGTCTGCTCGTGTCAGCTGGTCTCGATACTCCCCCATGATCTCCGTCTTCGTGAAGAGAGGCGCCAGCAGATCACAGATCTACAGAATTTTCATTGTCAATCAATATTGGCTTTGCGACTACCGTACCTCCTTCGTGAGATCCTCCACCGGAAGATTGCGTGCGAGAGCGACGGCCGTCGCCAGTCCTACCGTACCCAAGGCCGTCTGTGAAGTTACGGTGGATATGGATGTAATGATTCTTGATCATTACCTGTGCAGCCGCCTTGTCCTCCTTGAGTCGATAGATGAGCTTCCTCTTGATGGAAGAAGGAATTCCATCGGAGAGAATGCGGAGAAGAGTCGGCTGAGCTGCCATGAAGAGGGACTGCAATGGGAAACCAGTGAATGGTCGTCGTGAATCAATCAATAGTTCATCATCTTTTCTTCTTCAAAGGATTAACTGTCGCTTATAGGTGTTAAATAAATATGTGTACATCTATTACCAAAAGGGATACTATCGGCATGATTATCACAGAACCCCGTTCACGATTAATGTTGCTGCACACCAACCTGAGTATCAACTTTGGACAGCGCCATTCGCAGCGCGTCAGCCACCATGTCGAGAGTGAAACTGGAAGAGAGGAGTTTGATAATTAAAATCACGTTACTCAGAGAATTTTCATTCGATGCCAAACAATCCTAGAATTAGCCCAAAACAGAAAGCAACAATGTAATTTGAATCATAATCGATAACAAACTCTGAATGTGATACGGTACTCACTCTCCCTCCTCGACTCTCATCAGATCGATATCTCCCAGCTGTCGCAGTACTTTCACTGCCTCCTCCACACCAGCAGACATCAACTGAATGGCATTTAATCACAAGAATAGCTAGAGTCCCCAGCTGCTGCACAGCATCCATACATTACAGATACCATAAATGTCTTTACAATCGATAACGATAAGTAGTCCTCACCTCCTTCTGTAGTTGTATGAATCTCTCTGCATCCCACTCAACACTCGTCTCCTCTGCTCCTGCGCGGGCACGGAACTCATCCAGACCCTCCATTATCTGATGGACAAATCAATTAACTTTAGCAGCAGTCCCAAGTAGCTAAAGGTGTGAAAAGTCGTTCTCTCGCTTTCACACACTCTTCAATTCCTTTTGGATTGTTTGCAGCTTTATATCCTTAACCTTATAAAAATCGATAAACCGACCACAATCAGGTACAGTACTCCGGTTGGCGACCAATCAAATATTTGTCCAACTCAAATCTCATAAAGCAAATATGTTTATTATCGACATGTTTACAGAGAGAGCAAGCACTTGGATATAATTTAAGGCCATTCTGACCACCATCTACTCAATTCAATTTATATTAACATTATTTCAGCAAAATGTGCAATGAACAATGAATGCAGTGGGGAGAGAGAGAGAGAGAGAGGGTTGCAAGCTGAGAGAGATGAGTACAATTGGAAAGTGAATCGGAACGATGGTTACCTCGAGGGGAAGGAATTACAAACGAGATTTCGACTAAAGTAGATCATAACCAAAAGAGACTCTCTCGTTTCAACACATAATCAACGTATAATCGAACAATGTGATGATACAAAATAGCTATTTTGGCTACAAATCAGAGGAATTTGGCACGCGATCGGAAACGGTGGCGACTTCCTCGAATATGAAAGTACAGCAAGAGAAGGAGAAAGGATGGGGGAGAGGGGAGGAGGGGTAGGTCACGAGGGACGGGAAGAGACGCTTATTGAGCAGTGAATGATCGGCCTCTGCAAATGGAATTAATTGGAAATGACAACAGTCTCCCACTATTCGAAAGAGAAGTGAAACCATAATCAAATACACAGGCTTTCCATCAATTAATGATAAATTCTTATTATTTTAAATTATAGTTTAGATAAAAAATACATAAATATCTTTTATTTGAAAATATATAAATTGCACTAACGTGATAGTCTTCTTCTCCACCTTCACTTCTGGTCTCGCTCTGTTGAGAACCTTGAGGAAATCGGATGTCTTACTGCGCATTCGAGAGTGCATGTACGCCTGAAACAATTGTTTCACTCCACAAAAAATAACAATTGTTTAAATAATACTTATATAAATAATATAAATGATTTACAAGACATCAGCCCTCTCGTACTAGTGTGAGAATACTCACCTTGGAGCACTTGATGTGGTAGTGGAGATTGTCTCGGAATGTGTGAATGAGGTCGATCGTGTTCGCTCGCGTCTTCTTGTTAGTGTGACGGGGGAAGAGCACTGAATCAATCAATAATTCAAATCTTACGTTTACCATCTACTAATAAATCAGTACTCGCTAGCAAAATAATTCAAGTTGCCTTCAACTGGCAGGCCATATTCCAGCACTCTCAATTCAAAACGATAAACAAATCGATCACTCACCGAAAGTGATGTATCCAACATTGTCTCCCACTTTGGCGTCTTTTTGGTCCTTCAACTCCATGGGGGGCTCTCCCAGTGAGTACAACACTTGAGGGGCAGTCTGAGACGCCTTTCGACCCTCACGGAACTCCTGCAACAGCAATACAATAAACTTTAGTCCTTACAAGTAGAATAAAAATGAACAATAGCAGTATGCACTCCATCAATCGACGGGTATTAAAAGTAAATGGGATAAAAATAAATTAATAAATGACAACTATACCTGGAGGAAGACCTTTCCGATGACGACGTCATCGGGATCCCTGAATATCGTGGAGAAGATGACCGTCACTCGATCTGCCTTCGCCTCCACATACCTGAATGCAATTTTAAAAATATATTATTACAGGAAGTAATGCAGTAAAAGAATGGATTTCATGGAACCTTCCAAGAATAACAGAGATTGATGAAGCATGAACTTGCCTAGTTTAAAAATATAATGGTTTGTCCCAATTTTTATTCAAAATAAAAAGACTAACATAGTCTCGTCTTCTCTGTAGTTGATGACTGCTCGCTTCATGCCCTCCTGTCCCGCTTCCTGTGTTGCGAGGTTAGGTACAAGATCATTGACAATCGAATTCAACACTCTTATTCAGAAAAAAAAACCCCGAAACAAGCAGACGTGATTGTAAATACCTGGAACTCGAAGTACTTCTCGAACACTGAGGCGAAGCAGTGTCGTTTGAGAGAGGAGACCTGACAAAAATTCGTTATCAATATCCATCATCCATTATCATGTTACAATTTTACTCTGGATGGTTCTGTGTGAGATCGAGGTGAGAGAAGCTTTTGAGCGATGGATTTCATTCACGTTTAAATTTTAAATAAAAACGTTGTCGTTTTAATTAGTATCAAAGCCATTTGCTCACCTTCATGATGACCTCACTCGTGTCGTCTGGGAGGGCGGTGAGGTCGTAGACGAGGGAGACAGAGTAGCCATTCTCGGGTGGAGAGACAACGGCAGAACCGAACTCACGACGAACGAGCTACAACAACATCAATAGACTCAAAAGAATTATTCCGATATCCATTATTGCTATAATATAGTCAATCTTCCATAAAAGGGGGAGTGATTGGATAAAGAAACAACTCACATCATCAGCACCGTGTTCCTGTAGCTCACGGAAGAACTTGAGTGAGATGCTCACCTCAAAAAGGATAAACTTAATTTTCCCACTCTATCAGATGTTAGAGCAACACCAAAGAAAGCGACAGATTTTAAAAGTAGTGACTGTTGCTCTAGAATACTCTTTGTGATCAATTGAGTGTCTCTCTTCTACTTACCATCAGTTTGGTTCGATCTCCATCTGGATTCGACACGTGGTAGAGGACTCCGTCGAAGTCTGCGAATCGCACGTCCACAACATCTGGCTTGTTGCTGCAAATATGTGTTATCACTTTACAATAATGTTCAGAATCCATTTCAAAATTACATCGAAAATGTATGACAGACATACGCTATTCACATTAATAAAAAGAAAGAATCCCAATGATATTATAGACACTTTCTCTATTTTTTTCTCTACATTCAATATTGAATATCCACTCACCCCTCCTTGGCATTATTGAACTTGAGCTCGAGGAGGTCATACAGAATTCGATTATTCTGCTCTAGAATAATCATCCCTGAATATAATAGAAATTTGGAAAATAATGTTGTTGCTAGAGAATTAGGTAATCAAGATCGGAAATTAACCGATTGGACAGTACACAATTACACAGGGAATCGAAGAAAAACTTCGTTTACTCTTATTAGTTTAGCATTTGAGGAATTCAAAAGTAATGGAAGATGAATACAGAATATACACAAGAGTGCAGGATCTGCTAGCAGACTGATACCCTAGATCAGTCTATTTCGAAAGTGGAATAACTACTACACTACCGTTTCAGGAAGATACATTCGAGACAATTAGGCGATGAGACGAGCTGGAATAAGCGAGAGGAACGATACGATATGTCGAACGAATTATCGATCAACTTTGGATTCGCGTATTCTACAAGGCTTCAGTGGGAAAGAGAAATGCAAATGGGGAGAACCAATTGAAATACGAGCGGTGAATATGTGAATGAAATGGGAACAGAAAGAGGAACAACACATCGATAATTAGCAATGAGATCTTCGTGGGGGTAATTCTAGCAGGGTACACATGTAGAGCAATATTTAGCGAGATCATGCCGGGCTGGATGCAAACTGGGGGAGGAGGGAGCAAGCAAAAATATCGATCGATGGTAGATCAACGAATCAATCAATGGCCCTTCATGAGCGCCCGACCGGCGACGATTGCGCCCACTCCCACTATAGAAACAGCGGCCAATATGAGGGATGATCTACGAGAGGGAAGGAGAGAATGACGACGAGAGGAAGAGGAGGAAGGGGCAGAAGGGACAGAGGGACGAGAAGGAGCACGAGATGAGGAGAGACGAGCGACCACTTGACGATGCATATCGAGGAATAGGGACTGTAAGGAGGAGATGAGATAGAGAGAGAGATGGTTACAGTTGGAATAGAGTAGAAGAGTAGAGAAGGAGATGTGAAAGAGAGAGCACATTCGTTATCGAAATGTGAGTCACCCCTGCGCTGAGGTGACTCATCTCTCTCCTCTCCTCCTCTATTCTACACCGACGTCACAGGTAGATCAACTCCCATCTCACCCTAGTATAATCAGGAACCAGTTTGAATAATACATTATGTAAATAAAAATATAGAGCATATAATGTACGACTTTTTTCCTCTGTACTCACCCAACTCCTCATGGAATCGACCCAAGTCAGCTTGATTCTCGACTCTATGAATTTGCTTGTGTAGAGAGCGACGAGTCCAATGTCTCGTCTCTCATTATTCCTCGCCTTATCCACGCAGATCAATCCAGCGAACGTTATCAGACCGACCTGAGAAGTAGATCATTGAGACATACTCAACTTATCCAAATAGAATCAATGTAAATCATGAATCGTCAAATATAGGCAGGTGAGGAATTAAGATAAACCAACCATTCGTCCGTAGGTCATTTCACTCGGAATGTCCGTCGCGCTTTTGCCAAATTCCTCTACGACCTGCAACTCATCGGTAGTTTGAATGCAACAACCATTGTTTGGTGTAATTTTTCATACACTCATAAAAAGAGAAAATAATGAGTCTTCGTACCTCACAGAAGCGTGCGTACGTGAGTGAATCGCTCTTGAGATCGTCACTCAGCACGATGAGGTCATTGCTGTTGCGAGATTCGAACACCACACACATGTCCCTGAGAAGGCGCAGATCAACACTGCTCACTCGGGACACCCAATCAAATCGCACAGAACCAATCGATATTCTCTCACCTCATCGCTTGGTGTTCAATCTCGGCGTTCTCGGGGATGTCGGGAGCTTCGTACCTGCGAGAGACACTATTCATCTAATTTTGTTATAATCAATAATCGTAATTCCGTCAACACTTGCTAATCTCTCACCACTCGAGATTGTCCCTCGCCAGTCTCCACACTATGTAGTCCGTCACGAATCCCTCCACCGCCAATCGAGGATCCTGAATATCGGAAGATTAACTGCGGCATTAATCAGAAAGCTAATTAGCCCAATTAATAACCCTCACCTCCCAATCGTGTTCATACTCTTGCTGTGTCATCTTCACTTCCACTCACTCACTTCTCGTCTCTTTCCACTCTCGCTCCGATCGAGGCTGCCTTAATTTTTTTGTTGTTTATTTCTTTCACATCTCGACAAGCGACGCGAAATCACGGAAAATAACGCGACGAAAAGATGGAATCGCGACGAGAAAATGTGTGTGAAACGGGCATGAATAGAGGGGATACTGAGACGGGAAGAGGAAAAGAACCGGATTAAGTCATTGACTTTTCCTACAAAGAGATACATATACATCTACTATTCTAGCTACTATGCTGGAAAAAACAATCGATGAGTCTGGAGAGGGACTATGTTCACTATCGGGGGAGGTTCAAAGATCAGAGGGAGCGGAGTCAATCTAAGCAATGGCCTTCTTCTTGTCGCAGTTCTTGTTGCACATGGAGCGAGCGACAACAAGAGTCGCCAGAAGGATGGAGACGCCGATGACAAAGTAGGCTCCCTTGTACACCGAGGGGAGATCGGTGCCCTGAAACGGTTCGTTTTTTTTCATTAAAAATTTAAAATAATGAAACAATACTTAAATTTAAAAAGTATGCATGTTAATTAAAATAAAAATAACCTTAGCCAGATCGAATCCGAGGAATCGGACTCCGTTGATTGAGTGGAAGATGATGGGGAAGGCGATGACCCACTTGAAGGCAGCAGTAATGATCGACGGCATATTCATGCTGCAATAATAACAACAGTTATTTGTCATTAAGTCAGTTATTATTTCATCATAATGTTATGCTTTCGTTTAATGAATAATGAAGTAATCATATATTTATCAGCTAACCCTCGGATGAACTCGATGAAAGTGGTGAAGTCGAGAGGAAGGACGGCGAATCCGACTCCTCCCACGAGAAGGGCGCCTCCCATGACGCAGCCAGAGATACGGTGCAGACCAGAGACATACCTATGGAATAATATTGCAACCCACAACAGAAATAAATAAACAAATATGTTAAAACACATACCAAGTCCACTGGGGAGCGTAGATCTGAAGATGGGGAGAGATGGGGCGGCCGAGCGACTTCTGCTTCATGAGATACTCCCATCCGAGCTTCTGAAATTAACTTATTACTAGCAAATATAACTCACAGTTGTGGGCCACATAACGAGAGCGAACACCCACTTAAATCAATAGATATTGCACGTATACCGCTGCTGTAAACAAGCGCACCTGGATGGGGGTCTTGAGCTCCTCGGTTCTGCGGACAGAAGTGCAGAGAGAGCGACCGACGATCTGGCGAGTTGCGACTCTCGAAACTCCGAGGAAGAGGGCCATCTTCGCGCTGCAAATTGGTCAAAATATAACGAAGATAGTGACTTTTCAAAACTCAAAACCGCTGGTTATGATAGCTAAACATGTGGCGGACCAAATCGACATTATAATGCGACAGATTAATATATGAAATTATACATATTACAATGTAAAAACAAAATAATCCGGAAAGCACGTTTGTTTTGTGCGACATTTCCTAAATACCGTAATTTTACCCCCTCAATGGATCACGAACTGATGTTACTGTAGTCACACCAAAAAGAAGGGCATTTTGCGATAACCAACCGTAATCTAGATTCTATTGACTTTTCTTATTTAAATAACAAAGTGTAAAATAATAATTAGATTATATGCTAAATGCACTTTCTGCACACAATGAGTCTTCTCCATCTGTGCTTTTCCTTCTTCACTCTTTCATAATTCATCAAGGATGACTGGTGGTCCGGCCCAGAAGAGACTGAAGCTCCAGGTCTTGTCATACCCTATTTTCGATGGATATTATTCTTGATATTCAGAATCGCGTTGCGGATCGCTCGGAAGAGGACGAAGATGAGGGCGGCGAGCTCGAGGACGCGCTTGTGATGATCAAGGAGGAATGTGGGTAGATCAATGACTGACTCCAATCTATCGATTGATATTCAAGTCGCGAAGGATCTCTCCAAGGCATCGGAGGAGGTCCTGAAAGAGATGGAAGAGACGGTACTCGAGTGTGCTGCTGATCTGGCAAAGGAAAAGAGAACTGCCGGTAGGTCACGAGATGAGAGAGATCGAGTACTCACTTCTGGCCACTCCAAGGACCGTAATCCACCAATGGATTTCTGCTAGAATATTGTATTCATCTGATCTACCTTTTCCAGATCTCCTGTGGACACTGACTGCTTGTCGTGCTGTGCTCCCCTTCCTCGGCAAGGCCAAGGTACGGTACTTCAAACTGCCATAATCCTTATCGATTTCTCTCAGGCGAGTCGAATGCTGCGGACATTGCTCGATTTCTGCCTGCAGACTGAGGAGATGAAAGACAGAAAGGTATAGTATCCCGATGGACTACCGTATCCCTCAGAGAATGGACTATGGTATCCACCCATCTCAGATCCTACTGTGCAACGAGTGCATCGAGTGGGCGACGTCTCAAAAGCGAACCTTCCTACGTCGATCTCTGCAGGTGGGAACGATCTACCTCCCGAATCAATCGATAATCTCTCTCAGGCTCGTCTCATCCGTCTCTACAACGACAACGGCTCGTGCACGATCGCTCTCGAAATGGGTACGGTACCGGACAGAGTATTGAGGGTTAACTTTCTCGGCTTACTGTAGTTTCGGCTACGGTATCTCATCATTATCGATTGCAGCGGGTAAACTAATCAAAGAGTTGAAGAAGATGGAGGATCGTGATCTTCTGGTGGAAGTAGTGCTGGAGGAGTCGAAGGCCGCCTTCGCTCTCAATAATCCGAACAAGGCGCGCACTTCTCTCGTGATGGCCAAAACTGTGTCAAACACCGCATTCATGACTCCCATTCTACAGGTTCGTCCGTCATCGAACATTTTCAATTTTCGTGGGCGCTTACATGATCTTTATCTCTTTTGACCCTTATCTGGCTACTCGGTAGCATTAGCTTCCTTATCTGATGTATCTTCTGATCTGATCTTTGATCTCTTCCCCCTATCTCAGGCCGCGATCGATCTCCAATCGGGTATTCTGGCAGCAGAGGACAATGATTTCCGTACTGCCTACTCCTATTTCTACGAGTCCTTCGAGAATTTCGAGTCCCTTCCTGCATCTACAAATGATTGCATCAAGACACTCAAGTACATGTGTCTCGCAAAGGTACGGTACTATAGATTACAGTATCAATCGATAATCTGCTTGAGATCGTCCTGGACGAGCCCGAGCACATCAAGATTCTTCTGACGGGCAAGCGAAAGTTCGAATCGGTCCATTTGGAAGCGATGAAAGCACTAGGAAAGGCATTCGAGAAGAGATCACTCTCCATGTTCCATGAGGTATCCATCGACACCGATTGCTCATCCACCGTACTCCACACTATTTAGAAAGGCATTTTCCGTATCCTAGACCGTCTAAACTATTGATCCACCGTACCCCCCCCCATCTAGATTACTGATCTACCGTACCCCTGAGCATTTTTATTTTTGATCTACCATATCCCAGACGAACGCCAAATACGAGAAGGAGCTGCGTGCTGATGTCGTCATCGCCCACCACACCACTCGTCTCTACGACAAACTGCTCGAGAAGGTCGGTTGTTCTGCCCCCTCATCGATCGATTATCGTATCCATCTACCGTACTCTACCATACTCCATTCAGGAAGTGATTCGTGTGGTGGAGCCGTACGACGTCGTGGATTTGGACCATCTGGTGAATCGAATCGGCCTTCCAATGGAGAAGATCGAGAGATCCGTGTCTGCTCTCATTCTCGACGGTGAGAGCAAACGGCAAAAGGAGAAGGGGGCAGAGGGAATTGAACCCGACTTGATCTCAGGTCGCATCAAGGGAGTGCTGGATCAGTCTGCTCACACTCTCACTGTCTACCGTACCGCCTCCTCCGACGCTGCCTACAAGAAGGCCGTCAATCTCATCCATGTACTCGAGAGGGTCAGACTCTCTCATATTCACACACTATCTCGATCTTTTTGCGTGATAGTACGGTACATAGAGATCAAGATTACGGTAGAAGTACGGGAAATTGAACTTATCGATTGCAGATCGTGGACACGCAGTACAGCCACGGCTACGCCCGCGTCCACTAATCGTCTAAACTAATCGATAATTGAATGTGACCGTATAGCAACGAAGGCCGCTAGAGAAAGTCATTGATGATAAAGGGAAGAGTGCTAATAAATGTTGTGTGTACACATCAAAATGCAAGGGAAGGTTGTTAAAAACAAATTCCACGAGGATTTCCCTTTTCCCGTAAACCGAGATTCCGTTTTGAGAAGTGCAAACATACGCAGACTAATTTCTGACTGTCATAGTTGCATTTTTGAAAGAGTGCCAGATAGTGAGCCTTACATTTAGGTATTCTTCTGAGGCCGTAACCTCGACACAAATACATCTGCTCATTAGTCGGCGTTGAACTAACTTTATCTGCAAGAGATCTTCAGCAATGAAACCAACCGGACATGGAAAACATTAACAATTGCGTAGAGTAATAAATGTCGCATCGATGAGATTGGGTTGGAAAAAAGAGGGGCGGGGAAAATGATACAGTAACCAGCAGAAGATGAGGAAAATGATGAAAACATGAGGGAGAAGGGCGTGGCAACAATGGACTTCTATGAAATGGACTTCTATGAAATGGACTTCTGTGAAATGGACTTCTATGAAATGGACTTCTATGAAGGGGTGTGAGAGGAAGAGGCCTTCCACAGGCCGTTAAACCTTCCAGAAAGAAGAAAAAACAATCTACCTCTGAACAACGATTGATATTGTAGCAGGTACAGTAACCCTCCAAAGAGAATCACAACTAGCGAATATTAGTGCGGAAGTATCAAACCATTATGTTACTCCTACAGTATCTCCTCTCTAAACGCACCTCTTCCTTACGGGTTCGTCGAAAGTTGTATCAGGAGCAGTCGCGTCCTGGAACGATACCGTAATGAGATCAGAAAGAGCACCGTCGGGTGGTTACAGCACCTACAGTACCTGCACGATGACCCACGTCAATATAAAGGGAGTATACATATAAACATATAAATATAAAGGGAGTACATATATATATAATATAAAGGATATAAAAAACTAGAAAGTTAGAGTTTAGCTATGTCAAAATGCAGAGTTATCCACGCAAATGTCGACATGTTGAGACAGCGTTCACCCCCTCTCTAGCATTAGTGTTTTATAACACTGGATTTTGACTTACGCGAAGTGAGGTTTTTCTTCTTTGTGAGTAGTCGAAATATCGAGAAAAGAAAACAATAAGATAGTCGAAATATCGAGAAAAGAAAACAATAATTCAGCTTTTTTCGAAGAATATATCAGTGCGTTCGCGTAAGAATCGCACCCCCCACGGTACAGCAAAATTGGATCTTCGTTTTTCACAGTTTTAGATAGCCTTATGGAAGGTCTATCGATTTCTAATAGTCTCATCACAGTATTATGAAACGGGGGGTCGGTGAACAAATAAGAGCCTGACTGCGGAAAAGTGCGGGAAATTTCAAACCAAACAGTGCGTACTCTTAGAACGTTTTTTGGCATACTGTAGCTCGCTTGCTGCTTGTTCCCAGAGGAAATCGCAGACCGGCGTTTCCCTAGGAATGGGGTGAGCAAATGTGAACAGTGCCCTATCTACACTATATAGTGTACAGGTAAGTTTCTTCAGTGCTGATCGTTGGGTCGGTGGTTCGACCCCCGACCCATGCATCTTCTCTTGCTCATTTTGGGAGAGCTCTTTCCCCTTGTTTCGGATAGCGCAAAAGGCTACGATTCCTTATTTGTTCAGTGCATAATACTGTGTCATGTGTTGATTCATCTCATTTGCATAATTACATCCTGTCAAAGTTGAGCTGTTTTTCAGTATTTTGAACGCCAGTTGGTTAAATTTAACGATAATCACTCATATAGATAGCGAAAAGTGATCGCCAAAGTTTGCCTGACAACATGATGTCAATGGAATTCACAATTTTTGAAATTTGCATATTTCCCAAAATTTCGACCTCGATTATCTCGAAAACCAAGAAAAAAACCCCGCTGCATTTTTGATATGTTGTGGATACAGTCGATATCTATCGAAGTTTGTAACATTTGTTCGATTTCGAGGGAATCCACATAGTTAAATGCATGGCAACCCGTTGAGCTAATAGAGGGAAACCCCTCATTTCGTCTCATTCCACCCATTCTACCACACCAGTGCAGTGCTAAATGAGAGAAGAACAATGGCTTGTGACGTCACGCCAACTCTCTCTCTGTCATTTTTCACATTTCGCACAGCACGGGTGGGGTAGAATGGGTGGAATGAGACGAAATGAGGGGTTTCCCTCTATTAGAACTCAACGGTTTTCCATGCATTTAACTACGTGGATCCCCTCGAAATCGAACAAGTGTTACAAAATTCGATAGATATCGACTGTATCCATAACATATCAAAAATGCAGCGGGGTTTTTTTATTGGTTTTCGAGATAATCGAGGTCGAAATTTTGAGAAATATGCAAATTTCAAAAATTGTGAATTCCATTGACACCATGTTGTCAAGCAAACTTTGGCGATCATTTTTCGCTATCTATATGAGTGATTATCGTTAAATTTAACCAACTGGAGTTCAAAATACTGAAAAACAGCTCAACTTTGACAGGCTGTAATTATGCAAATGAGATGAATCAACACATGAGACGATTAGAAATCGATAGACCACCCACAAGGCTATCTAAAACTGTGAAAAACTCAAATGGCATTTTTACACTGTACCGAAAAATCTGGGAATTGTGCGATTCTTACGCGAACGCACTGATATACAGTTATGATGTGCTTACTATTTTCTGTATGTTATTATTATTATTATTAAATAACCCCCTTCCAATTGCATATTTGGCCTTTTTCCCGACACCCAACTGTTACTCCCTTCACAGTTCAATTCTTGTTTTATCCTATCCTTTGATGGAATAAATAATGAATGACTAATTGTAAATGGCATTTGTGCTAGAAGGTCGCTAGAGAAAGTCATTGATGACAAAAGGGAAGAGTGCTAATAAATGCTGTTTGTGCACATGAATAGGTCTGCACGGTAGATCATCAATGACCAATTTCCCCTTTCTCCTTTGTTACACATACACCATAACAGTTCATCGTCACTAGCACGGATAAACTTACGATGAATAATAATAATATAACTATCTCTTTCATTTATATTTACTTCTCGATTCTCCTACGATTCCTCCACAAGTAGCCATAAAAGAGAAACAAAACTCTGTTCAAATTTGTTCAACGAAAAGTACACAAAGTAATTTATCCTTTTCACTGATAAGGAGGTGATAATGGATCGCATTTGATGGAATAACACGAAATAGTCGGGTGAATACGTATTTGTCACTCGAGAATCAATCAATACTCTAGTGGATATCTCTCAGATGGCGGTGCCTATTGAGAAAAGAAGAGAAGAGAGGCAATGGATCGACTACTAGGTAATCTCTCACTTGTTATGGTTACGGTCGAGATATGTATGGTAGGGCTGAGGTGGCGGGAGGAGAGGGGAAAGGGAAGGGAAGGGTACATGGGGGCAAAGGAAGGATGGAATGAGGGACTAGAGGACAGACACGTACAACAGAAGAGAGACAATCAATGATCTACCCGTTACCGTATCTGTGATCATGATCAACGCTTATGACTAATACACTTGCACACTACGAATCAATCGATGGGATGGGGGGAGGGGACGGGCGGAGGCAGAGAGTACGGTAGGGGTCGATGGTGATGGAGGTTCGTCGTGTCAGGACCCGATGCTCTTCCGAATAAAGGAGAGAAGACGGGAGAGTCGGGGTCGTTGTGCACTCTCTGCACACTCCCGTCACAAATGGTCCAGTTTGGAGGGGCAGAGGGGAGTCCAATCGATGGAAGACAGGAATCGCTCAGTTTCCACTCGAGAATCACTCTTGCGCATACGAGAGAGAACCTCCTCCTCCAGTTGAGGGTCACTCAGGCAGCTGCAACAGATACAGTATTGCATAGGGGATACTTGCAGCCAAATGGCTACAGTAGTCAAACAATTCCCCCTATTACATCGGGCACTGGTTTTCTTTACCGGACCAGTCATACCATTGGAATAGAGTGAGTATCTCATTCGACATCTCATTGTATGAATCAAGCAGTCACTCTATCAGAACGAGATGCCTAGTCCGGGAAAGCAAAGCTGTGTCTTGCATCACCCCAATGCAATCTTCCCTTCACTCACTCGAGTCCATTGCTGGTGACTCCTCGTTCCTTGAATAGTTCCTCGAGAATGGCCCAGCATCGTCGATTGTGGAGAAGAGAGTGGAAGGTGGGCAGCGACTCGGGCACCGCAGACGACAGCATACTGTAAGGAGGGGATTATCGATCGATCGACAAACAGTCCCCGAATAATACGCATTAGAACATTTAGAGCGCAAGAATAGGACAAAATCAGTAGTATCTATGAACGACGGCTAAACTATACCAAACAGTAAGATCATAAAGAATAGTACGCATTTTTTTTGAGAATAATATTATGCAAGAAAAATACGAACAACTATTATATCTTTCATACGACTTTCCATTCAATCGTTTATCATGCAATTGCGCTCAGATGAGGATGGGTTCGAATTCTTCAGTTTTTGATAAAAGTGTTGTATATATCGTATAAATCGTGGTTGCACTCACTCGAATACAGGCAGCGCGACAGTGTCGATGAAGTCGATCTGTACTCGTGGCACACACGCCCTCTCTCTATCCATCATCTCTACCGGCGACGCTCCCATTTGCTTCTCCAGATCGCCCTGACTGAAGAACTCCGTGTAGATATTCTCCTGCAATATGTGTAAATATATGCATATCTAATATATCCAGCAATATCTTCGAGACTATTCCCATTCCTTTCACTACGAGTATTACACGCATGTGAAACCTCTAACCACCGTGTCATCCCTATTACGACGGGAGGGATATCACCGTATCATCCCCTCCTAAGCTGAGATAGGGAGCTTATCAACAGTTGTTTGATTCCCCCTCTTTCGTCCATTTCAAAGATTCCTTCTAATCCCGTCCGCCATCATTCCTTCATACCTATCAACCGCTGGCGCCCATAGGTGGGGCCTTATCTCTCTCTTCCCCCCATCAGATCTCTCTCTCTCTCTCTCTCTCTCTCTCTCTCTCCTTCGAGTCTCGTGACACGGTTCGTCGTCACTTCTTCGTAACCACCTCATAGCTCCTCTGATCACCGCTGATAACCCCGCCGGCTGATAAGAGAAAAAGAAGAGAAGAAGAAACAAGAGGACGACACACCAAGGAACAATCGAGTGTGAACACGCACAGTCCTCTACAATCTCTCCCTCCGCGTGAGACAAGAGACAAACAATGGACTAGTGATTGTACCCCCTTCCCCTCCTATGAACTGCACACTCTTTCATCACTCTTACGAGGACTCTACTCGTGACAATTTCAATTTTTTTTATTTCGAAAAATCACACACTTTCTTTCACAGATGATATTTTTTTCTTATACTCGATCCTCTGTTTGAATAAAAATGCATGAATTATTAAAAAGCATAAAAACGTACGGCGATTCCCTTGGAGCTCTTAAAGTGCTTCGTCTGGTCGGAGAGATCACTCGCAGTCATGAGCATGCACACCATCATGAAGTGGTGACGCTCCAGAGAGGGATTGATCCCTTCTGCAAAAAGAATATTTGAAAATTGTACAACATGACACAAAATTAATAGCATTGACGTCTCGTTTACACTAACAACAGGATTATGTCGTAAGTCCTACTCAAAATTTAAAGAAAAATGCAAGGAATGATGCGACCGACAAAAAAACAGTAGAATTCCTTTTTTTTCACAGAGTAGGTCCAAATGGGTAACTCACGAGTGATCATCTGTCTCATCTCTCCCACTTTCGTCATGTGCTGTGCAATATCCGTCGCCAGAATGATGTCCCTGCAATCACAACAATTGCAACCAGGAAGAGTCACGTTTCGACTCATACATGAATTCGTCTGCCTATTATCTCAAGCAATTTTTCCGTCATTCCTCATTGAATATCTACAATCGTATCACATAACACATAAAACAAGAGAAAACTAAATATTTTCTTTAAAATAATATAAAAGAGATAGATGTGTCTCACTTGATATGGTCATAGACGGCCTTGTGTTGGTTGCCCGTCAGATTGGATAGAATATCGCATTCGACCTCCGACAGAATATTGATCGTCTGCTGGTAGTGATGTCTCTCCAGCACCGATCCCTCCGAGGAGTACAGCTGGGCGAGGGGAGTGCGCTGAAGAGGAGGAGAGATAGAGTATGGTACAGTTTTGCAATCGAGAAATGAGTGGTGGAGGCTAAACTCGATACGAATACTTGCAAATGTATGCAATAAGGTTGCCATACTAGCGCAACAATTACCATTCAACTCCATGCACTAAACAGTTACAGGACAAATATAGTTGCACATTTCCTAGCTATTGACTTCGTTTACACAGTGGTTAATTCTGCGGTAGAAATTACTGTTTCGCTCTCGTACATGTTCGTGATAAATGTTTTTTTAAAATTAAAACGAACCGCTTGTTTCTGGAATGAGTTGGTGGTTCCTCTATGGTCGATGTCGTGGCAGAGACAGGCAATGACCAACGAGAGTCTCTCCAATTCATCCAATTGGACTCGAACTGCAGGAGTTCGGAGGAGGAGGAAGGCGAAGTGAGCAACGGCGAATGCATGAGACCTGAGGGGAGAGGGGAGATGAGATAGAGATCAAAGATCAATTTAGAATCTATCATTAACCACTGTTGACAAATCAAGGAACAACATATGACAACTTTTGCAATATATGATCGTGTGATCATCCGCGAGAAGCATCAAATTCCATACAAAATAAGGCAGATGTGAAACCTCAGGCCTACTTGGTTAACGAATCACCAAGTATTCATCAAGCACTCATAGATTCTCACCAGTTATGGTAGGGCACGTTCCTGTATCCCTGGGCGACTCTCAACACGAAACCCGCCAACTTCTTGCGCTCTATCCGATATCGATTGATGAAGCCCAGCTCCTGCAATGATTCAATAGTTTTTTTACTACTATTTAAAGTTAGATCAATATTATTGTTACTATTGTCACTACTTATTCACGATCAATCTTCCAATTCTCTAATATTATTGTGCATCTACTACAATTTCTCCTCTCCCTTCGCTCCGGAATATCACATTCATCTACATAATCTCCTCGCTCGCTCTTTCAGCAAATCACGTATTCATAAAAATACAGCAAACAATCAATAAAATCGCAAACTTCTACGTCCCCATTCACAATTATAATTCGTGCGCATGACAAGGACGAAATAAACAATAAAAATCAATAAAAAATGTCAAACTAACATTAAAAATGGCGATGGACGCCTCAATGTACTGATCTCCTCCTCCGATGGATCGAGGGATGAAATGGAAGGAGTTGAAGTGGGGAGAGAAGTGGGAAGTCGCTGGGACGGGCGCACACGACAGACGACGAATATCATCCGGATTCACCTGAATAAGCAAGAAATGAATCAATCGATAAATCAATAACCAGATCGGGATACCGTACTCCCCTTCACATGTTTCTATAAATAGCTACATAACTCCTAGTCCGGACTAAAGATCTCGTTCGTCTAGACTCTCCCATTCCATCATTCTCATCTGCAGTCATTTTCTCCACTGCCCATGCATTACCAACTGAGAGGAGAGGAAAGGAGAGAGAGGGTCTCATTCATTTCTCCCTCCCTCCTTCCCCCCCATTCCTCCCCTCCCCTCGTCTTCTTCTCAACGCTCTCACCCCACTTGGTGGTGGACAGTCGTCGATAGAAGGGGTGAGGAGAGAGAGAGAGAGAGAGAGAAGGGGGACAGACAATAACATTACTGTCTCCCTTCTTCTTCTCCTTCTCAGCGTTCGTCCCTATCCTCCTCTCTCCTATACTCCCTTCTCTCATCGAACAACGACCATCTTCAGTCATCTCCAGCCGCCTATTTCTAACTACAAAATAAGCACAATGCGATTCCTCCCTGACTGTAGCCTGCCTTAGTTTAAATCCTAGTAGCCGTAATACCATAGACTAAAGCGCTCAGTTTATGCATTATCGTAGGAAAAGAAAGAGCACGTATCTTCAGTTTGATCAATTTTTCGTTCAAAAACTGAAGAAAGTGTGTGAAATTCTCATACTAACTCTATTTCCAATTCCATGTATAAATTGTGAGCAGGTCAATATAAGGTCAATATAGGTACTCACAAGTAGATGGGATCCGTGGGCGGCGAACTCGGTTGCCATATGCGAGCGACGTCCCGTCTCCGCCACTGTCCCCGAGAGAAGACACTAAAAGGAATGATTATGAACATTATATTCCCCCCATTGGGAGAAACATCAAAGATTCCAACAGTTTCAACCCACTGGTCTCCCATTGAGTTCGCTGGGATACCAGTGGTAGAAAAATACCATGGATGATTCCGCTTAGAGGAAGAGGAGGAAGGACTGATGAGAAGAGAAAAGAGGAAGAGAAGGGGGAGATTGATACCAACACAACAAGACAATGGGGACGACACACTAATACGAGACGTGTGTGAACCCATTGCTCTCTGCCCCCTCCTGTCCTAATCTATGATCGGTTCCACGCCGGATCATTACCTTCGAATGATTACCTATGAGGACTAAAATAATTTTCGAAAAACAATTCCACCCATAGAATACAATCTTTCAAGGAGACAGTGTATTTAGGATGGAAAATATATTCTTCAAAAACTATCTTGGTTCTCATCCGGCGTAGTGGCCTATCATAAGCTCTCCCATCTACCAATCAATCAGTCGATATCAGGGGTTGGATCTGGCTACCGTACTCACGTGGGAGAGGGAGGTCTCGAAGTGGACGGCGCAGGCCGAGGCAGCCAGTTGGTCGTGTCGAGAGAAGTGAGAACGACCACGACGATTGCACAACGAGACCACCCCGAGGACCTCGCCTGCAAAGGAGAGATGGGATTAGAAGGCAGATACAACTAGTGTACAGGGGAGACGATTTAGGGGAGTAGCAGGTTTGGACAACACCTTTTCTCTTCACCGCGATATAGATGGATTTATGCTTATTTCAGCCATAGGAGGAGGGGAGAGAATGGTATAGGTCAAATAAGTAATCCCAGCAACGTGAGAATGAAGAGGAGGAGGGGAAGAGAGAGGGGATTTTCTATCCAATCTGACGGGAACCAACACAGGGCCGTCTATATCATAATCACTGTTTCACGCCCAAGTTAAACGTATTTTGATGTAATGCCGGAAAAAAAATGCTCAGGAGAGAAGAGGGAGAGTTGGAATAGCAAGGAATAACAAATATTAAATGAGGCCTAATAGAGTAGACGTCAAATTAGGCTAGCATTATTTTCAAGCGAGAAAGATCAGGTTCATAAATGGTTAGAGGGAAACCGGCGATATCCTAAGCGAACAGAGGGAAACGGAGGATGAAAAAGAGGGACTGTCATTGTGGGCATTTCGAGAGAGAGAGAGAGAGAGAGAGAGAGAGAGATCTCATCTACACTATCTGCCTGCACAACAAGTCCCGGCAGTGCAGTATTCATGTCATTGTGACGATAATGCTCAACGACCATAACATGCAGCACTGATGCAAACAAGAGGACAGCGCAGTGACTCAGCAGACCAAGACCGTGTTACGATCAATTTCTAGTCTCTCTCTCTCCCCCCCTCTCTCTCTCTCTATCCACTACCGTCACCAACAATGCCGTGACGTCAACTGAATTGGCGTCGCTGCCGCTGTCAAAACGATGCAACCATCACAGGAAAATGAGGTGGAAGGAGAACGATATTATTGGAGAAGAACAGAGGAATGGAGAGGAGAAGAATGGAGAGAGAGAGAGAGAGAGAGAGAGAGAGAGAAAGACTCGGTCACAATTGCATTTCCATCTTTGAGAGGAGGAGGAGGAGGAGGAGAGAGAGAGAGACTCCACCACCCATCTACAGTCCCCGCTCCCTCTTCTCTTTCTCTCTTCTGTCTCTCTCTCTACTAAGCGCCTGTAGTCACTGATAAATATGCACAGTTATACAAAAGTGAATTGAATAGGAGGAGAAGAGGGAGATGGAGTAAAGAGAGAGAGAATCGAAATGGAAAAAGAGATTACAGAGGTTGTCAATAAAACACCTGGTATAAGAGGAATGAGGAGAGAGGAGAAAGCGCACAAGAGAGGATATAAATGTGAAGTTGGATTCAATATGAACACATTTTGATATTTTTCCTAGCTATTATTGCACCCTTCCCGATTCCAAACTGGCGTCGTCCCATTTCTAAATTGACATAAATATAAAAGAGGACTAGCGGAGAAAAATACGACAACTTGAGAATGGGTCCTCATTTATCTTGGATTCGAGTAATCCATTTCGCGTTAGCCGGAAAGTCGGGCCAATTTTTGTTTAGCCAACTATATCCAGGCTCGGTCGAAACTAATCTATAATAGAGCAAGAGGTTGAAGTACGGATAGCGCCCAATCAGACCCGTTTTCCATCAACTTCTGGGCCTGAACCGATCAGTTTCAGGACTCCAAATACTGCTACTTCTTACTGGGGAATGGGGGGGAAACATTATGATTCGAGATGAAGATGAAGTGGGAAGAGGGAGAGTCGTGAGTAGTCCAGAGGAACCAACTCACGCCCATCTACTTCCAATTCACACGTCATTCCAAATAGCCAGATCAGGGGGGTCATAATGTGTCAAATTGAAAGATGCACCATCTCTTCCATAATTCTCTCACTCCTGACCCCTTTCTGGAGATTTGAAAGCAGGCCCATGTATTCCCCATATTTGACACAACCTCATCTCATCAAGAGCAGAATCACGGTTGGAGAACAAGGAGGAGAAGAGGAGGAATAAGGGAAAGAGGAGGAACAGCGAGATTGGATACGATAAACACCGTTGAAATGGGCAGAAGAGAAGAAGGGGAAGGAGAAGAAGAAGAAGGTGGAAAAGGACGGGTGAAAACAGATGGTGAGCATCGAGAAATGAGGAGAAGGGAGAGAGAGAGAGAGAGAGAGGCGTGGAGGGGGAGAGAGAAAGAAGAAATGGGAGGAATATACGAATATGAATGAATGATCTATTCGATGAAAAACACAGCGAAACATGTGTAACGCGGGAAGAAAACATCTAAATATCATCGATAAAACGAAAATAAAATAAATTTTCCCACACTCTCATCACAATCATCCGCATCTAATTTTTCAAGCGAATTGCATAATGATGACGCAATATTTCGATTAAGATGAAATCTACCGGTTGAAGAAAAAGAGGGAGGAGGAGGAAAGGAGACTAGAAATGGGGGTTGGTCTCGTGGTAGAAAGAGAAGGGGAAGGGAAGTCGTCCCCCCTCCTCTCTCTCTCTCTCTCTCTCTCTCTCTCTCTCTCTCTCCTCTCCCTTTTTCTGCCCCCTTCTTCCTGGAATAGACGAGGGAGGGGAGGAGAGAGACTCCAGAAGGGAGGAGGCGAGAGACTCCAGAAGGGAGGAGGCGAGAGGGAGGGAGAAGAGAGAGAGAGAGAGAGAGAGAGAGAGAGAGAGAGAGAGAGGGAAAATCGATGAGTCAGTCGACGATGGAGTGAGAGAGAGAGGGTGAAGCGAGTTGGAGAGAGAGAGAGAGAGAGAGAGAGAGAGAGATTGGATGAATATACATGAGTAGTCCGAGTGGCCACACTACATACGGGCAGAGGGTGGGGGACACAGAATCTGCACTCGTCCAATTCTCGTCGTGATAGTCAATCGACGAAACGCGTGCTAGATACATGCCGATGCTCTCTTTCTATCCCTTTTCCTCTATTCAATTCACCAGAGGAAGAGGCACGTACATAATTGTGTTGGTAGATCAAAGTTCCCTTCCCTTCCCTCTCTCTCTCTCCCTCTCTCTCTCTCCTCCACAATAGCCACGCATGTTGCGTAGTAGAGTGCTTCAGCGAAGAGGGGGGAAAGAGTTAGGGGAAAAACGTTGCCCGGGGATTGGAAAAAAGTGGAGAGAGAGACTAGAAGAGGGCGAATGATGAGGATGAAAGGAAAAGAAGAAGATGAGTAGAAGGACACTATTATCAAATCTTCAGTGTTCATGAATGCACATCGCTGAACGTACTGTTTATTTCACATACTAGTCCACCGACCGGACATATATAGTTTGTTAAATAAGCACATCGATGAAAACTTAAGACAGCGTTAACTGACTATCGAATAACTGTCCGCGAGAAAAGAGAAACAGTGAGAGGGAAGGAGGAAGAACCTTCTTTCTACTCCTTACTACCTGTCTGATCTCTATCTCTCGTCTCACTCCATTTCAAGAAATGGCAGAAACGCTCGACACTCCTATACAAGATTGAAAACTAAACAAACGAAAACTCAAAATTCGATAAACTTGCGAAACCTATTCATTGCATTCACAATGACCGGTGTGTTTTTTTCCGCCTGACCATTTGAGGGATAGAGGAATAACATTATTCCTCAATCCCTCAAATAAAAAAAAATCAAGAAAACTGCTAAATGTAATCAATCAATAGCGCAAGTTGATGGGCGCTGACCAGAACGAGGACTGCTTTATCTAATCTAAACCTCCCGCGCATTTCTAGATCTCTCTCTCTCTCTCTCTCTCTCTTCCCCCTCTCGTGACATCACCCCATCCTCCCTCTCTCCTCCTTTTCCTCTTCTTCCTCCCCTCCTCCTCTTCATTCTCACTACTACTGGCAACAAATTGACGATAAACATCCGCGTCGACGCGCCCGGCGTGTCGTCATCACTATGCAATAGAGGAGAAGGGAGAGAGAGAGGAGGAGGGAGAAAGGAGAGGAATATTCAGGAGGAGAAAGGGATGAAGGGGGCGAAAACAGCACGTGTGAAGTAGAGAGAGAGAGAGAGAGAGAGAGAGAGAGAAAGGGAGGAAGGAGTCTGAGAATGAACGGAAGAGGAGGAGAAGAAGAAAGGAATAGGTGGAAAAAAAGAGAAGAAGGTGACGAGAAAAAGAAGACGGCGAGTCTCTCCCAACCTCTCACCCATCTCAACCCCCATTCCATCGTCGACCCCCCCCTCCCCCAATCACAACACGATAGTGGGAAGTGAGAGAAGGACGGAGGAGAGACGAGGGGAGGTGGTGAGATGGATAGGGGAGGAGAGATGAGGAAGCAGCACATGTGATAGGGGGGAGATGGGGAGAGAGAGATCAAGGAGAGTGTAAACTCCTGATCAGAGCACTCTTTCTCTCTCTCTCTCTCTCTCTCTCTCTCGATATCCATACGAATGAGAGAAAGAGGGAGAGAGATCAGGTGATATTGAGAGAGAGAGATGGACGTATGGAGCACCCGAATAAAATAGGAGAAGAAAGGAAGAAGGAAAAAGCGACGAGGGACGTCGAGGGAAGAATGAAATAGAGAGAAAAGAGAGAAAGGAAGGAGGGAGAAGAGGGAAGAAATGAGAATTTAACGAGAGATGAGATGACACCAATCAACCACAGAAGAGGAGAGAGGGGAGGTGGTCGGCAGGTAGAGAGAGAGAGAGAGAGAGAGAGAGAGAGAGAGAGAGAGAGGGGGGGGGGGAGGGGAGACAAGAGAATAGTGGCAGACGAGATACAAACATCTTCGACGCGAGCGAGGCGAACACTGACACTGTTCTCCGTCTCTCTCTCTCTCTCTCTCTCTCTCTCTCTCTCTCTCCATTCTCTCACAATCTTTTTCATGTGACTGGGGAGAACCCACGGTGGCTGATAGCGAACAGCGAGGCGAAAGAGATGGAGAGAGAAGGAAGAAAGATTGATCGTCGAGACCAATCTAGACTAGGGTATTCCCTCCTTCTTCTCTCCCTCTCTATCGACTACCGTACCCTATCATGTCTCAACTACCGTATCTACTAAACAAGCATAAGTGTCTCACCATGAGCTCCACAGAGAGGCATGCACAGTATGGTCCGAGTTCGGAATCCCGTCAATTCGTCCACTTGACGGTAAAAGTACGGATTTCTACAAAAAAACCATTTTAAAATTTACATTTCATATACATTCAATTCACATGGACGACAACAATAAACTCATTGAATGTCATCATGTCCTTATATTCTATTATTCTCATCCAACATCAATCGCCTCTAATCTCTCTTTCCTCTCTATCAATAGACTTCACGTTCATCAGTCAGTCTTTACTTCCTTACATTATTTTCACTTTAGGCACACTTCTCTCCATTTAACTCCCATTCTTCCCAACAATTTCAAAACTTTTCGTTTCAAAACAATCGTCTTCTCCACACAATTCTACAGTAAGTCGGAACACAATCGTCACTTTCGAAATATGCATTTTAAAGCACATACAATGCCCGAGGATAAATTTTGAAAGAGGTGTACTATTGGTCGGACTAGTTTACAGATTTCGAAGTAATCTTTGTTGTCCGTGGGATTAAAATGTTCGAAATAGTAAACAATTCAAAATATGTTGTTGCTGACCTCTCGACATCTCTCACATTCATAATTGTCTTGGTAGACGCGACTCTGCCAACGATGCCGCGACCAGAGGGAAGACGAATCTGAAGAGAGAGAGAGATGGATGGAGAAAGGAGAGAGGAGAGAGAAGGCTAATATCGATTGCTAGTTTATTCCCAACTATGATGATTAGTCAAGAGAAAATATATTGGGGCTCCTAAACGACAGTTCCAAAACGACCTTTAACCCTATTATCGGATTTCGTGTAACGCCGCCTCGTTACTTCCGTGTTTTCGACGCACTACAAATTATAGAAAATGGACAAATAAAGAGGAAAAGAGCGAGGGAAAGAAATAGAAGAAGAAAAAGAACTATTGGACGCCCAATTTATCTTTGTATTGTCCAGTTCATAAAGTCATAATAAAAAGCACAAGAAGACACAGAGTGGTGAAAGCACCGGCAACATTCCTCCCTCTCTCTCTCTCTCTCCCCCCCAGTCCATCACTTATTATCATCACTGATTATGAACCGTCAGGTCACTACGAACTTTTTTCTCTCTCTCGATAAGGAATATGGATCTCCGAGTTCAGCCTCTCCCCTTCTCTCCCCCCTAACCAATTAGTCTCTCACTTGTCTCAATCATGTCAATAAGGAAGGAGGAGGGAATAGGGTTAGACTAGAGAATAGTGAGGGATATTAGCTGTTCGTGGAAGGTGCCCAATGTCGTGTTGTCGTTGTCTAGACACTGTTTTGTCTCTCTCTCTCTCTCCGTTCTCTCAGAGAAGAGGAGGAAGAAGACATCACACGACTTTGTACACACACTCATTTTCTCAACTTGACACCACCAAAAAAACTAGAGACGCCTATACAAGTTGGAAACATTACGAACTTGTAATACAATTAAAATTATTTTAAAAGTCGCAAAAACATATAATTAAACAAAATGGTCGTCGTACCTCTGCCATTCTTCCGTCCGCCTTGGGAATCTCCGCGACCAACTCGCGAGTGATCGGATCGATGAGGAACATCGAGCATCTGAAGAGAAGGAGGAATTAAACATCAGTATACAGTAATCAGAGATATATCGAATGATCAATAATTAGATGTTAACCATCATACCAGAAAATCGTCATACTACTGTAACCAAAAGCATGACCATTTTTTTCTACTACTGATCTGAAGCTGGAATTAATTTGATTTTGAACTGAATAAATCAATCAATAATATTGATAAACTAACGCTTCAGCATGGCACAGATTGAGTAGATCTCTCGTGAAACTCTCGACGATGACATCCATGACTGGACATCGATGCATGAGTTTCTCGTAGATGAGATGAGCAGAGGGAGTGAGAGAGGGCAGAAGGAGGAGAGAGGGAGGAGAGGAGAGAGAGGAGGAGGGAACACCTCCCCCTCCACCCCCACCCACTCCCTCCTCGGAGTGATTGAAGGAAGAACAAGAGGAACAGGAGGAGATCAAATGGGAGGAGGAGAGCTGTAAAGGGCAACAATTGTCAGAGGCCACAAATTAAGGTACGCATTTCTTTCAACCAAGAAATTTCAAGACCCGAAATCGTTTTAGAATAGTACATGGCATTCTTATTCGCAACAATAACTCCCCATCGGACCAGTTTCCAACAACTTGACGTACACGTCTTATTTACAAGCCTTTGATTTTTCTAACCAGTTCTAAATGTCTCAATAACGCTATTTCTGGTCGGACAATTTTTTGATACAGTATCCCCCATGGTAGAATGAGACTAGCTACAGTATGTCCACATGGTCATTCGAGAGAGAGACAGACATCAAGCTGTATACAATCGCCATCTCTCTCTCTCTCTCTCTCTCTCTCTCCCTCTTTCGTGTCCCTATTTCATCCATCCTGTCAACTACCTTGATTAACAAGTGTGTTTTCTCTCCCACCACCCATGTTCATGTTTTTTCATAATGAGTTGTGAGGTAACGTTTTGGAACCCGACTAATTTTTTTCCCACGGTTTTTTGTGATACAGGAGAAGTTGAATTTTTTAAAATTTAACTATAAGGGTTCCTAAACGAAGGTTGCGCAAAATAAATTGTAGAGGCCTGCCAACCCTACAGAAAGCGGGGATTTATAGTGAGAGAGCGTGCGAAGTGAAGAGCGACTCTCGCATTTGACCACTCTTTCATCCTGACCTCTTTCTCTAATTTTGGAATCATGTGATTCGGAATTGTGACCGTCTCTCTCTCTCTCTCTCTCACCTGATTGATCTCTCCAATTCTCCTCGTCGTCCCTCCATTTTCTCCCTCATCCTCACTGCTCTCGTTGTTGTTCGTACGCAGACGAGCGGGCTGGGAGATCTTCCTGCAATCCACACAAATGGATACTGTAGCTATACCGCACATTCTACAGTACCCCCATCAATCGATAGCTTCTCCGCCGTGCTCGGGCAGTCAATGATCAACTAGGTTTTCTACAGTGCCCGATCAGTCCTCGATGCTATCTCCCTCCCCTCCTACCGTACCTGGGTGGTGTGTTCACTCTGACGATGGCATTTGAGTGCACGTGGGGCGACGAGTTCCTTCGCATGTGCGCCGTCACTGACATCGAGAGAGAAAAGAGAAGAGAAGGAGGAGGGTACTGTAGAAGGGAGTCGATGATTGGAGGAGTACGGTAGAGCGGACTGATGACAATCGATCGATATCTGAAGTGAGGAGAGGATTACGGTAAGAGATTGATAGAAAAGGGAGAGGGGATACAACATCACGACTGGAATAGAGTTGGAGTTGGTCGCTGTGGTTCTCTGACGAAGAAACAGGTGAGAAAGGAAAGAGAGAGAGAGAGAGAGAGACGGCGACAGGGGGGTTATCAGTAGACAAGTAGAAGAGAGAGAGAAGCAGGCACTATCAGTGATGAATTCTGGTGATGGAGTGAAAAGAGAGACACGCGTAAAGGAAAAGTGAGGGAAGAAGTAGAGAGAGAGAGAAATAAAAAGAAATGATACATAGATTGAATGAGTAATGTGCAAGAATGGTAGGGTTCACAGGGCACTCCGATTATTGAACCCCGTCAAAGAGGGGAAAGAAAGGGAAAGAGAAAGGGCGGTATCGATATCAAACCGAGAATGAAAAGGAGAGAGAGAGAGGAGACAAAAGGCGTCACGGTTGAATAATACAGACGACGACGCCCTTTTGAGAAGAGAGAGAGAAGGGGGGGGCAAGGAAGTTATGAAGAGGGGGTAAGACAATAAGGAATATAATGAAGATATGGATGAAAATAGGCGCTTATTGAGTGAGAGCGTAGATCAATCAAGTTTTTTCAGCGAAAAAAATATAGAGACTGATGGGAGGAGAAGAAGGAGGGAGGGGCGAGAAGAGGAGGGATTTCCCCCCCCCTCCCAGATCAATTCATGCGCTTATTATATTGAGATGAGAGATAGAGGGAGAAGAACGATGATTAGATGAGAGAAGAGAAGAGGAGGAGAGTTAGAAGGAGAGAGGGAAAGAGAGGGAGGAGTTACATCAAGACGTCAAATGAGACTGATGACACATTTGGGAACTCGATAACGTGTATTCCATTATCTGTTATGGATACGTTTCAGAATATTTCTAGCTCTCGAATAGTCCATCTGGCTCATAAAAAGCATTGATCCAATCCCATTCAAACGCATTGAAAAGACATAGAATAGATAAAGTTTGATATGCAATTCATTCGAAAGCATGGATGCTTTCAATAAAAAGAGAATGGAAAAGCAAAGAGAGAGAGAGAGAGAGAGATCTAAATGTTGAGAAAAAAAGGAAAAGATGGGAAGAAAAGGCACGTAGATTGGATGATGATGATGAAGAATGGGAAAAAAGAAGAGAAGAGAGAGAGAAACGATCACGTTTCTACAGAAACAGTCACTCAAAGCTCACACTAGCTCGACATAACAACAACTGTGAATGAGAGAGAGAGAAAGAATAAACGGGAATGTAGTGGAGGGGAGAGAGAGAGAGAGAGAGAGATCTTTGATGGAAAGAAACCATTCAAAGACACGAGGCGGCGGACTACAATAACACTCTTCAAAAACGGAAAGAAATGAAAGGGGTGAAAAATAGAGGAGAGCAAAACATACAAATGGAATGAGGTAGAGTTCAAGAGAGAAGGCAAACTAGTGTGGAAAGGTCAGTAGATCAAATGAACGAGTGATCAGACCTCGTCTCACAGCATCGAGTTGGCACCGTTCCAAGAACGTCTTTCGTTGTCTCACTCTCTCGTTTCGCGCACTCTTTCAATGATTCACTCTTTCTTAAAGTTACCGGGAATCCACATTTTTGGTGTCTGATCTTACGACGGAATCGAATAGACAATTGCCGTAAAAGAAAGGCTGTCGAAGCAAAAAATGTCAAAAATCGATAATTAGGCCGTGACACAGCTCCAAATGTCCGAAAATAGAGCACTGAACATCAGGAAAGTTCGAGCAAATTCAAATGTGAATATTTCATCATGTTGTCTTGTTGCGCTCCAGCCTTTTTTCGCTTCTTTTTTTGCATACTTCAATGCCTCATTATTTATTGAAATTTATTGTCGTATTAGAATTTATGTAACGAAAACATCGAATGAGAAAAAGAGCTTTCAAAAAAGACCGCGACGCGACACGCGACGCTCGCCATTGATCATCAGAGAATACCGCGAATTCAAAATTATTCCGTGGATTCCCGGTAACTTTAAACTAGATCTCGCCGTTACTTTTTCGGATGATGTGAGCCAAGAATGAATGATCTACCTGACTTCTAGTAAGTAAATAACGAAAGTGGACCGACCGACTGACAACAGTATCAATGTTACTCAAATACAGAAGAGAATGGGGGTGGAGATAGAGTGGATGGAAGAGGGTGGTCAATGACCTACCCCTGGTCTCCGATGGAATATCACCCCACCCTCCGTTCTCTCTCTCCCCTCATCGCTGACGTATTCTGCCCTATTATGAATAGAATAGGCTTGAAGAGGTGGAGAGGCAAATATGAGTCTATGACAAACCCGCAAGACCATCCTGTGACCTACCCTAACAACAAATACTTTACCATGACTAGGCCAGTGTATAAACGGGCTGGTGAGCGAGAGAGTGTGTAAAAGTGAGAGAGTCCCTCTCAATTTCCCATACTCTCTCACTCATGATCCTTTGCTGGAGGCATGATGACCATTCTATGTAATGACGTGTGTGGGCTGGTCGGGTTGAAACAAGAATTGAGAAATGGGACGTGTATTCTACTGCTTTTGTCCAATGCCCTCTTCTCTTCTCCCCTCCTTCTCCTCTCACAACTCGAATCAAGACCGGAAGGAGAGAGAGAGAGAGACAGAGAGAAAGAGAGAGAGAGAGAGAGAGAGAGAGAGAGAGAGAGAGCGTGAAAGTGTGAGAAGAGTGGTGGGGGAGAAGCCCCGTCCTCTAGTCACGCACTCTTACCCTCTCTAGTAGCATTCATTTAGCGGTCGACGGAGAGAGAGAGACTCCCTATTCTCCCTCTAGTATACCCCCTTCTCTCTTCCGCTAATCGTATCAGCACCGAAACTATCGCCAAAACTAGACAGCGAGCACGTAGAAATGAAGCCGAAATGAGCGAATTGAGAAAAAAAGAGAGAGAGAGAGATCGAATAGGGAACGATGAAGAAAATGATGGGGATTTGACCTCCATCGATGAATTAGAGAGCTTGATCCAATGAGGAAGGAGAAAGATTAGAGAGAGAGAGAGAGAGAGAGATGACTAAAAAGCGGCTGCTTCTCCTCTCATTTCATCATGGCTCTTTGACCTCGCGCGTTCCCAGTCTCTGAGCCCGGCACAAGTGACGAAACACTACCAGGTACAGCAGACACAAAGTGCACTCAGACGATAAGAGAGGGGAAAGTGGTGAAATTGGACCAATTGTCGAAATATATACACAATGAATCAACAAAAAGATGGCGATAAGATAGGCGGCGCGCATGAATTCGGCACGCTGCGCCACACACCGCACGAAAGGCACACGGTGCGGATGGTGCACGCATGAATAGGAAGAAGAATGGCAAAAGAAGATACTACCAAACAATAACATGAATAGAGAGAGAGAGAGAGATCACAACAAAAAGCAGCATAATACGCGCAGTCTCAATGGGATAACAGTAGATAACACGACGACGACAAAAACGAGAGAGGGAATATTTGCATCATGTTGCGTCACGATCTGGTTGTTTTCTCTCTGCTTCTCTGCACTCTCTCACTTCCGCACACACACTCTCTCTCTCTCTTTCTCTATCACTCACTCGAATTGAGACACTCACGAATTGTATGAATAGATGAGTCGTGTCGATGGGATTAAACGGGGCACGAGATGAGAGGAGGAAGGGCGAACATGGAAACAGTAGGAGAATGAAGAGAGAGAGAGAGAGAGACGAAAAGGACGAAATGATGACGTAATCCATCAACGAATTGAGGAAGTTGATCGAAAGAAGAGAGGCAATAGATGGGAACGGTGAGATAATACCAAAGAGAGAGAGAGAGAGGAAAGAGAATACCCGAAATAGAATATTGAATGAGAAGGAAAGAGGAGAGAGAGAAAAAGGGAGGAAGAAGGAGAAGAAAAAGGAGTTGAAAGGGTTTGTGAATGGGTGAAGATGGACGGAGGAGGGAGAGAGAGAGAGAGAGAGAGAGAGAGAGAGATCACGTGGAGAATAAAGAAGGATTCCACTAGAGTGTATTTATTCAGATGCGGACTCCCCGTCTGTCTACGACCTCGCATCTCAACTCTCTTCCTCTCCCACACTCTCTCGTCGGTCAGAGAGAGCGAGAGAGCAGGCGGATCGGAGAGAGCGCAGAGCTCATTCATCATAAAGAATGCAGAACGGAAGTGGAGAGAGAGAAACTATGAGATCGAAAGGAATCGAGAGAACAGAGGGGAAATGAAGTAAGAAGGACGAAGAAAAGAGAGAGGAAGGAGGGGAAAGCAGAAATAAACCGAAGCCGAATGCGGGGTTATAAGGAAATGAACTGAATGTGAGAATGGAAGGGAGAGGGACACTATCTCAAAGTAACGCACATTTCCGATTGCACTCTGGTATATGCCCAGAGAGTGCCAAAACCAAGAAAAAAACTCATGTTCACTTTTTGGCCCCATTCCCATCGGTAGCTCGATCCTCTCGAGAGAGGCGTGATATATTTTTTTCCAGTCTGGCGCACGTTCTTGCGCCCTCTTTCTCGGTATAATTTCCATGCTGAAGCCCTACCTAATTCCACGATATAAATATACCAACCTCCAGTCTGGAACTAAATACCATAATATCTCTCTATTCTACTCTCCCTTATACGATGAAAGTACAGCCTAGCCACATCGTCGCCGCTTATATTTTGTCTATCCCTCCTCTTCTTCTTGTTCTTCTTCTTTTATTCCTCTCCCCCTCTCACCTCACTTCTCTCGCGCATATTTACCATATGAAATGGAGTTATTCGCGTAGAGAGAAAAGGAGGAGGCGGAGAGGGGAAAAGAGAAGAAGAAGGAGAGGAAGGGATGGAATAAAGTTCGAAAACTGGACGAAGAATGGAGAAGGTCGTGGGAGAGGAGGAGAGAAGGGAAGAGACTAGAGAGAAGTGATGGGTCCCTCTCTCAAACTAAATATACTTAGATCTCTCTCTCTCTCTCTCTCTCCCGTCTCAGGTTTCGACAACTAGACACCTCTCTAGTTTTTGGCACCATTTTTTGTCTGGCTGAGACATTTCAGTCAAACCAAGCGAAGAGAGAAAAACTAGAAGAAAAACGAAACGTGAAGAAGGAGGGAATCGTAAGAAGAAGAAGTCGACGACTGTGGGAAAGGAGAGAGAGAAATCTCTCTCTCTCTCTCTCACCACGTGAATACTCTTCTATTCATCGTGAGACTGGGGTCTCCTTCTCTTCCCTTCTCCACTACCACAGGTTGCTATCAGCTCCCATTCCTCGAAACAATTTGAGTGTGCGAGGAATGCCCCATTTGATCGGAGGGACGAATCTAATACAACACTTCATCACATCCTCGTATCCCTCTTGTATTATTTCCCCCCTCGCGATTCCGGCATCCACTTATGCAATCCAAGTTGGATACCTATCTACTAGAGTCGGTTTCCCCTGGACTGTATCTGTACCCGGAACTATGCATAGTGCATTGAACCTCTCAATACATCACGGATAGTTCTAGAACAATTCCATGATAGAAATATACCAGGATAAAAGAGGGAACTAATACTAAGTGAACTATCCCTCAATGATCTTCATATCCACTTCAGATTCCCCTTCTACTCACAGGTCTACTATCACTCTCCCCTTTCTCACCCCTTCGACGGGGAACTTCTCTATTCCCCTCTAATTGCCCCCGTGTGAAGACCCTCAATCAGAGGAGTGAGAAGGGGATGGGACAAGACAACCTCCTGATGAGGGGACTAGACTCAAGTGAAAATACTGAATAGAAGAACGAGGAGGAGATGAGGAGGGAGGAGAGAGAGAGGAGGAGGGACAGAGATCACAGTTACCGCGAGCTCAACAATTCTCTAGCTTTAGCCATAATGGATAAAGTAAGAGAGGGGGGGGTAGACACGGTATAGCCATCGTATCGACTTCTCTCTCTCTCTCTCTCTCTCTCTCTCTCAATCTCTCTCTCTCTCTCTCTCCAGTCTCCCCTGACTACAGTCCCCCTCTTCACCCTGATACAGTCCAATGTCTCCTTCCGAGTGGGGGAAATGAAGGGAAGAAGAGAGACAAGGAGAAAAGAAGGATAGAGGGGAATCGACAGCTAGATGAGGAATGGAAAGAAGAGAGAGAAAGAGACTGTACAGTCAAGGGATTCTCGAGATACGTTATTTATATACACACATCGAGTCTCGTGTGGATAACATATGAGAGGAGGGGAATCCCATCAACAGTCGAGATAGATACAACATGAACAAGTTACTCATCGCTACTGATTTCACCTGTACCATCAACGTGATTGTGTCGTAATACAGTTCTCTCTCTCTCTCTAATTGTCATCAGTCATGACTACGCAACTGATCTCTGTCTTCTTCCTACTGTGTTCTCTTCTCTCCATCATCCTCACTCCCCATTTCTCATGGGGAGGAGGATAAACGAGGAACACAGGAGACAACAGTGGCCATGACAGGAGAGGAAGAGAGAGAGAGAGAGAGAGAGAGAGAGAGAGAGACCGGCTTCAACTTGTCAATTATGGATGAATTAGATGAAAATGGGTAGAGAGGAGGGTGGAAATAGGCACAGAGAACGATAGATGGAGAAAATAGAAAATAGAAGTGGGAAAGAGAGGGGAGCAGGTGGATACAGCGTGGAAAGTCGTCTATGAGGGATCGAAGGGGCAAAGGAAAATACGTCTACGAGTCTTCTGGACTGGCGAGGGGGTGGTACGTTTTGAAACGCGTTCTCTGTAAGAGCGCAGTGCGAGGCCAGGGTAGGCCGCACAACTAATTGAAAATGGTCGTCCCGGACTGAAACTTTTTCCACAGATAGTCTTGGGCACAAAGTGAATTTTAAACGTGAGAAATTTACAAAATCTCACATTTTGAAAAATCGATAATTTTTTTTACGGAAAAAAATTTTTTTTCTCAATTTTTTTATTTTGCTATCGTGTTATATATCATTCGAAAGAGCATCAAAAGTTATGCACAATTCCAAAATTTGATGAGAATTGGACCACTGGGAGCGAAAATCGGTGATCGCGCACATAGAATTATGACGTTTTTGTGAAATTTTATTTTAGATAAAATTGTTCCTATGATTTGCCCATCATGAATCCGACATATATTGTGCATTTTCAATCGTAGAATAAAATGGAAGCCTCATAACTCAACATTTTCGGTGTAAAAGTAGTCGTACACTCACTAGACCGTGACCACCCAGAAATGCGATGCAATCTCGAAATGCGTAGAAAACTTTTTCCAGAGTCAAAAATTAAATCGCATGTATGGCATTTGAAAGAGCATCAAAAGTTATGACTAAATTTAATATTTCAGGACGATTGAACCACTAGGAGCGAAAATCGATAATCGCAGCCCCAGAAATTGATTATTTTAGTGATGCTCAATATTCGCATATATTTTCATTCAAAGTGGCTTAAACTTTTTTTTACAAGTGTCCTTAGGGGTAAAGTAAGTAATAAAATCATGAAACTCATAAAAAATTAAAATTTGAAAAAATCGATAAAAAAAAATTTTAGCAAAAAATGTTTAAAATTTTTTTTTGAATTTTCTTATCGTGTTATACCCCATTCCAAAGAGCATCAAAAGTTATGTATAAATCCACAATTTCATGAAGATTCGGTTACTAGCAGTGTCTACATGGAGATTGCATCCTCATAAATTTTGTTCACAATCTCATATTTTCGCTCATAGCTACTCAATCTTCATGAAATTGTGGATTTATACATAACTTTTGATGCTCTTTGGAATGAGGTATAACACGATAAGAAAATTCAAAAAAAAAATTTAAACATTTTTTGCTAAAAATTTTTTTTATCGATTTTTTCAAAATTTAATTTTTTATGAGTTTCATGATTTTATTACTTACTTTACCCCTAAGGACACTTGTAAAAAAAGTTTAAGCCCTTTGAATGAAAATATATGCGAATATTGAGCATCACTAAAATAATCAATTTCTGGGGCTGCGATTATCGATTTTCATTCATCCTAGTGGTTCAATCGTCCTGAAATATTAAATTTAGTCATAACTTTTGATGCTCTTTCAAATGCCATACATGCGATTTAATTTTTGACTCTGGAAAAAGTTTTCTACGCATTTCGAGATTGCATCGCATTTCTGGGTGGTCACGGTCTAGTGAGTGTACGACTACTTTTACACCGAAAATGTTGAGTTATGAGGCTTCCATTTTATTCTACGATTGAAAATGCACAATATATGTCGGATTCATGATGGGCAAATCATAGGAACAATTTTATCTAAAATAAAATTTCACAAAAACGTCATAATTCTATGTGCGCGATCACCGATTTTCGCTCCCAGTGGTCCAATTCTCATCAAATTTTGGAATTGTGCATAACTTTTGATGCTCTTTCGAATGATATATAACACGATAGCAAAATAAAAAAAATGAGAAAAAAAAATTTTTTCCGTAAAAAAAATTATCGATTTTTCAAAATGTGAGATTTTGTAAATTTCTCACGTTTAAAATTCACTTTGTGCCCAAGACTATCTGTGGAAAAAGTTTCAGTCCGGGACGACCATTTTCAATTAGTTGTGCGAACCCGTCCGTCGTTCTTACAGAGAACGTGTTTTGAAAACCGAAAATAAGAAACCTCCTGAATCTTCTGGTAAGTATCCCTAATCAAATCTATGAAATAAATAAGCAGAGGGTTCGTAAATGGCAGTTCCAAAACGTCCTATCACCGCTGGAGGCATTTAGACTTTTAAAGACTTCCCTTGGTAGCCCCAGAAGTCTATAGTCGTAGACCTATTTCCCTATGAATAGGGTATGAACCAGTCAGAATGCGCATGCGCATGGAGAGAGAGACACCCTTTCGTCTTCAACCACATGTGTTATGTGCGACACAAAAAAATGGTACCAGGTTGGAGAACAACTATTTCGCAACACCTTCTCTGATAAAACAGTTGTCTCTCGCCTCCTAAAGTTGTCGTACGGTGTAGTGTCAAAATATGACAGCATCAAAAAGGGTTGGGAGAAGATGAAAAATGAAAAATCAAGAATGTTTCGCAACAGTTTCGGCTCTCTTATCACTTATTTCCCCCAATCTCGTAGAGGAATTCGACCAACCAAATTTGAGGGGAAAAGTAACGAATGTTGAGAGAAGAAGAAGAAGGAGAAGAAGTGAACGTGTGAAAGGCGAAAAAAGCGGAAACGGAAGAGAGAAGAGAAGAGAAGGGAAGAAAGCAGAAACTGCTATGATGGATGAGATGAGACAGGCAAGGGAATTCAGAGAATTGACCCTTCAGAGAAGTAGAAGTGACCACTTTACAGGACCACAATGAATCTTTTTTTTCAATTTTATTCAGAAATGCCAACTAACCTATCTTATAGTTATATCTTATGTTACACCAATCCCATAGTTATACCGATCTTATAATGTATCACCCCGCGCAATTTATACTTTTTACAACATCAAAGATAGACCACAATCATATGTTCCAAAACTTGTATATGTTCCTCGGAACGCGCATCTTGGTCTACGACATAAAACATGAAAGGAAGAAGCAAGACGAAGACGAAGAAATAGACAGAGACGACTCACTCCTTCTCTCACTCACTATTCCTCTAGTCTGACCGAGCGAGAAAGAGCATTCGAAATGGAGAAACTGATGAGATCCCGGGAATGAAACACTCGAGAGAAGAGAGAGAGAGAGAGAGAGAGAGAGAGATCAGAAATGGGAAATGGGGGGGGGGGGGTGAAATGAGAAGAAGAAGGAGAAGGTCCTCTTTCCACTTTCATCACATCATCTGAAGGGAGGAGAAGAGGGTGAGGGGGCACACATAGGTCAGACCATTGTAGAGACAGAGGAGGGTCAGAGATCGAGAGAGCAAATAACGGGAAAGCGTGTGTGAAACATCACTAAACTGAGTCTTCGAATGGTGGCTTCAGAGGGAGGCAAGAGAAGGAAGGGGGGAGGAAAGGCGGGTCGACAACGTGACTCTCTCTCTCTCTCTCTCGGGATTCCTTCTCATCTCCTCTCTCCCATTAGTCTTCTACTCTTCGGTGTGATCACACTCTCAATATGGCCGACGGACCGTCAACATTGAGAGAAGAGTAGAAGAAGAAGGAGAGAGAGAGAGAGAGAGAGAGAGAGAGACGAGGTGGTATTATTACAGTAAGTAGTGAGGAGAGAAAGAGGAGATTAATCGAGAGAAACGACATCATTCTTCTGCCAATCTTGATCTTCTCAATGGGAGGAATCAAACATTACATAGGGAACAAACGACAATTCTCATCTGCTTACATGATCTCTCTCTCTCTCTTTCTTTCTTTTTTTCTTTCTTTCTCTCTCTCTCTCTCTCTCTCTCTCTTTCTAGTTGATCAAAGTGATCGGAATGGCCACCCAATCAGTGGGAATCAAGTGGGACGACATCGAGAGAGGAAAGTGACAAAATATCGGTTGGTTACATCTTTTGACGCACCATCTGAACTATGAGAGAGGTGTTGAGAGAAAGGATCGTGAGTCATCCGATACTCCATCAGAATGATGGGCCACGGTGATGAATGAATGAAGAGAGAGAGAGAGAGAGAGAGAGAGAGAGAGAGAGTCGGGGGGGGGGGGGGGGAAGAAGGACAGCGAGTTGTTGGTCGCAGAGTCAGTCAAACTCAACGAAACACACACACAACCAAGAAAACGCGGAGGAGGTGGACACATACCCCCACACAAACTCGCCCTCCATTCGATGAATTTGATCGAGAGACGATGGGGAGAGAGAGAGAGAGAGAGAGAGAGAGAGAGAGAGAGAGAGAGAGATGGGAGATGGGAGGAGAGAAGAATGGGAACAGATGAGCACATCTTGAGATGGGGCAACTCCCTCCCTCCAACGTCATCATTGAATCAAGCAACACTGAACTATCAAAACAGTTTCATGGCGGAAGTGCCAACTATTCGAGAGGGCAGCAGACATACTCAATTCGCGATAACTACAGTATACTCAGAGATCGTGGTGGGAGGAAGAATATTGAAGGGGGGAAATTTTAAAAAATTGTCTTCATGTTTTGAAAACGTTTGGTAAGTATGTTGAATCATAGTCATAAGAATGAAGGGTGCAGCTGGTAGTGATTCAATCCTTCATTCTCATGAATCTGAATCAGCACTCTTACTAAACGCGGAAAAATATTTAAAGATCTCCCTCTACTCTTCTTATCGATGGTAACTGTGTCGTTTAAAACACACCGAGCGAAATGTGATGGTCGATCGTCTCCCTCTCTCGAATCGACAGAGGAGTTTACCCTTGATAACCAGAGCGAATCGGGAGAGAGAGAGAGAGAGGCGCGCGAGTGAGAAATTGCATGGTTATGATAAAAGCTGTGGAGATGGGAAGTTGGAGAGAGAGAAGAGAAAAGGGGAGAAGACGGTTGATCACACGGTGAAACATATGTGAGGAGAGAGAGAGAGAAGCAGCTTACGCCTATTTGGATCCCCCTTCTCTCTCCCATCAGCTGATCGATCACTTGATTATCTCTCGATTACGGTGATTAGCATGCGAAAGAATTAAGGCGCAGGTATGCAAATTATGCAACAAAAATATGAAAATCGATTGAATTAAAAAGATAGAGCGAGGAGTGCAACTAGAATGGATTCACGAAGAGATCTACACCCCGATAACCATTTAACGTAGCCATATTTCTGAGTCCTCTACTTTACTGAAAAGATTTTTTTCGCTGCATTTTTGGGGTAATATCGTGAGAACGGCGTGAAAACACGTGAAGTTCCTCCTCTCTCACTGATCAATCTAGAGACAACTCGTGATTCAGAGGACGACGGAGATGGGCATGTAAACACCAAGGGTGAACACTCGCCCTCTCTCTCTCTCTCTCTCCCACATGTTCTCGTTGATCTATGAAACGAATACCCCCACTCAAACAAAAGCAGAAAACAAACGAGGACTACGGAGGAGGGCACATTTCGATAACACAAGTGTGGACCCTCTCCCACCCTCGTGGTAGAGTACATCGACACTATGTCACTCACACTCTCTCGGAATTCCCACCTCCGCTCTCTCTCTCTCTCTCTCCCCGATGTAACCCCCTCTCCCACTGCGTGAACCAAACGGGCAGCGATTGACAGCGGGAATGAAGACATTGAGATGAGGGAGGAGAGGGAGTAGAGAGAGAGAGAGAGAGAGAGAGAGAGAGATTGCTAGAGAAAGAGAGTGGGTGCATAGTGATAGAGTGCACACTGATCGCCCTCATTGGACGGGTGTTTCACTCTCTCAGATGACTTCTCCCTCCTCTCGACCACTCTTTCTCGGTCTCGATTTGAGCACGCAACAGGTGATTCCTCTCCTTCTCCCTTCTCTCTCTCTCTCTCTCTCTCTTTCGATGTATACTAAATGACGTCATCACTCGTGGGGAGGGGGGCATCAACAAAGTGGCGACGTTCCCCCGTGTACTCACTCAAGCCTGTCCCCCTCACTCACTCATCTAGTGTATTTATAGATACGGAGGAAGAATGTGTGTGGTAGATCAAGGTAGATCACCCCTCCAAACTTCCAGAGCGGAATAACATAAATAATTATTTAAATCTCATCGCCAGTGAGGAATAACATAAATAATTCAAAATTAAATACATAATATTTTCAGTTGAAAGCCGTGATCCTCGATGATTCTCTGGTCGTCGTTCACACTGAATCAGTCAACTTCTCACGTGAATTCCCCCAGTTTGGGTATGATTTATCTCCCCTCTTTCACTTTCGATGTTATGAGTAGTTATCACAAGTTGTATGATTCATAGCCGTCCATTCTCAAAGGGCGATGAGTAAACCGCCAATGAGTAGTGTCACGCAATACCTCAAGCAGCGTCAATTTGTAGTCGGGGACGTTTCAAAATCATAAGTCAAATGGGGTTGCAACATCTATTGGGTCCAGAAATGCCTAAGATTGCGTTCAGGCATGAATATTGCCAAATTTTCTCGGAATAAAGTTACAAGAACAGAACATAAAGTGTCATCTTCCGACACCTATATGGCCTAAAACCGCCTGATCTTCCTTCCCCATTTCAGTACCATCGATGGAGTAATCCGTTCCCCTTCCTCTCCATCTCTCGTCTTCACCCCCGTTTCCCTCTGGCTCTCTTCCCTCGATCTCCTCCTCTCTCGTCTCTCTCTCCACTCTCACTTCTCACTCTCCGACATAAAAGCAGTCTCTGGCACAGCACAGGTATGACAGATTCACAAACTAGTAAAACGTTCCGTTGATAAACACAGTAAGGAAGGCGAGCGTTGGAGTCAAAACAAGAGTAACGCCGAGGTATAGAGAGATAGAGAGTACACACCAGTAGTCCATTTCGCGTATGTACCATTTTAAAGCTGTAACACGCCCTTCTATTCGCCCATTTCACTACGATTCGCACAGACCACCACAAAATCGTACATGTTGAATGGGGGACCACGACATACCATAATACCATTTGGATCGTATTTGATGGCTAATCTGCCGTGGTACTGAATTGATTTGTCAACGAGAGAATAAAGGGATTCGAGAGAGTTTGAACGCATTTACATAGCGAATGAGCTCATTTTGGTATCACGGCTGGTTGTGGTGAATTCATTGACGCAACCGTCACCTTTTCAATCGGGGGACGAAGGAATGTGATCAATTCGCTCTCTCTCTCTCTCATCTCCTTTCACATTTCGGACGTCAAAGCATCGACTCATCTCTCTCTTTTCTCTTCTCTCTCCGATAGTTTCGCCCTTCTCCTTTTGTGAACTCTTTCTCCTCTCTCACACCAAAAGTGGAACGGGTCGGGGTCGGGGGGACAAAGCACTCGAATGCTCGACAATTCGCTACTTTTTGCCCCGGCTGACTGACCAACTGTGTAAACTATGCGCAGTCGAATAGACGGAGGGTGTGGGGAGTTCAGACTCACACAAGATCAGTCACATGTTGACACACTTTCGAACGGACGATGTTTGGAAGAGGGGGGGGCGACGAAACCGTCTCTTGACCCCCATTCAGTTGGAAGTCACGACGCTGACGGAATAAACAATGAAACCCTTCCATTCAGTCAATCAATACAACTGTTTCGTCGTGCCCTTCCAAACATCCGTTCGAAACTGTGTCAATATGTGTCTGATCTTCTATTTCTGTAAGGGGGAGGAGGGGTTAGTGCGGTACCAGACACGACACATTGAAATACACTAAACACACGCGCCTGCTCATCTGTGAGCCCCCGATTATCCGCGAATCCCCGTCCACTTTCCCATTATAGCAACACGGAACCGTCTACTGGACGAGAGAGGGCGAGAACAATCTAGAGAGATTGAAGGATGCACAGGGGAAGAACATTGATCAAGCACTCAAGGTTACTGTACACCGTCGAATATCAGTCGATAATCATTGGTTCAGGGTTCATTCTCTAAAGCAGAATGTCCCATCTGGATGGACTCATCGACTGGAGAATTCGTGGATCACTTCGATAGTGTGATTCCCGTTAGTCTACCATCGATATAGGCCCTCTACAGTAGTCTCATTAAGGATCTCAACCGGATAACTGGATCACGTGCCTACCATCGATTTAGTGGCATGCAGATCGCCAAGATATTCAAGTACGAACGTGAGATCTACGACAATACTACGGTAGTTTTCCTTCTACCGATCAATCAATAATCGATAATCCAGCGCATCTCCCTCATCTCTTCTTTCCTCGCTTCAATCTTCTCAGGCAAAATAACTCCTATTGATCAATCAGACGCGTGCGGAATGAATCTTCTTGACATTCAGGTACCGTACCCTTCAGAGTGCGGTAATCACATCCTACCGTAACACCATTCTTCTTCAGACATCCAACTGGTCTCCTCTGTGTCTCTCACTCGTCGTCAACTCTCAGGACGATGGACTCATCTCTGATCTCCGTTCCAAACTTGGCCAAACCATCCCCGCATCCACTGATCTGGTACTATCTCTCCCTCTATGGATACTCGTCCTACCTAAAATATTACAAATATCATGACATAAATAAGTTTCATGTCCAAATTATTTCAATTTATGATCTATGATTCAAACTCCGAGCATCCTAATGGTATACCATTCAGGGCTCGATCTCTCCCTTCTTCGTCTCTCGATTCGGCTTCTCTCCCGAGTGTCGCGTCGTCTCTTTCACTGGAGACAATCTGTGTCAGTCTACTTCTACCGTATCCCTTCCCTACAGTACAGTAGTTCCAGCTTCGATAGCCGATCTCAACATCTCCTCGGGTGACGTCATTCTCTCGTTGGGCACATCCGACACGGCCATCTACTGCTCGTCCTCCTTCACTCCTCTTGAGAGAGGACATGTGTTCATTCATCCCACAAACGAAGGAGACTTTGTCAATCTCATATGGTACGTGTAAACATAGTTATTGAATGCGAGTTTTTTTTAAAATACTCATCAGAAAAATTATAAAATGGAGCGAGTAACTAAATAGTGCACCGTAAAAAACAATCTTATCGCTAACAGTAAAAATCACCACCCACACAGCTACAAGAACGGATCTCTCACTCGTGAGCGCATTCGCGAGGGCTGCGGTCTCACGTGGACTACCGTATCCAGCACGCTCGCAGAGACTCCTGTCGGGAACGATGGAGCTATCGGTGAGATACTACTCGATAGATAGCATACCGTAATCGTAAAAAATCGTTGCAGGAATCTACTTCGACATGGATGAGATCGAGCCGCGTGTTCGCGCAGGAAACTATCGATGGAATGAGAAGGGTGACCGAGTCGACGTAAGAAGGCTATCCATTATTATTATTATATTATTTGATGCACAGTATTCTACTGTGCATCAAATAATATCGAGAAAGAAAATCATGCAACCAGGGCTGGGATTTTTTAAAATAATTGTATGATCATCATTTTGTTGTTTTTTTCTTTAAAAAATTCCAGCCCTGATGGGAATATTACAAAAAGAGATAATTGCCCCAAATTAGTTACTAGTTTCGTGAAATAGTATTTCTTCTGCCCGAGAGACAAATCTCCTCAACCACACCTCTTTCAGTCCTTCCCCTTCTCCCGTGAGATGCGTGCTGTACTCGAGAGTCAGTGTCTCCATCTACGCTCAAATTGTCCCCAGGAAATCAATAGAGTCATCCTGACTGGAGGAGCCAGCAACAATCCCGATATACGGTAGGAATCATGCTCACACTGGTAGATCGTAACAGAGTCAACATTCGTAATTAGATCACAGTAATCAGAGAGTCAACAAGGAAAGAAATAAGGAGTAAATAGAGTTTCGTGTGTGAATAACGGATAAGGGAAGGGCAAGTGCACAACCATATTTTCACGTCTTTTCTCGGAACGATAAGTGAAAGGCTACTACAACTCACGTTTTATAGCCAGATGATGGCTGACGTCTTCGGCAGACGCGTATTCACAGCAGCTGTAGCCGATTCGGCAGCACAGGGAGGAGCTAAACGAGCCAGATACGGTAGTAGTAGCACTTTCGATCGATATTTACTCTCCCTTAACTACAGTATACAATGCTCCACCCGTACCGTACTCTGCCTACTTCACTGTGGATGTAACCCTGGTGGCTGAGCCCAAACCTTCCAACGTTGCCATCTACTCAAACCTGCTGTCCGTCTATCGGGAGAGAGAAGCCTCCCTCCTCCACTCTAATTGAGATATTCAAGCGCATCGATGAACACGAGCTTTGCCAACACGAACATCTTGTCTACATAATTTATCGTGTACAATAATCAGGGAACTACAAGGATGATGATATTAGTGAATAAATTATTCTGCTGCATCTCGTCCAGTTGACAAATTGATGAGAAATCAACTTGATCCCATGAAAACACCATTTGGTTTTGATAACATTAGAAAACTTTTCCAAAAAAACCCCATTTCCTGTTTTTACAATCTCCAGCTCTATTTTCCTAGTGTTTTATTACGCCCCGCCCCAAAGACAAATTGTAATTCCGCTTGTTTTAAATTCTTGCAGACTTTTGAAAATGTGCGTAAGAATCTGCATATTTTATGTACTTCAATGAACTGAATAGACTGTACAATAACGTTATTTTCTCTACTAAACAGCACCGAAGGGCGGTAGCCTATCCTTCATCTTTCATCTCATTCAAATACATCTTCCCTCTCGCAGATGAATCTGAAGATGTCCTTGGGAGTCTTCAGTCTCTCTGCCTCACTCAAGGGAACCTCGAAGGCGAATTCATCCTCGATCGCCATCATGATCTCCACCTGGAAAAAAATACATTCAGTGACAATCTCGTGTACATTTCTTTATCTACTGACTCAAAAAGATTCAATAAATTTAATAATTTACATCGATTTTCCAGTAAATCACTATTTTCGCGAAATTTCGTAACACATATAACACAAATGAACGATTTCTGGTTGAATGTGGCGCTTTCGCCTTTTGTATCTTCATCTACTGAAGCCTCTGATTCAATTAGACTTACGTGATCCAGCGAATCGAAGCCCAATTCAGTGAAAACGGCATCCAGCTTAAGGAGGCCGGCCTTGTCGGCGGGGAAGCGATCCCATGCACGTATCGCCTTGAGCACACGCTGTTCCACCTGTAAAGAATTACTTAACAGCTCTTATACGTATCGCTAGCAGTAGAATATCTAATTAAATATCAATCTACAATTCACTACTCGCTTCAAATAAACATGTATCCTTTTTGGAAGAACTGGATAACAAAAAAATGTGTACCTCCTTGAAAGTGAGCTGCTTGGGAGTGTCGAAGGGACCGAAGACCTCGACACTGCTCAATCGTGTCTGTACTTTGAAGACGGGAACTGCTGCGAGTCGTGGAAGATCGATGGCCGGTCGGATCGATAAACTGCGAGCGGCAACTCGACTGCAGCCCACAGCAACACGGCGAGCAGTGGAGCAAAACATCTAATTAGCTAATTAACTAAATAAATACTTCAGTTAAAAAATATGAACATTTTCTCTAGGAGCCGTGTTTAAATCCAGCAAATAGACCACAAATCACTCCTTTTTATTTGTGTGGTGCACTTAGTGCGGGAGTACATATTTTTCAAAATTTTCATTTCGCGATTCGTGAACGATCTCACTCTGACAAATATCGATCGTTTTTCAGTTGGCTTGTTTTCAATCTTGTCCATTTTGTTGTCAGCGATGAAAATAATGTCTCAGCTACTCAGTTGAAAACTTTTCGCGTACTATTAGCGCAGCCGAGCGCACGTACTATAGTACGTGCTACTTTTCAGTTTTCTTTTTATTCTTGTTGACATTACAATTCTTATATTCTCCAGTAGAATAGTTTGTTCCTTCTTTAGCTAGCTTCCTATGTTGAATTCATAGTGTGTCGATTTTTTTTGTTATTGAAACTATGCACTTTCGTTTTTTGTTGTACTATTAGTGATTGGTGATGCGACTTTCACTGATTTAACATCACTTTTTTTAATCTGACTTGATTTTGCGTGTTACTTGATGGTATTTCAATTCGACTAGAAACCGCTAAAATGTTTGCGTTGTGGCTTTCCCATAGGGAAGGAAACTACGAGGGGAAACTAAGATAATCAGACGTTACTTGAAAATAACATTTTATTACAGGCTCAGCCGAATTCACTTTCTATGTACAATTATATACAAATATTTGAAAGTAATGCAATATGTGATAGCATACACGAATCCTTGAGTGAATACATCCAATCTCTAGCGTAATATGCTACTAAAACCTCGTTATCAATAATACTAGCCGTAGAAATCATTGGGATGAGCGACGAATTGAGTGACCAATAAGTTTTTCTGATACATAGATACTAATTTTGTCCGTAACCAATTGAGATGGCAGAAAGATTTTAAACACAGGTATGTGTCCAGCAATGTGCCTTCCGGGTGCCCAGTCAGCCTGTAACAATAATTTATATTGTGAATTTACTATTAGTGTACTTCTCACACGCAAATAAGATACTACTCACACTGTAGCTGGCGATGATGAAGAGAGGAAACAGCGCGCCGAAAATGCAACCTTGTACGAGCGCGCTCTCGAAATAGAGTGTTAGGGCAGTAAGTGGGGCTCCGAATCCAAGGAAGAAGGGCCAACGGTGCTCAATTCTTTCGATTCTCCTCTTCAGGCGGACCCCGCTCGACATCCAAAAGTATTCGAAACTGGAATACCATAATGAGCGATCACATCAATAATATTATTTTCTACTAGCAAGTTGATAAGACGAAGGTAAATACAATAATCAATGGTTTTCTAACCTGTACATGGAGTTCAACATCGACATGTGCACAAATACAGCGACGTATGCAACTCCAGGCAATGGTAAGTGTTTCACAAGAGACGTCTGAATCATGAAAACCAATTCAAGAAGTATGGAAGCGATGAAGTCAGCCGCTGCCACGCTGAAAATGGTAAATATATACATGATCATAACATCTGCATACGTGACGCCGCTTATGAGAATTTATAATGTTTATCACTGCTCTAAATTGTTTCCGGTTGTTTGCTCACAATCGTTGTTTTTCAGTAACTAGAGGGGAGGTATTACGAGTCAATTTTTCATAAATGTACCTGATCGAGGGCATCGGTAAGGGTTCCGGACGATTTGCCTTCCGGTAGCAAGCGCTCGCGATGTCCGCGAAGACGAATATATTAATCAGTCGGGTTATGATGAATACTGGCATCATCGCGAAGGATGGGAGAAGTTGTGAGAATGGCGACGGCAGCGCCATCCAATCAGGAAACAACGAGCTCACGAAGACGAACAATGGTTCGATTATCTGGGTCATGACGATAGCGAAGCCGATATTCACGGAAGCGCAGATGGCATATCTGGAAATCAAAATTGAGCAAGGTTAATTTAAGAAACAAAAGTACACGACGTTATTACATTTACTCACTGGCTTACTGCAGCCGTCTAAGACGTTCTCTAACAACATGGCACAGCATAAATAATTACCTTTTGAGAGGATTGGCCTTTCTTGCCGGAGGCGGTTCCTCTTTCTTTGGTAGGTATCGCCCTTCCTTTTCGCGTCTCATCTAAAAGTTTCAGATTTAAACAAAAATAAAGTGCAGCATAACCAAAATTTAAACAAGATGTTTTTTTAATGAACCTGAAGCACTGTCCGCTCACGAGGAGGTGGCGGAGGAGGAGGGGGTACTTCTTCATTTGCAGCTTCCAGATGGAATAGCTCCTTAAAATACTAAGTAGTGTGTACAATCAATGTAAAATAATATTAACAAACAACAAACGAACATGAAAACAAAAAAGTCAATAATTCAATACCACTCACTACTGGCCCTCGGAAAACACATGATATGCCATTGAGAGTGTCGAGTGCGACGCTCCTGATTGTGACGATATCCATATCCACTCCTTCACGTTGTCGACAGCTTCATGAGATCACTACCTATAGGAAGCAATTAAAAAATGGATTAAAGATCAATAATCACATTTTGCACAAAAAATAGAAGAAGAAACGCTCATACTCGAGTGCTGCTGCCTGGCAGGCGAGTCCAAGAGTCCCTACCGTATCAAGCTCGTCGTGCCGAGAGCCTGAACTGAGTAAATATTCTGGTTATAGCGTTCTCACTCTCCTCTCTCCTTTAAGAGAGGTTCATTCTTTTGGAAGAAAAACATTCTTTCTTTTCTGTTTGTTATGTCTAAAAGTAAGTTGTGCATACACGAATCTAAAAAATATAAATTGAACGCGATTCGAATAGACAACCATAATATTGAATATACACACTATCCTAATTTGCTAGTCATGACTGATAATAGTCTTATGTGATCCGTGAGGATAGTTCACTCAGATTGGATGAAAGTGAAGGGCGAACGGGAAAGCGGAACCGGTCAGATGGGAAATATGGCATAGTGGGCTCTTATCTCTTTCTCACCTATGTTCGCCCTCTTACCGTTCGTCCTTGTTGCTATCTCCTCAGTATCAGGAAAATCAGGTAAGTGTCTATACTTGAATTGCTTAATACTTTAACCTAGATGCTGATTGTGTCTGCACCGACTGGTACGGGTCTTGTAGAGCGGAAGGAGTAGAGTGGACCGACGAGGGAGTCTGGAGATACTCATGCAATCAGGGGTGGGCTCTCGTTGATAAATATTATCCACTGTACTATGCTAATTCTTCCCAGGGAGACTCTATTTGTCGCATGCGTGACTTCTTCCGGAGATGAAATCAGCCCAAATGAAAACATAACTCTCCATGATGTCTGGCATTCGTGTGAGATGAATGAGCAAAGGCTAAGATATGAAAGAGGTAAGGTCAACTGAAATCATATTACATCTGTGAATTGCATAGAACTCACGTGTAACGTGAGTGGCAGTCTTCATCGAATGGGAGAGGAATTCCGAGATGGACTCTTTCAATGGCTATGTTTGGATACCGGAAGATGGGTGACTGGTAAGATATACCAGATATTCCATACGGTGTGATGTTGTGGTGGACAGGATGCTTCTACAAGAATGAGACGGGTCATGACGTGCTTCTCAAAATTGGTCAGTCTGCCTACAATGGAGTGATTAAGCATGTCTGCGATCGATACGTTGACTATCCCGGACGAGTTCAGTACTACACACAGGTATAGTAATATAAATATATTTGGCAGTGAGATAGAAATTGCAGATCAGAGATGATGTGAAGGTAGTTATGGACATGCAGAAAGAGAAGAACAACAATTTACCTTTAGATATACAGAACAGGATTCATGGAAAGGTAAAAGATGTTAAGCGAGCAAAAATGGTCGGGCAAGGCGTGGTTTCCTTAACGTCAGATTGGATAAGTTGTTTCAGGTGAATCGCTGGATGCAAGAAAATGCCGAGTCGTTCATCGCTCATGAGGGTACCGAATTTCGAGCAAGGATCCGATATTTACCTGCTTCAAGGAGACAATTCACAGCAGCTCCCAATGTACAGTTCAGACAATAAATAATAAGATTTTAAATCTTTTATCATGCAGAGTATATAAATTGGGCATGATTCAGTAAAGGGAATGGAAATGAGAAAGAAAGTATTGTGTACGAATGGATAGACGGAAAGGAGATGGATTGATTAAAGTGATCCCGAGGGGAGAGGTATCTTACCTGCGGGATACTGTAGACACATGAGCTATTATGCAAAAGAGAGATCAAAGAAAGATACAGCAAAAATAATTGGGTTGTTGGACTACTATTGATTATGAAGATAGTATCAATTAACCATGATGTGCCTACCTTATATTGGAGGAGTCGATATTGACTACAATAGGAAAGGGGTAGCGTCTCAAATGGAACGAAAATAGTACAAAGCAAGACAAAATGTACATGGATGGGTGCAATAATCTCGATTAGTTACCACTGATTGAATAGCGTTCGATCCGAATTAGAATTGCGATGCAGATACTGTACATGAGGCATACAGTATATCAATGGAGGAGAGGGGACAGCGTTATCATACGGTAGCAGCGCAAGGAGAGGGGGAAGGGTGGGCATCAATGGGATGGATGGGTTGAATATGCACCCGTTGAACGTGGAATGCATGCACTGGGATGAACAAAAAAGGAAACGAATATGGGTAATCGAGGGAACAATCAATTTCAATCGATTACCGTATCCACGTGAACTTACTGCGTACTGAGGAACGGGGAGAGAATCGACAGAAACTGTGCGCAACTGGTTACGGTAGAACCACTGAGATGAAATGAGAGAATTGAGTAACAGGGTAGTGAATGTATCAGTTAGACTGATCACGGGGAACGTAGAGCAACATCAATAAGGGGTTCAAATCAACAAAGGGGAAGAAGGCATGTTACCATACTAGGGGATATTGGGGGGATACGGTAGAGTGTATAACAAGGACGAGCCAGCTACTCAATAACTCTATGAGAGGTGAGCGAAGTTTAAAAAAAAAGAGAAAGGGGCATAAATCAGACGGAGTCTTCCGCATCTCCGCGAGATGAGCGACGTTAGAGAAAGGTGAGGGGAGGGGGCAGACATCAGACAGAGTCTTCCGCATCTCCATTGATCAACTCCTCATCTCGATCGCCATACTCGTCCATCTCATTTCCTCGTCGATTGTCCATGCAGAACATTCCCTGCACCTGCAATCAACACACTCACAATATATCACAAACCTCACCTAAAAATACAGAAAGTATGCATTCATTTCGAGTATCTTCATATATCAGGCTGTTGCAAAAGTCCTGTCGTTTTTTGAGCGTCCACTTTCGCGGGTTATCTCGGCACTGTTTCTTTTTGTAATGTGCCTTCCAGTGTACAATAGACGTGGGTCCATACCTTCTCTTTAAAGCACGGTTATGATTAGTCCCTTCTAGTTCTCTGAGGGATAAATACTAATTGTTTTATAAACGTCCCTCGCCACTTTTGGGAGGTAGTTTTGTTCGTCTTCCTTTCTGGCTCAAAGTCACTCGGATTTGAACGCCATGTGGATATGAGTCATCAGTCATAAGCAACCTCTTTGCACACTATGAAAAGTTGGACTCTCGATAGTCAGAATATGGACTTTTCTTAGGCCGAAGAAAATCCTCCATCTGTATTTTAACACTCTGTGCACAGAGCAAGAAGCAGAACCCTATCAAATGATGTGCAAACTGGGCGACACACTAGGGGTCGACTTTACCACCATACATTGGGGAGTTCTCGAAATTGGAAAGAAGAAAAATATGGGACGGATGATTTATTACGAATTATCGGATCTAGTCATTTTTCTGAAGGTGGATATGTCTTTGATTTTCCTAATTATCCAAAGGGCCTTCAACTGTCTGGACTAGATGGTGACTGGGGATTATGAATGGGTAAAGTGTGAAAACGTTGTACCCAAACACCAGTGGGTTGATGCAGATTAGAGGGCAGATGATGTTCCCAAACACAGTTTTCGGTAGTCAAAAAATTATGTTGTGAAATTCGTGGAGCACCCGAGGTGCTCAGTACTGGGAGCTCCTACTCGAAGGCACCACTATCATGGCACAGGTGTGCACCATTGATGTATAATAAATCAAGATCAAAGTCTATAAGAGACGCGAATGGTGGGCAAATGTTTACTTCCAACATTGCATCGCTGGATCCCTTACTGCGAGGGCGACCAATTCTGAACTGGCGGCGTATGGAAGCGCCATCCTAATCCATCCTTCTTAGTCGTCAGACATTACCCTCTAAGAAAATAACTTGTTCCCCACCATCACCAACTTCCTCAGAGAACAGCACTTCAAGATCCGAGTTGATATCGTAAACGAGTTGACCGGCTTCTTCAAATTATAGACCCCAGCGTTCTATGAGAGTGGTATCCATAAGTTGCGCGAATTATAGAGGACTACTAGTGGTGTGAACGTAGACTATTCCCAAGTTCATTGGTTCATCTTTGAAGATGGTAGGGATAAAGATGTTCGTACCCCGAAACGCGACAAGACTTTTGCAACAGCCTAGTATCATCGCACTACTGACTGGTCTGTAGAGGATACAACAAAATGCTGGACTCATCGTTAAATGACAATCTATTCGAAATAGTTGCAGTACAGACAGGTACAGAGAACTGACATCTTCATCGATGATGAACTCGTTCCTCTCATCTCCCTTATCTCTCTCGTCGAGATCGGGAGCCTCATTGATCACCCACGAACGCTGCAATCAATCAATCCAACATTGCTGACTACCGTTTCCCTTGCAATTTGAATACAATCTGGACGGGATACCGTACATTTCTGAAGTCCTCGGATGCTCGTAGGAAGAGACACTCGACGATCTGTCTGAAGGTCGGTCGCTCCTTCGGCTGATACTGCCAGCAGGCACACATCAGATCGTACCTGCAGAAGGGTATCTATTACAGAGAGACAATGATCAGAGATACACTAGTCACTTCTACGGAATAGAGGCAACTTGCCAAGATAATAATGGGCATATCGTGTACGATCGTATCATATCGGGATGATTTGATGCGAATAAAGTTATACCATCTAATTAATCATCTATGAAAATGGATGAGGGGCTGTGGTCACTCACCAGAAGTCGGGACAGTCGACGGGACGCTCCAGGACACGACGAGTGACTCCGATGTAGTTGAACACCTGCAATATAATATCATATCACCGTGTTCAAATAGCTACAGTATCCCGGCAGCACGCAACTACAGTATCTCCCTTCACTAACCGAATCATTGGCGAGTCCCTGGTATGGCTGCTGCGCAAGTGTCATCATCTCATACAGTACAATGCCGTATGCCCACACGTCACTCTTGAGTGAGAACTTGCCGTCCTTGAGTGACTCGGGTGCCATCCAACGGACGGGCATCATGCGCTTGCCCGTCGGCTGCAACCAAACACACATCATACCGTAGTCGCACTCATTGTCACAGAAGGATAAAAATTCGAATCGCATAACTAATATTAGTTCCATATACCGTACCTTGTAGTACTCGTGGTAGTAGATGTCGCGAGCCATTCCAAAGTCGCCAATCTTGACGCAGTTATCCTCGCCTATCTGCAATTAATCGATAATCAATAGGATGCTACCGTATTCGCTCGCTCTCTTCAAATGGAGCCATTGACGTACCATGCAGTTTCTCGCAGCGAGATCTCTGTGGCAGAACTTGAGATACTCCAAGTAGCTCATTCCATCTGCAATCTGTGCCGCCCACTCCATAATCTCCGTGTCTGTCGGCACCGGCAGACCCAGTATGTTCTCCTCCGCCTGAAAAGATCATACGGTTACATCAATCAATAGCCTAATCAACCGTAGCTGGGCACTAGTTTACTTTACCGGGCAAAGAGGGTTGAATGTGAGGTGAAAGCTTGATTCACACAGAGTTCTGATTAGGGTTATTTGGTCCAGTAAAGTAAGCTAGTACCGTCAAGCTGGTTACTGATACCGTAATCCTCCCCTTGTATCTACCGTACTCACATCGGGTCTTCTCGATCGTAGATAGTCTCTCAGATTGCCCTTTGCCATCATCTCCATCACTACGAGTACGGGCTGTCCATCGGAGACCACTCCGTACAGATGGATGATGAAGGGAGAGTTGAACTGCTTCATCACTGACGCTTCTGAACAGACAACACCATTATACTACTGTATCCCCAACTATAATATCCATAAACTCATTTCCCGATTCCTCCTACCATACTCACCCATGAGGAAGTGTAGTCTCTCTGCGGGATTCGCATCCTCGCTCACAGTCTTGATGGCGCACTCTCCAAAGATCGTACCACACAGCGATGTGATGCCGTTGCCATGTCCACGGTACACCTGACACCATCATTTATCCATTTCAGTTGTCCATTACCACTGTTCTCGATATCGATTACTCAATCGATTGTCCAGTCAATTATCGATACTCAGTGAGTTACTGTACCTTTCCGAATGTTCCTCTGCCAATCTCCTCTCCGATGGTGATGTCTTCTCTCTTCAACTCCCACTCATCGGCCTTGTACATTTCGAATTGCGACAGGTACCTACAGAATCTGAAGTGTGATTATCTCTACGTCACGATACAATTCCTCCAATTGACTCTTCCATCCTCCAACAACTCACTCTGGATTGGCAGTGATCGTCTGTCGTACGTACACTCCCAGCTTTTTGCCCCAGATTCCTTTCGTCATCGCGTAGTAGGCAGTGGAGGCACCAATGAGGGCGAGGATAACCAGCACCAGCAGGACAAGACCAGCTATTATCTGCAATGAGGGAATGGCATCGAAAAAAAGAGACGAGATCACGACATCTATTGAAAATAAGGAAGCATATCCACTAATATCTATAATGTTCATTCGTTAATTGTGATATTACATTTGTAAAATGATACGGTCAAACGAAATGTCAAAATGTTATTCCCCGTGTTTACCGAAGGCGAGAGAGCGCAGCGGAATTCCGTGTTTGGACTTTTTGGTATCATCGTATCATTTTAAAAATGTAATATAAGAATAAGACACTGTGCAACTAACGTAGAGATTGAAGAAAGAGGAATTGTGAATAACAAATGGCGGTCCTCTCACTGGAATCGATCCTCCCTCAGCTGTGATCGTAATGATCTGAATCACATTACTTTTTTATCCATTCCATATTCTATAATAGTTCATAGATTTATTTCTCAGTATAATTCAACTAAACGGTTTGTGACATAGCATTTCATGTTTGTGTTTGTTTACCAGGCAAATCCTCTCATTATTGTTAGTAAATAGCACGACAAACATAAATTCTTATTTTCACATTACTAATTTTTAATCAGTCGATCGATATCGTTCATCTACCGCACTCACCGAGGGAACATAAGTGCCGTCCGCCAGTCCCCGTATGATGACTCCGCCCGCGAATATCGACGAGTTCACACAGTGAGAGATCGGCGTCTGCAAATGGAAAGTCATCGATTGGAGACTACTGTAGACTGAGATGGCTCGATCGACAACTGACAGCCTGCTCGTCCACCACATTGTAGAGGGTTACGGTGAATCCGTGCACCCGTCCATTCGGCTTCTCTGGCGCTTTGAACTTGACGAAGACTGCTCCACTCGAGGTTCGATTGAGTACTACAGTCTCGATCGTCGACTGATTCACCTTGTCGAACTCCTCTGAACAACATTTTTGTTTAAAATCAACTCGACCATATTTTAGTATATATTAGTCCTCAACGCAAGGAATCAATAAAATAATTCATTTGTTTATTTATTTAAAAAATATAAAAAAAATGAATAAAGATACTGACTAATCTCGGCGGTCCTCTGACTCTTGTAGACTGGCTTGAGACTGCAGAAGTGCGGAAACACACTCACATTCTGACAAGCAATCAGCGAGACCTGAGAATGGCACACAATAATTATATTACTGATAAAACCAGATGTATACACAATAACACTATCAAAATATATCAATATACTACAGAAATATAGACTAGGTAGTTCAATCAAAATCAATCAAACCAGCGGACAGCTAGCCTACCTGATAGGTGGTGGCATGGTAGAGGCCGGTGATCGTATATTTGTTCGTCTTAGCCGATGTCGTGATATTGATGGTTTGGACCTCCGTGACTCCGTCTCCCCGCAGCATGAGATATCCACGCTGCTCCGGCTGAAACACAACACAATTATAGACACATGGAACGCCCAAGGCTCGAATCTCGGCCCGTACTCTAATATTGTCTGTCTTGCAATGGTCACGGCAGACTATTCAAGGGAAATTTCACTCCCACACAATCGATTGCTTCCTCCCTCCCGTTCAACTCACCATTTCGACTTCATCCGTATCAAACTCTCCATTATCATTCTCATGCTTCGTCTTCTTCTCCTCTTCATCTTCTTCCTTTTCTCTCTCACTCTTCGTCTCTTCTATCAACTTCTCCGTCTCTCCTCCCTCTTTCTCGCCCTCCTTCGGGACGGAAATGGATCTCTTCGAGCGGCGATCACCCTCCTCCGAACTGAAATCGACAGGGGATCAATAGACTCAGCCAATCAATACATGGACAGAGTGTGAGAGACAGGGTGGATGGCAGAGCAGGCCAATTCAAATGAATGAGAAAGGGAGCAGCAACATCGAGCAACTGAGGTGACAGCAAGGAGCAGTGAGAGTGAGGCAGAGTGACGGACTAGTAGACAGACACACGAAACAGAGAACAAGGAGTCATGCAACGACAATCCGACTACGGTAGATCATGCAGTTGTGGAAAGCATCGAGCCGTGCAGAGGTGGCGAGGAAGAGAAGAAGAGAGAGAGACAGAGAGTCTCGGAAGGTCACATCACGACGATGGATCGATATCCTTACATGGTACGGTATCCGCCCTCATCTCGTATACGGTATAGCGTGGGCAGGGTGGAAGTCTGCTCGAGTCTCCTCCTTCTCCGTCTCGATCGATGAGTGGTTGTCGTTGCATTGCCCTCATTGACGACAGTAGTCGAATTGCCGCTCTTCTTGTCCACTTTCTTCCTTTCTTTCGTCGAGAATCGACCACATCGATTCGGATCGTTAGAGTACTTACAACTGAAACGGAGAAGATGCCAGAGTGGGGAAGGGGGAGAGGAGATTGCATTAGATACACGCGTCAGGAGAATGAGCGGGGAGGGGGAAGTGTTATCGATTAGACCATACCGTAATGGTAGTGTGGGGACGGATCACTGCAAGACCAAGCAGTGGATGGATACAAACGACCGGCCATACCAAGCAGTGTTTCACCCGGGAGTATTACTCAAGCAGGGGGGAACAATTCCATAGCAAGGCGGGGGTGAGTATCGATCGATAAATACAGATTACAGTAATCTGGACGAACCTAGGGACGAATACGATATTCTGGACGGCGTTCTCAAAGTCGTGCTGTCTATCGGGATCCACCAGCTGGTCGTAGTCAGCGTCATCGTAGACAGGACGAGGAGTGGAGGGAGCAGAGGAGGACAACCTGCGAATGAGCAGACCAGAGATAGAGAGATGGAGAGAGATCAAAGATCAATCTAGAGAGAAAAATCTAGAGTATCTTGACGCCCACGCATGTGGTCATACGCATACTGCTCTACTACTATTCCACACTACACATAAATATTAGGGTTATGGTGGAAAGTAGACGATCGATAAATGATCGATCCATACTCCACTCCAACTACAAATCTACGAGTCGATTAGACGAAACGAGTACACCAATCACCAGAAAAGTGAGGAAGCAAAGCGAGAGAAGAAGACTGGAAGATGAGAGAGAAGAAAGAGTATTAGACTGACGATTTGATGATGAGAAGAAGAGTGTTAGACAGACCATGATGACGATGAGAGAGAAGAAGCGAGGAAACAGTGGAACGAGGGAGGGGTATACGGTAGGGTAGGGTACGGTAGGAGGGGGACAGTGTGTGTGTCAACTCACTGCTCCTGTCCGGTAGTGCACACACAGCATCCATTGGCAGAGCAAGTGTCTGCAGTCGAGAATGACCCAGTGATCGAAGTGACGAACGACTGCTGAGCTGCTGCAATCGATTAACTACTACCGTACACCAGTTCGATGCAAAATCAATATTCTACCGTGCTCGTCCCATTTACAGTATCAAAATATATCGCTAGCGAGAATAGGCACTTCTGCACGAAATATCTGTGATTACTCTATTTGGCATATGATTCTGATAAACCAATACTCAACCGTACTCCTCCCATCTACAGCACCCCTCTTCCACTCACGCGTCGTCATGGTAGTGGTGGCGCTCTCCTGATACCGTCTCCTCTTCTCTGCGACTGAGTCACACGCGTGCGTCACCTCGAACGAGACGTCCCTGCACATCACACAATTCTCTACCGTATTCAAATACCGATCGATATCACACCCAATAGCTGTCGACTACCGTACTTGTACTGGGCGTGCCAGGAGAGTATGTAGTGCGTGATGTCTCCATTGGGTCGGGACGGCTCCTCAAACTCCACCTCCAGTTGATCCGTACCTGAAATAGACAATTCCATATTTCAAACAATTAAAAAATATTTTTATTACTACTAAAATTCTGCAAAACGCAATTACCAGTATGCGAAAGATTACACTCGTATATTTTTGACAAGTCACGGGTTAACGTGAGTGCACTCTCTCGCCCCCTGTTTCTCATGCTAATGCGTGCATATGAATGTCATTGTGACCATGGTCGACAAGGCGGGTAAGGAAAAGTAAAAATGAGATTAGGTTTTTTACTTCAAAATTAGCCATTCAGGTGCCGAATTTGAGTTTTCAATTTTTTCTCTCAATATCCAAAAAAAAATGTTGGTTGTGGTATTCAAAAGTTGGCTTTAAAAATGTCAAAATGTGGGTACACTTTGTCGTTTAAAAAAATGTACCAGTCGACCTATGATTGTGTGCATCTTCTTCTTCCACTCACCAATCGCATTCACACTGACTATCTTGGGCGACGTCGGGTTGTTGAAGTGCGTCTTGACAATGTGGATATTCGATCGAGCATTCTTCGCCCCCGGATGGATCACCATCTTCGTCTGCACATACGTCGCATAGCTGCAATCCACAATCATAATATGGAACGGGGAATAAAGTTAGTCTTCGATGGACACGAAAAAAGAGGGACAGAAATTGAGTACGGTAGACGGACGACTCACTAGGCGTTGGGCATTATTCCATCGTGTGTGATCACAGAGTTCATGTAGTTGTCGTCGCTCCACCCGTTCTGCGGCTTCTTCTGGAACACAAGCAAATTAATCGATAAGTTCCCTTCTACCGTAGCCCATAATGATTACAGTATGCCTTCGCCGTTTGCAGTATCACCGTTATATCAAACTATATATAATCGTTTGACTCGTTGCCGACTCGTCACTTTTCCTGTAAGCTAATCCCTCTTTGTCGCTCGATGCGACATCGTATTTCGTGTTTGCAGTAGTCAATTTTAGGCACTACTGCTGTGTTTGGGACCAGCCACTCATTCTACGACTAGAGTCACTAATTTCACCTCATTTCCCATTTACTATCCTTCTCATTTCTGCTCTATTCACTCATTCGAGGGGTGCTGGTCCCAAACACAGCAGTAGTGCCCAATTTTAGTCTAATCTCATTGTATTTACTATGGACTAGTATATAACTCGATAGCATCTCCTCACCTTGCCAGTCTCGTACTTGTCAGGGTCGACATCTCCTCCCTCATACAACTTCCTCTTCTCCTCCTCTCCAGTCAGTGTCGCATTCTCCTCCTTCTTCTCACTCTGCACTTTATTCTTCTCTTTGTTCTGCAGTGGCTCGAAGTGCATCGTCCACTCATCAGAGCACACCGACCTCCAATCATACATTTTTAAACGCTCACAATGGCCACATTTTTGAAGGAGGCAGTTTTGACACTCGAAAACTATCTAGAAATACGCAGAAGGATGAGATTAGTGAGAATCATTTGCACTCTGACCAGTTTTATGCGATTTCTTACCAGTTTATATATTTCGCAATAATCCGTATTGTTGGTGGAACGAAAATGTACGACATATATTGTCATGAGTAGTTTATGGAGGAACGTCAAAAGCTGAAGGGCACTGTTGTTGAATCCGCATTCTAGAGAGAAAGAGATCGATAACTAACCGATCTTGATCAATCTGCACCGCCGACGGATCGTCGCTCTCGACTCGCTTGTAGAAGACCTATAATATAGGGACAATATCGATTGGTAGCTCGCCAATTACCGTATACTTACCGGATATGAGACTACCGTATGCAAGATATGAGACTACCGTATACCTGATATCCGAGGAACTTTCGATGATCGATATCCCTCTCACTGAGAGGCGTCCATTTGAGAACGAATCCCTCGCTCATGACTTTGTTCGTCTCGAGTACAAGAGTTGTCTCGTCGCCTGTAGGAGGAAAACTCTAATCACTCTTGTCCTTCTTCCAACACATCATTCCAAGTAGAGTGCAATATGTTAAACACGCAATCTCGCAAACTCTCTTCGCCGATCGGCGGATGAGAATTTGTGCGAAGTGAAAAGGTCGTGGTCTAGCATTCCAGCAATGCCCACACACTAAAAGTTATTTTCGAAAATTATTCAAATTGTCGACTCTATGATAATTCGTCTCTTCTCCCCTTATCGTCAATATGCCTGTCCCACTCACAGATGGCCTTGTCTCCATTGGAGTACAAACTCTGATCGAGATCAGTCAGATTCTTGTTCAGTCCCTGCATCATCTTGTCAATGTACTTGAAGCAGAGCATTCGATTGTTCTGCACTTGCACTTCGCCCCGAGTGATCTTCAGATTCCGAAGAGTTTCATTGGAGAACAGCGATTGCAGATTCGTGTTCTCGTAGATGACGAGTGAGTATTTCCTCAACAGACGAAATATTATTTTTTTCTTCTTCTGGTTACAACTCAGCCTTAGGGCTGGTCGAGTCTGCCTTGTGTGTAGAAGACAAATCACCTATACCCTTTTTTAAACTTCAGACCTATCGACAACCCACATAAATTTACCCAAAAAATAGTATTCGAAAAAGTGTGCAAATCAATAAATAGCACTGAATTTGCCAATAAATTCAAAACATGGGGATGAACTCACTCCTGGAATAATCTCTCTCCTCTAATCTCCTTGAGGTTCTGGAAGACGGAGAGTGAAGTGAGCGAGGGAGAGAAGCGGATGAGAAGTTGACTGAAAGAGAGGAGAGGATGGAAATAGAGATACAATTCCACTCAATCGTTACCACATAATCAGGAACAACTTCTCTATGCAAATTGGAAAAAAAATAATACATGTACTATGATAATTTGAAGAAAATAATAATAATTATTATTATTGTTAGAATAATCGCCTGCTCACCCCGTGATGACTTCAATGTCCTTGAGGGCATCCGTCAATAGTGAGATCTTGCTTCTATCTCTCAATTGAATATCCAAATCTCCGTCGACGATATTGCACCCCGTCAGGTCCTTTGCCATCGCAATCGTGTCCAGCTGAGACACACGATTAAATATTTGTTGTTGTCCCCCCCCCGTCCACTCACCGCTCGTCCCTTGCACTTCTTGGGACAGTACTCTCCACACTTCTCACACGCCTCCACCATCCTCATAAGTACCTTTCCATCTGCAATCGTACCTTCATTTAATCCACTCATTCTCTTCCTACACATCATAAGTCACATATGTTCTGCACGACGTCGGTAAACGAACATTTTGAATGCTTCATACATTTCTGACAAATTTATCGAAAATTGGGCATTATTCACATCGGCACACGATTTTAGGGAGATATGCACGAAATCCCAGGAGAACCCCATTTGAGGTATGCAACTCTTTCTCTTCCCTCTTCCTTCATCCACCGACCTTTCTGTGTTGTTCTGCGTTCGACCTTCTTCGTTTCATAACCGGCGGGACAATCATGGAGACAGCTTCCATTGACGACTTTGAAGCTGTGCCACTCATCGTCGATTCGTAGTTCCGGCGAACTGAGCACAACACTTCCGTCCACCATAAGTCTCCTCTTGTGCGTAATCTCCCTAATTGCGCTCGCTTATCATTGCTTGGCAAATTGTATTTTGCCAATCACCGATATATCTCCGATATGATAAGGTCAATAACTACCCCCAAGTACCGTCATAGGCCGACAAGGTGGGTAGGAAAAATCGAAAATGTGGGTAGAGTTTCTTTTCCAAATTAGCCATCAAAATGTCAAAATAGGCTTCGTCGTTTTTACGTACCTGTCGACATATGAGTACCATACTCTCTCTCCCTCTATTACATTTATAAAATGATACGATCATTCAAAAAAAAGTCAAAACACGTACCAATTTCGTTTACCAAACGTACACATACTCGACCCTCTCACTCTTTTTGTGCTCTCTTGCTAAACACAGGAAGTAGCATTTCGTGCGCTCGTATCATTTTATAAATGTACTACCACACCTCTTGGCGCACTCACTCGACACACTCCTGTTCGGTCACACATCTGCTGAGATACTTGTACATGCCCCGGGGGCACTGGGACACACATCGTCCATCGTTGAGGAATCCTTTGCATGCAATGCACTCGGCTGAATTGTCCACCTCGTAGCACCCACCCAGACACTGAGGGTGACACGCAACTGACGTGTCGCCTGCAATCTCAGTAGCATCACGAGAGTCCACTTTGTTTACCTAATTTACTTATCTGCCGAAACGTTTTACTGATTTATTTTTCCCTGCACACTCCTCATTGTCATATTTTTCCTAACGCTCGATTTCCTAACGCTGACATAGTGATACTAACCAGAAGTGCCAACAAGACAGCCCGGTCCGGCTTCCTTGGTCGCATTGCGCGTCATGTCGTATTCGCACGTCTCCTGGCAGGTTGTTGCATTCCAGCACGAGATGACCAATCCCCCGTGCCCCCCTGCAGTCTGTCGACGGACGCAGCGATTGGAAGGGTCGTCACACTGATCAGTACACTTCTGACCTGCAATCAGCCACAGATCAACTTCTGTAACATGCAGTCCACTGTTGCTCACGTTTATGAATAGATATTATAAATAGTGTATCTTGCATAATTAATTTTTTTTCTGTCAGACGCTGGTCAACTACTGAACCTACGTACTTACATAATAGTGCATATTATACCATCGCTTATCAATTCAGTACATGTTCCCGCAATCCACCCTTCCGCTACGGACATTACACTATTCATCAATTTTTTCTCACTATTGTTGTTATTGATCGTCAACCATGACTTTGCCCCACTCATCTCTGGCATAAACTCAATCTCTCCCATCTATGATTAATAATTAATTTTTATCTTACTAATCATCGATGGAAGAGATTGAGTTTATGCCAGAGATGAGATAATCATTTCCTGTTTACCCCTCACAGTCTTCCTCTTCCCACACACATTCACTCATGTTGTCGCATGTGCATGAAATCTCTCTTCCAGTATCCTCCCCTCCCCTTATCTTTCATTCATTCATTCATTACCTCCCCTTCCCCTTCCTCCCTTTCTTCTTTCTGATAAGCCAAACTAGACAAATGTGAGCGCAGAGTTTCAGAGGGAAATGAGGCTACTTGTCGCATGCAGATAGATATACAGCAAGTGTTTGCAGCATCCAAATAGATTGAGACCCCTCATCTCTCATTCTCAATGCAATCTTTTGCAACTTCTCCCTCTCATCACATCAACATTGCCTTCATTTCAACTTGTGCGAAAAGGGAGCGATGGAATTCATTAAAAGCTTCTCTCTCTCTCTCTCTCTCTCGCCCTTCAATCGATGTGAGAACGGACGGCGACGTCAAAGGGGAAGAAGTAAGACCGAGAGGTGAGAGAGAGGGGGACACCTTAATAGAGAAGAGATGGAGATGAGAGAAGAGTGCAGCCATGTGATAAAGCTGACGTTCACTCTATGACTACCATCGAGAGAGAGAGAGAGAGAGAGAGAGAGAGAGAGAGAGATGGAACAGAAAGAGATGAGAGGAGAGGAGGGGAAGTGAACACTGTACAATCAGCGTGAGAAAGAGAGATAGTCAACAGAGACAGGAGAACATGGAGGGAAGGGCATTCGAGAGAGAGAGAGAGAGAGAGCGAGAGAGGTGGGAGGAAAAGTACTCAAGCTCAGTTTGCATCTCTTTTTCTTCTCGAGTGAGTGACCTACTCGACACTCCAATCGAGAGTTTACATTTCTCACCCCGGCACAACCCCGCACTTCAAATTGAATGTGATCACTCAGCAGGGAAGAAGGTAATAAACTACAGAAAGGGCACATGGCGAGAGAGTCCCTCTTGCTTCTACAAGCTATTCCACACGTGCGGAATGCTATGGAAAGTGATCAATCCCCTCCCCCTCGTATTTCAAAAAAAAACAGAATAAGAGATCATAAAGAGCATCGTCGGAGAGATAGATTAGCCGATATTGAGAACGGGCGGCGGAAGAGAGAGAACGAGAGAGAGAGAGAGAGAGAGAGAGAGAGAGAAGAGAGAGCCGGGAAGATATATGATAGCAGCGGGTTGATAAGATTGCGGCTCGTGATAAATACCTATCTATACTTTGGCGCAACGCTCACAATCAATGATCAGGAAAAAATTTATTTTTTAAAATTAAATAAATAAAGTAAAACTAACCACTGGCGACTCCATCAGTCACGAGTACATCATCAATCTGTCCAAATGTAATTCGTTTCCAGTCAATTTGGACTGCGAAACACAAGGATGGATTCTCAGAGATTCTCACTCCACCATTGCGAATCACTCGAAGATTGGGTAGACCGATCTGGAATGGAGAAGGGGTGAGAGAGTGGATTACGGTAGGAGATCAGGATTACGGTAAGAGGCCCCAATTTGATAAACACGCTATTCCTGGCCCCATGTCTGATCTCACAACAGACTACGGTATCTCTCTATTTAAATTTTCTTTCAAGTCACGCGAGGCTACGTCAAATCGTACAACGAAGTTGAATGTCATCCTTTTGTCCGTTCAATCCGTAAAGTTCCGGAGAATAGCACGATGGCTACGGTAACTACGCAGGTGAAGCCATACTTTAGCATGCTCGCGACACACTTTTCAACTGTTATCAAGCAACGAGACAGTGTTTTAGTGGAACATGGGAGTTTTAGAAACTCAGTTTCTAATTCAAAAAGTAGAAACTGACATCCTTGAGATCGGGATTCTGGTAGATGATTAGGGCGTAGTTCATAATCAGCTGAGATCCTCCAATGATACGCAGATTGGGGAAGATGCGGGAGAGAGTCGTCAATGATCTACAATCAATACACTTCACATCAGTGTTGACCACCCGAAACTTCCCTTGTTCCAATACAAAGGAAGATTAACAGCGAAGCAGAGTCGAAACGCTTTGTTATTTTCATTTTCGACTGGTCATCTCTACTTCATATCCTTCATTCGACAATTTATGTAATTTTTGAAGCATTCTTGTGTCGCACGATTTTTTAATATCACTTAGCGATTCGACAGTTTTACTTTAGAGTCCCATTTAATCGATGCGCTCACACTTCTCATTCTAAACAGTCCGTGGTATAAACAAACGGTGACTGACTTGACATTGAATACGAGTAGATATCCAGTGATCTCGACCAGATTGGGGAAAGTGACAAAGTCTTCCTCCCGAGTTGACGAGTTCGTGATCATCGACAACGAGAACGTTCCCTCCAAGATCGTGCAGTTCCTGATATCGATTAGTTTTCATTTCAAACAACGTCTCTCTTCCTTCCGTTGGTCGTCATTTGTAGCCCATTTCTAATATTGAGCCACTTAACCCATTCACTTCTTCCTCTAGCTTGATTGGTTCTTTTATCGACTCATTTGCTCACTCCTCGCGAGACTACAACGCCAACTTCTCTCCAAATGCTGTCAAATGTCACTCTGATAATGTAGTGAGAGACCGTCAAGAAACGAGATTCTCAGAGTAATCGGTGACTCCAAATGAGAGTGTCAATCAAATTCCACATTCATTTCAAGATAGCGGCAGAAGATTGAGAGATGTTTTCAACTAATGTTGACCATCGAAACTCCCTTTGTCCGAAGACAAAGAAAGAGGAACGAAACAGTGGACTGTTCTGAAACTGAGTCGACATGCTTTGTTATTTCCATTTGGTCATCTCTGTTTTCAACTTCTCCCCCTCTTCCCTAACGCTTCTCCGACGTTTGGGATACATTAAGAGGAGGAAATGAGAGTGGGGAGGGAGAGACTCAAGGAAGGATACGACGGAAGTGCAACGAAACGGGAGATTAACGGCTAAAGGAGAATTTCATCCAACTAATATCACAGCTTCTCCAGAGAAGGTGCTAGACTAATTCCAAGCATAGGCGTTTACGAATCAAGAACTACATCAAACCGCGCCAGTATTTTTTTTGATGTATCTAGTCTCTTACGTCCATCTAAATATCTCCTTCCTCTTATGAATCCGATAGATAATTCAATCGTGTAAACTAATTGCGATTTTATAACTACGTTTCGCGGATGAAGTTCTCCATAACTCAAGACAACTTACATGTATCGAGTAATGAACTCATCCGATGCATTCTCCTTGTTGAACACTGTCCTCGCATCGTTCCGAATATCGACTGACCCGCATATACTGTGTTGGGCTTCCGTAGTCTGCAATTCAAGAGTTGCGAACCACCGTTTTTACCTTGAACACTTTCTTTCCCGTTGCTAGGATAACAAAATATTGAGCTGCGGAGCCCCTCTTTAATATAAACAAGTGACGTCTCTCAAGCCTTCTAACACTTGCACGTGAGAAATGAGTCTTATCGAAGCTACGAAAGGGTAGAAAACTGTCAGAATACCTGGGCAAGTAGCAAGAAGACAAAGAAGGACGAGATCGAGGTGTTTGACCTACTGGAGGACGACCCCCTCCTATTGGGATCTTCCCTCATCAGTGAGAGGACACTCTCGAGAGAGCACTCTAACGATACTTCTGAAATAATCACGATTAAGACAACAAACAAGTTCGAGATTACAAGAAAAGCTCGAAAACGGAGAGGTAACGGTGAGAAAAAGAGCGCTATCATGGCATAAACACCGAGCCGACTCACGTGACCTTGTGAAAGGATCAATTGTGAATTGGGCTATCGATTTGAAAGTTAATTAAACTCAAACACTAAAGTTGAAAAGCGGTAGAAATCAAAGTAAGCCGAAATTAGCGAATCAGAAGGAGGCGGAGGATTTGCCGCGTTGCGGTCGCGTCGCGTGTTCTAGTGTCCTAGAAGTGCGTAAACAACTATTTCTCTCCATTTTTTGCTGGGCTTTCCTCTTTTATTATGCGAGGAAGAGAAAGATAGAGAGAATGTGACTGCGATGGGAACGTTTCATATGGAGAATGGATGGGAAAGGGGGAGGGACGAAAAGATAGGAGCTCGAGTAATTCATTGAAAGCAGTAGACAGACAGTCTACAACCAAGAGATACCAATCTATACGACGAGATAGACATGATAACAACCGGCGACTATTGACTTCCCTTCTTTCCCAACGACCAATATTTTCACGATGGAGAATATTCTAAACGAGTGGGATTAGCGTAGATCTCGAATCCGCCCGCGGAACGGATACTGTAGAGAGATGAAATTCGTCGCTCCGGACGTCTAAATAGTAAGCGTTGTCGATAAGATATCCCCATTCTCACGAGAATGATTCTGCTTGTGAAGCACTACTATGTAGTGCACACATGGAATTGATTATAATCGAGGATACTCTTTCCCCTCCATTGCTATGGAGATGAGATGTGAATGAGGGAAGGGAACAACTTCATTCCGAGGATGGAAACATTCAACAATTCGTATCTGTGGACAATTCAAACATAAACACAACAATTCATACAACTCTGAAAAGTAAGGAGGAAACAAACGAATCAAGATGATACTCTAGGACACGGTAGTTCATTTTTTGCATACTGTATGAAGAAGTCAAGAATTATGAACTTCCTAATCCGAGTCTTCATCAGAGGAAACTCGCTTCTCCTTCTTCTTCTTCTTTGCTTTCTTCTCTTTCACTTCGTAATCATCGTCCACTTCCATTTTGACCTACAATCGTCATCATTTCAATCAATCGATAAACATATTCTCCATCAGAATCCCCGACTTCTCACAAAATATACATGATTCACTTCTCTCTCTCTCTCTCCTCAATCTCATCTCTCATGGCTTCTCTCTAATCTTTCTCTTCATTCCACACGGTGAAATAAGTCTACGACTCAATAAGTGTAAGCTGGCCAGCGACGAAGTTTAAAAGGCACATGGGTGCGAGTCGTTTAAACTTTGAAAGTCGTCGTCGTGTGGCAGCCCACGAGTCGGAGACTTATTCCACTGTGAACCCTTACCTCTGTCTCCATCTCTTCCTCTTCCTTCTTCTCTATCTTCTCCTCCCCATCATCCTTATCCAACTTCTTCGCCTTCTTCGGAGTCTTGCTGAAGTCTCCGCCACTGCAATCGATCCATTCAAAATCTGAGCCGGACTAGAACCAACATATACTTTATCTTTGAGCTGTTTAGATATTCGAGCATTGCTAATCAATATTCCGTCTATAATATAACACCACCTCACCAGGATTGTGTGGAAAAATAGTTACCGAAAAAGGAAACAAAATTTCGCGGATTCAAAAACGGGAAAATCCGGAGAAGAGGCATACAATTTTAATTTATTTTTTTAAGGCGGAAAAAATCGTATCAATTCCCAAACAAAAAAAGAAGCAAAAACAACCGAAAATAATTTTCGCTAAATAGGCTGATCGCAACGGCATAAAGAAAGAATTGTTTGATTTCACAAAATTCCGAAAAAAAAAATATTTTATCGAAAATTTAGTACAAAAGCTGAACCTCACCCTCCTCTCTTGACCAGTCTCATGAGTGTTCCCTGCAGGACGCAGATCGATCTCTTCACCGTGCTGTTCGTGTACTTGACCAGGATCTGCAATCGACCACTCATTCATTTATGCTCTTATCAATAATAACTCAATCGAATCAATCAATAAATGCCTACCGTATCCCCAGTGGTGAGTGTGACTCCCTTGAGTACTGCTTTGGCAGCATCATTGAGTGCCGTAGTCACCGTAATCTGTCCGAAGAGTGAGGAAGTGATGAGACGAGGAGAGATCATAGTCACCACTGTCTCGTATTGAACGTCCTTCTTCGGCCTACAAAAGAGAGAATGTCAGTGGCACAACGGACACGCTAACGTAACGCTTGTACACTAACCGTAAGTACATTTTTAAACACTAATTAATTAATTTAGCGTGTGTGCATTATCTTATTGCATCAAAAAAATGAGAGAGAGACATGCCTAGGTATAGAACGAGAGAGAGACACGAACGTATAAGAGGCTTTTTGCGAGAGAATCAAACATTTTGTCAACAGAGATTGGGCAGGTGAAAATACGAAATCTCAGTTGAAGACGGTTTCCGAGAGTTTTGATGGTAGCGATCACGATGTCATGTTATGCAAATCGATCTTCGAACTGCTATTCAAATTACAACATTCGGCTAATTTGGAGTGTTTTTGCGCTTCTAAATGAAAGAGACTTCAAAACATGTCGTGTAAATAATGAACTAGGGTGATTTTGCATGAGGAATCTAATGAGTCTCAGAAATGCAAATTTCCGTGTATTTCACTTACCTCATGTCGATTTCGCTATGTTAAACTTTTAAAAAAAGGACCCTGGGATTAACAAAGTATGAGGACAACACGCACATCGTGCTGCCTCTCAAATTTGTACGCTGTTGACCTCCGGAAAATCGAGTTATGAATTTATAAATGAGCGAGTCTTGGTGGAAAAGCCTTGATCTGATGAGAGAACCTCTCAATTAGCATGCGATCGCCCTCTCATTTCGCACTCTCAGATCTGACGTCGCGACGCCGCGCGAGCAGGCAAATGAGAAATAAGAGTGATAGGATACAAACTGACGATGTCTCCAGTCAGATCAGTGCTTTCCACTCAGTTAAAAATTCATAACTCGATTCTCCGGAGGTCAACAGCGTACAAATTGTAGAGGGAGTACGATGTGTGTGTTCTCCTCATTCTGTGTTAGTCCCAGACTCCTTTTTTGAGTTTAACGTAGAGAAATCGACACGAGGTAAGTGAAATACACGGAAATTTGCATTTCTGAGACTGCCATTAGAATCTTCATGCAAATCCACCCTGGTTGAATATTTACACGACATGGTTTTTAGACTCGTTCTTTTGAAAGCACAAAAACACGCAAAATCAGGCGAATTTTGTAATTTGAATAATATGTCGGAGATCGATTTGCATAACGTGACATACTCTCCATTGTGATCACGACCTTGGAGAGTACCTAAAACAATGATCTCCTTCGACTTCCATTTTTCTACTGTCCGAATTTTGCTCGCTTCTCTGGCAAACGGCCTCATAATTTTGAAATTGTAATAAAAATTAGAAGAAAAAAATTGGACTGTGACACGACCAACCTGAATACAATCTGTTCGATGGTGGCATCAAAATGGAATACATTCTGGTCGTCGATGACTCTGAGTGCCTTCACAGCCGAGATCTCTCCCACTGCCATCACGATGCCCGCCACTCTGCAATGGCACCGCCTTCCACGCAAAATACCAAAATTGAATTCGTGGTAAGACTAGGGCCTATTTACGTGCCATTTTTGAACTCTCTAAATGTCGGCCTAAATTTGTATGGACGCTCCAAGATGCCGTGAAATGGACGACCACTCTCGCTCACTCATGCACATTACACCTAGCATAAAAGAATTTTTTTTAAAAAACACATTATTTCGCTACTATTTGTAATTATCGGAGACGATAAGTTGAGTTGAAACGCACTGTCGTCTGAACTTGCCGACTTGGGCATTGGCGATGAACTCGAGACTCTTGGGAATCGAAGTGATTTGATGGTAGGGAAAGGCGACGTGACGAAGTTCGCGAACCTGCGCATCAATGAGAATGAGAGGAAATAGTTGCAGGCTATGAATAAAGAAGGGATAAATAATTTAAATACGATACTTTCACAGTCATTTAATTTGTTCTAAAAAAATTCACAGTCATTTAATTTGTTGTAAATCTATTTGCCTTACACCACAAGGTTGTTGTCCCTTGTGTTGTACGATAAATAAATAAATCCACTCGTCTTTCCCTCACCTTGCTAATTCCGTAGTGGGAGTTCTCTGCCAGAACTTTCTCCGCCTCTTCCCATGTCAGGCGACCAGTCTGTAATCAATCGATATTAGGGTTACTGAACAAAAATGGAAGAAATAGAAACGTTGTTCCTCTTATTAGAACTACAGAAGTTCCAATCCCTAATCGATATACATGACCAATATGATATTTTCTTAACGTTCTTTATCAGTACTGATTTTAAGTTTTTTTCATTAATTAATTTTAAAAAGTTAACAACGACAAAAGGTGGTGGTACCTCTTCTGATAGATCAGTGATCGTCTTCTTATTCCTTCTGTGTCCCTGACTCTTTTCTCCATTGTGATCGTCGTTTCCAAATGCATCTTTCGCCTCATCGTCGATCATTTTCTGCGAGATCTTCGTCAGTCGATCCACCGCTTTATTCGTGAACTCCTTGCGAGACTGGAAATGAGAACGAGCGATATGGACTCAACAAAATTCCTCATTCCTGTGTCTTCTCTTTAGTCACCGTCGAACACTACGTGTTGTCCTTTCTTTAGTAGTAAAATCTTAGTCCTTACTATGTCATTACTACATATTTTTTCATTGTAAACACAATCGAAATATTTTTTTAAACATTCGATAAATCTCACCTTGATTTCAGTCGAAATCTCTTGACCATCCTCATCATTGAGCACTTTGCTTTTTCGTCCCATCTGGAAAGAAGCAGTTCATAAAAGTCGTAGAAATATTATTGAGAATTAAAACTGGCCATATAGGTATTTAAATCAAGTTGAAAAGTAGAATTGGTAGATAGGCAATGTTTCGTACTAATCTAACCACCCACATTTCTAGATCGGTTTTCAATATTAAAAATAATTATATAATAAAAATTCAAATATGAAATGTCGATTCAAACGACAGAAGTGAATAGCAACCACAACAAGAGCGTTCAGAATCAGATTTTATCCGTCAATGACCACAATAATTCTCGTACGAGATAATAAATACAACAACATGTGTGCTTCAAGGGAAATTAGGTGTGAACAAAACTGCAATTAGTAGGTAATCGATTCATAATCTGAATGGAATAACGGGCCAGAGAGGAGGTTGAGTCTCGTCGCAAATTCGACGGAATTTCATGTCCATTTCACTCTCCATCGACAGTACTTTGTCCCAGTTATCGCCGTAGAGAAGGCGTGCTTGTCTAAACAGCATAATGAAAGATCAATACCATTTGAAATAATCGAGAGTTGGAGAGTTAACTCTTATTGCGCCAGCTAAATATTCAAGTACTATTGTTTTCCTCATTCCAATTTCATAGTATCCAACATCTTTAAAGATGGCTTACGTTCTCTTCTCCTCGACTGCCGCGGGTTCATTGGGAGCTGCGAAGGATCTACAATAACACAATTATCATACCTGGATGACGAATAAATTTATTGACATAATGGGCGCGGACACTATATTCTATTTTTAATAAATAAAAAAATGGAGTAGTTTTTTACCTTTAATTTGCCTTGATCCTAAACCCGCCTAAATCACAGGGACGCGTACAAAATCAAAAATAGGCTAATATTGAGCGGAGATTGTGTAAGTAGTTTGTTGCGAATTAGGCAACTCGCACAGGTACAGCAATTATGCTTCCTATCGTCAATGCAATATCCATCTTCTATCGTTAATAGCGTAGTTAGTTTAGTTTAATAGTCGTTTATCATGAAGATGTTCGGGTTCACATCATGAATTGACAAAAAAATATTTTAAAAATAATAAAAAGTAATTACCTCGACTGAATTCCTTCGACGCCAATCTTGTCTGCAGGCATGTACTCCTCGTTGTCGATACGAATCCAATGTGAACCTGCAATCGACGATACCATATTTCAATCATGGGCACGATCACCCGGACATGCTGCATTTTCTGGAATCACTAATTAGTAACTATGTAAATGGTGAAAAGTGAAAAAAATTCATTTTTTTGGGTAAGGCAACCATCAAAGAAAAAAACAATAATAATATTCAAATCCGCATCCAATAAACAATCCTCTCACCCTCCTTCTTCTTCTTCTCATCTTCCTTCTTCGATGCATTCCTCATTGCTTCTCTTTCTGCACGATGTTTGAGGGTCTGTAAATCGATATTTCAACCAACCAAAAAGCGATTAAATTGGCGCATATTTGAAACTACCAAATTTAAAAAAAAAAATAAATACAAAAATAAACACACCTGTCTGAAAAACTCCTTCATCTCCTCATTCATTTCCTCTCCTCTCTCCTCCTCCTCTTTATCTTCTTCTTCTTCCTCATCTCTCGATGGCCCTTCTCCCATTTCTTCTTCTTTCTTCACTTCCAATCTCCTCTCGAGCTTCGCTCGTTTTCCTGTAATATTTAATTACTTAATGAATGGGAAACTAAATTATTAAAAACAATTTTCTGTCCGACAAGTACATTTCTGAAATCATTGATTCTAAAACCAATCATAATATGACAATTAGGCATGCAAATGTCACGTAGTGGGCAGGCTTCGTCGTTTCTGCCGTGCCTTTAGAACTATAAAAAATCGTCGAAATATTATTTATTTATATCTATACATAAAAAATGGATCAAACACTACTCACCTTCCATCCTCGGACTCTTGTTCAGCTCAGCTCTCGCTTCCTGATGGCCTTTTCTCCATCTCTCACTCGCTTCAAAATGCTTCCAGAAAGAGTCGAATCGTGCCTCTCTCGCCCACTCTTGCTTCCAATAGACGAGCATTCTGTGTCAGCTTCCTATCATCATAACAATATTGCTCATTACCATTTCACAAAATTTTCGACAGCCTTCGTACTTACCGCGGCACTGCTCGGGACCAGCCAACTTCTACTCACTCGTTCTCTGCGATCAATTTACTCAATCATTCTTTCGCTGGTCCCAACCACTGCAGCAGTGCCTTTACTTCTATATTGATCGGACAAAACTGGCTTCAGAATCAGAGCCACTTGACAGTCACCCCTTGTCTCCAATTCCCCCATTTGAGATACCAAATCCGACATCAAACGGAGTTTCGCAATACTCTATCCATAAACGATAGGCGAACACTGATAAAACGTAGTTATTTATTCTGCTATCTCCTCTGTCACTTTCCGTCTCCGGGTAGAAACACTTTCCACCATTATAAATTGCATAATACATTGAATAAATATGCGGAAAGATCGTTGGGAGAGGCGACAATGTGTCATGAATGATTAAATCGAGAAAGAGAAACGGTCTCAAGTACTTTTGTACTGCATCAATAAAATTGATCGGGGACAATGGATAAAACATTAAAACGTCTGAGCACTATAGATTACAGATAAAGCAGATATACAAATATCATTACATGGGGGAGTGTAATCGATATTTATGCTGTAAATCGATCGATATCATGTATAGGGGGAGGTTTGTTCAGAATTACTGTCATAAGGTATACGGTGTTGGAGGTGACGGGTTGAGTAATGAGCACCAAATCAATCGATAATTATTTTAAAAGATAAAAGAATGAGCCAGTATCTCTACATTGATATACATGAGTAACCGAGTGGAGGGGTACGGTAGGGAGGGGGAGGAGAGGAAGGGGAGGGGGACGGGACAGAAGGGGGTCTACTCTACTCGCTCTGTTCTGCACTGGTCTCACTATGCCCGTAGTAGTTGAGTGTGAAGGATGTCTCATCCCTTGTCTAGAGTGGGAGGGGAGTGTCTACTGGGGGAGGAGGGGAGGGGATGTTTCTTGTACCACCATCCCACTACTACAACACCATGAGTACTCCTCCATCTTCTGCCTTCTCTTGCCCTTCTTCTTCATTCTTCTTCTCCTCCTTCTCCTTTCTCATTCTTGCCTTCATCTCAGCCATCTCCTTCCTTCTCTTCTCAGCTGCTTCTCGTGCCTTCTCAGACTGGACGGGGGCAGGACGAGGCACGGCCGATTTGGGAGCGACTCGACCACGGGAAGAGGGACGGGAGGAGGCTGCAATCACGCCATAATTTAATGATCATATAAACAGACCCCACCAATACAAAACTACTCCCTTTTTTAATACAAACAAAAGAAAAAATTCCCACGATGGAAAATACTAAGGTATTTTAGTGAAATCTTGTTGACAACTAACCTTCACTGGCTCCTCTTCCACTATCAGATCCATCTCTGCTTGTCTGGGAGGGACTCTTCTCCTCCTCTTCTCTCGGAGTCCATCCTCGTTCTCTCCACTCGTCACACTCTCGGATCGACGCAGCTATGTCCTGCATAAATAATATAAATAACCATGAATAAATACTATAAATAACTATGAAAAAATAAAATAAATAACTATGAATAAATATCATAAATAACTATGAATAAATATCATAAATAATTATGAATAAATAACATAAATAAATATGAATATTTCCAAAATATTTAAGCATGCCATCCATCATGTTGTATATTGCAAGTAACTCCTTGACTGACCAGCAGTTCAATCTCGACGAGTCCCCAGTATCCCTCGAGGTCGTCCACAGTCGCTGGCTGAGGGTCGTCGGCACGAGGATGCTCAAATAAGTACATTCATTTCATGTATAGAAATAAACAAATAATACTATAATACTAAAAAAGAAAATTAGTTGATGATTAATACCCATGAGAAACCAATTATCAAGTGTTGTCTCTACGTCTCTACATCTTAACAACAGCCTATCATTGCTTATCACTATAGCGCACTGTTTATGCAAATCCGCAGAATAGTCTCGAAGTATGTTAATTTAAGAAAACATGCCACGGTGGCCGAGCGGTCTAAGGCGTGTGACTTATGATCACATGGAGTTCGCTCCTCGCGGGTTCGAATCCCGTCCGTGGCAAACATCTTTTGCCGGCTTCGAACAACATTCACCAACTATGTAAATTTTTGCAATATATTTTAAACAATATGCTGTTGTTTTGCTATGCCAAATGGTGTGATCGATGTATACAAAACATGCGTGAATAGGAAATTTGGGTGCGAATCACCCAAACTAAAGGAGGTAAATAAGCGACATCTCGACATGTTCTACACAAAACCGAATGAAATTATGTGATTGGGCGGAATAACTCACGAGATTCTTCTGGACCAATTCGTCGAACTTCTTGAGCTTCTTTCCATTGAGAAGAGTCGCCTTTCCGATGACAATGCGGAGAAGAGCAGCGGCCGGATCAGAGAGTTCAGACTGGAAGGAGAGACAGATTGACACTCACTCAATCAGATACTTTCAAATCGATAATAAGATATTTCATTTTACTACTACTTACTTTATCAAAATTCAGCTACATAGTAAGGAAGAAAGATGGATAAAATAAATTAATATAAAATAATTGTGTACCTGTAGTCTGTCCAACTCCTCCTCTGCAGTCTTCGCCATTTCGGTCAAAGTTGCACGAGTAGTCGCCAGTAGAGACACGAAGAATACACCATCACGCACTCAAATAGACAAATCATTTCACAAGCAGGCCAATCATGCAGAAAAACGGTTTATAGTGAGAGATCGTGATTACGTCATCCATTGCAGCACTCAATAATGCAATAAACAACGACACTCACCAACTGGTTGTTCAGCCTCCGGTACATTCTTTGGCATGACTTTGATTACATTGTGATTGACCTCCTCTTCTTCCTCCTTCACCTTCTCCTCTCCTCCGTCCAATCTCTTCTCCAGTCTCTCCTTCTCCTCCTCTCTCCTCTTCTTCTCCGCCTCGTCCTCGTCGAATTGAAGTCTGCAATGGAGATACACAATATCAATCACCGTTTAGAGTACACACACCACATTAATTTTATCTTTCGGTTTTTTTTCAAACAACATTACGTCCACGATAGTCTTAAGACTCTTAACTTCTACCGTAGTCCTACTCTTTTACAACACGACTCCCAAATGTAATCTCATATCAATCAATAAAGTTGTTCTCACCTGCTAGGATCCTTCTTCTCTCCTCCTTCTCCCTCTATTCCCACTGGCTGCTCATTGATCACGAGCGAGTGCGGCTTCACATTTTCCTTCTGCTCCTCGTCCGTGCTGCAATACCATTTATTTGTAAATTTATTTTTACTCATTATAAAATTCTCAACAGAAAAATCAATAATCTGGAAGAAAGTATTTCCCCGGTTTTGACGTGATCGTCCTCTAATTAGCCAGCATTACTCAACATTCGCGGCACATCGTCACTATGAATCACTCTTTTCTTTCTTTCCAATGTATCTGCCAAACTAGAATTCAACATGGCGAATCGCATCTTATTCCAACAATTTCATTGGAAAAATCAAAACTAATTCACTACTTCTCGAAATGATATGCGAGAAAAAAGCGTCAATAAGATCAGACGACAGACATCGGCCTACTCCTATATCGACAATCTACGACAAATTCCCAGGAAACCCCAAACCCTGGCGGAATAAATATTTGTAACTGCAATATTAAAAAATCTTAAACGCGATCTGACCTGCATATCTTTAGTTTGTCAAAGTGCGAGATGAGACTCTTAATGGGAGTGGGAGTGCACGCTGCATTTCCCATCGTGGACTGAGAGACGGCAGGAGTGGAGGGACAATCGGAATACGCTGTACGACTGTCTGGAGAGGAACTGAAACGAGAGAGAGATAGAATATTGATTGATTGAGTGATACACATCCCCCTGCTAGACATCAGTTTAGGTGACCGACCGCAAAAGGTTACGGAAAGAACACTAGGGAGAGAGGGGACATAAACATAGGGTGGTGGACAGTCAGAATGACCTTTGTGATACTGAGAAGGGAGAAGATGGAAGGAGGGAAAGAGAGAAAGGGAGAGTGAATTGAATGAATATGAATTGAGACGGAGAATAATGAAATGGTTTTAGAGTGAAACTAGTAGGGCGGAAGCAAAACTGTGTTTGATCGCCGGTTTTATCGATGCGAGAATGAAAGAAGAATGGAAGGGAATAGGAGTAGAATCGAGAGAGGGATTAAAGGAAGAAGGAGAAAAGAAGTGGGAAGGAGAACGAGAACAAGTTAGTTACAATCTAATCAACCTATCGGTCGGAGATATGTGAAATACAATCTAGTGACGAAGGGGAATACGTGGAATGAACTGAAATTTGAAATAGAAGGAACTGACCGAGAGAAGGGGAAGGAGAACGGAAACTGAGTAGGATTTATAGAGGAAAAAGGGGAGAGAGAACGATTACTCAGAACCTCACAAGGGAGTGGTCAGTGTCCACTCTCAATGCAGAAATAGAACAGATACGAAAATATTACATCATTCGAAACATCTGCGACAGGTGAAATGCGATCTGCCTGTGAATATTCAACTCGTAAGAAGGAAAATAGTGAGAAAGTCGGGTATAGCTATCGATGCCAAACCCACACCAAGGTCGAATTGATGAATATGAAGAATAGAAGAGAAGAGGAGGCGAAGATTTAGAAGGGCAGAGGAGAATCATGAATGAGAAGGACAGAGAAGGGGAGGGAGGGATTAGACAAGACAAGAGGGGAGTGAAGAGAGGGCAGCTCAATCCTTCCGGAGGATATCTTGACCTCTTCTAACGAACATTCGAGTGAGAATAGATACTCAAGATAGATGATATTCTAATCTGAAGGAGGGAGTACGAATTGTAACTAACGACGAATACAATCGATTGAATAGCAGTGTCAAACTGTCGCCAGGAGGTTCCGTCTCCTCCTCGAGAGATCTATGGGAACGATAATGGAGACTAATCGAGAGAGAGAGAGAGAGAGAGAGAGAGAGAGAGAGAGAGAGAAACGGGGAGTATCAATGAAAGGGAGGAGATGAACGGATGAGTGGAGAAGAGTAAAGAGGAGTTACCGAGATCAAGGGTATGGAGGAGATGGAGAAGAAGAGAGGGAGGTGAGGGAACCCCGAATAGACAAAAAGAGAGATAGATTGGAGATACTACGGGAGGAGGAGGGAGAAGATGAATGGAGGGATGACCAAAGGGAAGAAGGAGAAAGGGTAAGAGAGGTAGAGGGAGAGATGGCGACTGAGAAACGGAACTGTCTCAGATGGAGATGATGAATAGAAGAAAGAATGGAGAAAAGATGAGAATGGCTCAATTCGATTTGAAACACTCTCAAATTCTAGAACACTAAAGATTATTAGTTTGTTCAGTGATTCATCTCCATTCAACACTATGTGGGCGCAGAGTTAAGCGTATATAAAGTAATATAGAGACGGGGAAATTAGCAAGAGTCGTTGGAATGAGAATATCGAAAAGTCAGATCTATCCCCCCGATATCGGATGAGAGTTGGGGAGAGAGAGGGGAGAGGAAAGTATGGATACAACAAGAGTGGGGAGAAGGGGAGAGGAAGAAGATGGAGGACAGTGAGAGGCATCAGTGGAAAAGGGAGTGGTCTCAAGGAGTATGAAAAAGGAATAGAAAAGTGAGTGAGCAGTCTCCCCCACCCCGTCCAATCTAAACACTTTGTTCCACTCTCAACGAAAACGACGATAAGAAAGAGTGACCAACCAGTGAAGGATGGTCGATTGTAGACAACGGTTTAGAGAAACAACCATCGACCACTCAAAACAATACAGTAGATGGCGAGCCATAAGAAAAGAGTGCAAAATGGCAGCCCACAATAATGATGATGGGCTAAACGGTCGCTTCTCTCTTCACATCGACTGTTGAATAGAAAGAAAGAGAGAGAGACTAGTCAAGTGTCGAACGGCACACAAAAAGGGGACGAAGAAGAAGCGATCGTATGCCAATGGAGAAGAAAGAATGACTGCGAACACTTAAGGAAAGACTTTAGGGGGTATATGGTTGCATATGGCATAATTCAATCAACGACTTTTGACATTATAACCATGAGAGATTGATTGATATTTAATAAAGAAATTATAATCTTACCCATTCCCACTCCTCATTTTCAAAACTTCTTTTGATTACTGAGATGACCAAATTACGAGTAAAACTAGAAACCAGCAACAGTCAGCATGCTAGTGTAACCGAGTTACAGAGTACGAAAGAAAAAATGGCGGGAAAACAGAGTAGACGCGCAAAAAGAAAGAAGAGATGCGAAGATGAATGAGTGAGCGAGTGTGGTGGTCAGATAAAGTAAGAGAGAAGAGGGGAGAAGAGAGGAGAGGAACACAGAAGGAATGATGCATCTCTAGAGACTGGGGGTGAGGGGGATAGAAGGGAGGAAGGAAGAGACTCCCTCTCTAGATATAATAGACCCCACAAATCTCTAGAATCTCTGGCGACATTCTGATTGGATGAAGAGAGAGAGAGAAGACGATTGTTCCCTCATTGTTAGATGGGGGAGATGGGAGAGTGGTAGGGCTTCATGGAAAGCGTGCGAACGGGAGAACGAGATTCGGAACGGGAGAGAGAGAAAAGAGGGGGAAGAGAAGGAGAGAGAAAACCGTGTTCAAGAGTGGCCAGTGAGCATGATCAATCTACAAAAGGCGGTAAGAGGAACGGGGAGGGAAACCATCAAAGTTATTGTTGTCAGCTAGGGGCTGGAACAGGGGTTGGAAGAGTGCGGAGGAGGAAGAGGAGGTGAGAAGGGAAGTGACGGCCAACTGGACAATCGCCGTGTTGAGTAGTAAGTGAGAAGGGAGGAGAGAGAGAGCGGAGAGTGGAGAGTGGAGGTGTACTGTCGTCAGTGATGATCGAGAGTGAGGGGAGGAAGAGAGGGAGGAAAAGAAGAAGGAGGAGGAGGAGGAGGAAAGGATCGTATCCAGATGAAAGAAAAGGAGTGAGAAGAGAAACGGAAGGGGGAGGCAATTCTGATCACACAACTGTACAATAACAACCGTGTCATAATTGGGGCGGATTAGAACACATCCGGGCGATGGCCATCCGTACCGTACACAACAATTCCTTTATAATACACAAAAAATATTTCTAAAAAGAAGAACACTATAAATTCTATTGTTCTATTTTGTATAATTGGGTTTCCGTGTATCATTAAAGAACCCTACCGTAAGAAGCAATATCTGAGTGGGAACAAGCAGTAATAAACCATGCCAATCCGAATGAAGTGTGTCCGACCACTCATACAACTCTCTTCCCACTTCATCCTCTCAATCTCTCCATCTTTCTCTCTCCTCTCCCCTCTCTTTCTCTTCATTCCCACTCGCAACTTCCGGTAACTTCCTCCCCCGATTCGCCCCTGGCGTAATATGCTCTGGTCCACGTCATGGACGGGAGTTCACAACTCTAACAATCTCTCGGCAGTTTTCACAAACAATCAGCGTGATCTCTCGATCCGCACGATAAACACGGTGGTATGAATGCGTGAGTATCAATGGGCCCCTAATGGGTAGACATAGATAGAAGGAATGCATGAATAGAGGGTTTGTTGGTTGTATCGGAACGGAGAACCCATATCCGACTAATGCGAGTGGAACACGTTCGATATCGGGAAGTAAGGAGAGAAGGGAAGCCAGCTGAGATGAGAGAGAGAGACCACTCGGATCCATAAGAAGCTCACGGAATGGAGTGACTGACACCTATAGCAAGGCAAACTGGAGGAGGAGGAAAGGGGATATTACCAAGCACAAAAAACGGTGGAGAGCTGTCCAGTGTATACATACAGGGAGATTTACGATACAGAGAGGATTGGAGTGAAAGAAGGAGAGAAGGAGAGAGGTGTGAATGAATGAATGATGGAATGGAATGGAGAAAGACTGACTGTGACTATATTATCTGAAAACATGCAAATATTCTCAATGCGGTGCATTTCAATAGCTAGCTGAGTGTTCTAGAGCAAGCTAGCTTAACAGGCGTCGTAAAAAAAAATAAAAGAGAACAACGAAAAGAAGGCGGGACGAGAAAAGAAGACGAACAACGATAACAGTCAATTGTAGAGAGGAACGAAGAGAGGGAGAAGGAGGCGGAGGAGTGGGAGGATCCGAGTCGTGTAAGGGAGCAATAGGGGAAATATCAACGATTCGTGCAAAAAAAACATAGATGTGCAGCTAAAAGCCAAGTATTTGGAAGGCTGTAGGATATACCTCGCTCAGGTGGTAGGAGGGAACTCCGGTGCCCAACTATGAAAAAAATGAGATCAACGAATCATTCCTGAGCAAGAGCTTGAGATCGAAATGGAATGAGCGTAAAAGAAGAAGAGGGGAAGAATGGGAATCCTCCCTCACACACCAGTTACGCGCCTATTCAGAGGGTAATGAGAGGGACGACATTGAGAATAGGGGGATGAAGCAAACGAGAAGAAGAAGGAGGAGGAGGGGTGGGAAAAAAGAGAGAAGAATAGAACAACATTGAAGACGGAGGAGTGGAGAATGCGACTCGAGTCAGAATGAGAGAGGAGAAGGACTGGGGGTCAGACGGAGATGAATAAGGAAGGAGAGGAGCGAGGGGGGAGGAAGGAGGAAGGGAGGAGGGGGAGAGAGAGATAGACCAATAGAGGGAAAGTGCATCAGGCTGGAAGACACGAGACCCGGGAAAAGTTGGAACAGCTGGGACGGCCGTGGAGTGAGGGAGACAGAGGGCAAGATTAGAAGGCATGAATTGAGATGAATTGGAGGGGGTTATTGGGTGACACCATACTGGATATGGGACGAACGCGTTCACTACGCGTTCGTTTGGTGCTTGTAAAACATGGCCCAGACGGCAGAGCTAAATGTAATCACGCTTATAACTCCTACTGTCAATAGATATGCATATATTTTAATGCGTGCTCATATGCAATATTAAAATTCACAATGCAATTCACAAATTTTCGAAGATAAAAACTCACGTTACGGGAGGAGTTCCGGGACATACTCCGGGTCTCGGTGCTCTCAATTGGTCGAGTCTTCTTTCTACCAACGATTTTCCCATGCCTGCAGAGAAAGAAAGACGTCATCAACTAGAGAAACGACAGGGAGACAATCGCGCATAATCCAACAGGGCCTTGTATTTTTTTTGTTTTCAGATTTTGTTTTGAGTTTTTTTTTAAGAAAACAGGAAATTTGTTGGGAAAGTAGGTAAAAATACAATTTCATTTTTTTTCACGACTTTGGAAATAAAAATATATTTTTTGCCCGCTACAACACACAGCCCGCTACAAATATCTTTGCTATTTGCTATCATTAGCTTATTTTGCATAACTACCATGGACAAATATCGAAGTAGAGTATGTCTAACCATTTGCCTGTGTCTTGGGTCGAGTGGGCGTAGTTGTGATGGGTGTCTGGTTGAGACGGCTAGGCGATCTGAATGCAAACAACAATTCAAAATATGCAGTAATGTTTTCTAAACTTATTTTCTAAGAACTATATTCGTTTATTAAGAAAAACTCGCACTAGATATACATGAATATGTGCTGAACCAATTAGGTGACACATGTCCTTTTCAATTTTTAGACCAACTTTTTTTTAAATTCAAACTGTTCTCAAAAATAGAGAAAACCTTTAGAAATATTTGCGAAATTGAAACTTTCTCTACAGTTGGCAAGCTCTCTTCCCTCCCCCCTCTTCTCACCTGTATCCATTGAGTGTGCAGCTGATCCTCACATAGGAGGGCGTTCGATACGGCGTCCCTCCACACTCTCCACTCGCCAGATTGTCCTCACTCATGAACGTCGTCGCCCCCGCCAGAGGAGTGATCGGAATGTCCTGCAACACCAAGTAATTATAGACTGAGCATAGATGATATATCAAAGAAGCCATGGTTATATAAGTGAGGGGTGAGGACTCGACACCAAGGATCCCAAGAATGCCACGTATCATACACCGAACATTCAAAGGGCAATTGATTGTATTGGATTAAATCAATTCAATCATGGCCCTTTCAAAGTTCGGTGTGTGATACATCTAATAAACGACTGACCACCTCCTTCCATCTTCGCTCGTACACTATTCTATGCTCGATCGTAAGTCGATACATGGTAGATCACAAAGTCGGGATGAGAGACTACCAGAAGCAGTCACCAACTAGGCAGGAGTAACTGACACTATCAATGAATGAACCGTCGAAGGACAAACTGGAACTGTCAGAGGACAAAAGACACACGAGGAGCAATTAGTGACTAATCAAAGGAAGCATCGTTAATTCCACCCATTTCAATGCTTCATTTTGAGGAGCCTAGAAAGAGTATGCTAGAGAGAGGGGGAATATAGATTCGGGATTCAATGTGTGAGAAGAGAGAGAGTCAAAGAGTGAATGAATGAATGTGATGGAAAGAGTGAGTGAGATCGAGAGTAGGACAGGGTGTATGGGAAGAAAGAACTGAACGTCCCGACCTCATAACTGCGGGCGGGGAGAAGAAATGAGAATGGAAACGATGGAAAGAAATAGTGGAGGACACTTCAATCCCGATGCGAAATATGATCCCTTGATCGGAAGAGCACTACACGTTCAGCCACTAATGGGATCAGACCAACCAAGGGCGACCAAACTTCTCCTAATCCTATTACGCATTCTCCCATAATTCAAAGAAAAAAGAGGAGGGAGGAGAAAGCGAAGTGAAGTGAAGAGGTCCACTGAAGAGAAGAGGAGGCCGATAGACAGATAGACGATACGTAAGACATAGTCAAACAAAAGAGACGTCAAAGGGGATGGGAGGGAGGGGGGGCCCTCAGGGGGGAGAGGAGGGAGAGAGAGCAACCTGGAGGCGCATCCTTCACCCAATCTCTGTGTGTGTACATGTATGTTCTGCATGAAACATCTCTCTATTCATCATGTCTAACTATTCCTTGTCTCTCCCTCTTCTTCTTCTTCTCCTTCGACCCTTGACTTCAGTTAGTCGCCATCTCCACTACTCCCATTAGTCTACTGTTGCATACACAATAAGGAACGGCCCGTCTCGCTCAGTTCCATGAATAACTAAGGGCGAGCGTGAGTAGAATGAGTGAGAAGAGAAATGAGAATGAAGAGGGATTGAGAGAGAGAACGGATAATCACAGCTGATTGGGACGAGACACTTGCGCGAAAAGGAACTGGATGAATGTGAGGAGTGGAATGGAGTGATTGGAGAGACCTTGGGGACAATTCAACTGCCATCAACACAAAAACACCCACCAATAGCTAGTATGCGCGCTCACGCCATTGAGGCACTCTGCAGTATCGATACACAAGAGGGTAAACAATTTGATAAATTCCCGAATACATACATCATGTTTAAATGTAAATTTCCCGAGTACAATCATAATTATTGTTATCTTTAACAAAATGTTTCGTTCACTCACCGATGATCCCCTCCTGATGGTAATGTTTCTCAGATCGTTCTCCGAAATGGCGGGACGGGGCGGCAGTCCACGGGGGGTCGTCATCGGACCATCTCGAGTAGAAGGAGAAGGATCCTCCTCACACAGTGAGATCTGATAGATGAGTACCTTTCACTATCAAGGTCCAGTAAGACTAGAAGGTCGTAATCAATCAATAATTCAAACAATAATCAGTCTCTCTCACCTTCTCCTTCCTCCTCATACTCAATCTCTGCAGTGTCTGGCCGACGAATCGAGCAGGCGACTTCGACGTCGATTTGCTGCTGCAATCATCGCTCTTTTATATTTTTTTAAAAAATTTTCTATTTTCGAATTTGATTACTGGAATTCGTGACGATTACTCCTCCATACTCGGCAGTAATCTCCTTTCCTCAGTTTGCCTCCCTCCAATCGGAATGTCTCCCTCCATTTACCTTCACCCCCGTATCATCCCTAATGCCCATCGAATGGTAAACGAAGCGAGTGGCTGTTTTCCCTCCTCTTCCTCCTACTACTGGCTGCTCTGAGGTGAAATTCGATCAGGTGAATTGTATCACGACGATCATTCACAGTGATCTACACAAAGCATCTCTCGTTTTCTCATAAATTTTCGTTCGACAAGTGTCTTTTTCGGGCCAGTTTCAGAGCCAAACTGGTCAAAACAATCAAAAAAACTGGCCAGATATATATCAGTTGATGAACACTGGTCAGATATGGAATTATTTTTATTAATCTTGGCCTCCTGCATAATTTTAGATCGACTTCGCATCGTGACTTTTTTGGTTCGAAAAATCACCGACCGGAATTTCCTAACGCAAATGTATTATCGTTCTGCTCACCTCTTCTCCCTCCCTTCATCAATCTCCTCTCTGCTCTTCTTGGCAGGACTCCTTCCCCTCCCCATCACCCGTCCTCCCATCTTCCTCAAGAAGGAGGCAACGGGCGATGGTCGTACCTCTGCCTCCTCGCCCCCTCCTCCCGTCTCTGGAGGAAGCGTCACTGACTTTCCTGGCATCTGAAGCGAATAGTTCTAGCAGTGCCACGGCGAAGAAGTAGCAATATTCGCGGTAAGGAACACGGCAAGACACAATTGTAAATCAAAAGATCTCCGAGGAAAAAAGTGCAAGCCAGACAAATTACAGAGCACTAGACCATCATGATGGAAGGACATGGGTGTGAAATTGAGTGGAGTACTCGCGGTCAGTACAGTCAAGAATTGGTGGTCACTGAGAGGGTGGAAGGGGGCGAGACTGGAGGGTCTATGATGGGAGAGACGAATGAGTGGTCGAGTCAAGTCACTCAAGGGGAGAGAGGAACGAGAGAAAGAGAGGCGATAGAGGGCGAAAGTGAGAAGGCAATCATGAGAGGAGAAGGGACACCAAAGGTGACGGGGCTGTGAGAAAACGATTGTGAGATCTCGACTGATAGCAGAGATCTATCAATGATCAATTTCACGAGTGGTCATCGACTGGCTTATTATCACACTCAAGTTGGTGGATCGAGTGATGGATGGCTCTTTCTCTCCCTCTCTCATTCGGAAGTGGAGGGGAAGAGGGATGGACAAGGATTGAGATATACCAGTGAGTGACTGGTAGTGGCTGAGTCGACCACTTGCTTTGATTGACCTCAGAGAAGACTGCCATTTCGAGACTGAATCGAGGGGGGCGGAGTCTGTCTCCCTTCTCTTCAACTCGAGATGACAGCCTCTTCTCACAATGGTATGATTACAGGAAATCCATCATTTATTCGGTTCCAAGACCAATTTACTGAGAAAAAGACGGATCAACGAGAACTGGTGTGGAGAAGGAAAACAAGTTATGAACTTGGTGAGGAGTGAGGGGGGAGCACTTCGCTTATCTATACAAGGCGCCATTAGACTTCGGGTCGGAAACAATCAGTAATAAATACAGCAAAGAGCGGTGAATCGGCCAACTTCAAAAGAGGGAGAAACATTGTATTGTACACAACACGGATATATATCGACCATTAATTCCATCGATGATAAGGCTGATTGTGGATGATTACGATTACGACTATCAAGTGGAAGAAACTAAGACAACGTGAAGAAGTATGAAACTTGAATTCGCAACAGAAACAATTATAACAAGTATTAGGAGCTATAAGGAGGCCATGGGAGTGTAGATCAAGATAACGAGTTGGTTCATCCGAAAGAAAGAAGGAAACTGAGACCGTTTCTAGATGAGATTATGGGAGGAAAAGACTGGGGAAGGACGGGATGGAGGGAGAGGCGGGGGATTTAGTTATCCTCTTCCTCCCTTCCCCCAGAGTCTCTGATCCGTCGCAACAAAGGCAGAAGGCAGGGTAAATGGACGGCAAAGCTGCATAAATATCTCGATATTCGAGGGATGAGCAGAGATGAAAGAGTGGGTGCGGGAAGGGATGGGGGTAAGCGAGGGTGACCAATTCATCTCAGGCTAGAGATAGATGGGAGGAGGGGTAGAGGAGAATCTGGCACTCCCTTGGGGGCGCCAATGAGGCTCTAGTCGTCTAACAGGTGTGTATTAGCAAGAGAGACAAGAGGTGTAAGTGGAGATGCGTAGTATAACCCTCACAACAACCTCTCCTCTCTTCTAATCAGAGTCTCCATCCTCCTCTTCTGCCCCATCTTCCTCTTCCTCCTCTGCTCCCTCTTCTTCCTCTTTCTTTACTCCTCCCTCCTCAGCTCCTCCATTGGCGGCTTCAGCATCTCTGGCTGCATTTATCGCTGCCAGATGCTGCGCCTCACATTCCTGCAACAAAAAGCCATGATTTAGAGAGAAAAATACACTCCAGCTACAAAGGAGACTCCAGATAGGTTTGTTAAATGAGAACCCTCGTTCACTTGAACCAGTTCAATGATAACACTGAATAAATACGTAAAATAGATCCTATTCAAACCTTGGCTTCCTCCACGGCCTCTTCAGAAATTTCCTCTGGCTTCATCATAATTCTCCCATCTGCGATCATCTTCATCATTCCGAAAGTCTTGAACCTGTTCTTCTTGAAGACCGCCTGATTGAAAACAAATTATGATGGTCAGTTAGAAAAGAAGTGGCGATACTCTATTTATAATCCGTGAAAAATTGACTAACCCTGAGAACATCGTCGCAAATAGTGAACTGGCCATTCTTAGGATCCTGAAACGCGTGTATTGTTTAATGCACGTTCTAAGCAAAGATGACAGCGGAAATTCAAAAAGACTTGATTTTTAAAAGAAACAGAAACATACCTTCAGGTTATTGTCTTTCACATAAGCCCAGATAGCCTTGACTACTTCGGATCGAGGCATGTACCTGAAAGAAATCATGTGAACTTGAAACTCTTCATACCGGGAATATGTATATTTTTGAAACAACAATTTGAACATATTTTTTTCAAATAAAAATTACCTTTTCCCTGTGAGCGCACTCAAGTCATCATTGAGCCACATAAACCTACTGAATCTTCCAATGACTGCGGCCTGGAAAAGTAGGACATTTCATATGGAAATCAGAATACTTAGCTAGCTCAAAATTGTAAATGGGGAAATAATTCCGACATGAAATTTAACTAGTAGATTCGAGAAAGGATATTATAACATACTCTCTTCTTCTTTGGTCCTCCCTCGCTCCTTCTGGGAATTTTCCTCTCAGTAGTCTTTGTCGCAGCTCTTCGCCTTCTCTTCACTGCAGAATGAAGATCAAGATCTTCATCTTCCGGTTCATCGTCTTTCGCAGGTTTGCGAGCCGTGGCCTTCCGCTTTACCGCGGGCTAAATATAAGTGGTGTAACAATATTTACTTTCACTTGATGAAAATAGTATAAACAAACCGTTCTGTCATCGCTGGCAACTCCAGGATCGGAGTCGGAATCAGACGACTCGTATTTCTCTTCCTTCTTCGCAACCACTGGAGCAGGTTTCGGATCAGGCTTTGGCTCTGGCTTCGCCATTAGTGCAGTAATGCAGTCCTTGATCACTTCGTCCACCTAGTGAATCAGAATGTACTGCTGTTCCCAAACAACAATGAATACCTGTGATTTATATGCAGTGAAGTCTGTGTTGAACGTGTTCTTCAAATGCTCTCTCACAGCCTTGCTCTTGAGATTATTAACGCCATCTCGAGCAATGACTGCGGATATCTCTCTCCGGACATCACTATGGGCGACCGGAAGCTTGGAATCATCATCCGGAGATGCCATAATCTAACATTTAATGAATTAAGGTATATCGAGAATTTGGGGTCGGAAACATGAACATATCATATACGGTAACGTCCATATGGAAACAAGGTATACTATAGTGAATATTGACAAATAAAAACTATTATCGACAACCAGAAAAATCAATAAATTGTTTACGAAGCTGTTCAAAAGATTTTGAATTAAAAGCTACCGTACGCTGAATTTCTGGTTAGGAGAAAAACGAACAACAAATGTTTACCATCACTGTTTATAGCGTGAAATAGAGATAAATTTTTGAATAAATCGTTCCGATGATGTAAATTTTGAAATCAAACTTTTAAAATTGTTTTCCGTCTTTTCTGAGATCCATTTCGTTCAATGTTTGCTCGGTATTAATCTAATCTTTCTCTACAGGATGGTGAACACCGCTCTCAAGTCCAATGCGATCAGCAACCTCAACACTCTCATGAAGAACGAGCCGAACATTTCGACCGGTCTAGCAGCCATCAAAACGCTGATTAAGGCCCTCGAAAGCAGCAAAGGTGAGTGGATTCGAACTCGAATATGACGGATATCGATTGACTCTAGCTACGACTGCGATTGAGCTGGATGAGGAGCTGAATACGGTTGTGAGTGCGATGGAATCGACTGATTACAGCTCAACTTCGATCAGAAGTGCCTCCGATCTGTTCAGGAAGTAAGAACCGTACCATCTTCTCGTCTTTGTAAGATGGCTTTCTTCAGATTTATCTCATTGGCTCCTGCTGAACTGATCGATCAACCCGATTTTGTCAACATCCTCAACTTCTACAATAACAGAGGTATTATTTGCGCGTCTTATGCCCTTCTTCCTAATCTGAAGTCCATGTTAAGCAGGCACGCGAGAGACATTGATATATTAATAAATACGGATCCCTCTTGAATTTATTTTTCGTAACAGGCCGAATGTTCATCGAAAGAGTCGCCCGATCGCGTGATCTCATCTGCAAGTACTCCCGACCGTTCTTCACCAATTCCATGGTTAGCACCAATCTAGATAGTATCTTGCATTGCAGTATACATCTTTGCTTTCATGAATCACAGTTATTTAAATACCTCTACCCGAAAATACCTCCATGCAAAAATGCGAGCTCCTAAAATTTGCGTGATTGCAAGTTTGAAGAAAAAAATGAAGCAAAGATTGTCGATGGTGTCTTGTTGCAGCGTCTGCTCACTCACTCGTACAGCAAAGTAGTGCTGAGTGTGATTCGGAAGGCATTCGAATCGGGCGTCGACCTCGAAGTGTTCGTCACTGAGAGTCAACCGAATGCATCGGGCAAGAAAATGCACGAGGTCAGTACCCTATACTTTTCCTTGCGAGGACAAAGTTCCAAAGAGATCAGAAGATGACAAATCTGCCTGTTCTCCTTCTGGAATAAATTGTTTCGGTGTTCAAATAAGTGTGCCTTCTAGGAACTTGTCTCATTGGGAATCAATTCAACGCTGATTCTGGATTCGGCAATTGGTTATCTGATGGAGAGAATGGATGCAGTCATTGTGGGAGCAGAAGGAGTCATGGAATCTGGAGGAATTATAAACAAGGTACTCATTTAGTCTTTGTATGACCAAAATGGGGACAAAATGTGAAGATGAACAGTGTAATACACCTGCTAATAAACAAGGTACGGTAGTTTAGTTACTGTCCAATCCTCTGGTCATCGCATGTTCAATTTTTCATGCAACGTTCCGGGTAGATCACTAATTAATCTGTCTGTGTTTGTAATGGGATCTCCCATATTCAAATATTTCATATTTTTTTCTCTCCAGATCGGTACTCTCTCCATGTCAATCTGTGCGAAGATGATGAACAAGCCCGTCTACGTCATGGCTGAGAGCATCAAATTCGTCAAGGTTTCATTTCTAAAACATTGTTGTTTTGTTGTTATTTTGATAATTCTGAAGCAGTCGAAAAATAGGTGAATCAGGATATATTATTTCAGGAGTACCCCCTTAACCAGACTGATATTCCGGAGGAATTCAAGTATCGAACATCAGTGAGGGAAGGACGAAAGGTGAATGATTAACACGATTATGTATGACTTTACGATTGTTGGCTGAAAGTTCGTAAATGTGAGCTTTTTTTACCGTTCGTTGTCTGGATGTTGTAAATGTTGTCTGGTTTTTCGAGATTTAACCTTAAAATGTCAATGCTGCCAATCTATCTTACCTGGAACGTACATTTTGGTTTATCCGCACTCTTTCTATGAAAAAAATGTGTAGAATTATTTCCAGTACAGTACCCCATATTCTCTCAGGACCTGTCATCGGAGCACCCCGAGGTTGACTACACTCCTCCCGCCTACATCACTCTTCTCTTCACCGATCTCGGCATTCTGACACCAGCTGCAGTGGGAGAGGAATTGATCAAGTTGTACACGTAACGAGAAGAAGAGAAGAGTGGTCTCGTCCATTCAAACACTCTTATGTAGACAAAGAAGAGTGTAGGAAATTGAATTATTGTTTCCACCACGGGTTGTCTTTTTTTTTGATAAATACTTTTTTCTTTCAAAACATTTTTTTGTGCAACAGTAAATACATTACAACGCTGATTCATGAATTGACCAATTTATCAAACGTAATACAAATTGACGAAAATTTACAGTTGATATCAGCATAGACAGTTAATTGAGATCTTCCATTCGATGTTCACAATCGCGATTTCACTATTTCGTCAATTCGACGAACTTATTGAATACTTCGACGTGCGGCGCCAGCGAAGTGTGCTTGTACGCTGCAATATACAATATTTGCCTTCATCGATCCGTTGAAAAAAATTAATCGGCAATCATCAATGAGCATTGACTACCGTACCGAGCATCTTTCTGTTCTCCCTGTTCTCTCCATCCCCCGCTTCTCTGTTGAATGTGTCCAATTCCTCCAGCAGTTGATCCACTCGGGGAGCAGTCGAGACATCGAACTTGTGCACCTTCACATACGTCATAATTAGAATATTGACAATCACGAAATGACAATCCATTGCACAGTAGTCCGTGCCTTTTCATCGATTCGTTACACAAACTACCGTATCTAAATGCAGTATCAATTCAACTACCGTAACCAATGCAGTATATCGATTCAAATAGTCTGCTCACATTGGCGGCGTCAATGGGCACAGCTACACAACCCGTCTTAGGATGGATGCAGAAGGGACTCTTGAGTAGATGGTTCACTCCCGTCGACACATTCACATCCAATCGAGGATAGAGACGAGCGAGAACCCATTGACGAAGGAAGAAACGAGCCTCGTCTGAGGGGGGCTGAGAAGATATCAATCAATAATTGCATCAATCTTATGCAATACCCAGATTCTCCATCCCTGTTCACCATAACTACACAACAATGAGATTAGAGGGAGACAAGATGCGTTGCCTAGTGCACTCTCCACCCTCGGAAAAATAAGCTTGCGAATTTTAAAGTCGAAGCCCAGTCGACGCCACCTAGCCTCCTCTCTTCAATCGCCATCATCCATCAGACAGTTCCTATTTGTTGTCGAATAAACCCCTTTACACTACTTTGTTGTTGGGGTCCGCAATACAGGCAAGGGTGAAAAGGGAAGGGTCAGAACAGGTATTCTATAAATATGTCTACAAATTTAAACGTCTTGTCCCTTCTCTCTCTCACCATCTCAGGCATGTCCTTAGTCTTCTTGTCCCTCTCTGCTCTCCACGTCTTCTCATCACATTTGAGACGCAGCATCCACCATCGAGTGGCCGGCTTCGACAGACTGAGATTGGATACGAATTAGTAGCGCATGGTTGACGTTTGGAACATGCGTCATCACGGGCACTCCCAAACAACTCTTGTAATATTTTTTTGAGATACATCTCACAATATTTCAACTTTGTAACATTATATTTTACGCTTCAAAAGTAAGATCACCAATGTATGTTCCCCCATGAGGATGTTGCAAATCTGTGCATAAATACATGTCAGGCACTTTATTATTAGTGCTCATTTGTATAAATCAGCTCCAAGATGCAACCCCCCCCTTTCCTCTTTCATCTCTCGTCACCTCCAATATCTTCCCAATCTCGAGAGGGGGGAGAGGTGGTAGGTTGCATCCATCATTCATTCATTCACTTGCACCACCACGTGTCTCCTCTCCTATCCCAACTCAGATTCCATTTTCGTCGTCCTTCTTTCCCTATTCAATCCTCCCTCCCCTCCCTCTACCCTTTGCTTCTTCCAAACCTACCAAGAGTTTGAAAAGCTAATCTCCCTCTTTTGCCACATTCCTCCTGACATCAATGAATAGATGGGCGAAAATGGGAAAGTTGTCGCTCCACAACCAGTGTAGTTCTAGTGGGCATTATCTCTCTCTGTGTCCACTCATTGAATCCGCTCCCCTTATTAGATTGGGATGAAAGAGTGCGTGAGTGAGTACACAATCACAACCCACTCAAATTAAAAGCTCGGAGAAAAATATTCCAATCCGCACACAATAATCAAACTAGACTGCGGCTTATGATATTAGAACCCGTGACAGGACGCCGAACCAATTCGTTGACATAGTTAGCGCGTGGGCTCGTTCATTTTTTCTCGTTCCAAAATAACGGGAAAAGGCGGCTGTCAGTAGAAATAACAAATAACAAATTTGGAAAATATGCACTCAGGCAATATTGAATCGGAATATCACATCAAGCCCGTTCACCTATAGCATACATTTTACAACACGGATAATGTGCGTGAACAAATTTTTGAAGGAGGCAGTTTTGACCCTCGTAACCTATCTATAAATACGCAGAAGGATGAGTATAGTAAGAATCAATTCAAATCTGGCCAGTTTTATGGGACTTGCACTATAGATCTGGCCAGTTTATAGCGATTTCTGGCCAGTTTATATATTTCGCAATAAGCCGTATTGTGCGTGGGACGAAAATGTATGACCTATAGACACTGTATCAAAAGGAGCAACACGATTATACCACGGGCTTCGACCACGTCTCCTTCTAAATCACCTACCTATCATAATTATAGGTCGACAAGATGGGTAGGGTTCTTTCTTCTTGAAAATTTGCCATTAAAAAGCCAACATGTGAGTTGGGTTTTCGAATTTTTCTACCAAAATTCAAAAATGTAAGGAGGGTTTTTCGAAAGCTGGCTTGGAAAAAATGTCAAAATGTGGGTAGGCTTCGTCGTTTTACGTACATGTTGAGCAATGATCATAATCACATAATCAATCGATAACTGACGTGAATATCCTCGCCAGTTCCTCTCTCAACTGGGGATTCTTGCAGTCCTTGAGTGCCTCTTCCTCCTTCTCCAACCATCTGCAATATATCCACTGTTATTAATATATATGAAGCAATACAAATAACATTTCTTTCCAAGAACGACTATAGCATAGCAAGCCCTATCCTCCCTCTCTTTTCCCTATATTACATAACACAGTAATAAGGGGGACGATTTATTTCCCCCCGACCCTCTCCGTGTAAATGAACACATTTGCCCTTTCCTTCTGAATCACAACACATAATTCGAGTGATGCACTCACAATATTTACCCAATCTAAGCATTCCATATACGAATTGCCCTATCATGCACGCTATCGCATCACTTCTAGTTCCGGCTAGAGCGAGAAATTTGGCTGCATAGTAGCATATTTACGTAGGTATTTATCTCTTCATTTCTCAGCTCTCTCTCTCTCTCTACGCCGCATCGGGTGATGAGAAAGCGAGTGCGTGGAACGAATACACCCGACCCAATAATTTAGCAAAATTTCAAACTTTACTTCCATCTACCGTACCCCTGGTCGATGATCATCTGCTTGACCAGCTCTCCATTCTCCGCAGTCATAATGACGTCATAGCAATCTTCAATCATTGGATGGAGTACCGTCTTGACCCGTCCCTTTCCCGTCGGCCGCAGCTCCATCTTCTGTCCCTGCAACGGTAGATTGATCAAGAGCGCCGCGTTCGCTTCCTCCCACCCTCTCCATTTCATTCACCCTTTCCTTCCCCTCCGCGTTCCCCCTCCCTACTCTATAATTGACACGTCTCAATTAATGTTGCATTTGGATGAGCAAACATTCAATTTGTTGTCACAATTTTCTCATCTAACGGGGCCAATTCCTCCTCCTTTTCACTCACTTTCAGAGCACAGAGAAACATTTGCAATGCCCGTCATGAGGAACTAAGCGTCGCTCACTTTCGCAGTCTCGTCACGATATTTTGAGAATTCGCAATATTACGGTGCTGCTATTATCGATTACTCGCTTTTCGCGACCACATTTATTTCCTGCTATATTATGATCTCAAGTGTTCATTTATTTGCCTTGATTATCAATCGATACTATCCTACCGTATCCCCTCACCTCGAATATACTGAGATACTCAGCAAATGCAGATCTGGCCGAGTTAGTCAATTTCCTCGCCTTCTCATCTCCCACCCAACAATGCACTCCTCTTCTTCCAGAGAAGACGTAGAGCAGCGCTTTGAATCCAAAGTCGTCTGCAATCAATATTTTTTTTGCAATCTACCGCACGCACATCGCTCGATGCTCTTAGTCTGCCGTAATCCACTCACTTCTCAATCGCGCGTCGAGAATCTTGACAGCCATTACGATGAACTTCCAGCACTTCTCGCATACGGTAGCGCCCCTGAATCAGGCACACAATTGATTAGCTACGTGACGTCATGGCTGCGAATACTCAGTGTAATTTGGCATTGCTCTCCGTCTCTGCTATTATCCCACCGCTGACGTGAAAGAGAGGTTGCGAAAGTCCCATTCCCCGGCACTACTTCCCTTTACCGGATAGATACAACCGGGGTCCCGGAAACCGCTAGATTCACACAGTGAGATGTAAATGACTCGGAGTCATTGACTCCTATCCCGGGTTTTCTGGTCCGGTAAAGGGAAGTAGCGCCCGATCCTCTCTATTCCTCTCCTTTGAGAGAGACAGGAAGCCAATTCATAGAACCCCTCTCCCTCCCTCTCTTTTCGCTGCTTCCAGAATCCATGTACACATTTGCACCTCCGTCCATTCACATCATTCATAGGAGTTTTTTTTCTCACTTCTGCTGCTCCATTCAATGTTTCCCCCCCTTCTTCTCCTTCTTTCACTCACGACATTCTAATGGGAGACAGACACATCCACATCCAGTCTCTCTCTCTCTCTCTCTCTCTCTCTCTCTCTCCAAACTACGCAGTCCTTGTGGGACAATCGGAGGAGAGAGAAACAATGAAGACATGACGATGAGATATTCAATTCCCCTCTTCTTCTTACAAATGAGAGAAGAAATCTCACTCACTCGCAGCATTTTCTCACTTGATCGTAGTCGTTGAGATCGATATCGAAGATGAGTTCTCTCTCAATCGCTCGGAAGTCCGGCAGTTTCTTGCCGTCCTTAGGCTGCAATCAAATTTTACTTTATAACATCCATCCAAGTAAATTTGACAACTTCAAGTAGTGCCTCCTATCACACCCGTAGAACCGTTCCGTCACTAAACCTGCCGCTATCCTCGCGTTTAGTGGAGATAATCGGCAACTGCGTCACAAGCTGTGCAAGATTACAGTCCGGGAACACTCCATACACTTTTGTAATACGAAATTTATATGCAGACCAGATCTCAATTGATTCTTACTGGTCTCATCCTCCCGAGTGTTCCTAGGTTGATTTCATGTGTCAAAAGGGCTTCCAAAACTTTTAAAACACGTATATTGTCAGTGTTTTAAAATGCATGGAACACTCACGGCGTAGTTGTAGATGGCTCCCAGATCCAACTTGGCCGGAGACGTCTTGCACAACTCCTTCTCGAACTCGTGAGCATCGGCGAAACTACGGTAGCGCAGATGGACCTGCAATCGATCGATCGATAATTGGGAGCCGATCACGACGTCTCATCCCACCTCTTCGCCATCCTTATCCAGAATGAAAGCGAATTCACGGAGGTTGAAGTACTCTGATGGCTCTGAAATTATGCGTCATTCTTCTCCCAATTCTTAGAAATTGGCAACAATAATTGGAGTTGCCCCACGAGTTGCTCGAAGATCAACTCCAGTCCGACAAGGACTATTGCTAGAGTTTCTCCTGACACGAAGAGACTAATCGTATATTTTTCACGGCGGATTTATTTGTTCACGTGCTGTATTGAACAATTCTCCGTACTCTGATGACCAATACTTGAGCAAACACACGTTCAACCAAGAAAAAAAGTAATTAAAATGTGTGGAAAGGCGTGAGGATTCCCGCGGAGATTGAAACATTCGACATTACGGAAACCGTTAGGTGGCACGTCTCCTATTCGAGAACAGACACGTGCCAGCACGAAGAGAGAAGTAAACAAGAACGGCAGCAGCTCACTTTTCGAGTAATACAACCAGTTAGTGTAGGGCTTGAAGGGGAAGATGCCACGTTTGTAGTAGAGTTGCAGATAATCGTCGAGTCGACTCTTCTCGAACGGACGTCTCGCCACTTCTTCGCCCATTTCAACTTTAATATTAATATATTAATAACGAAAAAAACATAAAATACAACGAAATGCAACGCAAAATAGAACGCCCCCCTCTGTTAAAGAACCTTCGCACCCGAGTTTTCCCGCGCTTCCGCGTGTTCTATTCCACGGTCGTTAACTCCGGCTGCATTTTCATTTTTATCGCTTCCCTTCGAATTTCTGCGTGTACGCAGAAGAAAGTTCATTTTCACGCGAGGATTTCGACTCCCTTCAGAGCTTGGAATTAAAATCTCTCCGAAATTCGCAACATTTTGTAAGCTTCTTGCGAGATTTGGACCAAGACCGGGTCAGATCTCTTCTTTAGAGAGAATTACATGTATGCAGACGAACAATTAGTGTCATTCGCATCAAATAGAGTGTAATAGCTGCAACTCGAGACGCAGTCGAGTATACGCGACAATGTCTAGTCGGAAAAGTGTGCGCACGAAATTCGTTGGATTACGGTAAATAGTTACCGTTCTGGGGAAAACCAAATACTAGGGTTCGCCTGGCAAGAAATTGTCAATTTCAAGAAGTCGAATATTTTATCAGTCTACAATCACTTTAGTACCATCAATCAATGCTAAAAGTTGAGGAGATATCGAGCTTGGAAATCGTTTCTCGAAAGAACACCTACCGGCAAGTAGATAATTAAAATGGCATTTCTTGGCAAGAAATAACAATGTGGTCCCCCCTTACTCATTTCTTGCCAGGAGAACCCTACCAAATACCATCAAATTTCCTGCCGAGTTGTCGATCCTTCTCAAATTGTTCGTCTTTCTCCTGGGTATTGAAAAGAAGTGTGAATCTGATTCATTCTTCGTTCTTTTCCACTAGATGCAAAGGAGCGAGTGGAAAGGGGTAGATCACAAGGGAAAGAGACATACAAAGGAGTGCTTCGGAACCCAATGTTTCCACATTTTCCGAAACGCATCCCATCCAATTCTGGATTTTTGACCAGGTTTCACATCATTCCTCAGACCAGTTCACCCCCCCCCCCCCCCAAGAAAGGGGTTTGGAGTGAGAGAGCGTGTAAAATCGAGAGGCGCTCTCTCACTTTTACACACTCTCTCGTCCTTACCCCTTTCAGTACGTTTGGAATCATGTGGTTTGGAAGTTCTAAATATATCGCCCTTTTCTTCTCTGCTGGACAAACACTTGTTACATCCTTTAACGTACAGGATGCGTGCTTTCAAAGGAGATTTGCACTCCCTCGGAAGTCTTCTCCTCCTCTTCTACTTTCTTCTACTTGTTCTCAACTCAATTCGCCTATCACAAGACACTTCGTTCTCTCCTTCTTCAAATCGTCTTTCTTTTCTACACGTCAATCCATTTCTCCTCTTCAGACTCTCCTCATTCGACAAGCTCTCTCATCGATCAGACAGCGCGAGAGAGCATGCAGAATGGAGAGGGTCAGATCCTTTCTCCTCTTCTCTTCTCCTTTGATCCTAGACACCGATCGAGTCTCTCTCTTCTCTCTTCTAACATCTTCCAGATTCCCTCCTTCCTCCTTTATTCCTTTCCTACTTCCGCACCCACAACAGACGAACGGCTCTCATTCTTTCTAAAATTAGAGGATTCCGAGTCGCATCGTTCCGCCTTAAAATCTACAGAATGGGTGGGGTCAGGAGTGAGAGATTTTTTATATTTTATTTTTCACATTTTCATTTATCCTCTTATTCCTGATCCCTCAGAGGGAAATAAGTCTACGACTCCAGAAGGCTACCGAATGCCGACGTTAAAAGTCTAAAAATTGCGTGCTCCTGCCTCTCATCGAAGCGAATAAATTTTTAAAGACGTCGCTCGATAGCCCAGAAGTCTAGAGTCGTAGACTTGTTTCCCTGTAAGCCCTATCTCGAGGGTTGGAGCAAAGTGCGCACATTTTAGAAACTTGCACGAAGTCAAATAGGTCTGGGAACGTCTCTCTCTCTCTCTCTCTCGTCTCCCAACCCGTTATCGTCTATCTTCGTCACTAATCCGGGTTGACTCAGTCCATTTCTCTCTCTCTCGCTCTCCTCCCCCTCTCTTCCATCTTGCCTTTCCTCCCCCCTCTCACCTCTCCCACATCACTCTCAGCCTCCAGAAAGGGGTCAGCGAAGAGGGATTGTGCGTTAATGAGAGAGGCTCACTTCTGCACACTCTCTCACCCCTTCTCATTTTAACTGCAGCGTTTAAATGATGCATCAAATCCATCTTGCCTTCCTTTCTCTGACCTCTTCCAAATTTTCCCATCCTCTGGAAAGAGGTCATGACAAGAGAGCGTGTTCAAATAAGAGGGTCACTCAAAATAGTGCAGAATAAGGAAGAATCGTCCTTCCTTGTGACCTCTTTCCGGAACTCTTTCAAAGGAACTGAGGGTTGCCCCTGTTTTGACCCCATCCACTTCCTCTTCTCCTTCTTATCCTCCGATTCTTCCTTCTTCGTTTTCTCTGCAAACACTTCGGGTCTCTCTCTCTCTCTCTCTCTCTCTCTCTCTCTCTCTCCTTCCCCTTTTCAACTCATTCACAACTCATCCCCCTCCTTCTTCTTTCTTCTCCTTAAAGGGGAGGACATCTTCATTCTTTCTCAAAACGAGAGGAGGTCATACACTCTGCCTGAGGCATTCTCTAGTTTCGCCCTTTCGTGACCTCGATCTATCTACTTCCAAATCAATAATATCAAATACATTTAAATAGTACATTTCATTTCTAGACTAAATTTTAACAGTTAAGTTTTTTACGACTTTAGTAAATTTCATTTCTAGAATGCATTTCCAGACCAATCTCTAGACTCTCAAAGCCGTAGACTTCCCTATGAGATATGCCAAACACATTCGTACATGCCTGCCCAGTCCCTGCCCTGCCCAGTCTGCACATAATCATGAGTATAGATAAAAGGGGCCAGGGTGAGAGAGTGTGCAAAAGTGAGAGAGTCCCTCTCGATTTCACGCACTCACACCAAACCCCTTTATGTAAGGTGGGCCGACGCGAGGAATGAAGTGTGCTTCTTCTTTTTTTCGTAGCCTTCGACCACAAACATAAACCGTGTTCATCCAATAATAACTTCTCTTCCTCTTTGGTCTCTCTCTTCCTTCCTCCGTTCTTCCCTCCATCTTCGCTTGTTGTAAATTCTCTCACTAGAAGGCGTGACCTCTCTTTCTGAATCTCTCTCTCTCTCTCTCTCTCCAGCTACCCAAACAGTGACATCCCTCTAATCCCTATCACCCCCTCCCCCTCTTCTGAATCCAAAGTGGGCGGAGTCTCTCCTCCCCCTCTTCCCTCCAGTCTCCCCCACTCCGCCCCCCTTAGACGACGTTTTGCATCCAGCGTCGTTATTACATTTCAAAGTATCCCGTCCTCATACAATCTCTCTCTCTCTCTCTCTCTCTCTCTCTCTCTCTCTTCTTCTTCTTCTTCTTCTTCCTCCTTCTCCACTCATCTGACCCATCCCCAGACTCGAGAGAGAGAGAGAGAGAGAGAGAGAATGGAAACATTCTCACTCTCTCCCTTCTCTTCTCGCCTCTATTCAGACAAAGTCCAATGTGTGTCTAACCCGAATTCATCATTATCACAACTCCACTATACTTTTTCGTCTCTCCTCCTCTTTCACCTCCATCCCCTCTCATCACCTCCCCTCCCCACTTTCTGATCTCTCCTCCCCTTCCTCAACCTCCCCCCACTTCTCCTCCCCTCTCCCCCCCCTTTCCCCTGATCTCTCCTCCCCTCTCCTCCCATTTCTCCTGATCTCTCCTCCCCTCTCCTCCCCTTTCTCCTGATCTCTCCTCCCCTCTCTTCCCATTTCTCCTGATCTCTACTCCCCTCTCCTCCCCTATCTCTTGATCTCTCCTCCCCTCTCCTCGTATCATTCCATAACCTCATCTCGTCTTCTCTCAACAACTGCTTCTTCTTCTTCTTCCTCTCTCCTCTTCTCTCCATGTGCAATCCTGAGAGTGTGAAACTCTCTCTCCGGAATATAAGACCTGTCAAGGGGGGAGGAGAGGGGCAGAGGGAGGGAAGGGAAGGTGGTTGGAGAGGGGAGGCGAGATAAGGGGAGGAGAGATAGGTTTCGTCGGAGGGTGAGAGTGTGAGAAGTATTCAGAAGGGTTCCCTCCTCTCTCTCTCTTCTCTCTTCCCTCGCCGATTCTCTAGACAACTTCTCTTACTGATCTCCCATTTCCTCCATTTTTCAGTCCTCTCAATTACTGACCTACTCTTTCTGTTTCTCTTTCTCTCTCTCTCTCTCTTTCTCTCCCTCTCTCTCCCCCCCCCTCTCTCTCTCTCTCTCTCTCTCTCTCTCTCTCTCTCTTTCTCCCTCTCCCCCTCCCAATTCTTTCCCACTCTCGTTCACCCGAATCCCCTTATCACATAATCCTGAGATATTTGTGTCGAAGTTCGATCTTTGCATTGAAACCCGATGAATCTCTGTCTCAGAATCATTCATTTTTATCGTAGATAGCTATGGTTTCCGTGAAAATGCACCGAGGCCCTAATCTCTTTTTTCATCATCACTAGGCAACGTTCGTACGACATAATTTTCTAATCGCTACAGCGAGTCTCATTCGATTACGCCCATATTTCGTTCCTGCAACATTCGTACGACATATTTCTCTTGCCGCGATGCTTATTGCATCATCCCTATGCAATCATCTGTGTTTGAGTGTATCTCTCCGATGGAATGGTGAACATCTCCTCCCTTGAGTGGGTCTCTCCCTCTCCCTCTCTTCTCACCCAAATCACTCTCGGTCTCTTCCTCGTCCTTCTCTGCGTCGTTTGCATTGTCGGCAACACATTCGTCATTCTAGCAGGTAATTACATCATCACTAGCCAATCCCTCCAATTACCATAATCTGCCACGGTTTCACAACCTGTGTTTCGAACAAATCTTAAATTAGGACCGAACGTGAAATTTCTGAGAAACGTGGCCCGAGTAGGAGAGGGGATCACATTTCCTACTATCTCTCTCTGTACATTGATCATTCATCACCGGGGGCTTACGGTAGATGAAAGTACGCCAATCGTGAACTGCTTTAATTAAACCTTTTTCATTATTTGGATGTTTGTCTCTCTTGCGATGCTCTGGATTGCCCTCAGTCTAGCTGGCTTCCGGTGGTGGCAAATAAGCGAATTAGACGGAATCTTAATGATCTTTGGACGCACCCAAACATTCCCACCTCCAAAATGGGGTCAGGACGAGATAGTGTTGGCAAATAAGAGAGTCCCTCTCGCGGTCACACAAACACTCTTACCCGACCCCTTTATGGAGAGGTTTGTGCGAGCAGTGAAACGAGTTTTTTTCCGTCTGACGACGTCGATAGACATACTTTATAATTACCCTCGAATTCACAGAAGTTTTCCTTAGTCAAACAATCTTCAAACGGAGTCTCCGGAAGCGCCCACTTTGTTGGTTCCTGCTTAGGCATTGTTCTCAACTACACCCATAGTCAAACACAACGGGTTGCACTCTCTTTTGATGCACATATACAACAAAAGTACTTAAACGGCCAGGAAGAAAAGTGCATTCCATTTTATGAAACAATTTTACCATGGGACTTTGCACTACTGCAGACGAATAAAAACCTCCAGGAAGAGGTGATGAGTGAAAGATTAGGCAGGAGCGAGAGGGACTCTCTCGATTTCATACACTCTCTCGTACTAGAGCCCTTTCTGGGAGGTTTTCAGGGAAGTGGAATAATGCACTTTTTCTCATTTCAGTTTGTCTCGAGAGGGAACTACGAGCTCGCCCTCAGTTCTACCTCATCTTCTCATTAGCAGTAGCTGATCTGGTCGTGAGTCTCTCTCTCTTCTTCTCGCTTCCTCTCTCTCTCTTTTCTTTCTCTCTCTCCCCCCCCCCTCTCTCTCTCTCTCTCTCTCTCTCCTCTTTTCTCCCTGGAGAGATCATGGAACCCCTCACAACAATCCATAATTGGAGATGATTGAGTTGAAGTTGAGTGGGAGAGGGAGAAAAAGTATGCCGGAAAGTGGAAAGCATGGAAAAAATCCCACCAAAAAGCATGATAACGGATAAAACGCAGAGCACTAAACGCTTCACTTTTTTTCGACTATGCCATTATCTTTTTACTACCTAGTTATGACGACACATAAAACCGCCATGAGCTAATGGGCCCGTGTCACTTAGTCGAGAGTGCTCATTAAACACACAACGAAGCGTCCCTGATGACGTTAATCAATTAACCAATCGATAATCGCAGGTCGGTCTCTTCGTCTCGCCACTCTATACATGGAGTACGGTACAGGGTCGATGGTCATTTGGGAAGACTGTATGCGACATGTGGATATCAGTTGATGTACTCATGTGCACTGCAAGCATTCTGCATCTCGTAGCGATCGCCCTCGATAGGTACGGTATTTATCGATTGATTCAATATGAGTACCGTACGCTAACTCCCTGTACACCATTCCATAGATCTTCAACCCTATAGAGGGGTTTTTAATTCGGAGAGCGGGTGAAATCGAGAGGGACTCTCTCACTTTTGTACACTCTTTCGTCCAGACCCCTGTGTGTAGGTGTAGAATCATGTGTCTGAAGTCGGTCCTACAAAGATCAATGATCTCTGTGAGTAGATCACGCGATGTTTCTCTCCCCTTCGCGTCATTCTCCATTCACAGTGCATTCATGTCAGATTTTCAATATGAGAAGAGAGTGAAGCACGACAAAAGAGGGTGAAATGAACTAGTGAATAAAGGGGAGAACTGACACGTATACCAGATATTGGGGCATATTGGGTACTGTTTTTGTGGGCTGAATGCACTTCCTGTTCGGATTAGCCACACCATTTCGAGTACACAGACACCCCACAATAATACTGGTAATGCACTGCTGTAGATCCCATTTCCTGCCATTACAGCCCAAGTAGTAAAGTAAGTTTATGTTATGTGCGGATGACCTCCTGATCTTTGGGAGGGTCTCGTGACCCCTTCTCAAGGTGCCCCTCCCCCCTCTACTCTGCGGATGCTAGCCCTACAAAACGACATCACATAGGGGGCAGGCAGGGGGTAATGAGATTTAGAGTGAGAAGGGAGAGGAGAATGGACAAGGGGATAGTGGAGAGAGAGAGAGGATTCCATCAGGAGTCAACGATTTAGTTGACGAGAGAAGGGGACGAGAGATGTTCTCACAAGGGACGAAGGGATCTGAAGGGAAAAGGGACGGGACACAACATTCCACGACCCGATATATCCTCCAGAAGAGGTGACGAGCGAGAGAGTGTGTATAATCGAGAGGGACTCTCTCACTTTGCCTCACTCTCTCGCAGGTTATCCCTTTTTGGAGGTTGAAAACATGTGGGGTCAGGTGACACACCAAATCTGAGAATCGTAGTAGCTCAAGACTGTCATGCATACTGTAGTAGATATGACTTGTTGACTAATAGCCACCACTTTTTTCTGACAAACATCGCTTGCAAAGGGACGGGATTGAAGGAGAAATGGTCTCGTGACGAAAAAAAGAGTACGGTAACTAAATTCGATCGATTGCAGATATTGGTCGATCACGGACATTTGCTACGTGCAGAACCGAGGATCACGACGGGTCATCGGCATGCTTGCCTGCATATGGATTATATCACTGCTGGTGAGTAGTATAGATCGATATCTACCGTAACCTACCATAAATATACCGTAATCCTACTGTAGATCACACTGGCGCCGTTCGCTGGATGGAAGGATGACAAATTCAACGAGCGGATAGAGAACGGCACGTGTCTCATCAGCCAGATCATTTCATATCAGGTACATATTTAAAATAGTTAACTACTCTCTACTTCTAAGGCACGCACTATGTGAAACATAATTAAAATATATTGAAAACGTATTTCTCAGTATTCTAATCCTATTCCGCAATTTAATCTCATGCATACTACTAGGTATTTGCGAATAAGTGTTGTGAGCTACCTAGAGTTAAGCTAGTTAGGGACTCCATTGAAATCCGAGTAGGTATCATGCAAAGCCACGGTGTTCCTCTATCTCTCCCTTTCATCGTTTGCTCTCTTTTGCTTGCAGTAGACTACTAGAAGTAGTAGTATCGATAACAACGGCCTGTCTCTAGTGCTTCACTGTTCTTCTTGTATTCGAGTGGCTTCAAGAATCTCCAGAAAGGGGCCACCCTCTCACTTTTGCGCACTCTCTCGCTCCTGACACCAATCTGTTTCACTGTTGTTGGATTGATAGGTGTCATCGTCCCGTCTCGCGGCCCGTCAATCCATGCCCTCTAATAGTCGTCGTCCCATAATTCATGTTCATCTCACTCCCATTCTCTCTCTCTCTCTCTCTCTCTCTCTCTCCCTGACATCTCGACTCCTTCCATGGCAGTCCTTCTCTTCCCTCTGATTCCTAAGAAGACAAACGTGAAGGGAGGGGGCCTCTTTTCACACATACCCAATTGGTTGCATTAGTGCTTTCTTTCTCTTTTCTCAGGTTCCACTTGGGTCCACACGGGGTCCAACCGGGACCAAATCGGACTCAATATGGGACCAAAACGGGTTCCATATAGGGACAATATCGGTTTCCAGTCGGGCCTAAATAGGGGTCCAACAAGGACCAAATCGGGACCAAACCTAGGTCCAAAGGGTTCCAAATGAGAAGGAGTAGATGGGAACGTGGTCTGTCTAAGGGGGAGAAAATAGAGCTGTGCTGTAATTGGAGTGCGTAGTCGGAAGCACTTAATGCTGTGAGGAGGGAAGAGACGATGCTTTTATGGAATGGGTAGATCAACCGGGGGAGGGAGATGAGGGTCCGAAGGGACCCCTCCCCCCACTCCCCCATACCCTTTTTGCGCCCCCGACTCATCTATTATCTGTGCGAATGTATGTATGGGGGGATGATGCATCGTTCTTTTATCCGAGCAGGAAGCTCCGTCTCTCTCTCTCTCTCTCTCTCTCTCTCTCTCTCTCTCTCCAGATCTCCAGAGGAGGAACGAGAAGGTTCATAAATATTGGAAAGTGGACATTCGAAGCGGTGAAAAATGACATTGAGAAGGGAATGGAGGGGAGAAAGAAAGAAAGAACAACTGACAATGAAAAAGAGTAGAGAGAGAGGACGATGATAGATTCGAGCCATGGGAGTTCTCAGGAGGAAGGAAGTAGACCCCAATCTGGAGAAAGATCAACAGAGAGATTCAAGGAATCTACCAGCGTTCCTATTAATCTTGAAGATTTCGCAGATCTCTCGAATCCAATTCAGGCGCAGTTTGAGATTGGGAGAGGAATCCAAATAGATTAGTAGAGGCTATCTACGTCCTCCTCCCATTTCCTACAGATACATGCAACGTGCAACTCTCTCTCCCATTAGTCGGGTCTCTCTCTCTCTCTCTCTCTCTCCGTTCTGGGGGGAAAAGTTGGAACCTCGCTTGAGTTGAGTCTCAAGAGAATAAATGAATGGGGGGAGAAGGTGGAGGGAAGTAATCGGAAGTTGATTGAGAGTTCCTTCTGAGGGAAGGGGAGAAATGAAGAGAGGGAACGGAAGATGGAAAAATTAGACGAGAGTTTCACACGTGAACTCCTGGAATTGTGCACATGATTTTGCATCTACAGAAAAAAAGTAATGAGAGAGTGAGACTCTCTCCATTTTACACGCTCTCTCAATCATTTCGCAGTTTAAAAATAGAGTCCGAATCCCTAATTTTATACACTCTTTCATCATCTGTCGAAGAGGGCGGGGCACTCTACTTTTGAATAGTTTTTACCCGCTTGTCGAATGATGTGCAATGCAGATGCACACTCTAATTTTTCCCGTTTCCTCCAAATTAAAGAAAAATAAGTAAATATATATGCAATATATTGTGGACGTTTCGTTGAATTCCGTGTTCTCCTTGGGTAGATCACGGGGGAGAAAAGATCGCCTTCGAATATTGCGTGTTTCTGTCGCATTTTGGACACGCACGACCACTCTTGGGAGAGAGAGACACTCGACAACATTCGAAGTGTTCACCCATGATGTAGTCAATGAAGAGAAAAGAGAGAGAGTGAAGATCAAGTTGAGAGAGTCCATGGGAGTATTTCTGGCCGAAAAGAGTGCGAAATCTATTCATCGTCCAGCGGAGGATGAGAGTGTGTGCGAAATGAAGAGATCGGGGGCTCCCATCTCGCATTCTTCCTACTCAAAATCGTACATACTGTAGAATCCTACTAGAAAAAAATGAGCACATTTCCTAGTGGTATCCGACTGATTTTCCCAGTGGTATTCTACAGTGGAATCCATGATTTGTGAACTGGTCGAGTGCTCTCAAACTCTGTGTGCAGAAAGTGGTTGTGAGAATGAAAATCAACTGGTGTTTGGAAGGAAAAGAGAGAGGAAGAGACACTTTTGGAGTGATGATAACACGACTTGCAGTGAACTGGAAAACAGGTGCAATTCAAATTAGATCCCATTTCATCCGTTTTGTATCTAGGCTGGGAATGTTGCGAACATGCTATGTTCATTCTAGACTAACAACCTAGAAACAGAAACGAGAAGTGTAGAAACATGAAGAAAATCGAAACTTATAGAAGGAAAATTACCGTAATCAATCGGTTAACTTATCTGAAAAGTTACAGTAATCAATCGATTGCAGATATTCTCAACGTGTTTCGCCTTCTACATTCCTCTGCTGTGCATAATCGTCGTGTATTGGAAGATTATGAGAGCGGCCAAGAAGAGATTCAAGAGGGAGAGAGACAGAAGGACCATTCATAGAACTACCATTGATGCTAATAAGGTACGGTAGGCATACGGCATCGACTACCTAATTTCACTGCCCATTCAAACGCCGAGAAAGGGCATCAGTAGCAAAGACTTTCCTAAATCGAGAAGAATCCGCTCACATTCCCACACTCTCACGCTCCTGACCCCTTCTGGAGGCTTGTACCCGTATTAATCGATTGGTTTCCAGGTGCCTCTAATCAAGAAGTCGAGTCCCTCCAAAGTGCCGCTTCCTCCGGCAGTCCTCATTCCTACTGACAATGAGATGGGAATGAGTCAGGTTCGGATTTGATCTTTGATCTCTCTCTCTCTCTCTGACCTATCTCATTCTCAGGGCAAGGATTCCTCCTCGTCCACTTCCGAAGAGGAGAGGGCAGTACACAAAACGAGTGAGACACGAATTGACTCCGTCGTTCTCGCTGGTGAGAAATTTTTTTTCTCTTTTTTCAATCCAGAAAGGGGCCCGCGCCGAAAGAGTGTGCAAAAATGAGAGGGACCCTCTCATACACGCACACTCTCTCGTCCCCGACCCCTTTCTGGCTGTTTGGAATCATGTGAAGCTTTGTTGTTGTAGATAGATAAGGAAGCGTCAGAGATCGGATGTTTTCATTATTTTGGGATGCTTGTTTGTTGACATTACTGAAATTGTATCCTCCGAAACTTCAGCAACAATAATGTGAATACTTGGCCTTCATAAGGAACTATATGCCACTGAAATAAACAAGGAAATCCAAAAGTTCACCCATTCACAAATTCCAGCTGAAATTAAAGATTCAAAAGAAATAGTGCAAAATGTGGGGACTCGCGCACTTTGTGGCTCTTTCTTGGAGACTTGTAACAATGGGGGAGAATAATTTGCAAAAAAAATTATTCTTTCTCAGGTAAATTTAATTTAATTTGTATTTGTATATTTCTCAGGTAAATGCGGGAAGTCAAAGTCTCTCAAGGGAGGTCTCATAAAGAGGAAACCAAAGAAGACCAAAGAATCAGTGGAAATGAAGAGAGAAAGGAAAGCATGGAGAACTCTCGCAATTATCACAGGCACGTCGACAATCACCCTCTACCGTAACCCGCTCTCTTCCGTTCAGGGACCTTCGTCGCCTGTTGGACTCCCTTCTTCATTCTCTCGTTGCTTCGACCCATTCTGGGCACAGATTCCGACAAAATCCCTCTATGGCTGGAACAGTTCGCGTCTGTACTAGGTACGGTAGTTAACTCACCAGATACGGTATCAATCGATAATCCGTTCAGGATATCTCAACTCTGCCATCAACCCCGTGATCTACACCGTCTTCTCGCAAGACTTCCGTACGGCTTTCAAGAAGATTCTCAAACGTCTCTGCTTCATTCACGATTATTGATCGATTCTTGCCTCAATCTCTCTCTACAGTATTCCCGGGTACAGTATTCCTCCCCCTTCTGACTACGGTATTCTCGTATGGATCAATTGGTGTGATCGATAATCATCGCTTGTATTCACTCTTCTCCACTCGGGTTCCCCTCTTCTTTCTCACCAGTGTCAATTGTTATCCGTTCTCGTTTATTCCGTCTGCTTATAAACGCGAATCTTTATTTAAGAGATTTATTTTACATTGAAAAAACGAGATTACATCTCTAGAAGAACTACAAAGTAATTTACGACGTCAAAAGTTGCTACTAGTACTCTACAGCTAGCTCTTACTCTTACAATCTGGGATGTTTGCTAAATCAGAGGCTAAACAGTGAGAAAAAGAGGAGAATGGAGGGCGAAAACAATGGAGAGAGGAAGGAAGAAAAGTGAACTAATATCTGCTTATTTACTTATGGACATTATCCCCTGAGAGACGAGAGAAAAAGACAATAACAGAGCTATATCTGATGGAGGGAGAGGGAGATGGAAGTTACTCGGATGAAGGGACAAACTGGGATTAGAGGAAGAAGAAGAGGGATTGAGTAGGGATGATGAAAGATGAGACACTCTCTCAATCTCACACACTCTCTCGTGGAGTGGGATAGAGAGAGGAAGTCTGATCCACTCCCACGACTAGGGGTTAGATATCATTGATGGGGGTGGTCTATATGAGAGGGAGAGGGAACGGGACCCGGATATGGGAGGAATAATCGATCGATTGATAGGCAGTTATGGTGAGGGGATGGAAGGGAAGTGATAAGAAGGTGATTGAGAGTGATAAATTGTGTCGTTAGATCGAGTATTCCTATTCGCGAATAACCTACATTATTCGCGAATAGAATTATTTGATCTAGCAACACTAGTGATAAAGCACAATTGGGTTGGTAGTACAAGCATTGATGGAAACAAAGAGATACGCTGAAGCTGATACAGAGAAGCTATGAATACTATGCATGTAATTACAATTATGCGAAATAATACTACGAAAGCACATTGAGAGGACTAAACAGATCTACGATTACGGAATGAAAGGGAGGAAGATTAGAGATTACATGTACATTAGCGCATACTACAATCTAGTTTAGCGTGGGGCGAAATATGGACAGTTATGGAAAGTACGCGTTTAAAACAATACAAAGGAAAATGCCCGTGAAGGATTTGAAGCTTCAGTCAATGGAACTATTCTAGCCGCCTACATGGAGTGAGGGAGGGATACGTTAGGAGAATACCGTAGTCCCCTCTTCTTCTCCTCCCCAATCACCGATCTTGTCTGGTTGCCCACGACAGGGGCACCCATGCGGGAGTCGAATCGACCGAATCGATCAATCGAATGACGTCATTGAGTGCACACTCAACGTCCCCATTCACTACCTGCAGAAGCAATGTTTCACTCATCGCACATGGTTCCTGATTGGGCGATAATCATAGTCATGAATTCGTGTGCTGTTCAAAAGAACCAAACACATTTATCCGCCTCATGAATCTACGATAGCAGATCGTTCTAGCAGGTCCGTTCATAACATCTGCTGTTCCCTTAAGGACTCCCTCGCAGTGTTCACTCGTCTTCACATAAATTCAATCTCTCACCTCAGCATCAAAATACGCTCCATGGCTCTTCTCAATTGCTTGACTCTGCTCGATTATCGAATCGATCTCCGCCTCTGTGAAGGGACGGCCACGAGTGAGAGCAGCGGCAGAACGAGTGTTCTGAGACAGAGATGAGAGAAAGATCAGCAGAGGGTTACGGTAGTACTCGTGGTTACAGTAGATACTGTACCTAGCTGACAAGAATCGAAGGCTAGTAGTGAGTTACGGCAGCATCACCTCGCGGTTACGGAATCCCAACTAGATACTGTAACTAGCTGACCAACCAATCCCCGACTACGGTAGCCGACAGTAAACTCACAATGAAGTCCTTCTTGTTGGGAGGTCGTATGAATACGATAAATGGGATGAAGGGGGGCGATCGAAGGGCCTTCAGTGCCAGAGGATGAGGGGTGAGAAGAGGCATGCCCTGCACAAAGAGAGATGTTGCATCGTCACTATGCAATCTATACTCATTTATTTATTGTTTATTATCTCATGGAAGATTGCCAGCATGAGTCGGATTGCTGAGGGGCAGGAGAAGGATTATTATCTAATCTATCGTAATACCACTCTACAGTACCTTCTTTGCAGCGGAGTGAATGGCAGCGAGTGCGGTCCCGTACAGATTTCCCTTGAACTCTCCAAACTCCATCATTTCTCCCTTGGATATCATCTCTTCTAGTCGTGGTCGAGACACGAAGTGGTACTGCACTCCATTAGCCTCGTTCTCCCTGCAATTCACACTCAATTCAATTGTAGTCAGCCTTTTATAGTCATACTCACAAAGAAAAATGTCTCTGAGTTTGTACATGGACGATGTGGATTCCACGTGTCTAGACGGAGTGTTTGGAGCTCTAATTTCCGAGAGAATTCACGACAACGAAATACCCACTCTATATTTTTCCCACACTGTAAGATTAGAGATTCAAACTCTCCGTCTCGACATATCAAGGTTAAAGTTTTTTCTTTGAGAGCATTATGTTTCAACCAAAATCTTTATTCCCCCCCGCCCATGTCTGCCCCATCAGCGACCTCTTATTTTGTAGACTGACTAGACATCGAAATTTACACCGTCTCGGATTTCTGCATGATCTGTGATTGTGTCCCATAGACATTCCTCCTACCGCAATCTAAGATCGTTTGGTGTTCGGTGGTCGCGGAAAAAATGAGGTAGATAGCGAGAAGGGGATCTCCCCTACTCACACAGAAATAACAATAGGGGTTTGAATCTCCAATAATCCCAGAGCGCTTCTGAAACTCTAATTCGATTTATTTCTTGGCACGCTCTCTAACATTAGAGTTCCAAATTATTGTAATGGTCGTATCAAGAATAGAGTTACTTCTTTGCGCGCACTCAATCTACTTCATTTCTGGCACACTCTTATTCCATCTATGGCGTTCTTATTCTCACGGCATTCATTCTATTCCCATTGCAAGTATCTTCGTATCTTCCACCAAATGGGCAAGAAGTAACCAGGGAAGAAAGGAGTATGAATGATGAATGAGTCCAATTGCTATTGGCTCCTGAACGAGTAAGAGAGAATGACTGGCAAGTGACCAGAGAGGACTCACTCCCTCTAAGATGACGGCAAAATGGGAAAGAGAGAGAGAAAGAGGGAGGAATATTGGAAGGGACATTCGAGGGACTAGAGATGGGACGTCATCTCACTCACTCTCAAACGATGAGACCATCAATTAATAACCGGCTCCAAGTGTGTAGTTTAGCCACTACTGCATCTGTTCGGGAGGGAACAACTGATGCGAAGGTTACTGAACGTTTTGGAAATTCCGTTTAGGAACCCTCAAAATAATGTTATTTTCCAGAATGTGTTAGGATTTCTATTCCGAAAGGAACTTTCATTTACGAATTCGTAAAAGCAAGTTCGACAACGCATCATCACTTCTGCAAAAACTGCATGATTCCCTCCCTAATCCTCTTCACTCTTTGCTCTAAGTGCTCTCGAGCGTGCAGTTTTTGTCCCACTAGTGTATCGTAAACAACACAATTTGGAGTGGCTGTGCTCCGTGTAAATTGTATTTCCAACGCGCAGCTTCCGCGTGATAATCACCTGTCTAGCTGCACGCTGCATGTGGGCTAGTACTTTCTCAGAAAGATGAGAGGGAGGGGGACAGTGAACATAGACAAAATACACCTGTTCACTCTTTTTATACTGTATAAATTTAAAAATAATTTAAATATGAATATTTTTAAAAAAATACAGTACCTTTGTGTCCTCGTAGTGTGTGGTACTGTAGTGGAGAATCTGAAACAGACAACATAACAATAGTGACGAAATTTCTTTCTAAATTACATCTTATGACACAAACTCGTCTATTCATCATTTGTGCGCGCAAGTCTACAAGAAACATTCCTTTTCATCACTGACATTATGCGCTGCATTATCATAGTAATGGGCGCAGTGCAGACTAATTACAAGAAAAAGAGAAAGAGCGTGCAAATGAGCAAAAGGAGTAAATTAGTCTCAAATGTCGGATAAAGGTCTAATTATTCATCGCACTAATTTTACCGAATTCAGGATGAGAGATCGCGAGGAAAATATAAAATGTCACATTTTGTGGGGTCTAGCGCCACAAAGCATAGACTAGAATTTCCAAATTGGATTATTTTGTTTATGACAAGTAAGTTACTGCAAATCACAAGGCATGAAGTTTAGTTTGCCTTTACCACACTTTTTGACACCTCACAATGCGGTAGTTACCTCTTTGGATACAATGTGATTAGTCGTCTCTTCAGTTCATTTCTGCCCACTCCTGGAGTGCCAATGAGAAGAATTGGACGAGGATGGGGAAGAGAAGAGGGAGAGAGACGAATGATCGACTCGTATGGAATGTGATCGTCCATCTGAGATGGGGGAATGGTTAAACCGTCCACATATGATGTAGACCCTATCAATGCACCAAATTCTGAAGAAATCATTGCCAACACAAGCGCAAAATAGGCCAATTAAATCCGGATGCCACAAGATCTTTATCGGATTCACTTTCTTACGGGACTACACTTCTATAGCTCTTCACCAGACGGCATAAAATAGTATTAATTACTTAATTAGAGGATTTGAAATTGCACTGATAATTTTTAGTGATCAGACAACCGAAGATACACGATGCCCTCATCAATCAATCTCCCTATCAGTGACAGGACACATGTTCCTATCACTCGGATGACACTCGACAGGGAAGTGATCGACTTTGAGAAATTTCGTTGGGGCGACTACTTTCAGGTTTCACTACATGCTTTTAAAGACGGAAAGATCTATCAAAGTGCTCTCTGGTGTCCATTTCCATAATATTGTATAACAATCCTTTCGAAAAAAATACTTAGAACGTTCCCACTATGGCACTACCACTTTCAGGTTTCACTATATTCGTTTCAAGACGGCTAGTTTTGCCATATCGATATTTCTCCACGCACGACGTGAGCCATGCCCATAATATAATGCAACAGTATTTTCTCTCAACTACTCATAATGTTCCACTGACCTCTCTACTACTCTTGCTGGATAGACTCCGAATAGTTCCGAGTCCATCCATTTCTCTTCTCTTTCCCATCGTTCCTCCACTCTGTCTCTTCAGCATCAGAGTCTCCGATGGGAAGAGACCCACCGACTCGTGCACGTTACCTGCAACATACACTATTTAGAACACATTGCTCATAATTTAACTACCCTACACTATACCCCAATGCCAACTGCTAGAGTTTATCAGTCGAAAAGTTCGCTTTTCGAACTTTCCAACTCATTATTTTCGGAATATCCGTTTTTGCAATTCCGACTTTCGACAGATATAACCTATACTAACCATCTGAGAAGTATCCGTGACTTCCATACTCACCATTGGGTAGTGCATGCGTGCCAGCGAATGCTCCCCTCCCTATCCTCCTTCCCTGCCACCAGTATTCATCCCCACACATGAGCAACTCGATGATGTCTCCTCGAGTGAACGACACACTCGAATCGGAGCACGGATGAGATCGATCAGAGTGAGCATCGTAGTCGGTCTGCAATCACACAAGGGATACTGTACATATACCGTATCCCTCTAACTATGGAGATAGAAAACTATCAATCATTCTCTAGTGTCAGATCCATCGGACATCTAGTTTACTCTACTATTTTTTTCCATCGCTATCGTAATCGAATCGATACCCACCATCGCCCTGAGATGGATGTTGGATACGGTAGCATTCGCGGTGGGAGGATCGGCAGGGTGCATCTTGAGTGAGACACTACCGCATTCCATCTGAAAGCAGGATACTGTTCTAGGAAGGAATGAGAACGCGTCAACGATTTCCCTCTGTGACGCAAATTCAGTTTCCTTTTTCGTTATTCTGGCCCGGTCGGAATGCACTATGCGGACGTGAGGAATGAGAGAAACGAAAGCTTCATGAATAAGTAAAATAAATAAGACAGTACTCACATCGACGAGAAGATCGGCAATCTCAGCGGGGTCCATCTTCTGCACGTTGATAGAGTTCACCTGAAACGAGGAGGTTTAGGGATTCAACGTGGTTTGATGAATGAATGCATAGCAGAAAACAACGATGCATTCCCGTCAGAACACGTACAAAAAATCAACTGTGCAGAGACACGACAGTAGGTGGATTGTGTCCCACACACTCGTTAACCGATTACTTTCAGCCTAGTTCGTGTTCGGTCTGCACGAGATGGTAGCTATTAATGCAAATGATACAAATCAATAAATTATACAGTACCTCCAGAATGCGATCTCCCTCCTGAATGCATCCACTCTTCTCTGCGATGCTGTCCTTGAGAATGCGAGCGATCACCACTCTGTAGCAATAATTTAGTCATTTATCACAACATTCTTGATAGCAAACAAATCAGATAAGTATATTTTCGAATGGAAATTTGTAGCAAAGAACCACTAATGTTCTTTGATTATAGTAGGATAGCAACTATGGCTATCTCGCCTGGCCACTATGGCTATTTCGTATTTAGCCATAGTGGCTGTTTGACTTACATGGGAATGACCTCAACTCACATTTCCCGATCTTTATAAAATTTTTATGGTAGATTCAGCATACAATTCTAACCATGAAACTGTTTTCAAAAGTTGCGGAATGTTTTTTAAAATAATAGTTTTTAATTTTCATAATTTTATTAAAAAATAAAAAATAAATTATTTAAACATTTTACGGCAGCATTCGACTTCAAAAGTCGTAGACAGTATATCTCAATCGAGATATCCATTTTGGGTTTCTAATTTTGCTTATTTATTAATTATTTATTAATTTTGTTATGGATGACGAAATTTCAAAAAAACATTCCGCAACTTTTGAAAATAGTTTTTTGGTTAGAATTTTATGCTGAATCTACCATAAAAATTTTGAAAAGATCGGGAAATGTGAGTTCAGGTCATTCCCATGTTAGCCACTATTGCTATTTGATATATAATCAATCGTTGCGCGTTATTACAGTTTTTATTTTCTATTAATAATTTCTTTTTAAAATAAATATTTATTTTAATATTTTTATTTCTCGAATTTTTCATTATTATATCACTATACTTCTATTTTGCCAAATATTTTTTTATAAATTTAAATTTCTTTTCCGTAAGCGTTTTTTTAACTGTAAATCCACTGAGGTCAGCATACGGTAGAGCGATAAGTCAACGAAAGAGATATTGTGTGTTCTTCAATCTAATAGTAGGAGGTTTAATGCAATAGACATGATAAATTCGCAAATGGGACTGACTATGTACAATTCACCCTCCTGTTGAGATCAGCATATTTATTGCCGGAGAAATGGAGATCTTTCCCCGAAATATTCATTCGGAAATTAATCGGGAAAGTTCCCGATTTCATTAATCGGGAACTCTCCAGCGCGAGGGGGTTTCTATTGGTTGCGATGGGATCGAAATCCGGAAATTTAGAGAACTGTGAGATCACTGACCAAAAGGGAAGACTAAGAAAGTATTGGGAGCATACGTGCACTGTTGTATGGTCCAAAATTGGGTTGGGGTCGACTTGGCCAAACCCAAATTAGCCTATTCTAACTTGACCACCCGCACCGAAAACAAACGACCATAATCCATCTTACCATAACTGTCATGGTCCAAAATGGGGTTGTGGTTGAACAAACTCAAAACTTACCAAAATCAAGGTGTTCTATGGTTACGTATGTGCCGGGCTCCCACAGCGAAAGAAACTACCGTAATCCATTCAACCAAAAGTCTGTAATTAAGTAATTGACCATAGGCACGTTGCATGAGCTAGGCCTCGAGTAGTTATTGCTCGAACGGTTGACGGAAGCCCCGGTAAGATATTACCGGTACCGTAATCCATTATACAGTATCCCAAATCTTCAAATTTAACAAATCGATTCGGGATTTGTGTAAGTGGTAGACCTCGAATGCGCAATGTCTGAGGGGAATATCGCATTTCTTTTACAGTGTCCAGGCTAAAGTTACGGGGCTACAGTACGTCAAAAATATGCAATCGAGCAAACTTCGACAGGAATAGTTACAGATTTGTGTAGGAAGTAGACCTTGATTAGGCAATGCCATATGAGTATTCTGTTTCTCGATTACCGTATACGCGACTTCCGGAATGGGATTACAGTATTCCTTTTTTAAATTGAGCAAATCGGCTGCATGAGTAGAATCTCGAGTAGTCACTTCTCGTGTTTGGGGGGGGGAAGTAGTTAACTGTAGCTAGAGATACATTAACAGAGAAAGGTATACCCCCTAGGAAGTAACTACTTGAGGTTTACCTCAGGCAACGCACTTTGGGCCAATTTGCTCAATTTCATATTTTGAGATTACTGTAGAATGGATTACGGTACTGGTAATATCATGTCAGAACTACTCGAGTACTCTATACCGTCTGATCAATGACTACTCGAGGCCTAGCTAATGCAACAAATCCCGGCACGGAGGCTCATGGGGAGTGTAAAACAGTGTCATTGCAAACCTTTGCGCAGCGCGTGCTCCCCCGACCGAGCTGGGCGAACGCAAAGCTCAATTATTTAGAACCCGTCTGCCCGGGCAGTTACTCATTCAGTATCATAACGTATGATTTTTCAGTGTGCGATTTTTTAAAAGAAGAGATTAGGTCCTAACACGAAAACCCTCATTGCATCTACGTTTCATACGGTGCTTGCTTATTTAGTTACCGTCTTTGTTCATTTTTTCTTGCGGGGGAGTGGGGGTCTTGAGCCCCCCGTGGCCGGATCAATTTGCGCAATGTCATATTTTTGGGATGAGTTACGGTACCCTCGATATCGTAAGGGAAGGGGAAAAAGTTACCATATCCTACTTTGGGTTTGAGCAAGTCACCACAACACCCATTTTGGACCATCACCCCCTATGCATGGTACGGTGCCTGCCAAGAATTATCTTGGTAGGCTCCGTGCAAGCGAGGGCTCTGGACACCTATGCGTCGGATCCATCTCTTTTGCACAGTGTCCCTTGAAATCCTCGACCTCCCCCTTCCGAAAATTAATGATACTGCAATGCTGTGAACAGTGACCCCTCTCATTCTGGACTAGAGACTACCCTCATTCTCGACTAGGCCGGCCCGTCTAGTCGCTTTTTCTGCTTAGAAATGAAGACTAGGCAGAGACACTGTTCACAGCATAACTTGAATATCTTGACTGGGACACTGTTTTTGGGTGACGGCAATCCTCGTGAGCGATAATCTAACGAGGTCAAGATCGCACAACTGATCGCCACTCAATTTCGCATTTCGCATTACTGTAACTCCATCACCGAAGTCAGGGATACTGTAGAAGCACTACGGTACTCATATACGTTATTGCTTGCAAGAGGTCTACCTCCTACTTTTTGCCGAGCCTTCAACACACTTTTTTTCAGGGATGAACCGGAGATACGGTATTCTAGAATTGGTATAACCGTCAGGCAAAACATTACTCATGGTCCCTACATACCTGATGTTCCCCTTTTAGGGTGATTCCCAAGAATTACCTTGGAAATCAATTTAGCTGCAGGCTTGCACGATGCCTTCCAAGAAACCTAGTGGGAGGCACCGTGCAAGTCTGATTTGACATTTACGATTGGCTGTTTTCAGTTCCAGTATTATACTCATTTTTCTGGATGTAGGGCCTGGATCAGAGCATAAAACATAAAGTACGTAAGCACTCCGGTTTACGATGAACAATACCTTTTCTCATTCGTTGCTTACTTTTGAGATGAGATCTGTTCAATGTGGCCCATTATCCCTGGATTACGAACGCCATTGCGGGCGATGGGGTCAGTGCTAGTGGTTGTCACGATAGATAGGGATTGCGAAATTGTCTTAAAAAGGAAGTGTGTTAATATCTGAGTGCGATTATTTTGGAAAAAATAATTAAGTCAATTAAAAAAAATATAATAATAGGCCTTTCTCACAGGCCAAGTAGCCATCGTTGCTATGTGGATAGCCACAGTGGCTTTTCGATCAGCCATAATGGCTGTCTCTCCTCGTCTCAGAGCAAAGAAGCCACAGTGGCTGATCAAATAGCCACAGTGGCTTGTGAAGTAGCCACTGTGGCTACTGAAACAGCCACTGTGGCTACTGAAACAGCCACTGTTGCTACATGTATTTTTTTATACTATATTTTTTAAAACAGTAGATATTAATTTGTTTCAAACATATTTCGACATAATGAGTGGCGAGCAAAATTACTTTAATTTAGAAAGTATGACAATTGTTCACAACGTTTATTGCGGAAACAGAATACTGATTCACAGCCTGAAATTATGGGCAAATGAGAGAAAGCTGATGGTAAATTACGTATTGTAATTAAAAATACGTATCGTACTTAGTATATTTTTCGAATACACTTTGGTGCCACTAAAATGAGGTTCCTCACTCTCAATCAATCGATTGAGAGGGAGAGGTTTAATCGGGTATGACAGGAGTTGCCACGGCATTTTACAGGGGTTGTAGGAGAGAGGTAGGTCAAAAGAGAGTCATGGGAAGGGGTCAGCGAGAGAGGTGAGAAAGTGAGAGAACCTGTGTACTGGCATTTTGCCAATCCCCTGATTCTCTCGAAGGGAAATTACGAGAGCCGTTCAAACTACTTCCCGCCAAAACGCCGTGAGTTGGGTGCGGGAAACGAGAGTTCACCGAGAGTCGAGAGGTCGAATCATTTCTCCCGTCAGCTCTCGGCGAGAAACGGTCTCAAATTATTCGTGAGGAAAAACTCTCGGCCAGAGTTTCGTGAAATGAACCTTCACTTTGACTCTATCCTGTGAATGCTCGCGGTGTGATTAGTGTAATCGATATTTCCTGGATGATTAGCATACATGCCCGGGCCCCCGGAGAGCTTAGTAGGCACATTGATCTCGATCTCGAGTAAGCCTTACTCGGAGGGTGTCCAATGGATCCGGCCCTCTAGCTACCGGGGATACCGTATCCGAGAGTCAAACACCCTCTGATTGTGAGCAATGCCTACCCCAGATCCCGACGAATTCCACGTCAATATGTCCAATTTGATATTTTCGGTATACGATAGAATTGATTACGGTAATAGAGCACCCAGGAGTGTGCAGGGTCCATTTTATGGTGCTTGATCGAAGAGCCGCCTCGTATTCTTCATGGGAAGGATGCATTCCAGCAGGTGGTGGAGGTTGCTCCAGGCTGCCCAATCCAGACGGATTCGGAATTCCACTTCTTCGGAGGGGTCAAGGGGAAAGGAAATCTCTCCGCCGAGATACGTGGTAAATTCGTAGAATTTGGGCCCTTGAATGTCGAGGGTAATGGGGCGCGCGCGTCGTGGTGCATAGAAATACCCTACTTCTTTTTCGCTAGTAGCAATACAAATTTGCTGCGGCTGCACAAGCAAGAAGAATAGTTGCTGCATATGGGGGGGGGGGGTGCATCGGTCAGATTAATGGTTGCTGCAAATGCTGCAGCTTCCAGATATGGGGGTGTACCGGTCGGATGCGCAGTTGTTGCCGCTGCCGGATGTGGGGGGGTGCACCGGTAAGATGCATGGTTGCTGCAAATGCTGCAGCTTCCAGACATGGGGGTGTACCGGTCGGATGCGCAGTTGTTGCCGCTGCCGGATGTGGGGGTACACCGGTCAGATGCATGGTTGCTGCAGATGCTGCAGCTTCCAGATAAATGATTCGCAGCTGTAGGATGCATAAGGGTATTATAGGGGCTGCATGCGAGAAAATTCTGCAGATGTGCGAAGATCTAAGCCACCATCCGAAATTTTAATTGCTTCGATTAATTTACATTTTTAGACGTTCGATATTCTATAAAGTGCAAAGGCGTATTACTCATCCATAATAGAAGCCCATCCACAGTGAATATCATAACCGAGCACGGCAGTCTATAAATGGTGAAGAAGGGACCGTGAGGTAGAGTAGTGGTAGAGTCACTCCTGACCTAATCGATAAATGAGAGAAGGTAAGGAATGAGAGTGTCTGTGTGCTGGCACTCTGCCGCACGTCTCGAAGGCAGAAATGGGAAGAGCCCTTCAAAGTTGTGGCTCAAAACGCTCTGTCGGAGTATTCGTATTTCTCAGTAGCTAATCTGCCCTTGCTTGCTTTATTTACGCATAGATTGAAGAATGTTAAATTTTATGATTGATAAAGCATTCAATAAAATATAAATTATTTAAGGAAAATAATAATATTATCATTTTAAAAAAATAAAAGTAAAGAAAGTGACCCATTGATGGAACTACCGTAGTTAGGCGAAACAACCATAGTTGCTATCCTACTATGAATCGCTGAACATTCCTCCAAAGAACAGTTACACACATTGAACTCACTAGTACCCCTCAGGCACCCGTCGCAAATTGGGAAATATATTAATTGGAGCATTGAATAAACTACAGGTTTTAAAAATCGTGTTTGAACAATGTCCTTATCTCCCTCTTCTCTGACCTTCCTTTGTGATCCTTCTTGATCGTCACTCCAATTCCATTGCTCGTCTTCGTCTTCTTCACTAATTTCACAATCTTCACGGCGATTCCATCGTCGTCATCAACCTTAATTACAATATTTAATTAGATAAAAATAAAATTAATCTTCTTTGAAAAAAGTCCCCCTAGTTCTTCCACTCTCATCTCCTTTTCCGCTCGAAAAGAGTCTCGGAGGAAATTGTGAAATGCCTCTTTCAGTCCGGCAAAGAATCAATTTCATTTCACAAGAGTCTAGTGGACAAGAATACAAGTCGTTGAGAGAGAAGAAATGCTGAGAAATCTGAGACCGAGTAATACAAGAAGAGCTTACTTCGAATGGAACAGGAGGGAGTTCGGGTGAATAACGACCATTCGAGATCTCGTGTGTAGCCACCAGGGCACTCTGCAGAAAAACAGTCCGTGGATTTAACAATGTAAAAATAAGGAACCAAGAAGATAAAAAAATCGGTATTCTCTTTTTCTGAAATCAGATAAATATTGTTATCTACAATAAACGAAGAACACTGACCCTCTAATTCTATTTCGTATGCTAAGAAAGTGAAAGGTGGCGAGAATGCGGACAATTGAGTTTCAAATGGACATACCCTTATGTGAGGTCTGTTCAGTAAAGCGATGAGTTGTTGGACGGCGGCCGATATTCTCCCTGATGATTCCCACTCGTGGATGAAGGCATCGCATTGAACGAGGACGTCACTCGAACTGGAAGACACAGGGAATCAATCGAAGGAAGTGTTCCGTCTTTTCCGTTTGCATTTTTTTTATTTTTTCTCTTAGATCACAACATAAGCCTGCTTCCAATTATGTAGGTGTTTTCTCGCCTTAATTTAATTGTGTACATGGGATAAATTGAATTGAAACATAAATTTAACCAGCAAAGAAAAGTTAGCAGCACTACCTATTCTTCCCAATTAAGGTGAAGTAGAAATTTCTTATTCAACTCACTGATTCTCATTCCTCGCCTTCCTCATGAGATTGTGTATGACTTCAACATGGTTCACTTCATCCTCAATCATCCTTCTCGTTCCTCCATTTTCTTCGACTGAGGCTTCGATGATGAGATCGAGTGCCTGTCGGAACTCCTTCAAGGAGATTCCCTCTCCCATCGAGAGAGATAACAACGACCTGCAATTGATAAGAGATAAACGGCGGAAACGAGTGATAGAGAGACAAAACACACAGTGATTTATCACAGAGCGCGATTGTTAGGACTGAGTTGTGTGCGGCTGGCGTCTGTCGTTTGCCTAGCGCGCCGAGACTCTTTAGCGGACTTTAAAACCACGGCTTTGAGACCCCAATCTACGAGACTACTATGACTATGAGACTACATACTCGAGTTGCACACTCAGAGAGTAGCAGTTGCAAGTAGACATAGAATAAATACTAGTGTACACTGAAAATTCACAACATAGTGGAAAAATTTAATGTATAGCGCCCTAATATACATGCTAAAAGTTAGTTCACGAAATAATATAACAAAAATTACACTGAATTCACATTTGAAAGAGTGGAATATGACGAAAAACAATTCCTGAATGCCAACGGATTGTACACATAAAACAAAGTTGTTTGTATGGAGAGAAGTAACAGCTTATCTTCTATGGAATAAAGATACGATGAAGAAGCAATTGTGGTGGAAAAAGGATAAATTCAACATAACAAAGGAACAAAGAATCGATTTTACACAAACAGGAGCTGAAGTTAATAAACATGAGTTACAGTATATTTCAAAATTTTTGTTCCGGTAAAGACCTATTTTAATTCGAAATAATTTATAATTCATTGATTTTTATATTTTTCCTAGAATTTAAGAATTCGAAAATATTTAACATTTGTATATTCTCACAGCAACATGATCGGAGAGATAGACTTGCAAAATTTATACATGTTATCATCTTGGACGAAAACAGGAAACGCAAGAGCTTCGAAATTAGCGAAATATCACAAAATAAATGCGATTGTCGTGAGGAAGATAAGTGGGTGGAATACTATTCAATGCATGCCTCTTCGATAAATAACAATAAAGTTAGTGGTTAATTATTAATGGCTATAAAACTACACTGATAAACCGAGAGTTGATTCGTTCACTAGAATTGGAGGAGATCTCGTTATACGTTGATGGACTCTCACAATTGAGTCGTCACTCTCTGATCGTTGGCGGTCCTGCAAAAATCGGAGATGAATCGATGAAATGACAATCGATTACCGTACCCAAACGAGGAAGTCGACATTGCACAATTTCTCGTATTCGCTTTGGGAATCCGACTGGCAGACAACTGCAATGAGAAATCGATTGTTTTCGGTCAACATACTCGGAGTTAGATACAATAAATTATACAGTGCCACCTCCACCAGCGTGTGATTCTCTCACTTACCGTACTCTCATCTAGCTTGGCTACAGTAGACGCCGAGGGTGGCGGGATTCTCGATTTGAACAACTTGGAAGGAGTGTTAGTGGAAGCAGCAATAGGAGTAGCAGCAGCTACAGTATCCGTGGCAGGTGGAGGCGAGGGAGAGGCCGTGGTCTCGGACGGAATATCCTCCGACTCCTCCGAGGATACGGTACTCTCGCCTCCAGTCGAGGTCGACTACAACGAGAGATTTGTTAGAGAAAGAAGAGAAACGGAAGGAGAAGCAGCAGAATTAGATGAGTAACCCAAAGAAATAAAGCGAGAACTCAGAAGCATGTGGGAAACAAGAGAAGGAAGCGAGAACTGAGGAGAAAAACAGATCGGATTACGGTAATACTCACCAACACTGATTGATTACTGTACTTGGGAATGCGAGATTGGCTCAGTCTCGATTCAGTGTACATGGGAGATACTGGCTTCGTTTGTACTACGGGGATTCGAATTGTCTTCTCTGGCGGGGGAGAAGTTATCGTGGGGATCTGAAATCAATACATATCTAGGAGTTACAGTAAACCCAGAGGCGAAAAAAATATTTTGATGCGAAATTGCCCTGATCTTCACTATCAACAGCTATGCTATCAGAAAAAAAAATCTACAGTAATCCTCACCCTGGAGGCCGACTGCACTCCCACCGGGATAGTAGTCACGTGGGAGGGAGAGTCGAGACGTCGTGGTTCGCCTAAATGGGGATACTGTAGGCACAGTCATACTGTAAATACAATAATCAATCGATATCCACTCACTCGGCAGATTGGCAATGGGTGGAGTGGGCATGGGCATGGAGAACCTCGTCGGGACGGGCATTCTGGACTGCTGTGGGACTACGGTAGGAGGGGGTACGGTAGTCGATGATGAGGAGGGAGGAGAAGAGGAGAGCAGACGCTCCAGTCGAGATTCCGCTGCAGCAACCTACAAAAATATATCTATGTATATCTTCTCAAGACACAACTTTTCCTGTAACATATAGGTATTCCACTCTACTGTTTTGCATTGATTACAGATTTTGTCTCGTACATCCTTCTAAAACGTGTATTGTATTTCATTCTTTCACGTGCGCCCTTCATGAACAATTAATTCCTTCCCCCTCACCTTGGCAGAGTCATTCCCTCCTCCTCCTGTCATCTCTTGCCTACTCTGGCCGAGTGTGGTAGGTGGTGCATGGAGAGAGGCGACGATCTGCTGTCGAACCTCCGCACGACGATTCTCACGCTTGTTGAGGTGAGACTGGCGGGCACCGTATCTGGAAAAGGAAAATTGTCCAATAACTCTCTCAGAGATCCACTAAAGAGATGATTTCTTGATCGACAAGAACATATAAAGAAACAACAATGCACCTTGTGATCAGATAAAATCACCCCTATGATAAAATCAATAACTATGAATACCGTACCTCTGACTGGGTCTTCTCTCAAATGCGGATGCGGATCTTCTCGGTCGCTGTCCCTCTTTGTTCACTGTCTCGTACTCCGTTCGACCACTGAATTCATATTTTTACTTCTATTTTTTCTTGTAATGAGATGTAGTGTGAAATATATTAATTCTCGAAAAATATTTTAATTCTCGCAATCTCTCGGCTCCCAGTGATTTGAAATTCCTTTTTTTGAGTTTTTTTATTCAGAAAACTTTAGCTCTACTGGGAGCTCTAATGGGAGTATAAACATTGAATAAGACAGATAAATTATATTCGCCTCCAAATATTGATTCCTGAGCAGCATTTGTAACCAAAAAGAGGCTGTTACGAGTAAGATTTGCTGGAATTTAAAAAAAAGTGTAAATGTATTCTTACCGATATCTGAATGTGCTTCCCAATCGGAAAAGTTGGGATCGACTCTGGCGGGGAACACTGCGAACCTGAAAGATTAACTCGTTCATAAATAGTTTATTTTTGGATCATAAAATAAACCAAATCGTGGAAATAGTCGGCTTATCCAAGGCAGATCTCTCTTTTCAACCCAAAATCAATAACCACTAGCTATCAATAACCTTTAGTCGGAAGAATGAGTGCTGCTCGACAGCACATTTCCACAGATGCTTGCATGCTTTGGCAGAGACGAGAGAGAAGACGAATGTGTGCAACTGCACTTCTCCCATCTCAAAGAATATTCATATTTTTTTTTAAATTATAAAAAAAAATTTTCGAAACTATTTTCCTTGTGCTCTTCTGAGACAACGATGTTATTCTTGAATGAACGGATAAGTGGAAACAGTGAAGCATGAGATCGCGGGTGATTTTTATTAAAAAAAATTCCGAGACAATTGCATCTCGCCCATCTCAATAAATACGAATATTTATTTTTAAATAAATATGTTTTTTTCACCTAGTCTTCTCGACACATTTTAATTACGAGTAGAAAAAAAAGGAAAAATAGATGACAACAGTGAAGCATGAGATCACGGGCTATTTGCTATTTTTTTTCTGACCTTCCAAGATATTTCAAATCTAATTATTGATTTCTCACCGCCTGATCCGCCTCTTCCTCCACTACAAGGGTCAATTTCTTGGATCGGAAATCGAGTCTCTGTATCTTCTCCCAGAAGAAGAGACCAATCTTCTGCTGTCCATCGAATACGAGCATTCCTTGAGGAGTCAGACCCAGCGAGTAACTGCAAATGGAATTCTCATCTATATCTCTATTCATTCCATATTTACAAAACATCCCCGGTTCTCACAAACTATCTACGAATCACAATTTTTATGTAATTTTCGAATCCTGGTGACTCCGCGTTCCACCGGTATCACAAAACGTGTTCAGAGTGCTAGGAGCAATGAATGACGTTCAAGCTCAAGAAAATAAAAAAAATTAACAAAGAAAACAATAACTGACTGATTGCCATCCTTTCCCTCCACAATGTGCATGTCCACGCCGTACATCTCCAGCCACTTTGCAGCCTGCAAAATATCCATTTATTTCCTCTTTATACCGTATCCCAGATTCCTACCGAAGTAGTCTAATAATCAGCACATATCAGATAGCTAAATTCCTTATCAATTCTGCACAACACACGACAATTATATATGTAGGGTACTGTAAACGTTTCAATCAATCAATCGATACCTGTAGATAGTTCATCTCCGCCTGTGCGGGAGTCTGTCCCTTGCACTGTGAGTATCGCTCGCAGATCTCCTCCTCCATTGACTGCAATCGATTATTTAGTAATGAGCTACCATATCTTACAATGATTTCGGATAATCGATCAACCCTTTTTTTCACAAACAATGTTCCGGTATTGATGTTGTTGCAAGTCATACATGATATCGTCTTCAGTTCACAATCCGCACGATGGTCTACCTTACTCACCTCATCTTGTTCAGGATGAAATCGGAACTCGGATACGAATAGAGGAGTGTGCACAGCGGGATTGTAGTCGCCCAGTTCGGCTGAAATTAACAACAATCCGTACCACTTTTTTTTAGATGTCACCAGTGCGGTCACAAAATAAGAGAACAGAGAAAGTATTTTTTCTCCTGAAACTGTAGACTTTTTCTAGCAACATCACTGTTTCGTCTACTTATCATCTACAAGGAAATTCTGTTGGAAATGAAGTATAGTATGAACAGTCTTTAAAATCGCACATATAATTTCGATTTTTATACAGCAGTGCTTCTCACACCCGTTACATTCACGTTTCCGCTACTGTTTACATGCCAAATCTCTCACGTAACATCAGTGAATACTGGAAACCCTCTTTATTCTGACTAAACCCACACTGCTGTGCGAATGCATTACATTTTCTCACACCCGCCAGACTGACGTTTCCGCTACTGCTTACATGTCCCATCTCAAACATAACATCATTGAGTTTGGAATATCTTCGAAATTATAAATAATCACTGCAGTGCGAATGCATTCGCATTGCACTTTCTCACACCCGTCACAATCGCTACTGTTTACATATCTTATCTCTCACGTAACATCAGTGATACCTTGAAAATCCCAGTAATTCTGAATCAACTCACACTGCAATGCGAATGCAGCCAGATCGATGGCCGTCTTCCTCGCACACGTCAGCTTCCCCGCAGCGACGTCCTGTTTGATGTGCAGGAAGAACTGATATCTGTAAGAAGCAATCGTCAACTGACTTTTCATAGATCAATTTGAATCCATAGACGGAGGCGAATTTCCTACAAACATAGGGAAAAAATCAGAACTGTATGCAAACCTTGTCCCGTCACATTAACCTCTCTTGAAATAGCACTTATTCGTTATTATTCCCATTTGGGTCATAACCGTCTTCTTATTCTTTATTTTCCCACTATTGACTCTCTCTCTCTCTCTCTCTCTCTCTCTCGACTAAGTGATGGTTATTACTCAGTGGCGGGTCGAGAAGAATCACTCAATAGTAATGCGCATTTTCGGGGTTGCTCTCTCGTCGGTTAGAGAAGGCGAGAGAGTGTGGTAGAATGCGAGAGTGCAGACACGACTCTCACCTCGTTAGTTCCTCCCTTAGATTGCTTGGTTCAGAGGTGAAGAACTTGACTCTCAGTCTGAATGTGTAGGGAGGTCCGATGGGAACTTGCTTCGTCACTCGCTTCAGAGGATCCAACCAGTGCTGCAGTACATTATTATTTCATATTAATATTAAAATATTTTAATTGGTTGTAGTCTCCCAATTCGGATGGAATTCCACACCATCTCTTCAGCACCAAACTTTGAGACAATTAATAATGACATAATTTCAATAAATGTGTAGATATTATATTTTCAACAATTTCAGGAATATGAGAGTATTTTCCTAACATTCTTTGTCGATCCATTCAATACAAGTCTCTTTCACCCAACGCTCTACCCAAGATCTCCAGATCGTAAATTCATTCTGGCTCATTACTGCTCGGTGAACAAGTTTGACATGCGAAATGATGGTGGATCGAAGAGATGGAGAGGGAGAGAGAGAGAGAGAGAGAGAGAGAGAGAACGAAATGGGTAGAGGGGGTGAATTCTGATGGGAACACAAGGTCAGCCAGTGGATCCATACTGTCAATGTCATCGATCCGGGGCGGCGAGAGACAATGGGGATATTGGAGAGCGGAAAAGAAAAAAAGAACAAAAAATCCGTACTTACATGTACATGGTAGTGATCGGTGAACTGGAGTCCGAAGTATTCCCTCTCTTCAATATCGAGAGTGTACAACACTTGCTCGTACACCTCATCTGCCAGAGCTCGCTTCTGAAAAGATCAAAGATCAGCCCTCCTTTCCATAGTTCAAAGGGTATGCTCCAGGAAACATAAACTGCCAGCATTTTTACTTTTTGAAGTGACATTTCGAAAAATCAGACATTTAGGATCGCAAGGTCCGAAAATTTGAAAAAAATCAATTTACGTTTTCGATTATTCAGCAAAAAAATCGAAAAATAACAGAAAGCATTGTCGGCTTTTTGGTACACATTCTTCCGATCTATACTTCTTTTTCTCAGATCCACTCATTTGTCTTATTGAACACAAGGAACCGTTCGATGTTTCGCCGCGTTTCTTTGTGCCTTAGGCCGATTAATTCGATGTTCGGCAGGGGATCAAGGGAGGGGAAGAGAGAGAGAGGAGGAGGAGGAGGATGAAGGAATTATCCGATTGAATCACTCTTCCCTCTGTTGCTACCAGCTGATTTGCCTCCTCTTCCCCTTTTACTAATCTCGCTTTTTTGGTGGATCAAAAAAGAGGGAAAATGATCTCTCTCTCTCTCTCTCTCTTTCCACTTCTCTCAATGAGCGAACGTCCGATGGAATAACCCATTCGAAAGACTGAAAGAACTGCCGAGCATAATTGAGGTTATGTGAATAGAGCGAGACGAGCCAGATGGTTAATGAGGGAATCGGAGGTGAATGGGGAAGAGAGAGAGAGAGAGAGATCAGAGGGGATAGGCAAAATTATGGGGTGAGCGTAGGTCAAATGGAAGAGGAGTACACCCAAAACATGGTATGATTACGGTAGGATATAAAAGGACTCACCGATACAACAACGTTCAGATCCGTCCCATCGAGTAGAAGCACTTTGCAGCACACCTGCAATCGGTATTTCAATTTATACAGTGCTTCCCAGTTACAGTAATCGAAAGAAGTACAAATCATGAATCATAATAGGCCTGAATTGAGCTTAGAAGTGACTTCCTATGGGCTTAGTGTTGATAAGATGACGCCTTGTTGCCTATATCTACAGTACGTGTATGACTACTACAGTATACGGGACCCCGCTCGGGGGAGTACGGTACCTGTTTCTTTGTATCGATTCTGGGAACTCTCTGGGCGGAGGCTGATCTCTCCCTCTCCAGGTCCATGTTCCCGCGCGGTTTACGGAACCGAGATGAGAAGGTTCGGAAGAACGAAGCCATTCTTAATTAATTTTTTTTTAAATTAAAATATTTTCGAAAATATAAAAACAGGTACATACAAAATTAATTGGCGCCACGAGGAACATGTGATTCGCAAGGAGGCTAAGTGGTCGGGAGGTGGGAGGAGAAGGGAGGTGGTGAAAAGGCGGTAGAGAGAGGATGGGAGGTGGTGGGTTAGGGAGAGAGAGATGAGAGTAGAATCGACGATAAGAGAGTGAAAGTCTCGTCCACTACTCATACTCGCAACTGTGAGAATGTGGGGGAGGAAGAAGGTGAAAAGGAGGAGAAGAAGGAAGAGGAGGAGGGAGGAAGGAGGGAGAAGGGTAGATCCAAGCTGAGATACTAGATTAGTCGGAGTAGATCATGGATCGGAAGAGAGAGAAATGGATACTGTATCCTGTCGCACTCCTGAATGCACACCCTCCTCTTATGGGAGTCACGAAATGTGAATAAAGGAAAGCGAGAGAGAGAGAGAGAGAGAGAGAGAGAGAGAGACGGAGGTGGAAAGCAGCTGTGGTGCTTGCGAAAGAGATGGACAACGAGGGGATTCAGAGGGAGAAGACGAGAGAGTGCGTGAAATGGAGAGAGTGGAAGAGAAAGAGAACGGTATCGCATACTGTATCATGAATCAAAGGGAGCGTGGGAAAGCCGAAAGAGGGAGGGGGTTTATCACCTAGAGGGAAAAGAGATAGGAACATACCTTTGTGAGTTGGCCAATTGACAAAAAAAAACTACTTTGAAAGGCAAAATTTTAGCGAATATTTCTCTATGCCAGTCAATTTATTCGGTGTCCAGCGTTGCCGACAGCCGAAATTGTTTCAGGAATTTTCAAAATGCTATTCTCTGAATTTCATGCAAAATTTTGGTGGGAATGTGGATCTCCGCTGTGAAATTTTCTGGCATCTAGCTCAACATTGGTACCCAGGTGTGGAAGATAGGGCATACGGGTGAGAAGGTGGTCGACGACTGCCTGTTGATCTACCGCGCGAGGGGAACGGAAATGGGAGCTGGGCAGAGTTGGTGTCTGATTACTGAAGAAACGGGCACCGAAAGAGGAGCATCGATTGGGGGCAGATATAAAGTGGAGAGGATGAGGAGGAGGAGAGGGAAAGGTTGTTTGGTATCGGAAGGCTCAAGAGCAGATAGTCAAATATACGACGATTGATGGTAGTGATGATGGTCATAGAAGGTAGATTTGATGGAGGGGAAGAGGGAGAGAGGGGATGCAACAACATCCACGTCTCGATTCAGTGGCAAATGTGCAAACGAATTGCGAAAGAAGAGGAGAGACCGCGCGTTTTGAAATAAGTTATTGGGAGGGAACTCATAGGTCAGAGAGAGATGGACAGAGGAGGAGGAGAGGTAAGAGAGGGAGGAGGACGTTTGAGTGTTCGTCCTTCAATGGAGAGGGACGAAACAATATCGAGAGGAGTGATTGGAAGGGGGGAAACAGAGGGAGAAGAGGAACTGTGTAGTAGTGATACTTGAAAACTCGAGAAAGCAGAGTCACTTGAGACCCGAGAAACGAGAAACGACGGGGGAATACACACAAAAAGAGACGGGTGAGGATCATATGGACGGACAGGTGCCAGTAAGGAAGAGAGAGGGGGTCATGCACTAGAATTAATCAACCAGAGCAGGTCAGGATCGGTGGAGAGAGGAGAGAGAAGAGAAGAAGGAGAAGGGAGCCTGGAGCCATGAGCTGGCACTCACCCTCACTAGAGAGAGAGGGCAAACAAGGTAGGACGGTGACCTTTCCTGTCCAACCGCCGAGAGGCACGGAGCGGAATATCATTGCGGGCACACCGGCAAAACAACACGAGAAGAACTGGCGAATAATTGACAGATGGATCGAGTTTAGGCGGGAAATGCGCGCAGCGAGAAGCCCACATGTCAACTGAAACGACTCAGTTACATCTGGAGAGAGAAATTAAACGATCTGTACGGAAACTAAATCAATAAAGAAAATGAAAACTAGAGAAAAAACTCAAAACAAAGGGAAAATACCGAAAATGTATTTTTCAGTTTGTGATAGACCTAGATCAGCCTACTGTATCAATCAATACTGTTTTTTTCGTTCCGATATCCTGCGCATCTACTCTGAATAGCAGAGTCGCTGCGAGGACTTGCTTTTCGCAGCGCTTTTTTCAATACAACATTTCAATCTCGCTTTATGATAATTTCACACGATTATCATGATTTCCGGAGTGGCGGACTCGCCCGTCAGTCCAATCATATTAAACTTCCGCTCTTCAGGAGTACGGGAGAGAGGGGAGCGTCGTGCAGACGAGGAGTTAGGAAGGAGCAGCAGTCTCAGTCAGGTATTCCTTGTTTGACTAACCATAAACGAGAGAGAAAGCCTGCTACCAGTTGTGAGTCGCCACGTTGTGATAGAGTGTGGTAGGAGGGATGGTTATCTACTCACTAGATCGGAGCATGCAAGGCCATCTGATCCTTTGCCAGTTATTATGATCGATCGGAGTATCACTCCTCATTATTAGTTCTCTGTGATTTCCGGGACACCATGGGGTTTTAGTAGGTGTGCGGGATTATCGATTACGCGTGTATTTACTGCATTGATCGGAACGAAACAGCAAAGCAAGACAGTAGGGCGTAAGCCATACACAATAACGGGTGAAATGTGGTACCTAGGAATAGAACGCTGAGTGAAAATCTCATGGACTCGTATGAACAACGAAAAGGTGTTTGATTGGGGACTCATCGGTAGGAGCTGGTCACACTGTATGCATGCTCCGAACGACAATCTTCTTCTCTGTGAACTATTCTCTTGACAGTAAACACAAACCAAGAACCGGATATGACTAGAATGAGTGCGAGTGCCAGTCCACTGAGCAGAAGGGTTTCCTGGGAAAGGCAAACCGACGGGGGATCCGAGTTCTCGAATGATGCCGATACTGTAACAGCTGGAGTTAGATTAGGTCATATGATGGGTAATCACTCAAAGCTGCGGCGGGCGCCGCTTGTTGTGCATCGATCTGTATCACCGTCTTGAGTTGTAGTGTGCTCAGATTGCTATCGTCCTCTGTGATTTCATTCTGACGTCGTAGTCGATGTTTCTTTACTGTCTTTGGTATTAGAGTCGGAGCAGCCGAGCATTGCTGCAATAGAGATTCGTCCATCACTCTCTTCCCGGAAACGGCTCGTGTGTCTAGTCTGCCGTAGTGCAAAGTCAGAGATTGTCTAATTCGTATGCAAATGTGCTCTCATCAATTTCAATTTGTCCTTGTCAATTTCTCACCTGAAGTGGACACTGATGTATGCACGGCTTCGCTTGGCATTCAAAGTGAACGAACTGCGATGACGTGAACTGGAAGCCGTACATGTGGAGAAAGATGTGCTTCGGCCCGCCCGGAACCGGTTTTGAGATCATAACGGGAATGTCGATGGCACGAGACAGTCGAATGCCGCAACTGAAATAGAAGTAGTAACCGTAATCCCCATGGATACCGTAATCGTACCCGTTATCGTCGACGATGGGAATGGAGGCCTCGACAGAATTGGATCCATCGTGAGCCTTGCATGAATGCAGGAAGAAATCGTAGATCGCTGAAATGATGACGGCATCGAGAGCAATGATTCTGGTATGGATACTACCAGGACCGTTCGATCGAAGTTAAATTAACTGTGGGATTTTGATATTCGTAAAATGGAAGGTGCTGTAACTGTAAAAGTGAGAAACTTGAAAACTTCATAGAGTGGTCACGATTGAAAGATTGGCATAACGGCTGGCTAGAGTATTTGCCCGCGGGTATAATGGTTAAGGAGCGATCATTGTCTCACATGTATCTTTGAGTGCAGCATCTAGAGTGATTCTCTGTCCGACAGAAGCCCGAGAGACGGCTCGTCCCTCGATGCCGTGTCCCTCGAGGATCTGCATCGACAGCACGGGAGTACCTCCATTCCCACTCACCACACTCGAATCAACGTTCATCCCACTGAAGAGTGCAGATTTAATTATTTGTTTCATTCATTTTTTTTTCAAATTATTTATCACATATCGTTCAAAACCTCCAGAAAATTGTTCGGGGGTGATAGTGTATGATAATGAGAGTGCCCCTCTCACAGTATGCGTATCACTGGTGCACACTCTCACTCCTAACCTCCTTTTGGAGATTTTACCGGGCATTGATGCGATCTGGAGTTGGTTGGAATATGTTGCATTGCACCGTAATTTCGTACTCACCTAATATGAAGCGGCTTTCCACCGGGTAAACTGAGAGTGATATCTTGCGTTGTATATACACATTTCACAATTAGTGCTGCGAATCCTTGCACGATTATGCCTTGCACTGGAGATATTATGAGTTTTACACTCAGTTCTCCATTGGTCTGTAAGTGAGCGATCGAGAGAATTGGAAAGTGCGCACTTTTGTGTTGCGTCAACTGAGATACGCTCGCACTCAATTAAAAGGACCTATTATAGTGAAGAGAGAGAGGAGTAAGTGAGTCAAAGCAGTCGAAAAGAGGAAGGAGAGAGAGACGAAGGGAGATAAATAGCTTAGTTGCCCTTCTCGGAATGCTGCCATGCATGCAATTCTCGAAATGCAGCTTGTGCGTGAGGCAGTCTGGGTTCTATTGAAGAATGACCTCCTGGATGCCGCAGATTGTGGGATCAGAGGTGGGAATGGAGAGGGAGAGTCGAGATTGACCATCTCCCTTCCATCTGCATGCCTCCTTCTCGAAGGCTCGTTCAGTGAAGACTGAACCAGAGAAGGGACGGGAGAAGGAGAGAGACACGTCCATACTCGAACTACCGCATTGAACGTGTCGTTCTGCAAGAGAAGGCATGAGTTGGAGAGAGGAGAGAAGAAGGAAGGAGGAGACAGGTGATACCCGAGATGAGATCAGCTCGTATCTGAAAGGGACGAATTGGAGTGAGAAGAAGGGAGAGAACTCACTGGAGATGGAGAGAAGAGAAGAAGAAGGAGGAGAGATATCATGGGCAGCAGCTGCCTGCAATGTAGTGCTGTTAGATCAAATACTCGTATTTGCGAATAACAAAGCTTATTCGAGAATAATGCATTGTCAGTTGCGAGTAACCTTTGTTATTCGTGAATAGGATTATTCGATCTAACAACATTACTACAATGGAATGAGCAAGTTGGGGAAGGAGGAAGAGAAGGAGATGAGTGGAGTGATGGAGACAAGTGGACTGGAGACACGGGCAAGATCAGTGAGTAGGAGATGGAGTGGAGAGGAATGATGGTAGGAGGTGGATGGAGAGAGAGAGAGAGGAAAAGAGGTCGAGCCTCATTTCATCCCCATCTAATCCACCCCTTGTCTACTCCTTGCTCTCGCTCTTCATTCACTTGTTCATAATCAGAGCATGGCGAAGGGTGAAGAGAGTGCAGAGGAATGATGAGACAAGAGATGAACAACGAAGGCAATTCGAGAGTCAATTGAGAGAGAAGTTGAGAAGAGAAGAGACTGAGAAAGGACTGGATGCAGCGAGACACACGGGCATTGTGAAAAGTATGAGTGGAGGACAGGTCTCATCTCTCCCCTCTCTTTCCTCCCTCCTGTCCGTTCCCTGTCTGCGCTCCTTCTCCTCTCTATGTCAACCTCTTGTTACCTCAGGCATGTTGGTTGAGTGAGAGAGAGAGGGAGAGGGAGGCTGAGGGAGATTGACTGTATATACTCGACCTCACCCAATTACTCGTGAACAGTATAAATGGAGTCAAGGGCTATTGTATGCCCCGTCCCCTCCGTCCCTCGTGTCCCTCATGTGGGCACTATGAAGAATGAGATCAGTAACAATGGAAGAAGTTGAGATGAAACGGATAATCTCATTGGATCGATAGTCCCGTACGGTGTCCATATTCGTTATTTGATGTATGATGATGTTCGTTCAAATTTTTAATATAAATATAAAGTGCTTACAATTTTTAAGACTATTTAAAAACATACAGCGTTAATCCATTTAAAAATTAACCTATGTTGAGTAATGGGTTAATTAAATTTTATTTTTCTATCTTAAGCTCAAAAGCGGCGAGCTTTTCCTATCTCATCTTAATTTAAATGGTTCAGTCTCAATGTACTGCTATTGTGGCAGTCGTGAAATGGAGCGTTGCGGCCGCGTCGCGGTTCTTCCTTCTCGAACCGTTATAAACATTTTGCATCGGTTTTCTTGTATTTTTTGTCGAGTTTCCCAATTTGTGATTGTATTTGCGTTGTTTCTGGCCGTAAGAACCGTCTGTTCTACTCAAATTCTCTCCATATAATTAGGGTCATAGTGTAATTGCTGTAGTAATGGACAGATGTGCGCATGTTTCCATAGTAAATGTCGAGAAGGCTTGGGAATTGCAGGTGAAAGGACTGGCACGGAGTCAATTTATACTCATTCCCATCAGGAATCGAGAAGAAGCTGAGAATTCCCACCGTCTTCCACTCACAGCAATACGAAAAAGCAGCAAGGTTCACAATTTGCCGAGTTCTTTGACTTGCTAAAGCCGTTCGCCTCGTTTTTGCGTGTGACTCGGGAGTTTTCAGCAATGCCTGGAGGGAGTTCGGATGGCGTGATAACGAGTTCCCCGCCAGTCTTCCGTCCTCATCTAATTCAGGTTATAATTTGTCGTATCTTCATTGAGAACTGAACGCAATCTTGACTTGTCTTGACTGAATTAGTTGGGAATAACGAAGTTGACTCTCGCCATATATCGAGCACTCGCAACATTTCCTGTAGGGAAGAAGCGACGAGAGGATTGGAATTCCCATTGATTTCCAGCTGATTCACGCATATTTTGACACAGAAAAGAGACACACGACAAGTGATGAGTAGCGGAAGAGCATTTGGTGTTGTTCTATGTGCAGTTAAGCTGATTCAGGCGTCGTAATTTGTCACTAATAAATAGTGTATTTTAGTCTCCGATGGAGCCGTCTCCATCGTCGTCAACCCCGAGAGAGTGCTCTCAACTGACGAATCTCGTCAAGGTCTACTCGGAATCACGAGAATCGCTGTCGAGTGACGAGTTGATCAGCCACGAGGTTAGTTTTATTCTTCTCCTAATCTTCGTGTTGATACTGTTTAAGTATGTCACAAGTGTCAGAGTAAAGGAGCAATGGTCTCATTGCGAATGTGGAGTGAATGATGTTCGTTGAGGCTCGACTGATCCGATTGGTGGCCACAATGATCAGAGAGGAGATTGGAGGAGAACGGGAGCTCAGTCTGTGGTTGTCACTCATGGGAATCAGTGAGAAGGCATGCAGTGATATGAGGGAGATGAACAGCGTCAATGATCTACACTCACTCATCCATATCGATGCTACCCAGGTCAGTAGAGTAATGTTATCTGACATTATCGTTCATGGATACTTCCTTGAAAATGGTTGTTTTATTCATATTTATATAAATTCACCTTTCACCTCAGTATTGTAGGTCACAGTATTTCATAATATGCTTACTTTCATCTCCCTATTCACGGTATCTATTGAATTAGGAAGCCCTAGTATTCTGTGGTCACTTTATTCCCCCTGTCTTTTCTCTCTCCTCCCATTCCATCTACCTCTCCCTCCCCCCTCTCTCTCTCTCTTCCTTCCTCTTCTTCTCAGTTCCTATCCCATCTCTCTCGTCTCTTAGTCCTTCGTGAGTCGAATGAAGACTCTTTTCTCATTTCATTCTTCCCCTCATTCTCATTGTTTCATCCACCTATTTCCCTTACTTCTTACCCTTCATCTTGCTAAGTCCCCTCTAAATGGTACAACACGTCAGTACTCTCGATTGCTAGGAAGCAGCAGTCCGTTCCTAGGAAATGACTCTCTTCCACTCCATTTCACTCTTTTTCTTGCCCCTCTCTTCTCATCGTTTTAAAGTTCGTCCGCATTATTGATCTCAAATCGAGTGTGAATCGGAGTCGTTTTCAGATGGAAGAAATCTGCCGTAGACTGGGATTGAATGAAGAGACGAAGCGACGAGTGGCGAGGAGTACGAACAAGATACGGAGATTACTCCAATCAGATCAAGGTTAGTCTAGGACTGCCGCAAATGGGGGAGATGCTCTTGAGAGTGATAAGGGACTAATAATGGATGATTATATAGTGCACGTAATCCATTATCGTGTGCGTGTCTATCCATCCATTCGTGCGTCAGTCAGACAGCGACAGAGAAAGAGAGGAGAGATAGCCTTTGTTTCGAATAACGCAGTCTGTGTTTACTTGGTCGTCTCCATCTCTCACTGATTCTCACTCTGTTGATGGGGAGAAGATTATATGAGTGATGGAAGAAGTGCAGTGAACAGGAGGATATGAAATACAAGAAAGAGTAGGAGAAGACAACAACCCTTGTTCCATTCCTCCTCCCCATCTATCTCTGTTCTCTCTCATACCTTCTCCCTCTCTCTCTTCTTGCTATCGTCTACTCGCTATTCTCTCCCCATATCTCAACTCACTCCTCTCATCCTCTCGTACTTTTCTCATCTCCATCATCCAATCACTATGGATTAGAGTGCCCCCGATGGAGGGCTGTGTTTATCTACGTTGTCGTCCCTGTTAGCACTCTTTCTCCATCTCTCTCTCTCTCTCTCTCTCTCTCTCTCTCTCTTTCCCTCTCTGCCCATCCAGATTGCCCTCGTCGTTCGTTGTCTGCTAATCCCGTAGATTCGTGTATGTGATGATGTTGAATAAAATGGTAGTAGATCCGGATAGGGAAGTGAGAGGGGGGATTCATAATCGGGGGATGGGGGTCGGGTATGAGTTGATCTCCTCGGCGCGTTGAGAGAGAGTGTGTAATCAATTGGTCGTCTCTTTTCGCTCCGCTTTTCTCTATGTTTTCACTGTTCTCTAGTAGTTTGAGTGGTTGGCAGCGTGGTATGAAGAGGAGTGAGGAGTGATGGGGACAAGTTGGTTTGCCGTCGTCTCTCTCCCATCAATCTTGATGATCTACCGTACCCCTTGCTTCTGCAGGTCAATCGTCATCAGCCCAGCAACCGATCGATATCAGGGACGATCAATTGTCATGGAGTATAGCGTCTCCGAGTGCTGGTGAGTCTAACCTCTCACTATCTCTTCCCTTATGCATCTCTTCTGTTCCATCCTCTTCCTTCTCTAGAATCTAGCGCCCGTTTCTCACTTAGCACTATTACTTGCTGACGTCAATCTCTAATTTCAATTGTATTCCATCGAATCTGGGGCTCCATTTCCCCTCTTCTCCTCTCATTCTCTCTCCTTCATTCCTCATTCCCCTCTTCTAATCTGGATTCCTCTCAGAATCATCGTCGACCTCTGCAGCTAAGCCACTTGCTGCAGTGCCGGGTAGAGCACGAGCAGTCGAGTGAGTCTCCCCCCCCCCTTCCCCCTGATTCCCTTCCAAACAGTGTACCTCTTCTCCCCTCCCTTCCTGCATGTACTCCCTCTTCTCTTTCTTCTCTCCTCTCTTTCGCATTGCAACACACACAGCATCATCACATGTGATGGAGTGCCCGTTCGTGTTTCTGTATCACACGACGTCTCTAGTGTGTATCCGATAGGAGGAGAGAAGGAGGGGCGAGGAGTGAGAACGAGAGAGTCAAGTTCTCTTTGGTTGATCCACCCCTCTCTTCACTCTCGACCCTTGCTCTGATCTGTGTAGGCAGCAAAAAGCGGCAGAATTGATGGCTGCAGTGTCTTTCGATTCCGATCTTGCGACCCCCTTCGTCCCAATCACCTCTCTTATCACTAAACTCTCCCTCGTATTATCACTCCCCCTCTCTCAGCCCCCGCAATAGCCCTCCGCCCTATTCAGATCCACACCGACCACGTCAGCAAGCATGGCCAAGGTGGCCTTCATGAAACCGTCGTCATCGAGGTACACATTGTCTTGCCGTCATTAGGAAACCTCGAAAATATTATGGCACCGTGTCATTTTCGGCGGGTCAGATGCACTCGTGTAGTATGCCCTTTAGGGAGGGGGAAGTCGGTGATGGGACGATAAATTACTCAAGTGATGATTGGAGAGTAGGCAGTAATCACACTTCACTCTCGTCTCTTTTTCTTTTTCGTCTCCCACTCTCTTCATTCCAGTTTTCACACTGTTGATTCCTGTCGCACGATGTAAATGCAGATGCACACAAAAAGGGCCGATTTTTAGTGAAGATAGGCTAGACATGGGGAAAGAAACCATGGGTCTTGCGATGACTAACCAATTATCGCGGAACCGAACTCGAAAAAAATTTTTGCACGTGATGATTAGTAATTTATTAGTGAGACAAAGAAAAAAACATTATGAATCATCATATTTTGATACGAAATCAGATAATAAAAAGGCAATAATTGATGTTGAGATGCACGTCAACGTCGTCTGGTCTGGCGTCGTCGACTCTCTGTCCTCCGTCTCCATTGAATCTGACTACGACGACGGCGACGGCTGCCTCTCCTGGAGCAGTTCCCACTGGAAGACAGAGGGGAATCACACAGAGCACTACCATGCACTTTGGTGAGAAGGATGTTTGGTATCCATTCATCATTGAGAGACCATTGAACCAGACGGGAGTATTGAAACAGATAGAAAATCGATTCATTTTTTGAGATCTAATTTTTGAAAAGTGGTGTACGAATAAGTTAAAACTCGATTTATTTTTGGGATAGAATTTTACGGAAGGAACATAGAAATAAATAATTTTTTTTAAATATCAGTTTACCATAAGGGTATAAAAAAAAGAGTGTTCATAGTTTCCGGAAAAGATTACACGTGTTAAAAAAACGCCCTTCATATTTTGACAGTGTTGGGAGATACATACCCTCGCCGAATACCCGGTGTTTTTTTCACCTCATGCATCTCACAAATCAAATTAGACGAGAGATTCGTGGTGATGATGACGATGAGTCATGGAAGGGCTAAGTATAGTGAGAGAAGAGAGAGGGAGGGAGAGAAATATGGGTTTGCGTCAAAAAGAGAGAGGCCAAAGGTGGAACTGGCACATATATACACGTAGTTGTTGGGATTTTGATGGTCTGGTCAAAGAACGGGCGAAATAATGGAAGAAGTGGATTGGAGAGTGGAAGGGGAGAGAGAGCACTCTGGATCTAATCCTCCAAATTGGATCTGAGTTCTCTCTCGTTCCTCTCCTCTCTCCTCTCCTCGTCTTCTTCCAATCTCAACTCAATTGTATTCTGCAGGTGCGAGTGGTACTCGATCTCCGAAAGCGTCCCGATTCCACCACGAGATACCCCATGTGTGGGTGAGGAAGAGCACCTTCAGGTGATTACAGAGTTAATTAATTAGACACAAGTTAATTATAAATGGAATAATAATAATAATAATAATAACAGCTGATTTATTCTTTTGTATGACCATGAAAAATTTGATGGCCTCATCCCTATCGTCTCGTTTCTTGGCCATGCAAAAGAAGAAATCAGTAACGTATCACCATGAATCAGTGCATCTAATAATAGCAGCTACATCAGCATGTTATCCAGTTGGAAGAGCATATCATATCACATTCGTAGGATCACTTCCAATATCGGGTATCCTTGTTTTCGAATGACTTCTGTCCGTTTTGACGTGTCCGAACTGACGCAAAAGCGCGCAAAAAAGTGGGGGGGGGGGTGATAGGAAATTGAGAGAAGTTGAAATATCCGCAGACTGGAGAGGAAGATTGTGGAGATTTGTAGGAGGCGAATGGAGAGGAGGTTGTAGTCGACAGACGTTGTTGGTAGAGATATGAGAGATGACTAGACTGTGGTCTGCTGAGATTAGAATGTTGTCGAGTCTATTGGAGACGTGAGATAGACCACGTCTGGAAGGGATGACTGGCTTGTAAACGGAATGACGATGAGAGAGGCCAATGAGAGGGATGAGCGGATTGAGAGAGAAGAAGAAGAAGAAGAAGAAATAGAGGAAGTGAATGAGAGATGTATGATATGGGTGGAATAGCAATGATTGTGGGAGAATACCTGTATATGTATTATACAATTTGTATAATGGAGAGATGAGCTATCGTAATATTCATAATTGCAGTTATCGATTGACAGAGCATCTGTGTGCTCTCTGCCAGCGACCACTCGGCTTCGGATTCCTCAACTCGTGGGAGAAGTGCAAGAGTTGCAAAATGAAGGTTGGTTAGCTTTCTTTTTATAAAAAAACTGGAATCGCAATATTATTTATCACCACATCCACATTATTTAAAATAGGCTTGAAACGAGAAATTCCTTGATGCTATGTTGCCGACTTGTTTATATTGAGAGTAAATGTCACCGCTGTTTTCATAGTTGTTTCTATCATAGTCATAGTTTGACTGTTACATCAGCGTTTCATAAACATATCTTTACGATAGGTGTATTTCATAAGACAATTCATCGTCTCTACTCTTCAGAATTATAATAATAACTGAAATTGAATGAATTGGCTGTTGAGGTGCACACTCACTGCAAGTCTCACACGGGGAACACTTGTGGACTCACGCAGAACCATCTACGATCACTCTTTGACACACTCGTTCAGAATGGAAATGCGGTGAGTACGGTACAGAAGGGAAGATTACGGTAGACGGCGAGATCGAATCACCATCTGCACACTGTTAATCCAAACCTAATTAGTGGGTGTTCTCTCATCTGGCGGAAACGAAGGACATGCAAATCCCAGCCTCTGTATTGGCAAAGTACATGCTAATCCGCTCGCTAATTGTTTAGCATACGGTATTACGTGCAAACTGCGATTGATTTACATGCGATTAGTGTTCGGTAGAGAGGCAACAGGCTAGATTTGTCCTTGGTATCTCCCGTTTCGCCCTCTAATGGATCCTCTTCCCAACCTCCAACCACAGGTTTCATTGGTTATTCTTTTCTGCGTAATTAGGTACCCGCGAGTTTTAGTTGTAACTGCAAGTAGCCTTTTAATTTTTTTCTGCGCCAGAAAATTGTATGAATTCTAAAATAGCTAATATTATTTCAATTATTAATATTACTATTACTCGTAATTCAGGGTAACTGGGACATGGGTCCTCAGTCAGCGAATGTGATGGCAGCTAGTCGATCTCTGCACGAGCCGGCCTTCCAATATCCCGACAACGCTGCTATCCTCGATTCTTCCTCCTCTACCAATAGTTCCACCCCATCCACACCTGCCATGGCTAATGGTGAGAGATTGCATGACTATTATTAACGGGCGTTTGCTACTTCCCTTGTGTTGGCATGGATCATACATGTATGGCACGACTGCGAAGAAAATTGCATAGTGTTGACGTAATCTCTTCATCTCTTTCCAGCGGGTGGCGCTCTCCACTCTCCGTTCGGCCCTGGGATGTGTCGGTCGGCAGTGGCCTCTGATCGATCCAAGTTCTTCACCTTCCCCGATTCCGTCCCCGAAGTGCCCGATATCGTCCTCCACGCATCCACGTGAGTACAGGAGATTATCGATTGACTAAGTTAGAGTGATGGTCAACGTTAGTAGCATTATGTTGTATAAATCTTAACACACGACTTTGATGAACCAGGCGACTTTGGGATACATGATTGGCATTACGATTTTAGCGTAGATGCGTTGGCAGTTTGCGTGAGTGGGGTTCGATATTTTTTAAAAAAAGTTTAAAAATTAATAATTGTCTTTGAGTGACGACAGTACCGAAGATCGTGGTCGGAGTTCGAGTGGAGTATCGATTGCTCTTACTGGATCTCAAGACTCGCAGAGTACGATAAAGCAGTCGACGGCCGATGATGCACTAGGATTGGATAGTCAGGGATCGAATGTGAGTGACTGTTGCATAGTCATGATGCAATGACTAGCATTGATTATGACACGAGTAAAATTGTTTGTTTTCTCAAATAGCCTAGTTTTGACGTCACCGTGATAGTGAACGAGTTGTTTGTTTGAACATACTACTGGCGAGTATTTGTCAAATCGGAAGAAGAAGAAGTAGTTGAAAGTTGGTTGAGTGGTTGGAAGAGTGAGGAACGGGAGAAGAAGAAAAGAGACATTCTCACGTGTTTCCAGTGGAAAGGGAACTCAATATTGATGAGAGGAGTGATCTACCATGTGCTTGAAATGTAGTCATACCTGTGCGAGATGGTCAATTGAGTGAAATAAAAATACTTTAAACCATACGTCTCCCCGCGATTTATGAGGGGTTACAGGTAAAATTCAATATAAAAATGTAAGAATACTGTAGTGAGTTAATGATTGATTTTCAGGGCGATGGATCGGTATCGGCCGAGCTCTCTCCCGGTGGACACACGTGGGATAGGAACAAGTGGAATATGAGCACGATTAGAGGCGCCAGTGGACAGGTCAGATGCGTGTTTCACGTTGCTTTGAAAGCTGAGTTGAGAGTTCTGCGATTGGTGAATTGCTACCACAGAGATGACATTCTCAGATATCTACTTGTTTTAGGTTGCGGTTTACCTGTGGATTGCCGAATTGTTAGATTTTTGATAGTGTAGTTATTTCCCGTTTTGTATTTCTAAATATCAAAGATGTGAATTGCAGAGTAGCTGGTCAGAGGTGACGATCCCATTGAGCAAGATCGAATTCAAGAGGAACAAGTTGATAGGCAAGGGACGATTCGGATCGGTGAGTTGACGCTCAGACGTGTTTCATAGTCAGATGTATTTTTCTGTTATCATTGCATCTTCCAATTCCTCTTTGCAACATGAAAGGAAGACTATCAAGGTCTCTCTCAGCATATTCGATTATATTCAATTGCCCTCTTCTCCTCAGGTTGTTCGTGGATACCATTTCGGAGACGTCGCTGTCAAATTCCTCAATATGGATCACGTCGCTGACGAAGATCGATTGGAGCACTTCAAGGCAGAGGTCGCATCGTTCAAGGTATACATACTATTATTATTATTATTTATCACCATTATTTATTCTTATTTTTTCTAATGAATTAATGGATGAGATATCATTTTTGTGTTTGCATTGATACTTTAATGCAAAGTTGAAACATGAAATTTACTGGCGTGCAGAGAATAAATAGTTGCTGATTGCACGATGATTGATGGATGGTTGGTTGCAGAATACTCGACACGACAACATTGTGTTGTGTCTCGGGTACTGCCTGGATCACTCGAGTCTCGGAATTGTAATGGGACTGTGCAAGGTGAGTACGTGTTCCTCACTCGAGTTATACAATACCGGAAGTGGGCAATGGGCTGACGTGCATGAATTCTCTAGATCACTTCCGTACATTTATAACTTGATTATTAATCCACTTGTTTGCCTCTTGTCGAACAACGAAATTCAGACTAAGAAGAGATCGGCATGAGCTTTCCTGAAAGCATGAGTTTGATATAGATTGTGATTGTTTGATTGTCTTGCTGCAGGGTCGTACCCTTCACTCGATGCTACACGGCTCGAACGCAGAGCGAGTGGAGATGGCGTCGGCCATTCGATACGCCACTGAGATATGCCAGGGAGTGTCGTATCTACACCAGAAGAAGATCATCCATCGAGATCTACGCACCAAGAATATATTCATTGAGAGCAAGCAGAGGGTGAGATTACCGTACCAATGAGATAGTGGGCGAAATGAGGAGAGTGCCGTGACGGCACTCTCCTGGCACTGCCGTCGATCGACAACTGAGTTTATTGTTGCAGGCGGTTATCACCGACCTCGGACTCTTCTCCATGCAGCGACTGCGCTACCCGGAGAGGTGAGTGGTATTGGATGGATTACGGTAGTTGTTAGGATATTACGGTATCTCATCGATTAATTACAGGAACCACTCGATGGTGGTGCCCAAGCACTGGCTGGCGTATCTGGCACCAGAGTTGATTCGAGAAATCGCCGGAGACTTCAGAGAACTCTCGTTCAGTCAACAATCGGATGTGTTCGCATTCGGGTGAGTGAAGGGGGATTATTGATTGAACGGTAGATTCAAACCATGAAGGCTTATCGATATTTTGACAGTGCAAACGATTTGAATATGAAATAATTCAATTTCCTTTGAAACAAGTTTTTTTCCAACGGACTTTTTATTTGATTATTTTCATGATTTCAGTACAATCTGGTACGAGTTGATCACATCGTCGATTCCCTTCGACTCCAATCATCCAGACTTCATTATTTATTCTGTCGGCAAGGGAGTCACCGCACCCTTGCACAATGTTGCCACCGTCAGAGAAGTCAAGGTACGGTAGGGTATCTCAGTGGGAATAGGGTCGAAACAGTTTGCGATGGCGGGCACGTATTTAGTATGGTAGGCCATGAACTTATTGCAACGTAGTTAGTTTGGCGATGTAGCTGTGGAATACTCGTGACACCGTATCCCGCATCGCATTGTATCTTTGGTTGCAGGACATTCTAATGCGTTGCTGGTCGTTCAATGCTTCGGATCGTCCGTCATTCCTTGCTTGCAATACACTATTGAATAATTTGCCGAAGAAGCGACTCGATCGATCGCCCTCTTATCCCATGGTCCGATCGTATGAGAGCATATTTTAGACCCCTCCCCCTCCCCCTCCACCAACCCTGATCCCTTCCCCCCAGTAGAAGCTCCCGATTAGTTGCAGTCCCCACCAGCAGTACACAACCCTTGACATAACAGTAGTCTCATACCGTAGTCCGTAGTGATCTACCACTCTCCTATTCTTACCGTAATCCCTCCATGTGTTCCATGTACGCCGCCCGATTATGCCTCCATTGTACAACCACTCATATTCAGTTTACAGTCTCATTTCATTTGCGTTATAATTAGAAATTAGCCAATCAAATCCCTTTCACATACCGAATTACATTAATCAGATCCTCATATTTACCAATTTCCCTAATTCATCCATGTTAATCAGTTGACACTCTCTCTAGCCATACAAACTATGTACCATCAATCTTTTATCAATTCACAAGTCCTAATCACTTTAATCATCAATCTTTTCTTTGATCTTTCTAATAGTTGTGCCTGAAAAGCTCCCCGTGGTCTGTTACATGGAAAAATACTTTGTGTAAATACCCCATCTAATTGGCTAGTCGCTTGTATTTATTCTATCGACTTGTTCTACAGTAATCTCCTCATATCGATTTCATCACTGCATAACCGTCCCCCGATTTCCCCTCTCCATTTATTCATTCCCTCCTTCGTGTCTTGTAATCGATGATCTACGGTGCTTCATCTCCCCAAACCCGTTCCCCCGTTTTCCCCCCGACCTACCGAACTCCTACAGTAGTCAGCCCTTCGCTCTATTTGACCTACCGTACCCTATTTCCCTTTCTCCATCTCTCAGTCTTGTCTCCAATCTCTACTCCAAGACACATGGTCAACATCTTTCAGACATGACATGATCCTTCCTCCCTCTGTCCATTCCTTGATCTACCCCACTCCTACCGTACCCCCCACCATTTTATAGCCAATCTTGTACCACACGAGTGCACACCGCAATCTCTTCTATCTTTCCTTACCGTACATTTAGTCAGTGGTCCTCTTGAGATATCGATTTTATTGATTGCCTCCTCTTCTTTTTTATATCCAGACATAGTCTTACCGTATCCGATTACAGTAATCCGAGTGCCACCCCCGATCTTTCCACTCTCTCCTTCCTCTCCCCTCTTTTCCTTCCTGTCCCATCCCTGTTCATCACGAGGCTCATTTCTACACGCGCTTGAATTATCCCGTTTTATCACACGCTCTTTTCTTTCCATGTTCACTAATAATAATGGAGTAAAAAGATTTCTAATCATTGTAGTTGTGCTGAAAGACTTGGAAGAGTTGCAATTAAACCTCTGGTGATATCTGTATTACGGTAGTTGAGATGGTATTGATGAAAGTTGCCACATCATTCCACATCCGGTCGTACTTCCAGAATGGGGACAGGAACGTCAACATGTGAAATGTTTTCGACTTTTCCACACTCTGGCTCCTGTTACCTTTTTGGGTATTTGGAATCATGTGTTATGAGAAGAAGTGACTTCAGATGGCGGGTAGATCGAGTTCCTCCCTTCCTCTCCTCATTCGTTCCTTCTCCTCTCGTCCTCTCTCCAATGCGACTCTTCCCACTATTCAAGCTGCAGTCGGGCACATTCCACAGAAGTTGAAGACGAATGGAATCGAGCCGAATAGAAGGGCACGACTTGAGGTGAGAAGAATAGTTGAAATTCCTGTCAATCATTGGAGCAGCCCTATTTTCGCACACTCTTTCGTCAATTCGCCGGCTTAGACACTATGCGAAATGGAGAGATCTGATCCAATTACTTACCCGAATTCGAAATCCGAAGAAATTATTTTCAAAATCTAGTGTGAAAGGGGGATGTTGCGGATGTTCAAGAGCCCCCTAATTACATTTGAAAGTGGATTGTAGTGCGTTCAAAATTATTTAAAAAATAACATTGAACCCGCTAGTTCGGAATTTCACAGTATCATTTTGCGCGAAAACTTCCCAGCGTATTTGATAGCTCTCACGCACCGTGTGCTTTTGAAAAAAAAAAATGAAACAATCGATATCAGGTTCTTCGCAAGATTGTGACTCGAATGGTGCGAGAGGAACGAGCGGAGCTGCAGTGGAATAGAGCAGTCGAGACGAGACCGTACCTGGAGAGAGTGAGTGCACAACTAGGAATACCTGATATATTGGAGACAAGTATGGGAAAGGACTATTCAAAGCCTGATCAAACCAACATTTACTTAGTTGTTGGGAAAAGTGGCTAATTTAATCAGCTCTCTCTATGATATTGGTATGGCTAATTGTACTACAACAAATTTCAATTCAATTCATTTTTTCTCAGCAACACATAATAGGTTTGTGGTAGTGCATAGGTAGATTTTGTGTATTCCGCAAGTTGCCACTGCCGGCGCGCATTCAGTTCGCGATTCTCGGCGACTTTTTAGCTCACCTTTTATCGATTTCTAGCGATATTTCACCGAGAACAAAGTGTTTGTGGCAAATGGTTCATGATCAATCAATCATTTATCATGCCAAAGAATTTTATTAAATATCTAGTAGGTGCCAGTGGACAGGAAAAATGATGAATATAAAATTTAAAAAAATAATTCTTGATCTTGATGAAAATGATGAAAATTAATTTTTGATTAGTATGTGTTTAGTGTTTTATTCCTTTCCCAATGGCCAAAACTAGTCTGTGTCTTGCAGTTGATCCAATTGGCAGTGGAGAAGGGTCCGTCGGATGAGTACACTGCAGAGATGGTCGAGTGGTGGCTACCCGAACCTGGACTAGACTACAAATTGTTCGACGTGAGTACCTTTGAACTTGATGAAATGCTTATGTTGCTATGGGCTTCAATCTGGCTTGATACGTGAACTAGCATGAATTGTGTTTCCGCGGTTACATAGTAAAGAGAGAATATCACGTACCAGTAGTTTTCGGGAATTCTGCATTTAAATATTAATAATATATAATAAATATGTTCCAGGTGATCGCTCCCCGTTTCTCTTCCGTGCCCGCTCCCTTCACTGGCCTCTATCGATTGCCCTCCAAGAGACTCGAACAGTACATACAGAACAAACGAGTATTCTGGAAGAGATACGATATCGGAGTACTCGAGATTGAAGGTACGGTAATTAATTATTGATTGAATAATCGATATAATAATGTATGGGCAATGCGGTGATTTTCTAAAGTATAATTGCTACAAATTTTACCTGCTGGTACTCCATTGCAGTGTCAGTGATGAAATTACATATTATCGAGAAAAAAATATTTTTTTTATTATTTGTGTAAATTTGTAATGTTTATTGTGTCAGGTAATCCGTTCCCTGCCGTAGTCTCCACTCCCTCCACTCACTCTCATCTTCTACTCAATCAACTGCTCAAGAAGAGTCTGGAAGCAAAATTGGAAACTATGAAGGAGCACAAATGATCTCACGGTACGACGAAGATCTACCCTCACGACTATTATCGATTTATGGGAGGTCATTATCGAGTACCCATTCTCATGTAGAGTTGATTAGACGTTGTTGTATCAGATATTCGTTATCGTTGTTGATTGTTCCGAATGTTCTTTATCGATGAAAGTGTTCATTTACAGATATTGAAATCGCCATTTTTATCGATCCACGCAGATCCCACGTAGTATTGCTTCTCCTTTCCTTTCTTCTCTTTCACATAGCATCTTAATTTATCGATTGATTATCTGATTAAGCTTCCTGATCTACCCACCGATAGGGGACGATTCCATTCTCTCCACATCTCAGATCGATATCTCCTTCTCTCCATACCGTATACTTATCTATGTGCAGGGATGCCTCTTCCACGTCGTCGTCTCTACTCCCATTGAAACATCCTTAGTATCGATTGATTATTGATCGACAATCTAAGTATTGATCGTCGGACTGTGACTTACCTCTATTTTCGATTCGTCCCTTCAGTCCACCAGGCTGAATAGTACATAGTTTGAGAGATCTATTCTCAGTTACAAAGTGGCCCTGTTTCACCCAGTCACCGTAGTAATCAACGCATCCTGAAAAAAAGAGACAAATCAATCGATCGTTGAAACTACCGTACCCTTGATTCTTCGTGAGATGCAGCAGATCATGAAACTGTTAATGGCGAGATCATTCGTGTCCTCACACATGGACCCCAGTTCTCCGGAACCCTGAAAACATCACTTAAAATAAAATTAATATACAAACCGTTCACTTCAAAAATGGTATGCCAAGGAACAAACCTACCGAAATGACACAAATTGTTAATCACCTCGACATCATGTTCCTTGTAATTCTTCTCTGATTTCTTGTCGGTAGCCTCGTCGAGACAGGTGTACTGTAACAATCTACTTTATTGATTAGTGCTTAAATGACTCACCTCAATTTCGTTCTCGACAAAAAGTTTGGTGCCTAGAGGAATGATCGATCCGACATCAGTGACACAGTGTTGCATCTGACATGGGAGATCGATATTGAGAGGATTACGGTAGATCAAATTACCTGTATGATTCCGTCGATGCATACAACGAGGAAGTAATGGCCTCTCAGCCATCTCTCCCCATCTGCATGCCAAACTCCGTGATCGTCGCATCCGAGCTGGGAGATTATCGATTAATTATTTTATCCGAAAATGGAAATTACGGTAATTTATCTAAATACCTTGGCTGGGGCTGCAGATGCGAGACACGCGTGAGTAAGCACTATAAGAGAGAGCAAGACCATAGGAGTGATAGAGGAGAGAGATAGAGGAAGGACTCTAGAGAGGAGAGGGGATAAAGTGATGGATGGGGCTGATCTAGCAACAATTGGTCACTGCCCCGGTCACGATTCCAGATAATACATCTCACACTTTCTCCGATTAATGAATATGAATTCCCTCTTTTTGTTCCATTCATGATAGATCCTTGCTAGACCTCGAATGTCATATGACACACAGAGAAAGTTAATCTCCAAGTCTCCGAAACCTATTGTAACTAAGAAAAAGCAGCGACAGCCAGAACCGGGAAAAGGCGAAGTGATTCTGGCACTACCGTGCCCTCGTTCAACAGCTGATACACAACTGAAATCTATCGTCGAGAAAATTCTGCATTTTGCTCCGGTTTCAACGTTATTTTGAGCTGAGCCGAGCCCACAGCGGTCGATGGATCAGCTCAACTCCTTCTTCAAGGAGACGACCTGCTTTGCAAAGGTTTGGCCTCTTTTTTCCGATCACTTTTATTTTCATGTTTCAACTTTTTTTTTTAAATTTGGTTAAATTTGTCCTGTTCACTTTCAAAATTTTGACCACGAAAGACGTGGATATTGCAGGTGAGCAGGGAGACGGACTTCTTCCGTGGTCGGAATCCGCTGTATCCCTCGTTGAGCGCCGCTGTGGAGGTCGGATACGACACGGAGCGACAGCGATTCGTTCGAGCCACTCAGGACATTCCCGTGGGCAAGGTGCGGTGAAAGGGTTGAGCTAGATCGAAGCTTATAGATTCTCTTTCACTTTATCTCCATTGCGAATGTCATTTTCGACGTATGAGCGACGTAAGCATTTGATTCTGCTCGAACGATATTCGATTGTTCTTTGAATTTTCACCTTAGCAACTACAATTTCCTACCTGCAGGTCGTCTGCGTGGACGAGGGAGTGACGTGTACATTCGCTGACAATCGATGCCAATTCTGCGTCGCGCCCCTCAAGAAGAATGAAAAGTAAGGCTTTCCATCAATATTTTTTGCATCGATACGATACAATTCGTTTTGTTATTGTATTCTTAGCTTGGTGAAAAATACTGATTCCCGGACGGATCCCACTGCTGGAGTGGTTGGGTAGTACAGGAAATGCTATCAGAAAACTTTTTTTGATTATTGATAAAAAAGAGTAACTTTGATTTGATTCAGAAGTTTCTGTGCTCGATGTCGTGTGGACAAGCGATGCAAGATGACGAGAGTCGCTGAGGAAGGAGCGACGGCTGATTTGAATAAGTGAGATATCTAGGAAAAGAGTCAAATTTGGTGGGTGACCTAAATTAGAGGATCATGCTAAATCTTGGTAGAGTTTTTAAATGATATTGAAAATGCTGAAGTTTCGTTGTCTTTTTTGAAATTAGGGTTTTTGAAACTATTCTATGCTCGAAAATGCGCCAATGAAATTGTATCCGTTCAGTTGGTAGCTCATCACGATCCTACAGTATGCCCATGCAGATACGGTATGCTCGAGTTCGGCGTCCGCATCGTGCTCTCGTTTCCTGTCGAAGAAATCGTGCAGGCAGTCAGAAATAACGGTAATTGCTAGAGTAACTGGACATTGTTTGTTTGAAAATCTTTAATTTTGCAATAGCATACCTTCGGAATCGAACAACTGATCAGCTATTTTGCAATCTCTTCATTATTGAGATGTGCTTGCAACCCAAATATGGCACAATATAAAGCTTTCCTTAATTGCAGAATTATTTAGATCTGACCGGTTTTGTTTGATTTTTCTAACCAGTTTGGCTCTGAAACTGATCAGAAATAACGATATTTGTTGTCGGACGAAAATCTTCTATTTCAGTTGTTCCTGATTATCGTCGTGGTTTCTCCTCCCGTTCCTTCCTCTCCATCGCTGCACTCGCCAAGTGTGACATGGAAGTGCCCGATGTCGGAACTGTCTTTGCCAAGGCACTTGAAAAGGTACGGTAAAATGGAGGGGATACTGTAGGTCTGTGCGGAGGAGTAATTCAATTGAAGTGAAGCCTGTTTGAATCGATTTTTTTGAGACTTGGCGCGCTAATTGGCACGATTTACTTAATTGATTCTAGGTAAAGTAATTAATTGAATTTATGAGTATTAATCCATCGAGATATCAACTATTTCGCAATCTCTCCATTATTGAGATGTTCTTGAAACCCGAATTTGCTCGCTTCCAATAAAAGAAGGAATTGTCAGGTGATCGCGAATCTAAGTCGACATCCCGAGTGGAGCCCGGTGCCCGATCGGAAGCAGCTATTCTACGATGCACTACAGTTTGTCATGGCTGTAAGTTACAGTTATCGATTATTTCTGAAAATATGCTAATGGTGGTTGAAGGAGGCGTATTGCAATCGTTTTGTAATTGGTTGCTAGGGAGTATACTGAACTCTCAACCCTATCTCAATCACATAATACGGCATCTATAATTGTTTATTTATTTTATTTATTTATCGTACACAGCAAGGCTGCTTCAAAATGTACATAAATAATCGAAATCGAATAAAAGAAATGTTGCAGCGAGTGCCACCCAACGCTCACTCCATCATCCATCCCGACAGCGACCCCAAGATTGGCGGACTATTCGATGTCGTCCTGCCTGAGATGCTTGAAGAGTACGCTTTTATTCCATTCAAGACCCATGGTATACGGTAGAAAATGTAGAATCGATTGATAGAAAAAGATGTCGCTCGAGATTACTGTAACTACTCCTCACAGTCATAGGTCAAATAGGTTCTCGCTAGTGATGAAAACCACGTCTGCACGCCGCCCGAACTTTTCGGCATACAGAATTTTTTTAGGGGGAGGGGTGCCAATCCGGCACCGGCTCATAACTCAATGCAAACTCGAACAATCTTTGAGATATTTTTTTCCTCACTATCAATAAACTCACCCCGATCGGCTGTGGTGCTTAATATATTTCACAGGCGCGTTTGAAATTTCCACCAATTGGTTAATTGGCTAATTAGTCGAAATTCTAATTAACCATTTCGAAAGCCCTGACGATTCTGACCAATATACTATTTCGATTAGCCCACGGGGTTGATTTTGAAGAAAGTTATTCGAGTTTGAAATCCCCCGTTGCCGAAATGTCGTTGCCGTATTGTCACCCCTCCGAAATTTTACTTTTTTCTCGTTGATTTTCTAGCAAAAAAACACGTTTTTAGCAAGTGTTGATGAAGTAGCGGCGATAACCGCATTCAACCATCCCTTTACAGTATCCTCTGGCCGATGGGCGACTCTCCTCGTCGTGGGTGGTCGACTAATCCGGGAGTTCCCCTCGCTGTCGGCTTCTTCCCCACTGCATCCATCGTGAATCACTCGTGCAAGGCGAACACATTTGGATAGTGAGTTCATTGGCGGCAATTTACGAAAATAGCATGTAATATATAAAAAAAATACGTATATCATAATTGGGCAACTAAACAAAGAAGTGTAATATACGAATTCTTTTTAAATTTAAGGTAATGTCCTACATCAAATTAGCGCCTAGAGTAATGTTTGAAATAGAAGGAGTAGTGAAGCATCTATTTTCCTGGTTTAATATTTTTCCTCTCTGAGATGACGACCAATCTCGCACTGTCTGCAACTGGAAAACTAAGGGAAGGCTAATTGAGGAAACTCGAATTCGCCGTTTTCTCTCTCTTATTAATCCTCATTTCAGTTTCCACGAGAATCGAATGATCTTTGTGAGTCGGGGGATTCGAGCGGGACAGGAAGTGACGGATTGCTATGGACCATCCACCAACATGCATCTACTCCATGAGAGAGATGTGAGTAAGCTATTCCTCTTGAAATTAGTGTCTTCTTCCAGAGTATGATCATTTGATTACTATATATTAGAAAATGCTAACGTCTGTCTGTCTGTCTGTTAGTCTGTTCTTTTTTTTGTCCAGGTGTCCGTCCAGATTTCCTTGTATTTCGCTTCAAAATCGCTCTATCTTCTCAGAACCTTCTGCATATGATAGGTGGCCAGAATAGCTTTAAAATTTTACAAAATTTAAATCACCAAATCCATGGCCAAGTGGTTAAAGGGCGCGACATTCAAAACCGACCGACGCAGGTTCGACCCCCGCCGCGGGCAAACCTTTTGCCGCATTTTTTGCAAGTGCAAGAAGTGGTGCTAACACGTTTTTGAATATCGTGAAACACGTTTTCACCTGTTTTGCCGAGTTTTAACTTGAAAAATTTTCGAACTTTCTCCAAAGGCACCAGTGAGTGTCGCGGATCACAGGAAAAGTGTTTAGCGATGTCAGAAACGTGTCCGAACGTGTTCTGACACGTTTTAACGTGAATTAAAGTGAAAAATCGAAAATTTCGAAAGTTCCAAACTGATTCGGGGAGCATAGGGGGTCACAGGAAAAGTGTTTTGCGATGTAATTAACGTGTCTGAACGTGTTCTAACACGTTTTAACATGAAAAATATAAAAATTCAAAAAGTTCCAAAATGATTCAGAGAGCGTAGGGATTCACAGGAAACGTATCTGAAAGTGTTCTAAAAGTTCTGAGCGCACTGTATCCTGCGTTTCCGTTGTGAAAGGTTCGTGAGGCAGAGAGTGATCGAAAAAAGTTGCCACGGAGCCACGAAGTGGCGTAGTGGCAACTTTTTTCGATCGCTTTCTGCCTCACGAGCCTTTTACACCGGAATAAGCCAGTACTCTTGGTAGCGATTAAAAGCATTCTGCGAGCTTAAAGCATACTGCATAGCCCGGAGCTGGCTACCGAGCTCCCCCTGAACCGAACCTGGAGCCAGCTACCGGGCGCCCCCTGGATCGTACCTGGAGCCATCTGCCGAGCTCCCCCTGGACCGAACCCGCACCCAGAACTATGCATAGAGCGTAGTGTACGCATAGAGTGTAGTGCATTTAACATCAATACAACCTCGCTAGTCTAATGTATATGACTGACTAGTAATTTATTATTTGTTCGGAGATAAAGCAACCGAGGGAACGATGTTGGTCTGCAAAAGTTTATAAGGCACAACCATGAAACAATAAATGACCTAGTGCGCGAATATTCTGAGAAGATTTGAGATTTTTTGTTGTTAGACGCTGCTCACCGGTCGCGGCTTCAAATGTGCGTGTGTGGAGTGTCGATTCGAGAGGAATCACCCGGAATTCGGATGGAAGGGAGCGGAGAAAATCGATAACGACAAGACGGAAGAGGTACGGTAGATTGATTTTTTTTTTGGAGAATCGCCTACATCGACATTACTCCTGCCTCTTTCTGGTTTCGTCTAGGTATTTTAAGCTGCTTGGAACTGACATTTGCGATAAACAGCGCACGCTATGGAATGTTTATGTTATTCATTCTCATCGATACTCAATCCCTCTCATTCTCTCTCTCTCTATTCCAGTTACTCTCTATTCTCCGTGAGCAGCCTTCGTACTTCGCTGCAGTTCGTTCTCTCTCTCAACTGGAGAAGATTCTGCCTCCCTTCGATGTCTCTCTCGCACACTCGTATCGAATTGTGGCTGTGGTGGCAGCACAGGATGGTCAGTCGCTCATTTTGATAATACAGGATAACGGGTGATCATGGTCGATATGATGTATGATACTGTAGTCAGAACGTTGTGAAATTAAAAAAAAATATATATATATACTAGTATTTGTGTCGAATATATTAGAATTCATTTGAATGACTATGCCCTGTTCGTATCGTTCTTCCAACGTCTCAATAACCTTTCACTACTCTCTGAAACGGGAATATGATGGGAGGGGGTGGGTGGATAATCGCTATGTCGCCATTTCCTTAGACTAATCGTTGATCTCTTCTTAATTATTGACTGGTAACTTCAGTATGTAAAACACCTTCACTTAATCTCTCCTCGATTGCAGGCAAGCTCTCCGAGTGTATCTCCGTTCTCAATCGTCTCCTCACTGCGTACTCCTCTCGCAATTCGTCGTTCGATCCAGTGACTGCAACCACTGCACACGCACTCGCCCTACTGCATTTTGCTAGCTATCAGAGGTATCGAAAACTATTTACTTATTTACTTACCGTACACCGTAAAAGTGTCCCAACGTGCACGGAAATGGTATAATGCAAAAATGTTACAATTTTTTTATTATTATAATGGTGCACTAGAGGAGGGGAAGTGTGTATTGGGTTTGTCTCATGAAATCAAATCGAAGCATGATATATATCTCAGCTGCTTCTTTCTGTGTATCTTGAATCCTCGATGCTCCTTGTCCTAGACAAAGATGGTATCACTAGACGTTGAGGAGGGAAAGTGTGCATTGTGTTTGTTATATGAAGCTACTGAGGAAATCAAATCAAAACATGACACGTTAGCTGCTTCTTTCTGTGTATCTTGAATCCTCGATGCTCCTTGTCCTAGACAAAGATGGTATCACTAGACGTTGAGGAGGGAAAGTGTGCATTGTGTTTGTTATATGAAGCTACTGAGGAAATCAAATCAAAACATGATACGTCAGCTGCTTCTTTCTGTGTATCTTGAATCCTCGATGCTCCTTGTCCTAGACAAAGATGGTATCACTAGACGTTGAGGAGGGAAAGTGTGCATTGTGTTTGTTATATGAAGCTACTGAGGAAATCAAATCAAAACATGATACGTCAGCTGCTTCTTTCTGTGTATCTTGAATCCTCGATGCTCCTTGTCCTAGACAAAGATGGTATCACTAGACGTTGAGGAGGGAAAGTGTGCATTGTGTTTGTTATATGAAGCTACTGAGGAAATCAAATCAAAACATGACACGTTAGCTGCTTCTTTCTGTGTATCTTGAATCCTCGATGCTCCTTGTCCTAGACAAAGATGGTATCACTAGACGTTGAGGAGGGAAAGTGTGCATTGTGTTTGTTATATGAAGCTACTGAGGAAATCAAATCAAAACATGATACGTCAGCTGCTTCTTTCTGTGTATCTTGAATCCTCGATGCTCCTTGTCCTAGACAAAGATGGTATCACTCGAAGCAGCGAGAGACCAAAATGTACACATTTTATGGCTTCTCGTAATGCTTGATGCTGCTTGCTCTCTTATCTTATCTCCTCCTCCTCTTATTAGAATAGCATGGCCGAGTGCAAGGGAACTCGTGACGTACATGGGAGTGAGGAGGAAGAGGAGACATGTGAGGGAGGGGAGAAGGGTGACACACCATTCCAAACCGATTGACTGGGGGTCTGTGTGAGAGAGTATGTAAAAGTGAAGTGTCCCTCTCGATTTCACACTCTCACCCCAAAACCCTTTCTATAAGGTTGTCCGGCCTGTGGAATGATGTGGTGGAGGGGAGAGGGGCATGTGAAGGGGAGAAGAGTAGATATGAAGCCGTGATAGACACACACAGTGTGAGGCTCTTCTGTGGCCAACGTGGACATGAGAATCATATCTTGAAAACGGTGGACGGCAGACTTGCGTAGACGAAAATTGATTGATTATGACGAGTCCTCGATTTGCCCTGTTTGCCTCTTTGCACTATTGATGAATGTAAGGATGTATTATGACAGGCTACTGTGTTTAGAAGGGATTCGGGATGCACGATAGTGATAGCAAGGGAAGGGTCAGTGAGACAGAGGATCATTATGGACACAAAATGACGAGATGAGGATGGTGATGTGGAGTTGAGCAAAAAAGAGAAAGAGTGAGTGATGCCATTTATTATCTCCATTTTATTACAGGACGGGAGACGCGGAAGAAGCAGAGAAATCGCAGATTCAGTCATTCCGAGCACTCACACAGTACTGCCAAATATACGGAAAACACGGTGAGAACGATTGAGAATGGTCTGAGTCAATTAATCTTGTGGAAATGTTGATGCAAATCATATTGAACGACGAGGTTCTCGTTACCGATATCTCAAGTGTGAAACGATAATAGGTATAGTTACGCGATAATTTGGAATAATGAAACTGCACTAAAGCGCTATAGTAGACTTTTTAGAATCTACAAATCTTAAATGCTGGGCATACAACAACATGATATTAAAAATTGCGTTGAAGGCATCCTCACTCGATCGATACTCCGATTCATCAAGGATCGACAAATGGTCTACTTGGATACAAGCTAATTGTAAGACTTTCCCCCCGATCGATATTTGATCGATTAATTGCTGGCTATAGTCATTTATAGATGGAGCATAGATATTGATTGTATGTTGCACAATAACACGTTGTCACTTTTGTGTTATTCTTGTTAATTATTTTTTGATATCTCTATCTCACGATTTCCATTCAATGGTCTCATTGCTTTATCAGCTACGAACCTTTCATCCGATGATGTTTCTCCCATTTAATAACTTAATCCACCAATCTCATAATCAATAACTGTGTCGAGTACCGTATCAATGTTACTCTCTTAAATGCACTCATTTGCCAAATGACCCTCCTCATCTGGTATACTACTGTAATTTATTGATTGATTGAGTGAGAAATATCGGAGTAAAGGATTCATTTCATCGCTGGCAACAGTAAACATTTCAATGAGAATTCTGTACAGTACTCTGGATGGGAGGTCAATTGGGTTCATAATGACAATCGATCGAATTTCTAATGACTAGACAGATTAATACGGAATTTTGTCCACTTTTTTGTTCCATAGGTCGAAAGGCGCAATGGTTCCAGTTACGGGAACGTGCTCAAGCAATCGCAGATCGTCCGACTTGGGGTCCTGCAACGATAGTTTGGTTACGGTATGACCATCGATCGATTACCGTACCTTGAGGAAGTTGTGGAATTCGGCATCATCGAATCCGGCGTCGGCCGCCTTCAAAATGCATCATAAATGTTCAGAAGAGGTGATTTCTCTGCTCTTTGGTGCAAGAAACGAGGTCGACGAGTCATTTGATAAGAGAATTGATAAGAGTGTGAATGAGAGAGAGACACGTTTCGGAGATCTATTGAGATCACTTCCGATCTGGCGCCATTTCGTAGACTTGTGCACCCATGGGTCTTTGTGTGCCATAGATGTATCTACCGTAATCCTACTGAGAGGGACAGAGGGAGAGGTTATGTAAAAGTGAGAGAGTCCCTCTCGATTTTGAACGTTCTCTCATTCGAAACTCCTTTCTTTATTGTTGACCGGCCTATGGAATGACATGGTAGATCGCACACCTCTTTGGAAGTGGCTGCATAGTAGATGGCATCGAGTCTCGCCCATAGACAGGCTCCCATGCACATCGGGCACGGGTAGCAAGAAGTGTAAATGACGCAACCTGAAGAGTACGATAAATAGGCAGTCGAAGAAACTACTGTACGCAAGAGATTATCGGTCATGGATACGGGAGAATGTCTTCTAATTATATATATACATGTTGTAGTCTAGAAGCTATTGATTGGGCAAACGGTAGATTATCGAGAGAGTACGGTAGACTCACCAGCTAAGGACATGTCTCCCATCGCTTTGCACGCGTTTCGGATTGCGGTCATCTCTGCGTGGCAAGTGGGATCTTTGTTGGCGAGCACCTGAGGATACGGTACATTAGTAGATCAATCAATAATCTACAATTACAGACAAGAGATTCTCCTATTGTGAAATACACAACGGCTCTGGTGGATTAATATCTTGCTCATACAGTGCTCCTCCTACCGTACCATGTTGTGTCCCACGGCGACGACCTTTCCATCCTTGACAATGGCAGCTCCGAATGGTCCTCCATCTCCGGCTGAGACACCCACCATTGCCTCTTGAAGAGCAGCCTCCATGTGTTCAACCACTGAAAGAGAGAGAGATCAAAGATCAGTTTGACAGACCTCCTATGAAGAAATTCTGACCGACCGAGAGAGCATAGTTCACCGGCATATTCTAGAAGTTTCTCAAAAAAAAAAGAAACCCACTGATAATTTTGGCGGGCGCCATGTGGAATGAATGAGTGAGAATGAAGTGATTTGGAGGAAGTAAGACAAGAAAGACGAAAGAAGAGAAAGAGAAATGGGCGAATTTCTCTCAGTTTTGTGTGTGCTCCCACGCGCTCGTTTCGTCCTATTCTCTCACTCATTCCACACATAATCACCAATCACTAGCCAGTTCTGACACACACACATAGATCAGAGTGATCAAGAGTTCGATTTGGAGTTTGGTCGAGAAGTGATTGAATTTCTTGAGATGAGATAGCTTGCACACCAATTTCCGCCCAATCCTCCAGAAAGGAGTCAGGAGTGGGTTTGTGAGGAGAACCAAGAGCTACCCTCGCTTTTGCACACAATGCCCCTCCTGACCCCTTTCTGGAGATTTTAAATCTTTTTTTTTGAAAATCGCAGTGTTGATAATTTTCAGGATTTAAAGGTACTCACTCTCGAGATGCATTTTAGGGAGGTTTGGTGTGGTAGGGGGGAGGAAGAGGAAGACTGACACTGAATGGGGGTTAGAGTGATAAGACTCGTGTAGATAGATAGATACTGAAGGGGGAGGGTCTATCTGTGAAGCGGGGAGGGATGGGTCAGACTACGAAAGGGGATTATCGCTGCATGATGAGATGAGAGACGGAGCATGATCGCAGTTTTTCTTATCTCGCCAAATTCCGAAGCTGATCATGATAAAAGAGTAGTGGAGCGCAAGAAAATGTGCAGAAGATTGGCATCAGGGTTGTTTTACCGGAAAATATCTGAAATTTCCGGTTTAAATGCCGGAAAATTGTTAAATTAATATTTTAAACATTTTTGTTGTTTTAATTCCCACACATAATTTTTCTTCGAAAACTGAACATTGTTCTCGAAAAAAAATGGCAAAACATTTCCCCCGGGGTTTCCGAGAATTTTCGTAATATTATCCGTTGAAAAAGTTTTCCTCAAAACCCTGATTTATCTACATACCGGGTTTGTTCTCTGGGAGAATTCTGCTTGGAATAACGGCATGAGATGGAGAACACATCTTCCCTCCCATATTCGAAATTGATGAGATGGTTTCATTTTGCAGCTTTTGTTATGGTATTGCTGCCTGCTTTTATACTGCCCAATTTTTATGATCCATAAATAATCAAGGAACGAATTTGCAGATAGTGGATGTTGTTCACATGGGAACGTATGTGCAAAAAGCAAGAACACAATTTCTTATTTTGATTTTTCTTCTGTATTAAAAAATCACTTTGGTATTACAGAAATTTTCTGCTATGAAATTCAGAGAAACAAACTCAGACTCAGATAATCTTTCGAAGTCTATCGACTATCTGCGATTTTATGGTGTCGATCGAGGTTGGCATCATTTATCATCCGATAAGAGCCTCTCTCTCAATATCGTTCGTTTCTCTGTTCATCACACGACTTTCGATCTCTTATCTCTTTCGAGAGAACAATGGAAGGAATCGAAGAGACCACGGTCACAATGACTCAATGATGAGAGTGGAGACAGGAGGGCATAATTATTACACGGCGTCTCGCCAACATTTCGTAACTCCTTTGGTGGATCTACAGAAACAGGAATTGAACACGTGACCACTTAAATTGCATTATAGCACACACAACCACTGCGCAACATGTCGAAATATTGAAATTTTGGCATAGTAAACGCACTGCGGTCTCACAATTGTATACTCATCTTTCCAATTCATCTTTCCATTTTGGCCAGAACGTCGTGTAGGCATTTGTCATCATCTATCATCATTATCTGACAGCGTCATCACGATGCAATTAACTATTACGAAATAGCAAATTTGATCCTATTCGTCGATTGAAAAATGTGCATTTTCGTTCTCGAAATATGACATCATCACTATGCAACAAAACCCACACTTGATAGTTCTTGTTTGTGCGCACTTTCTCTCCATTATGTGAACGCACAATAAATGCACTACAAAGTTCAACAACACTCATTTCATCTTTTTTTTTTTTAATTTCAAACCTCATTGCCAGCAAGGTTACTAAAAATAACTAATAGCTGCTTTTTTCAATGTGTAGGACATTTCCACAGAAGATAAAATCAATTTTATTCTATCCACGGGCTAACAGGAAACGTAACAATGGATAAAACAACGGTAACAATCTGGATAAATTTTGTGTGATAACGAAAGTATTGAGGAGGGAATGGTGGAGGCAGGGGACCAGGGGGAGGGGGAATAACAGGGGCCAGGGGGTCTCACACTCAATTGTCTCCTACTCTTCCTCCCGTCTTGAACCACTTGTTCGACTTCATTCCCACTCTCAACTCGAATCTTCTTCTGACGCGAGCAACGAACTGCAGATCCTTCGCAACTCGGTGAGCTGCCACACCTGAGGGAGGAGAGAGAATGATGAGAAGATGGGAGATCAAGGAGATCAAGGATCAGCCGTGATACTAAACTGACTTCATTCGTCAACAAAGGACCAGAAAAATGAATTCTCAAATGATATCATTTTTTTTACCACGGCAGAATATGACATCCTAATCCCATTCGTACTATCCTAGATTTTAAAAACGTACAGTTTCTCATGATTAGTTGGATATGTGTATACTGTAGTCCTGTATCCAACTCGCCAAAGATCAAAGATCGAATTCCCTCTCCACGTACCCTTGGTTCCAGTCCATGATAGTGCGGAGTAGATTCCCTTAGCCTTCTCAATGGCGAGTCTGCTCTTCTTCACATCCACAGCCACTCCCTTGATGTGCTGACGATAGAAGCGGAGGAGAGAACGGTGGCCGATTGTCGCACCTACAATACAAAATATATCTTTAGTGTTATCCAAGGCTCATAAGGAAACGATTGTGAAACCACTAGTAACAAACACTAAAGCTAGCACCTGAAACTAGTTTCAGACGAATTAAGTGAAATAATTGATTGTTTCAAAAAATAGTTTAAAATAAGTAAATTTCCAAACCAGAAGGAAGAGTGAGTGTCCATCCATCGTCATCCGAGTTTCCATTCGTCTTCGATTCAATGTCATCGTAGAGGGCTCTGCAAATGTCATCACTCGACAATACCCGGCGACTCACCGTTTCCTCTACAGCTCATATTTTCTAATAAACAATTATTTTCGATTTCTTACTTGTCCGAGAGAAAATAATACCTAACACAAATTATTTTGACTGCTTGATGAATGTCATACGAACTCTGCAGAAGAGTATATTCTCCTAGTCACCACAAATAGTCCCCATGACTCACTCATAGTCATAATAGTCAGCCAATTCGATCATTGCCTCTGCACTCCTGTCCACTCTGCAGTGCTGCTTGGCTACCATGTGTTGCTGCACGGCCTCGATCGAATTGAATCCAGCACGACGTTCGGGACAGAAGACACACATACGACCAGCTCCCACCTGATGATGAGACGAGTCATGAGGAGACAATAGGGGAGGGAGATTAGAGGAAGAATTAAATATATGACTCTGAGACAAACGAGGCATTATTTAGTCTCAAAAGTTCATAAGTTTTACGACCACTTGAAACTCCCAATAACCTAGGATTATGAGGTGTCTCAAAATCCATTCCAGATAATAAGCTAGCCAACCTTGAGACAGAGGTACTCCATGAGTCCCTCCTCGTCCACACAGAATTGCTTGTCGGGAATGGAGAAGTCGTGTCTCGTTTTCATGTGATCGAGAGAAGCCTCGAGTGAGGCAGACTCCTTGTGGCAGAAGAGACAACAAGTGATGGCAAGGGCCTGAGAAGAGGGGCGATCATTTCGCGGTCTAACTGTCTGCCTTAATTGGAATAGACCTGCCAGAATGTCGTCTGCACAAAAAAGATAGCGTTGATAAATCCATATTGGCCTAGTTTGAAAACTTTTTTTACAAAATGTTCACGCGCATTGCCCGTGTTTTACAATGCATGTTAGAGAGACACTGCTCCTCAAACCCGGAACAGGCCAAAAAATAGTCGATGCATTCTTGAAATGAGAATATAAAATGCCATTGTTCTTAAACCTCTTTTTTCCAATTGCGGGCTTCAGCACTAGTGCGGTTAGAGAAAGAATAGTATGTTGTTCTAACCTCAGTCTCATTGAGATTGATATCCTCTTCCTCCTCTTCATCTTCCTCTCCATTATCAGTCTCCCATCCCTCGCTGTCATCATCGTCCTCCTCATCCTCCACCATATCCTTTTCCTGAATAGGTAATTAAATATACAAAGCAAACAAGCAATACAAACTTCACTAACAAATAAAGTAGAGAATGCTGCCCACCTTGACTTCCTCTTCCTTCTCCTTCTTCTTCTCCTCTTCTACTTCCATCTTCGTCTCCTCATTCTCAGTCTTCTCGACGGGAGTAGACAACACCTTCTTCTGCTGCAATTTAATTATTTCGTAGATACCTAAATTTTTGGTACCTAATTTAGTTCTACTTTCAAATGCGAACTGATAGTGAGCCCCTCCTCGATTGGATCATCTCCAATCTTCTCACCTTTCTCGGCTGATGGGGTCCCTTCTTCTTCGTTCTGCTCACTTCCTCGAGATGCTTCTTCGATCTGAAACATTTTTTTTAATATGGAATATCGCTATTTACCAAATATACCTGCCTGATAGAAAATATTCCCCCTGATTTGTCTAATTTCCATGCCATGTTTTAGTTGTTAAAAATTATTCGTATTCACCTCCTCAAATAATAAATAAATTGCTCTCCTCACCTACAGTGGTTGTCGTATGTGTTCTGGGTGGAGAATGACTTGGAGCAGGCAGCACACGAGAGGGCAGCAGAGGCAGTCGAGGCTTCCTGCGAATAGAAAATGAAGACGATTCAACAACCACATCTGATTTAATTTCAGCAGAAAGCAAGATAACCTCCCGGATATCTCGCGCTTCAAAATGGATACAAATGAATAACGAGATATGCATTTCCAGTAAAGTAAACTGTTGAAAATGAAATCATTTTTTAAACTGACAGGCTTGAATACGGCGACCTTCGATTCGTACTCCTCCAATGAGATCGGCGCCATTTCGACTGTCTGGAAATACGTAAAACATAGCACACAAGCATATTTGAGGTTGAGTTATATCGGACACTCTCTAACAAAAATATTTGTTCAATTAATGAAAAATACATTTTAAAAAAATAAAATGGCAATACATTTTCGAAATTGTGTAACTACAGTACGGGGCTGTTACCGTACCTGTCTCTTTATATTGTATCGATGCCAGTCCGTCTGGTAATGTGCCTTCTGCATTTCATTCGAAGTGAATGCCATGCGGCACGCGATGCATGTGAACCCAGAATTCATCTGAAACAGCATCGGTTACACTAGTAAAAATGCTAATAAATTAGAATTAGATCAGTTGCGACCTGTCATAATAATTTCAGAAAAGATTAAATTTTGAGGTACAAAGTATATGAACGGTTTCCAACCATTACATTGGGACAAACAGGCAAAAAATGTCCAACCAACTCCTTTATCGAACGACTCCGGCCAACGTGTAACAACCAAGCAACAGGAACAATTCGAACTAACAAACGATTGCAAGAGGAACAACAGATAAGGTGTAATATAGATAAAAATGATAACGATGAAAACGATTGAAACAGATTCAATGTAGGCAGTGACGTCATTCCTCTCAATTCTTGACTTTCCTTCTGGGAGTGGCCTCCTCTTCGTACTCGATCTCGATGTGACGCTTCTTCGGGGTGGGAAGAGCCTTCGACTGCAACAATAAACATGTAGATACTGTAGTCTTTGTTTTGCTGCCTAATGTAGAGAGCTGCACAAACCGAACAGGATTCTAATTTTTTTGCAGCACAGTTGGTATCTTAAAATATGGTTAATTGAATATTCTACGACCAGGTGTTTAATTGCCAATAATTAGTTTTGCCATTCCTATTCGTCAATTTAAACTACTCACCTTCTTTGCCTTGGCGTCCTTCTTTCCACCCTTGGCCTTCTTGGGAGGAGGAGCAACGGGCTGCAATTGACAAGCATTTGAACAGTAGATCATCATGATCACTACGAAATTTCATTTTCATTTGATTTTTTTTACATTTAAAGGTATTCTAATTGTGTTTGCTATTCTATTCATCAAAAATCTATTGACCTCCTCATCGCTCTCCTCTTCCTCTTCATCTTCACCATCCTCTTCCTCGTCCACTTCCATCTCCTCAAATAGACAAATTAGATTGAATACAAAATAATAAATACAAAAATATAGTAATTCAATTAAACTAACTTCCTCCTCATCTCCTTCCTCTTCATCTTCATCATCGTCGTCCTCATCCTCATCGTCAGTGTCGGGAGGAGTCCAGTGACCGCCTATAAGCAAATTTAATAAAAAGGTATATTCAGTAATAACTAGAAAGTCACGCAAAAATAAAGCACGAGCAATTTTTTTAAAGTTAAAATAAAACAGGCTTACTCTCATCCTCGATGTCTCCCTCTCCTTCCTCATCACTCTCGTCAAAGTCTTCCACAAACTGACGCTCGCCCTGAGAAGAAATTGAAATACAATAATTAAATAGGTTATATTTATGCTTTTTAAATCGAAAATAGTGGTAACAACTACAATAAAGCACTACCTCTTCTCCCTCCACTTCGACTTCTCTCTCCATTTCCTTCTCCTGCTCATCCAACAACTGCTCGAATGCTTCCTGACGGAAGTTGTAGATGTCACCATACGTACCCTGTCTGCAATTTACATGCATAAACAACGGTCAACGCTAAAAAAATTCTCCAAAATATTTAAGGGGTCGATGAAATATCGAAACGTTGAATCAGCTTTTCATAAATTAAAAAAAAATAGTAGAATAATCTGACTTGAGTCGATTGAGCAGCTCCTTCTCGATTGCAGTGTCCAGCTTGGCAGCAATGAGTGCCTTCTCCTCTCTTCTCTTCTCACGTCGCTCCGTCTTGCGAGGCATCGTGATCACCTTCTGTGTTCTGGAGAGAGGACATTTATATCGTATAATACAAGACAATTTGTATACCTGGCCTTGAGCTTCATTCGTCGCATTCGAATGAGATACTGATGAATTCGGATCAGTCTCGCCTTGCACTTGTGTCGCACGAACTCACTCCAATGGAGTAGATTCTCCGAAATCTGCAATGAAAAAATAGCATAAATGAAATTCACAACCAAGTCTCACTTGATCGAGAGCAGTCTGCATGTTCTTCGACAGCTTGACCTTCTCCCATAATCTACGAGGGTAGTGACTCCTCTCAATCACTTTCATGTAGAGGTAGCACACTCCTATAATGAAGTGGATACGGTTTGTTGCAATTCAAATAACAAACTAACCATTCTCTTCTCTTATCGTTGCATATTGACTGTTGGCAAGCGGGCAGGAAGCACGGTTGCAGATACCAGTCAGATTGTACTCATTCTTACAGAAATTGTGGTTCTTGGTCCTGAAAGCAATCCGGAATAATGGCTTCAAATGATGGCGACTTACTTGACTTTGTAGGAGCAGTGCGTCTGATTGATGACCTGCCACACTACGTCGTCGGCCTGCATACCTGAATAGGAGCATATTTACACCGATACAACATGTCCATAGTTGATAATAATTAAAATAATTACAAAATAAGAAATATTGCACAACTAAATATCACACACAATTACGGTAGGAGTTTTATTAGAAATCTCGTCATTTGAAATACACTTCTTGACCGCACCACAAGGATCTTCGATTAATTATGTAATTATTTTTGTTATTCACTGATTTATTGATCAATTTCACCTCACAATCTATTTCGGGTCGTCTATAGTATATGTTATGGCCACAAGTTTTGGTTGAAACTCCTTACGAACTTTGTTACGCATGACCTCATTTTCCGTGTTCATTTTGCGAACTTTTTCGATTCTTAATGGTTTCAGATGTCCTTGCTGACTCAAGAAAAGATCACGCAGAGACTGCAAGGATTGGACGAAAAACCGGAGAGCATTCAGACGTGTTCAGCTTGGATACTGCACCATGCAAAGCCGCAGAATCTGGACATCATGTTCGACACTTGGTTGAGGGTTCGTTCTCCTTCTGTCTCCCGTTTCTATGTTCTCCCTATCAGGAGGTGTATCGAGAGAAGTCTTCTAAGCGGATAATCAACCTGGTTTGGGTTGCGAACGACGTCTCCCAGAACTCGAAGAAGAAGGGCAGCGACGTGACGTCGTTCTTCGCTCCTCGTATTGAATCTGCCTTCAGGTATGATTCATTTATTCTCATGCGCGAACTAATCAATGAGTTCAGACACATTCGTAAATCGCCACAGGACGACGGCATAGACAAGTGCGTGTCTCGATGTGTGGAGGTGTGGGAACAGAGAAGAATTTTCTCACGAGACCAACTCCATCGATTTGAGGTTAGCCCCATCTTATTAGATACATACACATGATATCGACGTAACTACAGCTGTCTTTCCAGAGTGCCCTTGGTCTGAAGCGTAGTTCCTCGGCCATCCCTACTGCCGCACCCTCCCTGTTGCCAGAATCACCTGAGAAAGCGGTGGAGAAGAAAGTCGCAGAGTTTGTCAGTTTCCTATTTTATTTTTATATATACTTAATGCGGCAGCACCAAAGGGAACTATAAAGAATAAACCAAAAGATAAAGTAAGTCAGATGATGATCACGAAATGAAGATCTTAAAGTACTCCTTACTTAATTCCTAATTAATTCAGGACGCAGAGAAGATGTCACAGATGGAGCGAGCAACGAGAGAGATGGCAGAGGTATTGAGGAGATTGGAGAAAGCGCCGTCCAGTGATGAGAAGATACGGTGAGTAATAGATACTGTAGCTCATTATATTGCTGATAAAAAAATGTTTGTTTGATCTTCAATCGGGCATGTAGAATAGCGGAGCCGCATGCCGAAGTTTTATCCCCATTATTGAAGATTTCCCCCCTCATTATTGCATGCATGATTTGTGATAATTACAGAACGGAGCTGGCACAATTCCCCGAGAGTACGGGGAACGCCTCATATCTGCAGCATGTGAGGACGGAGAAGGAGGCGAGATCGATTCTGGAGAAGACCAAGGAGGCCGGACCCCTCTGCAAGGAGTACTGTGATAGTCTAGCGAACGAGGTATACCAATCAACCGTTGTGCGATGTGTAAAGTCAAGTAATCATTTGAACATTCCTACGTTTAGCAGGCTGTATGTGCTGTTCCACGTTCGTATATAAGTACAAATGCAATAATTATCGATTGATTAGGATAAGGCACAAAATACGATAATTATGGTAATTACAGGTGCTGGATCGGCGAAATCTGCAGAACCATCTCAATGAGATTCTGGATACTGTCAAGCTGATAACGACCCGGAATAACACAATGATGAAGGAGTTGAACGATCGAGAGACGCATTTGAAAAAGCAATTGGATCTGGTGAGTTCTCTAAAAGGAACTTGTGTGTTACTGACCTACATTTATCGATTCAATCGATATTTAAACTTTTAATTGTAGGTGGAGAGGGCATACGATTCGCTACCCGACTTCAGCGAGATGGAACAAGACTTCCAGCACACGAATCTCCCCTCACTCAAAGATCTCTTTGATTGAGTCATCCCTATGCAATGTTCTTATACCGCACTCCTCTCGTCACTCACCCTATGTAAATTGTCCTCTACCTCATCCCGAGTTGTGTGATAAGTTGAAATAGTCCACGCATCTCAGTTGTTATATCACTTTTGTTGATTGATTAGCCGTTGGTCGTGTATTCAATGATCTCTTTCGCCTCACCGTAATATAAAGAACGCATTTATTTCCGTGTCAGTTTGTTTTCATTCACGTGGTTGTTATCCACGCGTGATATCTGCACATATTGAGTTATCAATCGATTTCAGTCATTCAGTTACAGTATTCTAAGTTTTTTTCGATTACAGTATCCACTATGGGAGTGGTGGAGAAGATAAAGGAGATTGAGGCCGAGATGGCCCGGACGCAGAAGAACAAAGCGACGGAGTACCATTTGGGACTGTTGAAGGTCAGAATTAGGAGTATTTTTAGGTTCATTAATCAACCATCTAAGTAGGCAAGTAAGCGCAAGACATTAAAACTTCCTAGATAAATGACGCTAGAAAATGGGTATTGTTGTGTTCTCAGGCCAAACTTGCGAAACTTCGTCAAACGCTGCTCGAGCCGACGGGGAAGGGAGGCGCGAAGGGAGAGGGATTCGATGTGATGAAGAGTGGAGATGCACGAGTAGCCATGGTATGGTACAGGCATACTTAATTGATTGAATGGACTGACATGGTGAAAATACTGTGGATCTGATAGTTGTATGTATTGTATGTACCTAATTAAACAGCTGAATCGCAAATGCTGCAGGTCGGATTCCCGTCGGTCGGAAAGTCGACGCTGCTCTCCAACATGACCAACACCGAATCGGGTGAGTGCAGGGGGAGAGATGGAAAATTTCAGAAAAATTTTTTTTCTGCTAAAAGCCGTAAAAATGAATTGTAAAGTAAATCAAAATTGTAATTTCAGCCGTTGCCAGCTACGAGTTCACCACGCTCACCTGCATTCCCGGAGTCATCAACGTGCGTTTATCGATTTTATGGATCCAACTGATTGATTTAGAAAATCGATAAATTGTATTTGTGGATCTACTTTTTGTGCAGCTGTAGCTCCAATATTGCAGCACGAGGGAGCGAACATCCAGCTGCTTGATCTGCCTGGAATCATTGAGGGAGCATCGCAGGGAAAGGGTCAGTCGATTTCGTTATCGAGGGTGTGAACATGACCCTCCAGTGTTTCACGAATTGAACATTCTCAGGGTTATCGCATGTAAGGTCGATTCCATCGGCTGTTTTGTCGCTCAATAAATTCATAAACTTACTCGCGCGCAAGATGGTCGCTATTGAGTGCGATGAGATCTAGTTTGCGCATTCGGGGAATTTATGGAACCGCGAGAATTACTGTCCGGGAATGGTACTTCGGTGAATACATTTTGCATCGTTCACATTGTAATAAAATATAGTGCAGGTCGTGGTCGACAAGTCATCTCCGTGGCGAAGACTGCCGATCTCATTCTGATGATGCTCGATGCTGGCAAGGGAGAGGTACACTTTTAATAATATATAGTGTACTAATCAAAGTATGTATAGTGTTCCTGCATCCCTGTTTGTATTTGTTGTATCCAATTAGTCGAAACTTTTCGCAATGAAATCTCTAGTGATTGTATCGGCCTCATGATGTGGTGTGGTTGCTTGCAGATCCAGAAGGCGTTGCTGGAGAAGGAATTGGACAGTGTGGGCATCAGACTGAACAGGAAACCACCCAATATCTACTGGAAGCAGAAGAAGGTCGAATGAGTTATTGATTTGATGTCTTTTTTTTTAAATCTCATGTGCCGTTTTTAGGTATGTTTTGAATTATTCTAATCGAGTTTCGCCATTGATTTATTTCAGGTGGGCGGAGTCAAGTTCACCCACACCGTTCCCCTCACTCACGTCAACGAGAAGCTGATCATGCACATTCTCCACGAGTACAAGATATTCAACGCCGACGTCGTCTTCAGAGAGGATTGCACGTGGGTTGACGAGGGTTTATCAATTATCATACATGAGTGGATACGGTAGCTTGGAATATTAATTACTAAAAAAGGTAATAAGAAAGTTGTATGTGTATTGCAGGATCGATGAGTTCATCGATGTGGTGCAAGGAAGTCGAGTGTATCTCCCCTGTCTCTACGTGTACAACAAGATTGATCAGATCTCCATCGAGGAGATAGACAGATTGGCAAGGTACTAATATTTTATAAAATATTTTTTGTTGATAATTTATTTCTAAGATTCTCATTTTGAAATATGCTAGGTTGATTTTGTTTGTTAGCCGATGGGTATTCAATATATCCTCGGCCGTGCTGCTAATAGTTATGTGCAGGAAGCCGCACCACATTGTGATCTCGTGTGAGATGAATCTCAACATGGACTATCTGCTCGAGAAGATGTGGGACTACCTCGCACTTGTGAGAATCTACACGAAGAAGCCCGGAAACGCACCCGATCTCGGTTTGTTTATCGATTATATCCTAACTAATAAAATAATAACATATTGCTAAATATTGACGGGTTAATTTTGAAAAGCGAAATGATTTTTGGCCCTCTTGAATTTTCTGCTTCACGTTTCCGTATTTTTCGGAGCAAATTTGATGCAACTATTTTGTGAAGAAAATTTGATAAACATATAATACTTGCCTTCAGGACCCGAAGACGGTATCATTCTCCGAAGAGGAGCAACGATCAAGTATGCCTGCCATGCACTGCATCGAACACTCGCAGATCAGTTCAAGTGAGTACGGTAGATTGTACTGTTGGAATATTATGGAGTGACAATCGATAATTTATAGCATTCTGTATTTATTGAAATTCTGTAATATTCTTTACAAGCATGAGAAATTCGTTTGTTTTTCTGTTTCTGTATTGACTGTGATGGTACGGTATATTGTTCAATTAATATTGATTATTCCTTTGTAGATACGCGATTGTGTGGGGAACGAGCACTAAATTCTCCCCTCAGCGAGTGGGAATCACACATCTTCTCGACCACGAGGACGTCGTCCAAATCATGAAGAAGTAGATTACGATAGAATTATCGATTGATTACACCCCAATCTCTGCGTCTCACACTCACTTTGCTTGCAATTGTAGCCGTTATCGATTTTTTTGTTTGTTGCTATAATTTTTGGACCACAATTGTCCCGTTGTTTTGTGATTCTTTTTTTTCTCCTCTGGGTTGCTTTCTATTCTTAATATATTTTTATTCGGTGAGATTAAATATTGTTTTTTTTTCTTCTCTCAATTGCATACTGTGTTTGAGCTCATGATCCGTTAAATTCGGATTGAATACTTGCGGTATTTATGCAAATATCGGCCTAGTTATGAGAATAAAGGAGTTTAATTGCAGATGCTGCCGTTACTACTTCTCTTCCCGTTGATACAGTACTCCCTCGCAGCGTATGCCGTCTCTGACCTACCCACCTTCGCCAAGGTGAGTTTTGAGCTCGAAATACCATGCGTAAAATAATGTTTAGATACGTTGCGAAATCGTCAAAATTGGAGTGGTGCATTCATAGGCCAAATGGAGTTATCGCTTCTTTCCCATTAGAATAGAATAGAGAATGTAAAGGAGATCTTCATGTGTCTGTCATACACTCTCTTGTTCTGTTAATTGAGTTTACATGGAAAACAAGTATCCTTGCTAGCGAGAACCTATTTGACCTATGGGCAATAGTTTAATAATATTTTTATTTCCCGTTCAGGAGACGGTCTATTTCTCTCAGCGAGACGACTTCGACAATCGAATGGATTCGCCCATTCTCACTCCAATGGATACGAAGACGATGAATCAGAGCTCCATCGCTGGTCTGTTTCCCACTTTTGATTGGGCGAAAAAATTGCAAGAGCTATTCGTTTTCTGTTTGAGTGTTCCATTGTTAGAATACTGTCCAAATATTTCGAAAGTAATAAAAACGGTGTAAAATTAGGATGCGATTTAATTCGTGTTCACAATCAACACAGCCGCTTTAGTAATCCCTCAATTTTGGTGATAATCGGGATGTGTGTCCTGAGACCATTCCTATGCCAGAGCACTCACTGGGTCCGTTCGTGCCGTGCACCAACATCCCCGACGACTTTCTTCGTTGCGAGTCCATCCCCAAGACGGTGTCCAATCTGAACGAGACTGTGAGTTTAATTAAAATTGAGAATGAGACTAGCGAAATTATCTAAATTTTGGATGATGTATTACACAAATTTTATTGAAGCCCGAGGGCGCAACTAGATGATGTATTAATCGTGAGGTGAAAGCAGTACAATTATGAATGTGTCATTCGATTGCGTAGGGATTGACGCATTCTTGTTTCCAGGGCTGCCATCACTTTGGAGGCACGAAACCATCGGAGGTTGCGTGGACGAATGTGACGTGCAGGTGAGAAATATTTTTCTTTCTTTTAAAATTTGTAATTGGGTTGTGCGAGTTGAAATCGCAGTGGAACATGTTTAGCCAAGATGGAGTACAGGTGATGTGAATCCAATCGATATCGTTTTGCAGAGTCCTGGGACAGATTGAGTGTCGTGGCCCGCGCACCTTCCAGAGGGAGCGACCCTGCATCAAGTGAGTTTCTTTTTATCGCTTGACCATTTTAAGTTTCCGGAATCTTTATCACAAGCGAGTTGGGGGTTTCGTGATAGTCACAAGTAAATTGTTTTCAGTCCCTTTCGTTGAATCCTCTTTCCATTCATTGTCAGATACACTGGTCACTAAATACTTTTAAAAGTACTAAAAAAGTAAATAATTGTCAGTCCTTTTCCATTTGATGCAGTACCTTCGAACTATTCAGATACACTGGTCATTACTTCCTCTCCACTCTTCTCTACTCGCTCTTCCTCGGCATTCTGGCGGTCGATCGATTCTGTCTCGGCTATTCTGCCATCGGAGTGGGCAAGCTGATGACTCTCGGAGGACTCGGAGTCTGGTGAGCAATTTACATTCACAAACTCTCGTATGAAATAATAAAACGTTCCGCTGGCGAGAGAGTACGCACACCAGTAGTCCATTTCATGGTCGTCTAATTGTAAAGTTGTAATATGAACACTATTCCAACTTGATCAAATTTTGAAATACATTTCTGAATATCTGTAAGTTGTAAAACTTAGAACTGACTGGAATTGGTATCAACTTCGTCTTCAGGTGGGTCATCGACATTTTCCTGCTCGCGACGGGCAATTTGATGCCGGCCGACAACTCTAATTGGGAACCGTACTATTAGAGAGTTCAAAGATCAAGTTGTCGAATTTGCATAGATCTCAGATCAGTTTGTCATATATTTAACGATTCACAATTTGTTGTAACTATAATTTAATATTCTGTCGATACGTGTGCATAAGGAGGAAGAAAATACGGGTGAATAAAGACATTCTTCATAATGGAAATGTTTCAATGATCCGGAAGGTTCTTACGCGCCTTGTGATATCTCAATAGAGACGAGACAATTCATCTCTCTCCTTTTCTCTGTTCCCTCTCGTTCTCTCCCCGCCCTCCCCCGTTTCAATCACTCTAATTATCTCTCTCGCTTCTCTACCACAATTTCGCCCTATTTCCAATCGCAAATCACTAGGGTCAATAAGGAAAGAAATCGATGTTTTAGGCAACTCTTTTTTGAATCTAATCAGAGTTTGTTGAAATTTAGATTCGAATCATTAAGTTTCTGGCGTCTAAGTAGGATTAGATTCTAAATTGTTGTTGAGCTGTTGAATCTAAACGGAATGTAATACTCATTGCAGGAGTGGGATCGACTGCCGACTGAGGCGAGTGAGTGAGTGGACGTCGTCGTTGATAGGGGAGAAGAGAGGATTGAGAGTGGAAAGAAGGTGAGGAGGCGTTTGAAGGGAGGATTAGCAAGTTACAATAAAACTTGTAATAAATGATTTATCTACGCCCAAGGCGCAACATGATTTAAAATTTTACAAGAAAAAAAGAGGAATGGGGACTCTGCGATTTTTTTATTTGAAGGGAGACGATGATTCACCCACCACCCTCCGTTGTTTGTGCATTGCACACTGACCTTTAGCACGATGAGTTGTAGACAGCGTTCCCCTTTCAATTCGCGGTTCTTTTCCGTAATAGTAATGATGTCATTAGCTCTTGCAAATTGTTTATCATAACTCTCCTGAATGTTTTCACAGTATTTCCTATGAATGACGTAATTTTCATTTGCTTGCAGAATCGTCAGTCACGATGATCGGCGGTCTCTTCGTGTACAACCACAAGGGAGAGGTGAGAAGGGGGGGACGATTAAAGTTTTGCCCAAATGGAAAAAATTTAATTTAATTTGCCTTTTGGTTTTGTTGAGTAGTCCGTGAACGTTTGATGATGATATGTGCAGTTCCAGCCTCTCTTGTTTTTTCTATTCCGTTTATTTATTTAGTACATCAAAAAGGGCGCGACAGCATGTACATACATGAGCGAGTAATAATGATATTGAGTTCCTTTTCTTCCAATCTCTCTCCCTTCTCATTCCTTTCTTATCCCCTCTAAGGTGCTCATCTGTCGTCTCTTCCGTGACGATCTCACGAGGGACGCCGTCAACGCATTCAGAGTCAATGTCATCCACGCCAGACAGCAGGTACGAGAGAAAGAGAGATTGAGAAACACGCTGATTTACGGATTCAGTGATATACAGTGCTGTATATTTTGATTACGCAAAGGCTTTCGATACTGTAAGTCACCAAAAATTGATAACAAAAATATCAAAAATGGGATTTCCTGTGAAGGTTGTCAAATGGATTGAGGAATATTTGACAAATAGAGTATTTCAAGTGCGGGTTGGTGATAAACTGTCAGATAAGCGTGATGTTACAAGTGGAGTCCCTCAGGGCTCAGTATTAGGACCACTACTCTTTAACCTTTATATTTCCGAGTTACCTAGAATTTTGAGCGGTAATGATGTTTACAGCTACTCATTTGCAGATGATCTAAAAATATTCAAAAAATACAAAAATGATGAAGATGCGGGAGATTTACAAGTCAGCATTGACAAAATTTTAGAATGGAGCAATACGTGGCAATTGAAAATTGCAAACCCAAAATGCAATGTGCTCCACCTGGGCAATAAAAACCAAAAGATAAAATACCAAGTTGGAGATCATGATATTGAAAGTAAAGAATGTATAAGAGACCTAGGAGTAATCATTGATAGTAAACTGTCCATGAAAAATCACGCTAGGGATATATGTGTTAAAGCAGAATCAAAGGCAAATATGATATTTCGAGCTCTACAAACAGAAGATACGCAAACATTAGTTAACGCGTACTGTATCTATGTTAGGCCCACGCTAGAGTTTAGTTCCAGTGCTGCGCGTCCGATAAACTCTACGGATAGGGGAAAAATTGAAAAAGTGCAGAATGCAGTAACACGCCGAATTTTGTATAGAACGATGAATTATACTTATTCCAATCGCCCGAATTATTCTACTAGGAATGAAATGTTAAATATTTCTTCATTGGAATACAGGAGAAATGTTAATGATATTAAAATAGCGTATCAAATGATATTCGGGAATGGAAGACTTTCCGAAGTTATGCCGGATTTCTTCTCACTTGTGAGAACTAGAACAAGAGGAGCTGGTTATAAAGTCGATATCGACATGGCTAAGTTGAAACAGCGCGAAAACAGCTTCGCGCATCGAATATCGAAACTACTAATATCTTTATTGCAGAAAGTCAAACTTCCTACTAATTATTCTGAGTTTACCAAAAGGATGATTGACGAAATTAATTGAGAACGAATATCATTCATTCCAAGACAACCCTTTTCTACATCAATTAACATGTCCTAACATGTATAAATATCTATCTATCTATCTATACCATAGGGGGAAGCAATGCATGGTCCGTTCATATTCTGCAAGAACATTGTTATTTAAAGGCCAGTAACATTCGTGTTTCACTGTGTGCGTTAGAGGAGGGTTGAATGTGTGTTATTGCTAAATTCAGTAAGTGATAGTATACAGTTGGAATACTCGATTCAATCTCTTCCCCTCTCCCTTCAGATCCAAGTCCGTTCTCCCGTCAATCTCATCGGTCGTGTCTCGTTCGTGCATCGGAAGACGGACGGAGTGTGGCTCGTCGCTGCCAGCAGGTATGCAGGGTTATTTGCATGTAATTTACGAAAATCTAATGTCGCATTTTTAGCCATATCCTTGTTAGTTGTTAGAGACAAGACCTACTGCAGACTAATCGAGTAGAGTGGTCCGTTATTGCATTTGAGTTGTACGTGAAACACGAAACACACGCCCCGTGTTGTAGGAAGGACGCGAATGCGGCAGCGATGGTGGAAGTTCTGCGGAGAATAGCCATCACGATGCACTCGTACTTTGGAAAGCTCACTGAGGTCAGCAGAGAGTTGTTCATACGTTTCCGTTGGTCGGAATTTCCGGTGACAAGTTTTGTTTACTTTCTAACCAATTAATTGGTCAAAATAAGCTTTATTCCTGGTTGAACCAAAAAATTATGTAAAGGTAGTTGTAGAGTACGATAGCGGTGACTATCAGAGTACGATAAAATATATATTGAGAGAGATAATGATTACGGTAACTGCAGGAGGCGATTCGATCCAATTTCGTGCTGATCTACGAGCTGCTCGATGAGCTCATCGACTTTGGATATCCACAGGTACTATAATTTGATGTGTGATGCAGCGAGTCTCGAGTTTCACAGCGAAATAATGTACAGAAACTTGCTCACTTGTTTGATAGTCGAAATCGAATGCATCTGACAATATGAAGAGAAAAAAAGTAGTCACTTACAAATACCTTAGCTCTCTCTTTCTCCTTTATCTCTTCCTCCATTCCAGTTGACGGATCCGTCCGTCCTCAAGACGTACATCATGCAATCGGGAGTGAAGGCAGTCACACAGGAGGAACAGAAGCAGATCACCTCACAGGTAGGACTGATCAATATTTGATTATGTGTACAGTGCGTATTTGTTTGTGCAATACCCGATTAATTCGATCCCAACAGTTGTGAACGCCCCAGTAGGTATTAGTAGTAATCCTGAAACTGGAAACCGCGTGTGCGTGAAAGTAGCCATGAAGGGCTTAAACACGTGAACCATAGAATACTAGACTTAGTTAATGATCTTTAATTTGTTACATTTTGTCTGTGCAGGTGACGGGTCAGATCTCATGGCGTCGCGAGGGTATCAAATACAGACGAAACGAGCTGTTCATCGACGTTGTCGAACACGTCAATCTACTCATGTCGGCACAGGGTGAGAATTAGGGGGCGTTGCTCAGAGATCGAACAAAGGGGGTATAGGCTGCTTTGAATTGAGTCTGCAACTGAGAATCACCTAGTTGGAAAACGACTGGCTAAAGTGTGATTCATCTGAAATAGGGAAGTGTGAGAGCGTTCTTCTACATGTTTTAATTAATCCCCATCTCTCCAGGCCAAGTGCTCTCTGCGCACGTCGCGGGTCGCGTGCTCATGAAGTCGTTCCTCTCTGGAATGCCCGAGTGCAAACTGGGCATCAATGACAAGTTGTCTCTGAGAGATGGAACGAGAACGGCAGTCGGCAGTGGAGTGGGAGGAGGACTCGACGATGGAAAACCGTGAGTGTTGCGTCAGCAATAGGCAATACCTTGTAGAGACACTGTGAAAGTATAAGGAGTAGTTAGCGGGTATTATCTTTATCGGATGATATAATACAAAGCAATCCCACTTCAACGATACAATTCCATTTTTTTTAAAAGGAGGTTTACAAAAGTGTTTGAAATATTTGAAAGTAGTTTTCAGAACAATTAAACAAATGTTTGGTAAGGAATACATATAATGCACTGCAGTGTGAGGGCGGATGGAATTGAATCAGTGTACAGTTACATACATATGGGGTAGACGGGGAGCCGAACTGAAATAGATGGTTTATTGATTAGGAATTTAAGAAATTTTAGACAAGGATTCGTAAGTAATAATGTAGGAAAAACATGCGAAAGAAGGGGCGGCGTGAAGAAGGAGGCGAGGCAGGCAAGTTCAGAATAGTAGGAGACGGTTGATTTGAACTATGTAATGAATTTATAAATAAGTTGTCTCTAGGAGTAATAGAGGTGATGTTACTCACCGTTGCTGATCTTTCCCAGCACGTCGAGAAGTGTCACGACGAGAAGGAATATGCCGCTCACACTTATGTAGTCTACTTATTCGAACTACGCCCCAGCGATGAATTGCATGTTGAGAGCATGTAGAGCACTATAATAAGTCAAATTTATATTGTAAAGCGCAAAAGAAAATATATCTTTAGATAGTATAGAAAGGGCGGGCCATTCGAATGAGAGGAGTGGGCGGGATTAATCTAGCGTCTGCTCTGAGAGTAGGGTCTTTGGAGGGAGCGATAAGTGCACCACCCCTGTGGCAAGGAAAATAATAAAGGCTTATTCGTTGTCCGCAGAGAATGCAACTTGGGATTGTTTTGTCCCACCCCTGTGGCGTACTTGAAGAATTAAGAAAATACCGTGGGGAAAATGATGATTATTTAGCAATAAATGATGGGCCGATGAGAAGAGAACTTGGACCATGTAATAAGTGTTGTGTATTGATTGATGCATCTCGATTGCAGTACTCGTGTCTCTGTGGCCATCGACGACCTCCAATTCGATCAGTGTGTTCGACTGGGCAAGTTCGAGACGGAACACGCAATTTCATTCATTCCACCCGATGGAAGCTGCGAATTGATGAAGTATCGAACTACCAGTGATATCAAACTGCCATTCAGGTAGGAATATCTACCCCACACTCATTCTTCCCATTATGAGTCATCCCGGACGCCTGATAGATGTTTCGGTGCTTCAGTGAAAGTGTAGGCACTCCTAAATACTGTGACGGAACTGTAGGTCGAACTCCTAAATAGGTGGCTAACTCTTGAAGATCGCTTCCGTTGCAGAGTGATTCCTCTGGTGCGAGAAGTGAGCAAGTCGAAGATGGAGATCAAGGTCGTCCTCAAGGCAGACTTCAAACCGAATCTCATTGGACAGAAGATTGAGGTGAGAGATTTGTAGTTAATCGAGATTCGAGTGTGAGTGTACTTATGAAAAAATATATTTGTGCGGGAAAATATGCCATGCTTGAATGATACTCGAGAAGAGACGCCAGAATGTGGGGTCAATGGGCATGGTGAACTGTAATGTTAGGAGGGAGAGGGAGGGAGGGAACAGATTTGGGTAGAAGAGGGAGAAGAGAGATGCGAGAGGGGCCTGTTATCAAATAGAAGGATGCGATGCCATATAGCACAGTGGATTTCCGATGTATTGCTTTTTCTTTTGGAAAAAAAGACTTATCGAAAATTAAGCACAGTGAAATTCGAAATAACTAATCTGCTCTGTTCAGGTTCGAATTCCCGTGCCTCCTCACACCTCTGGCGTTTCTGTGATCTGCATGAAGGTGAGTTGACGTTTCAGCAGCTATAAAATCGCCAAAATATATCGCTCGATACACTTTTGTTCGCCACTTTTATTAAATAAACTTGTACAAATGTGCTTTAAAGAGAGAGAGAGATAATTAAACTATCTCATTGTTTATCTGCAGGGCAAGGCGAAGTACAAGTCGGGCGAGAATGCGATAGTGTGGAAGATGAAGAGATTGGCGGGAGGGAAGGAGGTGCAGTGCAGTGCCGAAGTCGACCTTCTCACTTTCGGAAATGTCGTGAGTTGAATGGGAGGAGTACGGTAGAAGAATAGTAATAACACTATTTTTTTGCGCAATACGATTTGTAAATTTGTGTAGGAAATAAGGGGAAAATGTGGGGGAGGCGGGATTCTCAGAGGGTAAAAATACTGGGACCGTTGGATAGAAATGATGAGACTTCTAGTCCAGCTGATTCTGCGTTTCGCATTTGTCATTTATTTGCAATGAGAAGATAACTAGAATTTATTACTGCCTGACTATTCAAGAACAAACAAACTAACAGTGAAAATGTGATTGTGGTTGCAGGCAAATCGTAAGTGGAATCGTCCGCCCGTCTCCATCAACTTCGAGGTTCCCTTTGCTCCCTCTGGATTCAAGGCTAGTTATCTAATATTCTCACCTTTTTCGTTTTTCAATTCCCAAGTTCAATAGTTCTCCAAATAGTCGCATAACCCACGGATGGGGCTACACTCATCAACGGCGTTCAAAAATGGATTTTTTTCTCTCGGTAGCACGTTGTTTCCAAGTTTCACTGACCTTTTATCTGCGAGCGTGTTGGTTACTTCTCGATTATGTCCAAAAGTGTGTCTTCAAAACTAATGCAATAATTGCTTTCAGGTGCGATACCTGAAGGTGTTCGAGTCGAAGCTGAACTACTCTGACCATGACGTCATCAAATGGGTACGGTACATGGGCAGATCGGGCATCTACGAGACGAGGTGCTGAGACGGTGACCTATCCTCCCCCACTATCGATCGATATATCGATCTACCGTAATCTTAGACCCGCCTTTCATGTGCATAATTACTGTCTAGAGATGGCTAGGGAAGATTGATTCTCTCTCAATTCCTCACACTAGCTCGCCGATGAGAGAGTGTGTGGAATGAAGAGAGTATCTGTATTTCTCTCTGCCATCCCCCGTCTCCCCTCCAGTGTGTACCATCGTGTAAACTATTTGTGTATTTCTAGGCATCCGATGGACGATTAATATTAATTATTATTTCCCATTTGTTCATATACGTACATTTGTAATAGACTGAACACGTCGTCCCTCCCTCTCTCTTTATGTGTGTGTTAGGAACTCCCATGATGGAACGTTTTGGAAATTCCGTTTGGGAACCTAGAAGTTTCCAAACGTTCTGATACGTAACCCGAACAAATCCTGGAATTTTTTAAAGGTTTCTGAGCGGAAATTCCAAAACGTACCATCACCTAATCTCCTCCCACCATGATTCCCATCACGTTGATAGCGTCCCCTGACTCTGTTCTCGTTTTTATTTATGTTTGTGAATCCCCTCTCCCCCGTCCCTCAGATACATATTATATTGAGAGTTTGATGCAGATTTATCGTCGTTTATGACTACTTTCTTTCCTCTTCTTTCTCTGTTCTCTCTGGTTACTGTACTGATAACTCGATAACACTTTTATGCAACAAAGAAGTGTGGAAAATGTGAGAGACACTGGATGACATGGAAAGATTTGAATGAGGAATGGAGACTAGTCTGATTGAAAGAATACTCCAGAGAGGGATAGGGAAATACGTAAACTCTTTCGCCCCTAACCCCTTTCTGGAGATGATGGAGTGAGTGGTCTACATGCACGTAGATCATGGGTCGAGAAGTGGTTCAGCGGGTATTCTCGACTGTTTTGAGCATATGGCGATTGATAAACCTCCACTGAATGAGATGGCAGCATTATAGGGAAACCATACTAATATTTTATCTGAAATTAATTAATTTGCTATTCAATCTTTCTTTTTGTTTTCCGAATCATCATTTATCAGAGCCATGAAAATAGGAAAATCTTTTGAGAGAAAAAAATAACTCAATAAAAAAACTCAATGCATTTTCCGTTTATTGTAGTTTTCTATACTGTAGGTCTAAAATAATGTCACACCAGCTGAAAGTGGATCCTTCATTGCATAGTATGTGACTATGAGCATGAATACGATTACAATAAAGGTGTAGCTGAAAGCTGAGATTTCAACTGGGACTTAATGGTTCCTTTCCTCCAGGGATTGATCTCCCGTGGAATGATGCGACAAGGATGGCATCAAGGTCGCGCCATATTGCCTGTCGATACCCTCCTTCAACACCAACATTTGGAGATTCTCGATTCTGAAGTTTAATTTCGTCCTGATTGAGGTTTCTGATTAATTTCCTTCCGAACAATCTCATCCAGTTTCAACTTCGAATTCTGGGAATATTCCTCTGATAATATCCCCTTTCCAGTGTCATTTCGATATTAAGAACTCAATAATACAGCAAAAAAACAGTGGAGGATGTGAGGGCACTTGATCACATGTGAGGGAGGGAGGAATGGAAATGACCTACTGTAACAGATCATTATTGATTGAGAGGAAATTCGTCAATCTGATCGACGATAAATCGCATTAATTGCTCCTCTTCCAACTTCAAAATCGATGGGGAATCGGATACCATAGTCTCTACCGTACTTCCTTCCATCGTGTGCCGTCGACCCTCCTGAAATTATCGATTGGGTGTAATTGGAGGAAGGATTACTGTACCTCCGCATCGATTTGTCGACTCCTGTCTGGAATGAATTCCATCTGACGAAACGCGGCGATTTGCGCGTCGGAAGACTCGGAGATTAGTGAGGGAATGGACTGAAAGAGGAACATTTTGAGTCAGAGAGATCACATTATAAGAAATATGTGTGCGTTCTTCGCAAATTTGTGACGCGATTAATTACCACACGAAATCGAATTAACATATTTTGTTGGATCGGTGATTTCTGTGCGACATCACCATATTATTCCACAACAGAACTTTCTGAGATAGTTGTTTTCTCCGGAAAGGGGTCAGAAGCTAGAGAAAGTGTGTGAAAACGATATGGTCTATCCCTCTTTCTCGCACTTCTTTTAATTTTTAGCATTTTTAATGCAATTTTTTTTGAATGCTTCTTTTATTTTAACTTCTTCTCTTATCGCCTTGTCGAATTATTGTTTGGAAATGTTTTGGGTTTAAAAACTTTTTGCAACTCTACCTTCGAACTGACGAAGAAAGTCTGAAGATCCGCTAGATCCGATGCTATCGAAGCCAATTTAGTCTCGAAGATGATTCTCTCTGAGAGATTATTGGCTTGATTATGATGAATAACACATAGGAGGGAAACCTCGCGCGATGAGAGAAGAGGCTTCTCGCTGTGAAGAAATATCATCGAGGAGAGAATCTACCTTCGTTCTGAGACGGAAACAATTAGAGAAATGCCGATAGAACATCGAAAACCGTGAGATGTTAATAATAGATATAATCCATTTGAGAGATACGATAACAGTACGGTATATCGAACATGCTATAGAACTCGGAACGGTTACTCACTAGGAATGGTCGCGAACTCTCACTGAGCTTTCCGGATGAGATATAGCACATTCGATAGAGCTCAGCGAGATTAGATGAGATTTCAATTTTTAGCTGCTTTCCCTGAAGGAGCTCCGAGTTATTGAGGTCCGAAGTTTGACCTATTTTTGCATAAAATCAACGTGCGATGTGGGGACGCGCCTATCTAATGCACCACGCTCTCTCGTCTTCATCTCCTCCTGGTGTAGTGGTTGCATGCCTGTCTAGCAAACTTTTGCCCCTGGGTTCGGCCCCCAAAAATACACATCCTCTTTTGCTCATTTTTCAAAGTGATTTCTAATCTAATTTTCACTTTATTAACAAATTTTGATGTTATCTTTCAATTTACGTGCATGACACACGGGTTTTTGGAGAATGACTTTTTTGCACGACTATTTCTGTTTTCAATATTGTAATTCACAAATCTGATACTTCGTGACCAAAAGCATCTGGCATTCTCATCAGTATGTTTTCCGTATTCATTGATGCCACATTTCTCCACTTTTCCTCAATATCTGTTCCCGAAAGACGTAGTCACTGTGAACTATTTTGTCCTGCCACCTCTTTCTTTCATTTTATGGGTAGTATCTGTCTGGCCTAATCGATTTCCAGCCGAGGAGTTCAATAGTTGAAAGTCTTTCAAAGTCTTTCACAGAAATAGTCGTGCAAAAAAGTCATTCTCCAAAAACCCGTGTGTCATGCACGTAAATTGAAAGATAACATCAAAATTAGTTATTAAAGTGAAAATTAGATTAGAAATCACTTTGAAAAATGAGCAAAAGAGGATGTGTATTTTTGGGGGCCGAACCCAGGGGCAAAAGTTTGCTAGACAGGCATGCAACCACTACACCAGGAGGAGATGAAGACGAGAGAGCGTGGTGCATTAGATAGGCGCGTCCCCACATCGCACGTTGATTTTATGCAAAAATAGGTCAAACTTCGGACCTCAATAACTCGGAGCTCCTTCAGGGAAAGCAGCTAAAAATTGAAATCTCATCTAATCTCGCTGAGCTCTATCGAATGTGCTATATCTCATCCGGAAAGCTCAGTGAGAGTTCGCGACCATTCCTAGTCAGAAGCAGGGTTGGGCGAAAAATTTTTTCGGAAAATTTTTCGGAGCTCTCGTAAACATTGATGCCAGAAGTTACACACAGTTGTTAATAATTATATTGTAGCTGAATGAATGTACTACCAGAATGATCAATTGGAATAATCATATTTTTATTGCCTTGAGAATTGCAAACGATTTCCCGAAAATTTTCCTTTTCATTTTCCGACTCGGAAAATTTTCGGAAAATCTTTGGAAAATAATCACAAAAAATAGAGAATAGAATCTGTGAAATGAAATACCTGAGAAAGATAACTTCTTTTCCGTGAACTCTCGCTGCTCGGGCAAAGGCCAAATCCTGCAGTATCTCATGAAGATACCGTAACCACTATGAAACGTCCCCCCTCAATTTTATTTAGGTGACGTTTTGAAACTTCCGTCTAGAAACAGGAGAAAATTTTCATAGAAATTTCTAGGGATACGTGTTTTTCTTTTTCAAAGTTCCAAAACGTACCTTCCTCCCTTTTTGTGTGACTTACCTCTTCTCTTGGATCTTCTCGATCAATGCAGAGAAAGAGCAGACAGAATTTGTTGAGGTGCTGCTCACTTAATTATTTTTATTATATTTTAGAGGCCGAAATGCTCCAGCGAATATTTCGATTAATTGTTTCAATAATATAACTGAAGAGTGACGTACACGAAGAAAGCTCTCAATTTCTCGTCTCTCCTCTCCATTCTTTGATCGCCAGTCGAAACGAGAACTTCGAATGGATATGAAATCTCCCATAGAACAATGGAAGAAAGATGACGGAAGTAATAAGGAACGAGTTGAGTTGACACTCTGAAGATAACATTGAATCTATTGCATATTTTAGGATCAAATCATTTAAGTTTACGATGTTACAGATCGTTCTGACGAGTCTATACAAACTGGGGCAGAGTGCGATAATACCATGTTAATGGGCGATGGTCTCTGCGCGAATTCACTTTCTGACTTTTTGCATTACGTATTGTTGTGATAAAATAAATAAACAAAAAAAGCATAAACCGACGTCTCAGAGAAGTGCACGGATCGACTCTTTTTGAACGTTGATCGTTTGTCTTTTGCGCCTGAATATATCTCATTCCTTATCATACAAAATAGTTGTTTCTTCGATTTGTTTTCTAGCACATGAAATCGTTTCTCGTTGAAAAACAAAAATACGCACTTTTCACAGGTTTCTTCAAATTGACTCTTTCGAACTGCTACAAACCATTTGTCTCTGTATTCACGGGACATCCGAGTATCGATCTGATCAATGTCGTTTTTCCACTTCCACAGAAACCGACGAAACCCACGTGCACTTTGTCCTGCAATTCACAATTTGTGAGTTGATCATTTTATCGATTTTCTCAATGATAACATGCGAGCAGTGTCTCTTCCTCTACATTTTCTCTTTATTTCACACACACACATCGGGCTGCAGAGAGTGTGCGAAATGCATAGATTCAATTTCGGATTCTCTTTTCTTATCGACCAGAAAACGTGGAAACAGGAGAGAATCCTCTTTCCAGCATGCTCACTAAGGAAAAGCTCCCCCCACTAGGACTTAGAAACTCCAAAAGTCGAGACGGAGAGTTTGAAACACTAATTAACGAAGAGTGGACTAAACGAGAGGCCCGCTCTCTCATTTTCGCAGACTTTCTAACAATAGAGTTTCAAACTCTCCGTTTCGTAAAATCAAGATTCGCGTAATTTGTTTGAGTGTGAATCTGTACATAAAACTGACCAATCCGAGTGAATCCAATCCCTTATCTCGACTATTTCTCACTTCTCCGTCAATATCTTTCAGTCGCATGACGAGTTTCTCATTGACCGGTTCATCTTCCTGTTCTCCTCCGGAATTCTGTAAAATCATCTATAAACGCACAGATGTTTCATCGCAAAACGCCATAATTTTGCAGCTTTTTTCCAACCTTTCGCCGACTTTGTCAGTTCCTATTTGCATTCACAACGACTTCAGCGCGTTTTTTCCCCGCATTTTGAGAGCAGAATTACGGGAAAGGCACGCGTTTTCTCACGGCTTGAAAAAAGCGCGGGGTTTTACACAGTCGGGAAGGAAGAGTCACTGCCGGACTCACTAAAAGTCGATCGTAGACTGAATAAGAAGAACGAAGAAGTTGATGAACACATACACCGAAGGATAACATGAGAGAGGAAGGAGAGGTGGGAAGGTGGAAGAGGAAGACTAAGGGAAGAGAAGGGAAGGGAGGGAGGGATAGAGTCGTCTAAGCTCCACCCTCCCAAATCCCCCCACTCTCGAAAAATGTCGGGCTTCTTCCACTCACTTGTGAGGAAATCTGTTGGTAGGAGAGACGAGAGGAGGGAGGAATCTGAAGGGAAAGAAGAGAGATTAGTCTATCAAAGTGATATCGAGAATGCGATATGTGAGACCACCGTCTCTTCATTTCACACACTCTCTCACCGGTCGGTTGATGAGAGAGTGTGCGAAATGAAGAGACGGCGGTCTCACATTTCGCACTCTAGGGATATCAGTGATACCGGATGATAAGAAGAAGAGAAGGCAGAGGCCGGAAGCGAATTCTGAGAAGATTCATACTAGATTTGATGAATATTGAAAATCCATTTTCGCGATCAATGGATATTTCGCGATGATTAGACTACATTTCACTAAAAAAATTCAATCCTGACATTGAGCCACAAATCCTTCTCTAAGAAAAGATTTGCATTATCAATCACATTCATTCAATAAAATTCGATCTTTATCGATCTATAGGAATTGAATTGAATTGAATTGATTGAATCACATTTATGATGGTGAAGATTTAAACATTTAGTAATTCTCACCCGTTTCGAAAGTCGCTGTCGTGTCTGACTGAGATGGTTGCCCATTCTGAGAAAGAGAAGAGACAAAAAACCGAGAAAGGGAAAGACGAAGGAGTGTTCATTATTGGCAAGAATAGCACGTGGTTCCCCAAACTTCCACAATGGTTTGGCACGTGATAGTGAGAGAGCAAGAGAGCTTGTCTTATCATCTGTCACACTCTTCCCCCCTTTTTGGAAATGTTGGCCGTGATTATGTGATACAGTAAATGAGAAATAAATAAGATCGGAATTGGTTGGGTGAACGTAACAGTGAACATTTCCGAATAACTGTGGCATTTCCAAGATGGAACGGAGTATTACGAGACTTGAGCCGGCATCTAGTCTGGGGGGGTCTACCAAAGCAGTTGTATGGTTGACAGGGAGTGGAAGGAGACTTCTCTCTCCTCTGCTTACACAAACGGAAGTGAAAGGAGAACAGAAAAGGAATGTGAGACATGGAGGAAAAAAGAGAAGGAGAGAAGCAGCAAGTTTTTTTTGTGGTAACCTCGTTAGGAACACGAAAAAAACTCTAGCCTTTGAAATACGTTTCAGACTTTTTTCGGATGCCTAAAAACGGTTTCGAAAACGTGACGCCAAGGTTTTCGACCATAGCTCCAGAAAGAGGCCAACGAGCGAGAGAGTTCGTAAAAGAGAGAAAATACTTCGCACGCTCTCACACTATGTTTTTATTCGGGGAGAGGGGAAAATATAGTTTTCGAAGTTTATTCGGGCGAATTTATGCAAATCTCGTGAGATCGACAATTGATTTATAGTCGTCGCTCCAATCGAACGTGGGAAGGAGAAACTGTGAGAGGACCAACCAGATGGAGCGAATTCTGAATGAAGTTAAGTGGTTATTCTAGTCTAAGATTATTAGCCAATTGGATTATTCGATCTAACAACACTTAGGTGTAGAGTTAGAAAACCGGCGGCCAAAATATAGGGTCAGATTAGCACAGCACGTGAGAAATCTGATGCAAATATTTTCTCGAATGTTATACTCTATTTTGTGGTATGGTTTTTGGTTGTATCTCTTTCTCAAAAACATTGCATTTTTAACCACGAGTGTGACCGAAATTATTTAGTATTTCGGTGGAACCTCCTAACGAAGTTTGAGTGGTTTCTTCCATAGATCTCTTTTTTCTCACATGATGCGCAAATGTGATTGGTAGAAAGTGGAAAACATTTTCCCCACCTTTTCGTAACTTTTTTCGGGGGGGGGATGACAAGCTTATAATTTTGCTCAAACACGAGGAATCTGTATGAAAATTTTCCCCCGTTGGTTATTTGTTAACCTCCATCGATTCGGATTGTTGCTGTATTTTTCTGACCATTTCGAATTTTCGGCTATGTAGCTAAATTTTAATTAGCTAATTAGTTAATTTGCGGGTTTGAAAGCCCTCGCGATTCTGATCATGATAACACTTTTGTGGAGTTATGAAGATATGTTTAGAGCAGTTTAAAACCTCGTTGCGGAAATGTCACCCCACCCCCACTTTTTCCTACAGGAGCTACAACTTTCTTACTTGACATAGGGATAGTAAAACACGTTTGAACATAGCCCTTTTAGAATGGAGATATTTCGTTCAGATAGAATTCGATTACACGATGTTCTTCGAGAGTCGAATTCCAGTCATTAAATTTGCGCAACATCGTTCACCGTCTTCTCAGATGCTCGAACAACAAAGTTCTTCATGAGATGGGCGAGAATTATCTTTTCCCCCATCAAAGCCAATCTCATTCAAATGCACATTCTCGGCCCCTCTCCAAATGATTGAAATGCAACTCGAGGACGGGATCAATCTTCCAACCATCTTATAATAATCGATATTATAGCAATACCGCACCTCTCAGGTCTGAATTCCTCCGCATCCTCTCCCCAAATCGTCTTGTCCATGTGTAAACTCCAGGTATCAGTCATCACCATATCTCCCACCTCCATTACATATGCACATACAGTAGTCGCCTTGACGCACTCACGATTTACGATACTGGAAATAATAAATCTTATTTCTCTAAATAATAATTAATGAAATTACAATAGTCAATTAGCAAAGCAGTTTGATATTTGTTGTGTTTCAAGTGACTTTCATCAATTCCTGATGGAATATTCGGATGTTAAGAACCGGAAAATGTTGCTAATGACATAATCAACTTACAAACTAGGTAGTGGATAGTGTCTGAGGGACTCTTTGATCATTGCTTCCGTGTATTTGAGACTGACCAGAGACTCGTATTCCACATTCTGCAAAAGTGATCTTTGATCTTTGTTCCATACTATTTTCTCAATTTTTTACGTTTTTAAAAGGTGTTACAAATACGGACAAAATATTTTTACGAAAGAATTTTTTACGAGCTTTTAAGAGTGATAATTAACTGACTGTGTGTGGTCTAGTCTGCGGTAGGTCCCTCACCTCTCCTGTACATTCCCTTTCAATCTCCTCTCTCATCTTCCGCTGCACATCATGGAAATTTGAACGACAGAGAATTTGAGGTTGTTTGAGAGAATATTCGATAATTGCCCATCGACTACCGTATGCTCACCTCGAATCCAGCCAGGAGCCTGTGAGACGATCTCATCGAAAATCATCTGACGAGAACCCTGACATTATCGATTGATTAATACAAGAAGTAAGCAAAGGAGTTGTGTTCTATTTCAGATTCTCTGAAGCAATTTGATATTTCCCTTACATTTAGGCTGATCTTTAATCTCTGCACTCTTTCAAAACACCTAAATATTTGCACAACAACAAATCCTATTTATAGTTCAAAAACAATCCAATCACTTCACATGCCAATCCCCCTTTATCCCTTCTTTTGCATCTCTCCCCTTCTTCTCTCTTCTCTCCCCTCAATTCTCCACTCATTCCCTTCATTCTCACTGTACTCGCACGGTTTCCTCCACTCACCCAAATATGTCCATCGTATAAGTCGATGTACCGTACCCTTCCTAATCGGTAGAAAGAGGAAAGGTTATCATTCCCTCTCTCAAAGGGTAGATTGACCTCGGGGTCCATTTGTATCAAGGATCCCGAGGAGTCAGTCTACCCTTGGAGGGATGGGAAGAGGGGGGGGGGTAGGGTACGGAAGGAGGAGTTGAAGACATCTGGGGTACGGTGTGGTGTATGGTAGGACGAGGATTGGTTCCCATTCCCTCTCTCAAAGGGTAGGTTGACCTCGGGTATCCATTGATATTAAGGATATCGAGGAGTCAGTCTACCCTTGGAGGGATGGGAAGAGGGGGTACGGCAGGACGGGTTGAATAGATCGGTATACGGTAGATTACGAAAGAACGAGAAGCAAATTCATTCTCTCTCCCCTAGAATATACTGTCCCATGTCACCATTGTGATTATGGATACTGAGTCAGTATACCCTGGGAGGGATGGGAAGAGGGGAAGTGGTACGGTAGTAGGGGTTGTAGATATCGGGGATATGGTAGGTGCACGGTAGAACTATTGGAGAGTTTTAGTGCACAAAGGCGCTCGATGTGATAGGACGGGGTTACGGTAAGGTCGATGGTACGGTAAGAGGGGGAATATTTATTCCCTCTCTCCAAAGAGTCGATTGAATCCGGATCCATCGAGATTAAGGCTCCGGGCTCAGTCTACCCTAGGAGATATGTGATAGAATGGAGGGATACGGTATGGATTGGGGTACGGTAGGTGGGAGGGAGATGCACATTCCGTCTCTCCTAGGACAGAATGACCCTGGTGACCATTGTGATTATGGATCCGGGGTCAGTCTACCCTGGGTGGGATGGGAATGGGGAGGGTACTGTAGATTGTTCTTACGGCATACTGTAGGAGGTACGGTAGATAGAGGGAGGAGATGGAATAACGGGGATGGGGCGCTGGACAAGACTTGAAGGAGGAAAGGGTAGAGGGAGACTAAAGTAGAGAAGGAGAGGAGACTGCTGAAAGGATACTGAATGAGTGGAGGAATGGAATGGAAGGAGGAGAGAGAGGGAGAGGGGAGATCAAAATAGATCAAAGTAGATCAATGTAGATCAAAAGTAGATCATTTGTCTCAGAGGGAAGAGAGAGATAAGGGAGGACGGAGAGAGTGAGAGAAGGGAAGAAAGAGGGATAATGTCGAATGGAGAGAGTGCGAGATGGTTAGAGAGTAAATGTGAGAATGGGAAAAATGGGGAGACTTATTTCATGATCTACTTAACAGGGTATTCTCATCAACACGTTTATTGCTAGGAACGAATTTAAATATTGCGTATGATAATGATGAAACAATCTGTTGAACTGCGAGTTATTATTTATCGATTTATCGACGTGAAAAAGCATAATAAAAAATCTATCTATGCCACACAGTTGTTATAATAATCGGTAGCAAAAGATATCTCCTGAATGTCCCAAATGTCCTGTTGCTCAGTAGTATCTTCCAGTGAAATATCGGTAGGAGGGATGGGATCTGAGTACGGATCGTCCAATCGATAATACACAAATGTGACGTCATCGGAAGAGAATTCGGTAATTTCGAATATTCCGGACGTTGAAATAACTCGAAGTAGAGACTTGCATGGATTGAATCGCTCCTACAAAAAATAGACATAATTTCTAGTAATTTTGTTCACAAGTTGCAATTGATTGCTTCAATCGATATTATAATAATTCAATAAATAATCACCGTATCTCCTTTCAGAGGAAGGTAGTTCCATGCCATTGTGGGCAAATGGAGCGACCAAAGTTGGCCAGTGAACAGGTATGCATGATCTCCCACCACGACAATATTAGAAGCTCTGTAATTGTTATCGATTGGGACGATTATCAATTCGATCAATAATTATTTGTGTTCATCGTATTTTATGTGTTCAACAAAGGCTCTCTCTTAAAGCACAGATATATGAAAAAAGATAAGAAATTTACCTTGTAAAATTGGGGAAAATATTCTTGAGTTTCATAGTTCTGTGGGAATTTTCCTCCCATTTCGCGTTTCGATTACTCTTCCCAGAAGAATTTGGTAGATTCCTTCATTCCATGCGAATTTGAATCGAATCTCAAGAGGATGTACCTGAACGAGAAATTAAAAAGTGATTTTTATTACTAAAGAATACAATGTTCCACAAAAAATCCAGCAACTTCGTCTATCAGACGAATTAACGGCTCTCTGGGTGAGAAACGAGCCCGAAATAAATTGTATCGTTCAAACTTTTGAGATTCTCAACTTTTCCTCTGTGCATTCAACGTTGTTTCGGGGAAACTCTAAATATGGATAATTTTTAAAATTGTTGTGTGAATGTTGTGTGAAATATTTGGCCTAAGCTACCATGTTTATTTAACGAATGACTTATAATTCTAACGGCGTTTCCATGGAAAGAAACGATTTTTGATGATAGCAAGAGTAAATTGAATGACCATAGTCGACCAGTACATACGGTAGGTGGAAGGGATTGATGGAGAATTTAGGGACGAAGGGGTAGATCATGGAGGCTAAACTAGAGAAGGAGGGGAAAGAAGAGGAGACTGTAGAAATTACACTGAATGAGTGAAGGAATGGAAAGGAAAGAGGAAAGGGAGAGGGGAGATCAAAAGTAGATCAAAGTAGATCAGTCGAGTCTCATGAGTGAGAATAGAGATAATGGAGGATGAAGAGAGTTCGAGATGGTTAGAGAACAGAAAAAGGGAATGGGGGAAATAGAGAGACTGATCTTCTGACCTGATTGTTTTTTGCCTATTCATCGAATTATCTTTGCTACGTTTGTCATTAAACATAGTGGAAAGCTGAATAGAAAACTTACATAGTGCTAATGTAACAACTACATTAAGATTCAAAGAACAGTCGTTACTCGATTGGGTGCTCCCTCATTTCGTGTTTCAACCGAGCTTCTAATGATGTTGAGGTCTGACCGGGCTGTGGAATGATGTGCGTGCAAATATCATGACAAAGAATTAATAACAAGATGCCTCATACGAAGGAAACCATCGATGCATCGCATAGAAATCAGTGTTTCAATGTGTTCATTCTCATCAATATTTTGTACAATATCGTAGTGATGATGCAACTCATTGCAATCACATTTGTACAATATCGTAGTGATGATGCAACTCATTGCAAGATTATATGAAGTGATTGATTGTGACAGTTGCAAAAGTATTGTTGACTCTCTATATTTCATCCTTTTCTTCATCATCACAAATTTCTTCGAAGATCCTCACAAATTTAGTTGTCTTCTTGCAAAATGGGCATTCTTGCAAAATGGAAAAAAAGTTGATCTTGATCGTCGGATTTTTCAAGGGCACAAGAAAAGCACGAAAAGTGACCACATTCAATGAAGATTGCACGAATTGATGGATTATCGATTGAACAGATTTCACATTTACGAGAGAAGATCAGAGATAAGGAGTCACTGAAATTAATGATTAACAAATGAAGGGACCTTTGTGCGTGTAAAATATTTCAATGCTAAAATTGTATATATACCTCATCTTCTCTCATCTCTCGAATGAATTCCTTCTTCTCTTCACTATCTTCCTCTCCATCTAACATATTGTACTCGGGGGGATCATTTACATACACTTCTCTCACAGCTTCTCCTCGTCTCGAAAAAGTTTCAGGAGTGAATTCAGGAATCGAATTTGGATCGTCCAATCGGTAGAAAACAGTGTCGATATATCGACAGCGGGCACGGAGATAGGAGATTTTTCTTTTGCACAATGAATAATTGAGCATAACGAGTTGTGATTGAACCAAAACATCTACTTGAGGAGGAATAAGCTGAATATCTCCATATATGAATTAAACTGACTCCTTCTCCATGGAAAGGAACAATTTCCCATATGAGAGTGGGCAATGAAGAGACCAAAGTCGACCAGTGAAGATGTATGCTTTATCTCCATGAACTACAACTTTCAAGCATCTGCAAAATAGAATTTGGAAGCCGCTTTGAAACGGTGCGTTACACAAATGTAGTGGTTTTATTTAAAAGGAAGCATAATTGTAGTGAATAGGATGACACACGTGCCCTATGCGAATAGGAGAATGAGATTAATCATGTAATTTGATAATGCCATCGACGTGTATATAAGATTGAGATGCTCCATGATAAATGCTCTATCATCCTGGAACCCTATCGGTGTAACATTGGTGCATCGGCCAAATGTGGCTATTGGCCACCGGTAGGCGTTGAAGGGTGAAAGGATATAGAGCCCCCACTAACCGTGGGTTACTCGGCTGAAGGTAACAGCCCTACTTAGGCTGCAGGAGCGGCACTTTGACGACTTAGGCTGCAGGAGCAGCACTTGGACCACTTAGGCTGCAGGAGCGGCACTTAGGCCGAGACCATTTGTATGGTAGCTCGGGATATTCAAGCACAGTGTAAACACTAAAACTAACAACCACCGAACAAATAAATGTCAAGCCAACATTAAACACAACCAAGTATAATCGCGGAGCATCATCAGCATTCTTTCTTAGCTGATCCTACATCATCATGTCGACGCAATTCATCCTCAATCCATCTCTTCTCTCTCGACTACTTGTCGGCAGAGCTGTCAACATCGCTCAACAATCTCGCCGTCCCCCCAGTGTAGTGAATAGGATGACACACGTGCCCTACGCGAATAGGAGAATGAGATTAATCATGTAATTTGATAATGCCATCGACGTGTATATAAGATTGAGATGCTCCATGATAAATGCTCTATCATCCTGGAACCCTATCGGTGTAACAATAATGGTAAAAAATTAATTATACGAACCTCCATAAATTTGGGTAGATATTTGTGCGCGAAAATGTTCTTCTTCTTCCCCTACTTGCATTTCTGTGCTCGATCAAATAATCAAAAATCAAATAATTATCGAATCCATAAGATCCACCATTCCAATTGAATGTCCATCGAGTTTCATGATGGAAATGTCTCTAAACATTAACATATTTCGCAGCTAGTCGAAAAAGGTAACGATAGAGGGAGTTTTCTCTTTGTAAACATTCGCCATTTCTCTTGACCTTGTTCAAAGCCACACAAAAAGTATCGAGGTTTGATAACTCGAAACCATTTCTCATGAAACCAGCCCTAGTCAATGAAATATAAAATAAAATAATATTTCAACCAAAAGCAATATTTTAAGGGAAAATGTATTAAATTCTGACATCATCCATAATTTCACTCAGTATGTCAAATTCACTCTCTTCCGGTGAAACTTCTTGACGAAGGAAAGTTGCCATTCTGAATAGAAAACAATGGAGATAAATATAATATTCAAATAATCAATGGAGTGGAAATATGTAAATGAAACGTGCGCGTAGATGAGTAACTTATGGTTTGATGAGGGAAAGAACGAAGAAATGGTTTGGCGTTGCCTGGTTATTGATTTATACGACGCTCTATTTGTGTGCATTAGCCTCTATCCTTCCAATCTGTCACATAACAGCCTTGCATAGATTTCCGCGGAGTGCACACTAAGGCTGTTACGCATCCTAGGACTTTTAAGTATCCTAGGAGTGTTACGTAACCTCGGCCCAATCATCCAGAGGGTAAGTGAGGGTTGTGCATGCGCACATTGTTCCAGAAGGTTACACACAGAGGTTTTATTTTGTGGTAACCTCGTTGAGGAGGCCACTGTTTCCGCAGTGTAATATAACTCAAAAATGCTGAAAAACTCCCGGAAGGGGTCTTGAGTGTGTAAAAGAGAGAGAATCTTTCGCACACTTTCTTACACTTGATTTGTTTGGCCGATTGTGGTTCGACCAGCCACCATATGTTATTATGCAAAGAGAGAGAAAATATAGTTTTCGAAGTTTATTCGGGCGATTTTATGCAAATCTAGTGAGATTTACAATTGATTTATAGTCGTCGCTCCAATCGAACTTTCACGTGAGAAGGAGAAACTGTGAGAGGACCAACCAGATGAAGTGGGTTCTGAAAGAAATTTCTCTTTGCAATTTTTCATCGCATTTTTACAATCACTTTTAGGTAATCAGGAAGCAAATATGGGAATATTTTCTCTTTTGGGTCAATTTCAACCTGTGGAAGTGAATTTCACCGAGAACGATTCCTACTTTTGCGGTTCCCTCGTGAAATACTTAGAAAAATCATAAACGGAGAGTAACGAAGTTTGAGTGGTTTCAACCACAGATCTCTCTTTCTCTCACATAATGCACAAATGTGATTGGTGGAAAGTGGAAAACAGTTATCCCACCTTTTCGTAACTTTTTCCTAGTTTAGTAGCCTTTTTTGTTTGGAGAGATTTTTTTCTTCAGTTTGTGAGGTACACAAGTTTTTACCCTTCGAGGGTGGAATTCCAACAATGGCATTTGCGGAACATCACTTACAGTATTCTCAGAAACGCGAACAACAAAGTTCTTCATGAAATGGGCGAGAATTATCTTCTCCTCCATGAATGCCAATCTCATTCCAATGCACATTCTCGGCCCTTCTCCAAAGGATTGGAAGGCAACTCGAGGATGAGATGTATCTTCCAACCATCTATAACAAAATAATTATTATATAAATTTCACTGAATTAATATGCGAAAGTGAGTGAGACTGGAAAAGAGATAGAGATTGATACCAACTTGGGGAACGGCAACTTCATGCCAAGTTGGGGAATTTCTATCTCATTGTCAGATCCTCTCATTTGACGCATTCTCTCATCGTTCCGGAAGTTGCCTCCAGGCGGCCGGTGTAATACAGTACCGCTAAGACTACACAATAATACAGTAATCCTACCGTACCTCTCAGGTCTGAATTCCTCCACATCCTCTCCCCATATCGTCTTGTCCATGTGCAAACTCCACGTGTCAGTCATTATCATATCTCCCGCTTCCATTTCATATCCACATACAGTAGTCGCCTTGACGCACTCACGGTTTACGATGCTGAGAAAGACTATTTTTACTTTATCATTGAATTTCTTTTTGGAAATTAAGTTTGTAATATTCTATATAAGAATCTGAGCTCTTAATTTTCCTCCCTTCTGTTCTATTCGAAGTGTGTTATGTTTCAAGGGAAATCAATAAGTTATTAGCGGAGCATTCATATGTTTTGAATGACGTAGATGGTGGTACAAAAGGAACTTACAAACTAGCGAGCGGATAATGTCTGAGGGATTCTTTTATCACAGCTTCCGTGTACTTGAGATTAACCAGAGATTCGTATTCAACATTCTGAAATGCTATTTTTTAAAACTTTAATCACCATATTTACTTGCTAAAATGATATCCATCATTGATTTGACTGAGATTCAAACGTTTCAGGGTCTTATATAGCTTTTGTTAATTGACTGTGTGTGGTCTGTACTGCGGTAGGTCCCTCACCTCTCCCTTACACTCCCTCTCAATCTCTTCTCTCATTTTCTGCTGCACATCAGGGTAATTGGCGAGGAAGTGAGTGAGATACGACAACGAATTTGAAGTTGTCTGAGAGGAAAATCGATAATTACATGTCGACTACCGTATCCCCACCTCAAATCCAGCCAGGAGCATGATGATGCACTGTGAGACGACCTCGTCGAAAACCAGCCGACGGGAACCCTGTGATTATCGATTGATAAAAGTATAAAAAAATTCTATTTTCCCTAAGTTGATCTTTGATCTATGCACATTTGTTTACTAGAAATTGCAGTCTTTCGAAATACTAAATCTTTGCACAACAACAAATCCTATTTATAGTTCAAAACAATACAAAAAAACAATACATTCAGTTCACATGCCAATCCCCCTTTATCCCTTCTTTTGCATCTCTCTCTTCTCTCTCCTCTTCCCTCAATTCTCCACTCATTCCCTTCATTCTCACTGTACTCGCTCGGTTCCCTCCACTCACCTCACAATGTCCATCGAATACGTCGAGGTACCGTACCCTCCCCAATCGATCGATACCCAATCCTACCTTATCTCAGGGCGTAATCTTCGATGATCCCATCGACTACACCCAGAATCTTCGCATCGTCGCACGCATCGATCGACCGGAATGGTGGGATACCGTAACTTTTTTGCCAGTTAACGATTCCCTACCGTAATTCCCATATTACCGTAACCTACCGTATCTCTTCAGGGTCGTTCAGTTCGATTCTCGCAATCTCATCGTCTCTCTCCGTAATCCTCCCTCACCCATCATTCTCAAGAAGGAAAAGAAGTCCCTCGGTGAGACTACACGGGTTACTGTATCCAGTGCTCAATCGACTACTGACTTCTTTGCAGTCAAATCTCTGAAAGAGAAAGTGTCTCGTCACAAACAAGTGGCGGATCGCCCGACGCTTCAGGTAGATCAAATACTGAGAGATCAAAGATCAATTTGAATGAAATCTCAGGATTTCTGCCTCACTCCCTACTCGGTACACGTATCTGCTCATCGCGACAATAGAGGAATGATCGAGGAGGTTGGAATGTTATCCCCATATACGGTATACCGTATCCCTCCTGATCGTTGGATACAGTATACCTCTCCACTCGTATACCGTATCTCTCTTCTTCGGATACGGGATCCAACTCCACTGCTATACGGTATACCGTTTCCGTCCCTCTCTTTGGATACGGTATACCACTCATTGGTATACGGTACACCGTATTCCTCCCCTTTTGAATAGAAATACCTCTCGACTGGTACACTGTATACCGTATCACTCCTCTTTGAATACGGTATACCCCATATTATACGGTATACCGTATCCCTCCCTCTCTTTTGATACGGTATACCTCTCCACTGGTATGCCATATCCCTCTCTCTCCAGTTGGGTCAATGGTCGTTCTCCGGCCAACTCGCGCCTGGTCGCACATTTCACATGCGCACTGACGCCATACTCGAATCGATGATAGGTGAGGAGATCAAAGATCAATTGGAAAGGGGCCAAGTCTTCCCATTCAGACGGATCTCCCTCCTCCATCGTGCTCACTGTTCGCGTTAGATCGAAACGCAGTCTTCGTCTCGAGTACGGTAGTTATTGCATAGAATGATGCCATCGACTATTGTAATTGTATAGGGATGACGTCATGAATCATAGTTACTGCATAGCGATGACGTTATTAATTGTCATTGCATGAATCTGAACACCGCCCAAACCGTACTCGACATTGGAGAGAATTGCTACGAATTCGTCAGCAAGGAGGTTGGACCCTTTTTGGATAACGTTGACACAATGCCGAGAAGATCGTTGTCTTATTCTCTTCTTCTTTTCGGGACCTTTGATGTTTCAGATTCTGGCCCTCTCTTCTCCTTTCTTCCATGCTTTCTTCTACGGTGGATTCATTGAATCGGGTGAGATTCAATCAAATCCACTTGTTACATAGGGATTACGTCATCGATGGTCACTCCATTTACTCAAACATCTACAGGAATGTCTGGTCCGATCAAGATGCGACCACTCCTCGGAGAGAATCCCAGGGACTATGAGGAGGTTCGACCCTGATTCCCTGACTACTGTAACGCAGACCCACCGTAGTCACTTGTTGATTTTTCAACGATTGTCAGGGTATGAGTCTGCTCCTCGGGTACATTCACCACGGTGATCTCGATCGAGTGAATGCATTCAATGGTGAGTTACCGTACTTTCGAAGAATACCGTATTCCCCACGATATCGATCTCATATCGATCTGCAGTGTACCAAATGCTTAATGTGGCGGAGCGATACGACGTCAATGGCATCAACAGGAAGATCGAGAAGCATCTTATCCAATACTGCGAGGAAAATCCCGTGAGATCAATCGATTATGCGAAATTAATCGATAATTCACATTCTAGAGTCCCGCGAATTGGGAAGCTGCCATTTTCGCCGCTGACAATTACCAGCTGAACATTGTTGCGGTGAGAGACCGGAAATGGAACCGGAAATTGAACCCGAAGTGACTAAATCAATCGATTTCAGGAGAAAGTGATTCCGATGTACCGTACCCTTACCGTCATTCGTCTCAGGACCATCTCCCGCCTTGTCCATCACTTCTCCGGCATTAAACACGATGCCCCTCACTTCTACTGGAACGATGTGAGAAAACAGGAATTGCGTCATCACTAAGTAACAATAACGCAATAGATCGATAAATATGAAGGATGTTTTCATTCAGAAGAATCGTCTGATCTCGGCCGAGCCAGCTCCCAATTCTCTGTGGAATGGAGAGGACGCCTCCAAGAAGACCGTTCCTGATGGTGAGACCATTTTTCCGTTCCGGAGCCTTCTCTTAATTCCGGTCCTTGCTAACCATAGTAATTATTTGCAGATTCCTGGGCGCTGGTGCTGCAGAAGGGCAGTGACGTGAGTGATAGAGGTGAAAGATCAAAGATTAAAGATCAAAGATCAATTTCAGCATCGCAGTCGTCTGATGCTTGCCAAGGATCGACCAGATGGAGTTTACCTCGGATTCGTCGTTACCCGTGCCTTCCTTCTCAAGTGAGTTCAGAGATCAAAGATCGAAGATAAATCCGGTCTTTCAGGGGTGAGCGCTGTCTGGCCACGGGTCTGCACTACTTCGAAGTCTAGGACCATCTCTGCGCTCTCTCGTCTTCTCACACTCTCTCACCTTCTCTACCCGACGAGAGGGTATTCTTCCACGAGAGACTACCGTACCCTTCCTCTCGTCATCTACCGTATCCCTCTCTTCTCGACAATCAATCGCGACGATCAATATTCGTTCTACTCGCACCGCTCAATTCGCGATTTGATTACTGACTGATAAAGTGGTGAAAATGATGTGCTTGAAGGAATTTGCAGCAGATGTTTTGTTTGACTGGCTTTCCCAAATACTAAACTGAACATAAATTACTTGATTCCTAATGGTAATAAATTCAGCTTTGCGACCTATGCGATTTGTTGGCAGCTGACCTCCATCTCTTCTGTGTCTCCTCCTTCAAGCTCAGCATCCAGATAGATATCGATGAAATCGGCCGTACTCGACTCTTGACCCGATTCCTGCACAATTATCGATTGAATTCCGTTAATTTTCGATTGAAATATTGACGATAGGAAAGGCTTTGAGAGTGAAGTTCGATCGAATCTGATCAATACAAGTGTTTTCAAACATCCAGGAAGGGTAAGATGCAAGAGTTTTCGAAAATGAGAAAGAGTTCTTTAAAATTGTGTACTCTTTCTCTCACCACTGACCACTTTTTGGAAGTCTGGCAATGAAATTATGTAAATTGAATTCCCACCCTCTCCTTCTTCCTCTCAGCCACTGATCTCTCCAGATCGTCAAACAACTGTAGGAAAGGAATCTTCAGATGCTTGCCTAAATTTCAAAAATTTCAATAAAAAAATGAAAACTAATTTCGCACCTGCGAATTCAATGAAGTAGAAGAGGGGCGTTTGAATGAATGGAAAAGCGGAAGGAACGATGTTGAGGAAGGAATTAACTGGACTGAACGAGTTGCGTCATCATTAGGTCATTTTTATCCACTCAAAATGGATCAGGAATTGGGACAAATAGTATAATAGTATAGACATTAGAGATCAAAGATCACCCTGTGAATACAACGCCAGAAGCATACCCCTAACTCCAAGAAAGAATGATTCTGAAAAAGTAATTCAATTGGATTGAATCACCTCATGAAAACGTCCTTGCATATCTGTAGATATTTGTTGTTGAACATCTCAACGTCTTTCTGTCCGAGTGCAATCTTGCAGATGATGTCCATTGTGTATTCTTGGAAGTATCTGAAGGCAAAGCAACTTTATATCATTTTCTTTTTATTTGGAAGTTATCTGTCCCACGTTTTGTTCGAAAACCTACAATTTATTTTAAAATATTTGTTCTCTGACAATTGTTTGTCTTCAAACTAATAGTTGATATTAGTTATAATTTTATTTTGATTTCGATGATACACTGGGGGGATGAAAACACGGGATGAACTAAGTTTCATGAATGCCCACTGAAACATACTCGAGCATGTCGATCTCTCCCTTCTCACACTTCAACTCGAGATCTCGAATGACTTGCAATGAAGAATCCTCGATTGTTTCACGCATCTTAAATGTGCGAATTGAGGAAACATATCGGGCACAAACTACTCCTCCATTTCACCCAACATCATTTCCAAATACGCTAACATCTCTCGGTTCGCATTTCTAGTCGCCATACTTTCTCACAAACTCTCTCTCTTCCTTGCAGATAAGAATCGACGACCTTCGTCCCCCTTTATCTCCTCTTATCACCACATTTTCCTTTTTTTCCCGTTCGGTGCGTTCCGTGCTAACATTTCCTCGTGCAATCTGTTAGCATGATCAGCATGCGTTTTTTCTGTTAATAAACACCATCTAATAATTTGATAAACTGAAAAAGCCGCTTTCCAACCTGTTTGAGCGCCTTATTGGTGAATCCAAAAGTGCCGAGTGTCCTCAGTCTCTTCCATCTCGCTCCACTTGCTTCGATTATATGAGTCTTTGGTCCTTCGTCAGGCCGTTGGAGGGGAAATCTCTGAGAAAACATTCATTTAATTATTTTTAGTTCAAACAAGGGCTGCGCAAAAATTTCCTGCATTCCTGACGTCGCAAGCTATCTTTCCGGTTAGAAAGCACGAGAGAGCTTGCGAAATCGAGAGTGCGGGGAAATAAAAAAATTGTGCAGAAGCGAAACAGAAATTTTAGCTTTTTTTTCACAAATTGTTAAGAAAATTGTAGAATTGTTAGAAACATCACAACCGGAAAATAGATTCTGACCATTCTCGCCTGGAAGTTGTCAAACTGCTTCACGAGTATTTCATTGAGCATATCGAGATCGGAAACGACGAGAATCTTCCGTTGTCCCTCGTGGATTCCGAAGATCTGCAGAGGCATTATTACAGTTGACTATTAGCATCAGTCACATTTCCTTTGGAAAAAGTGAATATAGTTTTGTCTAACTACAGTACAAAAGTGGCACTAAACCTTTGCGGATAATTACAAACTATAATCATTGTGAAACTCAAAAAAGTCTCAATGAGATCGGAGATGAATCATCGATAATTTTTTTTGAAAATTTAGTAAAATGTCGACCTTTCCATACTTCTTCGTCCATTCTTTAATAACGAGCACTCGCGGGGTCTCATTGTACCACAGTTCCTTCAGATTCCCAATCAATAATTGGGAGGGAGGACCGGGAATCTTCCTACGAGCCCAGTATCCACGAGAGTTCTCGTAGTAACTGCAGAAATATTTTATCACAATTAAAAAAACACTTGTAATTGCTAAAAGACCTAATTAAATAAATAAAAGAACTCACAAGTAGAGATAGATAAGGACAGCTCCGATTAACAGAAGAGCTCCGATCATTGTCAATCGAGAGAGAGAACAAGCACGGAAATCCCAATCTCTCCCTTTCCTTTCCTATTCTCTTTCTCTCTCCCCCCGCCCTTCTCCTCTCTTATCGGACGAATGTTGTAGTCCCGTTTCGTACTCTCTTCGTGAGAATCTATGCTCGAATTGAGCAGATCAACGGTTAAAATACAATGAAATGATGAATTCGTAGAAAGATAGTTTGATGCTGAATGATTTGCGAAAGAAACATAGATAGTCTGTCCTACATTTCATTTAATTTGCTTTGAAACGGACGAGCATTCATATTTTGTATTGCATTTTAAAACTTAAAAATAGGGATTTTAAAAAATAGATTGCGAGATTTCTCTGAGATTAGAGTTATTTCTGTCACCATAAGTACTGTCTATATCAGCTCGAGTATTCCATCGAACTTTGCCTCCGCTGTTGATAACTTCTCATCGGTTTGGTGGTTGTTCAAATCTCTTATCAGTTCACTCTCCGCTCTTATCGAGACAAGCTCAATTGTGCGATTGTCGGCGATCATGATTTCATTTGAACAGCAGAGAAAATCACAAAATTTTTTTGTAGTTCTCGTGATTTGGGGTGGTGATAGAGAAATGTCGACCATTGCAAAGGAGAAAGGACTATAGTTCAGATTCTTCCTCACTCATTCTTGACTAGGTTCATTCAAATGATCGTGAGGAAGGGAAAGAGTAAAAGAGTAAGTTGTAGAGAAATATTGTGATCGGTTTCAAGCAATGTGAAGACAAGTCACAATGTGAGAAATCCAAGAAGAACATCCGAAATTAAGAATTCCAGAAATCAATCAATCTTGTTTTCCACCGTAACCCTCATCTTGCCATGCATACCACACTTTGTTTATTGTTGTATGCCAATTAGTGCGTTTGTGTGTCGATTCAAGTCGTGCCTTCTATTGCCTTCTCTTGCTTCACTTGTCGACAGAGGGCTTCTCACGGTTGGACGAACACTTGCGGCCCGTGCCCCCGCCTCCCTTCGACGGACGAGAACTGCTAATGGATAATTGAATTTTGATCTTCAGTTAATGCAGTAACCAGTGATATTTGATCGCTTATAGTTCTACATTCGAAGACAGTAATGAGTAGGTCTTGGTCTCCGAACAAGTCGATCTTTGATCTCTCCTCACCGTTTCACTCCACTCTTCTCAACTTTGTCCACATGATCATTCTCAATCGTCGATCCCGAACTTTCCTCGAACTCGGACGAATCGTCAAACTCCTGCAAAAAAGTGATAGGCGACGTTTCGGAGAGGACGCACTGCACCACACACCACACCTCACCAACTCACAAAGAAGGATTCCCTGTTGACGCCTTTGATCTTATTGATCGTCATCTTGTCGTGTTTGAGTGCGCCTTGTGACGCCGTTAGATCCTTGATGATCGCCTGAAAAATGATACGGTAGGATTAGAGTATTGCAGACGAGGCCACGGTAGAGTACGGTATAAGTGGGGGAGGATACGGTAGTACGCACACAGAGTTCGCGGGCGATCACGCGCATGCCCGGGCGCTTCTCCGGCTCCTTGTTCCTGCAATTATCGATTGATTCGCAAGCTACCGTATCCCCCATACTCACCACATACGCGAAACGAGGTCGACCACCTTGGTGGGCGTTGCCTCGGGCATCTTCGGCATGTTTCCCTTTCGGATCTGCGTTGCCACGTACTTCACAGGGTCATCGGGCCATGGTTTGACGCCGTTGTTGAAGATCTACAGAGATCAAAGATCAGAAATGGAGATCAAAGACTATTGTTCTATTTGGTCTCGCCATATGCTCCCTCATTAGAGAGCGGACCATGGGATCAATTATCAATGAGAGATCAAAGATCATTCGATAATGTCATCATCTACCGTACCTCGTATGCCATCACTCCGAATGCCCAAACGTCCGATCGCAGCGAGTAGATGGCCGGCTTCTTCAGTGTCTCGGGCGCCATCCATCTACAATATAAATCGATAATATTGGATACAGTACACTTACCGTAACCCTACCGTACTCCTCACCTGACGGGGACCTGGGCGTTGCTGTTGTTGGCGCCAGCCTCGGCATCGTTATCGCCCTCGTCGATCAGCTTCGACAGACCTGAGATACGGTATCGATTGGGTTACGGTATCCATAACTACGGTAGTACTTACCAAAATCTGCGATCTTGATGCGTCCCGTACTGGAAATGAGACAGTTCCTGGCAGCAAGATCTCGGTGCACGCACTTCTTCATGTGGAGAAAGAGCATACCACGAGCGCCCTGAGAGGATACTGTAGAATGAGGAGAATGGTAGAGGTCGAGGGATACGGTAGGGGAGGATAAGGTACCTCGAAGAGATAAACCATCTTCTCCCTCTCATCAGTCTTCTTTCCATGTTTGAGCAGATGAGAGAGAAGGTCGCCTCCCGCGCAGAATTCCATGATTACGAGGACGGGCGGATGGTCACAGGCGACACCGCAGAACTGGAAGGAGTACGGTAATCATTCCTCCGAACAATCGATAGTACCGTACCATGATGACGTGGTCGTGTGTATAGAAGGACATGATTTGAGCCTCGTGCATCATCGCCTTGCGCGCCTCCTGAACAATGAATCATATTATTGTATAATTACCGTAACCGTATCTACAGTAACCCTACCGTACCTTCGCTTCCTCAGTCTCAGCTTCGCTCGCGTTGACGGCGGCCAGCGAGATCTTCACAGCCACAGGGATGGGGGAGTCGTTGGCGCGCTTGAGCATTCCTGAATAATCGTACGGTAGATACAGTATACACAGCGTGACACCGTAATTCAACTGAGCTGCCGCAATCCGACTGTGTCATCGTGAAGCAACTGTGCAACCGTAACAGAAACTGCAGCTCACGTAACATAATGGTGGTACCGTACTCGAACTATGCTACCGTAACCCGAACCGATTACCGTACCCTTGTAAACGGAGCAGAAGTTTCCAGCTCCCAACTTGTCCTTCTCCTCATACACAACGTTTTCATGCTTGAGCATCCAGACTGGTCTCACAATCGCCTTCGACAACTTGAGAAGTTTGGATGGAGGATGAGCCTGAGTGATACGGTTGATTAAATTGGGAGAGTACGGTAGGGAAGGGTGCGGTATCTTACTCGATAGTGTTCCACCAAATCGACGATGGTTGGGTACTTCACTTTGATCGGGTGATTCGGATTGCTCTGCTGGATGAACCAGTTTGTGCCGTCATTTCTGCAATATACGGTAGATATACCAGACTACCGTAGTCTACCGTACCTCAGGGTCAGATTTACCTTCTTCCGGTTCTCATCACAAGCAGTGATCACTATATCCGTGCTAGGACCAGAGTCTGTCGCGCGGACAAGAAACTCTCCCGGTTCGTTCACGAGGCGACTGTAATACATCGGGGTTACGGTAGGTGGAAGGGTACGGTAGAGCAGCGACCACACTGTGGAGGGTACGGTGGTCAACTGTATCGCAGAGCACGGCAGGTTGAGCGAAAATACGGTAGGGGAGTTTACGGTAGGTGAGGAAGATGATCTAGGAAGATACGGTAGGGTACGGTAGGTCGCTCTCACTTGGCATCCTTGCGTGGTCGGAAGCCGTGGTACCACTCCGCATTCTCGAGGTTCTTCTTCTTCTGATCCTCTGCAAGAAAGACGGGATTACGGTAACTCGGTGCATTGAAGGTCTTCGGACCCTAAGGTCCTAAGATTCGCAGATCGCCATATCTCGAGATCCTCAACTCACGTTGCGAGGCCGGGGCCATGGTTGACCACTCGGAGAAGAGAGTAAGAAGGTGAATGGCAGGAGGAAAGGAGAAGAGAGACAACAATTGTAGGCAAATTAGAGATCCCGAGAGGATTAGGAAAATCGATCAAAAAAATTGGGGAAAATATTTCGAGATCACGTAGTCCCATAAATCTGCAAATTTAATAATTACGAGATACACGAAATTATTTTCAAGTATAAATATGTATGTTTTAGTAAATGATGCTATTCTCGGCTGCGTGTCATTTCGTCCGAACGTCAGTCACTTCTTTCCACATGCCATGCAACTTTGCATGAAGGGGTCTGGAGCGTGTCAAACCGAGAGGGGCTCTCTCCTCTTTGCGCATTCTCTCGTCCCGATCCTTTTCCGTAGGTAGACATCCTGAGAGGACAAATTCACCACTTTTTGCGATGAAGTGTGGTGATAGAGTAATAATCAAAATTACAAGGGAGAAGGTTCGGGAGCGCAGGGGGTGTAATACAGATTCTCCCTCACCATTCGTGACCCGGTCCAGACAGATAGTCAAGATTGAAGGAGAGGGTGAGGGAGTAGAGAGACAATCAATACGCCAGAGATGAGTCAAATTCTACTCTCACTGTTTTCTCCTGCGATCTAGTATCGTTACTGATTGGTGTTTTAATAAATATCTGTTCGCATTTAAGTGATCTTGAGAGGGACGACAAAGCTTTCAGAAGAAATCGGAATAATGGGAAGCCGATTTTGTGTGGGACTTGCTACATACAATGATTCTGTTCATGGGAAGCAGCGGAGTGACAACGTTTCTCTACGTCAGTTTCACGATTAGTTCTCAATTGAGTTAATTTCAGATTTGGAAGGATCTGCCAATCCTTTGTAGTGATTATCACGATACCCTATTTTTTTCCGATTCCTACATTCTTGACCCCCTTGCATTCCCTACGCGTGCGGAGTGAACTTAGGGAACATGACAAGCACTTATCACTCAAAGGAATCGTTTGAGTAACTTGGTACACCAAAGGAAAAAAATATTATATATAATATCCTGCATCATTGGATCAAACTTCCAGATATAATATTGGAAATGCGAGGAGTTGGAACTACAAGATGCACACAGTTTTCGATGACCAGACAATGAAGATGAGAAGAAGTAATCACTCCTAAATTCAGCCAAATCCCCCAAAAGGGCTTTTCCCTGCTTCTGACTCTGTAGGTTTAAAATCATGTGAAAATTGAGAAATTTATATCCCAACGATTTTTTTTCGAAATCCATTACCAACTCTACAGAAATATATTTTGAATAACACAATTGGAATAAGTAATTACATCAGGACTAGGGTGGCGAAATCAGTGCAGTATCGATACACAGTGCATTCTCAGTACGTGCACTGAGTAGTACACCTGTGTATCAATACACTTGAAAAATCTAGAGTGATGTACTGAAATCCACTGTGCACTGCAGTACATGCGCCCCGTGCACTGCCAGTACACTAGTGTACTGCTACATAGTACGCTACTCGTTGTGGGAGAGCGTGTACTGCAGTACACAGTACATTTCAGTACATCACTCTCTCTTTTTCGAGTGTATCGATACATTTGACTTCTTCAAAATCAAGTACTGCAGTGCACATGAGACTCAAGTGCACTGCAGTACTGTACTGCTATTAGCCACCCTAATCAGGACTACTGCGAATCGATATCAGATATATGGAAAGAAGAGAAGAGAGAAGATGAAGTGAAGAAAATACTAACTCTGAAGATTGAGGTGATTTATTTGATCAATTTATACCATAATCAATAAATAATGTGTCTGACTTGTTCGAAGGACAAAAAAAATTGCAGATTCCATCATTGAGAGTTGAATTGACTGTTTTTAAAGGATTGCAGTTGGATAATTTACCGGTCGAAGCAACGAGCGGGTAAGAATGTGGGGTCTAGAGACTAAATAGTATGGAAAGTTGATTCGGGGTATTGAAGTACTTTCTGATCGAATGGCGTTGACAGAGTTTTGATATCGTGCCCAGGGACCGAGATCTATGGGTCCAAAGTTGGGTCCTTTTTGGGGCTAAAAGTGCGTTTTTCGCATAGCCATAACTTTGTTCAACGTGGTCCAAACCCTTCGCCCCCGGCAGAAAAAGATAGAGCATGATCAGGAGATTAATCCTAAAATCCATGCTAATGCTAAAAGCATGGACCCCCTTGGTACGCTGTAGGAGGTCGTTGAAGCGAGATATACTCGATTTACGAGAGGACCCAAACAACGATCCAAATAGGTGTACCCGAGTGATTCTGAATATGACGCGGGGTGACTAAGTACTAATAAAATATTAGGTCATGTAGAGCAACCGCTGGGCACCATTTCTACGCAAACTGGACACTGTGCGACCACTTTGAGCCACACAGCACTTGATGGCGTGGGGCACTAATGTCGATTTTTGCGACTTTTTGTAATTTGCAAAAATTCCACCGGGCCGATTTTTCACTTTCTGAAGAGAAAATGTTCCCCTTGAAAAGTTGGAAAGTCTCACGATTTGGGGGGTCTAGCACGTCTCTGAAACGAGTTATAGGCGGTCAAAGTTGGAGAAATCGGATTTTCGTAGTTTTTCGTGATTCCTACGAGTCGTGAAGAGGTACTGGGATGCTCTGTGATAGTTTTTCGTATAGACCCACTTGGGTAGAGTGGATTGGTATCGGTACCATGTCGGTACCACACTTGGTTCGGGTGTGGTAGCCGGTTATAGTGGGAAAAGTGATGTAAACTTCGAAATTTTGTTTCCCTCCATTCGTATTCGACCCCTGGACTGCTCCCGAATAGTATTCCGTTTAGAACGCGATGGAGGAAGTGGATGGAAGTTGGTTCCAAGTCAGTACCTGGTTCGGGTGTGGTAGCCGGTTCAAGGGGGTCACATACTCTGGTTTTTCTCCCCCCAACGGGGGACCTACAAAAATGGGCGTGGTCGGCCTCCCCCAACGGGGGCCCCGAAACGCGGCCGCTGTTTGAGGAGGGTAGAAGGGCGCATTTTCCCCCAATGGTCCCCCACAAATCCCCCCAATGGGGCCCCCACAAATTCCCCCAATGGGGCCCCCAATCAGCAAACACGCCAGCCGCGCAGATATGCGCGGCTATGGTGAGTACGGCCCGCTCGTGGTGTTTACGAAATTCGAAACTGTTTCCGATCGTTTTTTATCGATTTTCGTTATAGTTTCGCGTGATTTCATGTACCATTCTGTAGCGTAAATGGAAAGTATCGCGTCCACCCATTATGATTTGTCTATTATGTTGATTCACCATAATTCGTGGAGTCTAATTTCTTAAAGTGTTAATTCTTTATATTTGAAGCGGAAGAAAGCAGCAGAGCGATTGAGGGAGTGGGAGGAAGGAAAGGAGCAAGGTACGGTAGATTACGGTATTTACGGTAGTCTGGGTTGAACGCTTTCAGTGTACTTTATCGGTGGTATTGTTATTATTAGGGTGAGAAACGCTTGTTTTACAGCCACGAAGAGTCCTCTACCACCGTCTATCACACGATGCAGCCAATGCGACAACCGTCGGACACGAGAGAAGAACCTCAGATTGAGCACTCGTCGATCACCGAGTTCAATCCCATTGATTGGGAAGATCTATACAACTACTCCATGTAGGTAGTAATTGTGACAATCCATTGTTTACCTTGTTTTCACTCATCAAATCGTTATCATTTGTTAACAAGTTTCTTTTTTTGTTATTTTGTTGTCTTCCGTCATCACTAGCATTATTCTCGAATATGTGTGCAATATGAGGGCGGAATGGCCGAGCGGTGTAAGCAACTGCTAGTCATTCGAAGGGTCATGAGTTCGATCCCCGCCCAGGCCAACCAAGCCTTCCATCCACCCCGGGGCGGTAAATTGGTAGCAACTTTGATTGCGAAAGGTAAACGTGCCCTAGATGCCTTGGGAAAGCTTGGGTTACGTAATCCCACGTTGCAGCTGGCTTACCGGCTTACCCCATCTAGCGTGGTAGCTTGCTACTGTAAAATCGCTTGACATGGAACAACTTTTATGTGTGCTCCATGGATGATAAAATTCTATACCGCAATTACGTACTTTCGTCATCATTACGTAACAGAGAAAATGAAGCACCCAATGAGTTCCCACTAACCCCCAATGGGGCCCCCACAAATCCCCCCAATGGGGCCCCAGACCTGTCACGCCCCCAATGGTCCCCCACAAATCCCCCCAACGGTCCCCTGTCTGACATCCCATTGGGGGAATTTGTGGTCCCCCATTGGGGGAGAAAAACCAGAGATGGTGCAAATATGAATCGGATTTGGACTTTTCGCGTTCCCCTGGTGTTGTACTCGGCCCCTGGACCGTTCTTAAGTTGTTTTACATCTTAATTCGTAGCGCAGTCGGTTACAGCATAGACTGGTGAACGAGAGGTACCGGGTTCGGATCCACCCGGAATCAAAACTTTTGCTGCATTTTTCTCCCGCCGGGGTCGTGTACAAGAGTGTTCCTAGACTACTCTGAACCCGTCTAGAGTGGGTGTGGAAATTCTGCGGGTCTGCGAAAGTCTGCGATCAGCTTGAACGATGAGAGGAAAGAGACCGCCTCACCCTCCTCTCCCCTCCTAACGCGCGCGTTCATGAGGGAGATTCGCGATAAGCTCTGCCTGTTAATCGTGATGTCGTGGGTTCGAATCCCCTCCAGTAAAAAACATTTTGCCAGATTTTTTAGAACTTGCTAGAAAAAAATATGTACACTTCCCAACAAATCCATTAGGTTTACCCGTAGCAAGCGGTTAGCTTGGCTAGTCAAGCGTGATAACGGAAATCAAGGAAGTAATAGAAGAGGAAAGAAAGGTGGACTAATTATTGACTAACAGATTTTAATCACACGTTTGGAAAGATGAAGAATTACTAAGCCATACAAGACAAGTTCTTTTCAGTATTCTCTGCAGACCAAAGTGTGTTTCTACATATTTTGCGGGTCTACTGCGTTCTTTTTTACTATACGCATGCTACGTAAGTTTTTGATGTTGTTTCCATTGAAGTCAACGTGGAGAGTTCTTCAAACAGTTCCCATTTTCAGATGAAAATGATTGATTTCGTTAACAAGATAGACGATCCCATTCTCGGAGATGCAGCCATTCAAACTTACTTATCATTTCTTCTATTGTTTTCATCTTATATTGTCGATCTCTCAGCAGTTTGGGTTAGGTTTAAAGATAGTGTGGTAACGTTATTTAATAGAGATTAATTAGCTATTTTCGAATAAAGAAAAGTGCTTCATCTTGTTCTTTTCGACACATTTATTTCGCTTCATAGTGAACAGATTTTTTTGAGTTTGAACGCTCTATCAATTCGCTTCGATTATTTATCTCATATAATTGAGAGAGAAAACAACGTGAGAATGCCAAAAATATCGTGACTAATTCTTGTAGCAGGGTGTTTAAAAGCCGTAGTTTGCCCGTTTGCTGCATGTATCCAGAAGAGATTTCACTTTCTCCTCTCCAGAATGACGTTGACCTTCTCAGGACCGACCGTCATAGTGCCTACCAACTTGATCGGATTCTAAAGAAAAGTAAATAATCTGCAAAATTAAAATATACAAAACTCACTGTATTTGCGGACTTTTTGATTCTGAAGTTCTTGAGCAGATTAACAATCGCTGTTTTCTCTTCCATGAAGGCGAGTCTCATTCCAATACACATTCTCGGCCCTTCTCCAAATCCTTGGAAGGCTACTCGAGGACGGGAGGAATCTTCCAACCATCTAAACGCAATCAATATTATAAGTATTAGGGAGTTCTCAATCAATAGTAATCCCATCGTACGTCTACGACTTCAGAAGACTACAGTAATCCTACCGTACCTCTCAGGTCTGAATTCCTCCGCATCTTCTCCCCATATCGTCTTGTCCATGTGTAAACTCCAAGTATCCGTCAGAACACTATCTCCAACTTCTAACTGCATTCCACCCAGTGTAGTTCGCTTTTGACACTCTCGAGAGACCACACTGATATGTTTCGTTTGATATGTTTCAGGAATGAACGAAAGAAGGAGAAACAGCCATTCCGGCAGTGAAACTGATTTTGCGCGTCGATAAACATACAATCAAGGGAATACACACATTTATCGATACGCGTACTGTGTGTCGATCCATCGCCCCGCACAATACTTGTCAACTATTATGATTCTGAAAACTTACAAGCTTCCGAGTGGATAATGTCTGAGGGATTCCTTGATAGCGGCTTCTGTGTACTTCAGTTCACTCAGATCTTCGTAGTTTATCTAAAAGTTTTCGTTGATCTCCGAAATTAATTACATATTCAGGACTTAAGATGAACCACTTTCTGCATCTACCAAATAGCCTTACTCTAAAGACACATAAGATCAGAGACTGGTCAAATTGAGAGACAGAACTACTCTCTTTCTCTCTGAATCATCTTCGACGGAGTGAGAACGTTACTCACATATTCCGCACACTCTCACTCTTTCTGGTGGATTCGAATCATGTGAATATCAACCTCATGGGGGAAAACAGCCTGCACTTCCTCGTAGATTTTCTCCTGCACGTCCGGGTGATTTGCTAGGAAATGAGTGAGATATGACAGTGAATTGGCTGTCGTCTACAAGATCAATAATTAAACCATGAACTGCAGTAACTGGCTACCTCGAATCCAGCCAGGAGCATTACAATGCACTGTGATACGATCTCGTCGAAGAGAAGCTTTCGAGATACCTAAAAATGACTGTGGTAGGCCGAATCCCGGTGGTGACCTACCTTTGATTCCTCGAGATCGTTTGATTCTACCTCGGCATCGAGGAAAATGTCAATGAAGTCTCCGGAAGAAGACGCACCCGCTTCCTGAATCAAGTTTCTGTGTAATAATTGCAAAAAAAAAACTGCGTGTGAAATGGAAATTTGAGTGGCAGCGTTTGCATTTCATGATTCTTTCCTGTTCAAAATCAACCGCAATCTTTCCTCGTATTCTCACCCTTTCTTTTTTCCTCTGTTCAACAGCCACTTCCACGTCTCTCATTAGATTCAGATAGGGATGTTTACGGTAACGAGCTGCAATTATAGATTGATCGAGGAAAGTTGGAAACCGACTCACCCAATTTTCCAAGAAGGAAAATCATAGGTTTTTTGATAAAAGGCAAGAAGATCAAGATATTCGTGAACTTGTACGATTGGGGCCTGATATAGTTCAAATTGAATTATTTATAATTGAGAAAACTTTTTATCTATCTATTCAACTGCACTTCTGTCATTAAATAGTTTTTTGCGTTGAATATTTTTAGAAAGTCAATAAGGAAAGTCTTACGCTGAGAAAATATTTCGACAAAGATCCATCAGTGGATTTTTGAACATTTCCACGTCTTTCTGTCCAAGGGCGATCTTGCAGATGACGTCAAGTGTGAACTCCTGGTAGAATCTGCATTCACTTCATTTCATTCCCGGTTCTATTCAGGACACTTCCGACAATAGGGGAAGAACTTACTCGAGCATATTCACTTCTCCCAGCTCACTTCTTCTCTTCAACTCTTCGGTCATAATTGAACTCGAATTCTCGACGGTTAGTTGAATCTTAATGGGATTTATGTCCGTGCGGTTGCATTGATGACGCCCTTCCCTGTACGATAAATAAACAAATAATGTACAAACTGAATGAAAATTCGTAAACTTGAAAAACCCCTTTTGATAATGCACACTCATTTTTAATGGTGGAACTGTTAATCTCAATTGTGCCTGCCTTCAATATCAATGCTTACTCACATTCTTGAGTGCTTTATTCGTGAATGCATAACTTCCGAGTGCTCTCAATCTTTTCCAATGCATTCCTGACGCCTGTATTAAATTCGTCTTCGGCGTATCCTCGTCGGATTGCAGTAGAAACTTCTGAAATCAACCGACTTTCGCAGTTTTCTACTTGAATAAATCGATATTCAAAGTTTTCAAATTAGCAAATACTATAAAACTAACGATTCTGTTGGTGAAATGATCGAACTTCTTGACGAGCAATTCATTTGTCGTTTCCAGATCCGAAACGACGAGAATTTTTTTGAATCCTTCATGAATACCGTACACCTGCGAGATACGACTATCGATAAATAAAAGTACAACTGGAAACCTTTCCATATTGCCTCGTCCAGTTTCTTATCACAAGGGATCGGGGATTCTCATAGTCTCGAAGTGCTTTCGCATTTCCAAAGAACATTTCAGGTTCGGGTCCATTTATTCCACGTCTCTTCCAGTAGTTTTTCTTGTCTTCCCAGTGCCTGTAATTTATATTTCAGAATAATGGACCCAAATTTGCCTTGTAATTATAATAGTTTACTTCCATAAAATCTATCGATACTTAAAAGGGTCGTACGAACAATGTTGACATTGTCAAAGGTGTCATGTTTATGCTCCCTTATTACTGGCACAATTGATAATATGAAGATAAAACAGTTTATAATCTTACCGGTATAGCCAAAAGAGAGCATAGCCAGCGAGAAGAAGGTAGATCATAATAGAGAGGAGAGTGTGAGATTAATCACAGATGGGTATTTGTATCGGTAGAGAATGAAAGGAGGTTTGTGAGATTGTGTGGTTGTAGCGACTCTCGATCTCTTTCTTCACATTGTGTTACGCGTGTTAGAGGAGACTAGAGACTAGAGAGTTCTAAATGATACACAATCGTTGGGCACTAGTCACTGAACAGCACGATATTGCACACATCGCCATCTTTCGATCTCTTTTCGCATGTAATATAGTAGATAGCAATTTGCTGAGCGTCATTTTTATTTCGCAATTGCGAGTTTCCTACGTGTGTATGACTAAGATCAGCAACTCCCAGAGTAGACCTCAGGGAGGGGCACGTCAATAAGGAGGACATTGGAGATGGGTGGAACAGTGATGGAGAGCGTTATTTGAGAGACATTTTCTCTATTACCACCACACGACATGTGATTACCGAATTATCATTTTTCTTATCAATTATAATGTTCGAAGTGCAGGAGAAAGTAATCCCTTAATTTGAGTGCTTTTACATATATCGACAACGTTAAACTCGCGCGAGAATGCCGGTATAACGCACATAGACCCTTCATATTCGCAGTCATTTGGCATATAATAGTGGTAGAATGCCCATTGACAGTTTTTTTTATAAAAAAACCTTTTATATGATTCTATGCCAATCTATAGTAAATGCAAACGACATGTTTGTGGGGTTATCCCTTTTTAGACGAGGAGCATGATAGCAAGGTAAACCAAGACACCTCACCAATCACACTAATTAGCTTTGTATATTCGTTGCGTTTATCACATACCAAAGAATTTCGGACTTAATTAGTGCCCCGTGATTTTGCTCCGCATTACTTCCCTCGTTGATCAATATCCTTGCAGACAAATTAGCAGGGATCTCATGCAATTCACCCACTACCGCTTCTCTCTCTCTCGCATTCACATGCAGAGGCTGTGATAAGAAGCGTCACTACGAGAGTGAATGTTGGCTGACATATCCAGAGAAGAGGCCGAAGAGGCATGGAAGGAGATTCGAGAGAGAGAGAGAGAGATCGTAGTGATCGCGTGAATGTGAACTTGAAGGTCGGTGGAAAATCGATCGAGTTCCAAGTGGATACTGGTTCAGATGTCACCATAATCTCGGAAAGTGATTGGAGAGGACTCAATTGTCCGTCTGTGACGAAGTTTGTCGATCGTATTAGCGATGCTAACGATCAGTCTCTCGAGATTCTCGGAATGTTTTCCTGTGCTATGGAGTACAGTGGAGTCAAGAGTAGCGAAGTGGTCTACGTTACTAAAGCGCCGAATCGACTGGTCGGTGGTGAATGGTTCTGGAACCTGAACCTGAGAAGATAATTCTTCAGGAATGATAATGCGGTAGTCGCATGCACTACGCCACTTCGTGGCTCCGTGGCAACTTTTTTCGATAGCTCTCAGCCTCACGAGCCTTTCACAACGGAAACGCAAGATGCAGTGCGTTCAGAACATTTTCGAACACGTTTAGACACGTTTCCGACATCACAAAGCACTTTTCTATGATCCCCTACGCTCTCTGAATCATTTTGGAACTTTCCTAAATTTTCGATTTTTCACTTTAAAGCGCGTCCGAACACGTTCAGACACGTTTCTGACATCGCAAAAGACTTTTCCTGTGATCCCCCACGCTCTGCGAACCAATTGGGAACTTTTCGATATTTTCGATTTTTCACGTTAAAACTCGGCAAAACAGGTGAAAACGTGTTTCACGGTACTCAAAAACGTGTTGGAACGATTTCTCGCGGTTGCGAAAAATGCGGCAAAAGGTTTGCCCGCGGCGGGGGTCGAACCTGCGTCGCTCGGATTGCTAGTCAAGCGCGTAACCCACTTAGCTATGGATTTCGTTTTAATATTTGTTATTTAAAAGTTTACTTTTGTGGATACACATATGATAGTGAAGAGAGTGTGCCGAAATCTTTCTTCGTTCCCGAGTTATTTAGCAATAAAGTTTGAACACACGGACAGACAGACAGACACACGACACACAGACACACACAGACAGACGTTCTGAAATAATAGTCTTTAGGAATAGTTGTTATGACATTCGGCCATGAATCGAAGCCAGTCTTTCTCTTCTCCTTTGTTCTCATTATCATAATTTTGCATTAGTCAAACTACAAACATAATCCCCCTCCGTTCATTCTCATCGATTTCTCTTCTCTTCAGCGGTTCTTTTTTCACTCTTCCTTCCCCTTACTCGTCGAGAAAGTATGTACTCCTACCCCCTACCCTACCGCACTCCACTATTATACCGTAATCCCCATGGCTCAAGATTCAGTTTTTGTCCCATCCTGCTCACTATCTCATCTCACCCATTTTCAGTTGTAAACTCGGCCGATGACGGTTGAAATAACTACTTACTCGTGTACAAAATGATCCAACTATAACTTATTTGGTACTGCAATCATATTAAATGACGGGAAGTCACAGGTTTGTTCATTAATTTGTGCTCTAATCATGACTCAGTTAAGGTTCTCTCGAGTTCATCACACAAAATGGACGAAATTGACGTTGTTGTTGGATCGAAAGACGGTCAAATCGATAGAGGAAGAGATCACCAGAGATGTCGACACAATGCGAGACAGAAGTGGTCTTATTGCCTTCCTCTTGATCCATTCGATGAGGAATATCTGAAGGAGAAGGAGATCGGAAGATGATGGGCGCTCATGGAAAAAGTGAGGAGGGTGGTTAGAAGAGGAGAGGGACATGTAATTGTTGTGTAGTAATCTGAAGATGTAATCACAAGAATATTCACCTTGCAGGCAATACGACGAAGCTATTGGAGAACGTCAAGTTGAGTTTCGACCTCAACTGCCCTGCACACAAACCGAACCCTAGGGAGCTTGCACGAAGTGTCGCCCGCCTACCGTAACCCTCAACAGACAGGTACTGTAATCCGACCAAACGCACTTCCTGAGTGTAGTAGACGATTGATTACGGAATAGTTGTTATGACATTCGGCCATGAATCGAAGCCAGTCTTTCTCTTCTCCTTTGTTCTCATTATCATAATTTTGCATTAGTCAAACTACAAACATAATCCCCCTCCGTTCATTCTCATCGATTTCTCTTCTCTTCAGCGGTTCTTTTTTTCACTCTTCCTTCCCCGCCGCCCGCCTACCGTAACCCTCAACAGACAGGTACTGTAATCGGAGCTATGGTTGATCGATAATCGTTCTGATCGCAGAAGTTCCGTAACGTGGGCAATGTGTGCTTCGAGAACGAAGACGTGGTCAACGAATTCCTCAATTATTGGAGAAAATCGATTGAGCAGCGAGTAGGATATCTGTTCGGAAGGTGGGCGGAAACTGGAATTGATTGACTTATTGTCACTATAATTACCCTCAAAACGGAAGAAAATGCACCGTGTCCGGGATTTTCCGGGATTTTCCGGTAAAACTCCGGAAAGTCTGGCAAATCGTTGTTTCTCAATGAAATTGTCCAAATTTTGGAGAACGAAGGTTTCTCCGAAATTCAAGAAATCCGTTTGAAGAACTAAGAAATTTATTTATTGGAAGGTACTGTACCAGAAGTTGCGATTTTCGTTGTGTGTCGTGTACCACATGCGATACGGTCATACCTCACCAGACGTGGAGGCAGTTTTTGTGGCAGCGTGCAAGCCTGACCCCCTATTCATGGTGATTTTTGGGGCACGGTGCAAGCATGTATAGGGGGTCGTGGTCCAAAATGGGTTTTGGGTTGGACCCACCAAAGTCAAAGTGGCATACTGTAACTACACCGTCGGGGTCCCGCAGCGAAAACAGACTACCGTAACCCATGCTACCGTAACCCGGAAAAACGAAATTGACAATACAGACCCCTAGTATGTTGCATGAAGTAGACCTCGAATTGTCATTGCCTGAGGGGGATACCGTAATCATCCTACCGTAGTCTCGGCTACAGTAACCCTACCGTAAGACAGATTTGTAAAAGTGTCCCAATCGGCTCGGGATTTTTGTTGTAGATAGCCTTCGAGTAGGCAAAGTGTGTGTGGCATACCGCACCTCATCTACCGTACTCCCGGCTACAGTAACCTACCGTAACACGAAAATTTGAAAACGATCAAATCGGCTCGGAATTTTTGTAGGAGGTAGACCTCGATTGGGTAAATTATTTCCGGCATACCATTGTGTTCCTACAGTATCCGCGGTTACTGTAACCATACAAAGTCGAATTTGCCTTTTTCGAATTTTCGTAGTACGCTAGGTTACGGTAGCCGTAGATACTGTAGGAACATAATGGCATGCCGCAAATACTTTGCCTACTCAAGGTCTACCTCCTACAAAAATCCCGAGCCGATTGGATCATTTTCGTATTTTGGTAGTACGGTAGGTTACTGTAGCCTGGAGTACTGTAGATGGGGTGCGGTATGCCACACACGGTTTGCCTACTCGAGGGGTATCTTCTATAAAAATCCCGAGCCGGTTGGGACACTTTTGCAAATCCGTCTTACGGTAGGGTTACTGTAGCCGAGAGTACCGTAGGATGATTACGGTATCCCCCTCAGGCAATGACGACTCGAGGTCTACCTCATGCAACATACCAGGGGTCTGTATTGTCAATTTCGTATTTCCGGGTTACGGTAGCATGGGTTACGGTAGTCTGTTTTCGTTGCGGGACCCCCGCGGTGAAGTTACAGTATACCACTTTGACTTTGGTGGGACCAACCCAAAACCCATTTTGGACCATGACCCCCTATACATGCTTGCACCGTGCCCCAAAGAAATCCTTTGGGGCAGCGTGCATCCACTCCGGTTTTCGTTTGCACGTTGTGCGCACGTCTCTCTTACAGTCCTTCGCTCTCTCGCCGCGCTAATACTCAGCCGAGAGAGGGAAGAAATGAAGAGAGTCAGTACACGTAACGTACGATGGACGTGCAACGCACAGCCGTGGTGCATGCGCACACCGTGCGTTTCAAAACCGGAGCACGTATAGGGATACGTAGGTGGAGCCTCAGGCGTGGTGACCTATGGATACGGTAGTGTATTGGTGTATATTCTTTTTTCTTTCAAAATGTTTTCTTTATTTTCTTCTGTTTTGATAATATTCTTTATTATTTTGCTTTCTTCTCCTAATGAGAGTGTTCATGAAACGAAATAACGAGAAAATTGCATCAAAATAGAAGAGTACAAAGACAACGCTTTGAAAGAAAGAGGAATGTACACCAATACACTACCGTATCGTATGTGGTTCACGACACACAACGAAAATCGCAACTTCTGATACAGTACCTTCCAATCAATAAATTTCTTAGTTCTTAAAACTGATTTCTTGAATTTCGGAGAAACTTTCGTTCTCCAACATTTGGGCGATTTCATTGAGAAACAAAGATTTGCCAGACTTTCCCGAGTTTTCCCTGAAAATCCCGGACACGGTGCATTTTCTTCCGTTTTGAGGGTATTGATCGATGGACAACGATATTCATTGATATATTTCTAGATACGAGGAGTGTACCGATGTCGAATGTGTTATTGTTCTCGCTGCGCACGAACCACCTCAGAAATCGACTAATGTGAGTGCAATGAATTTTGTGGTGCTTGGTTACTTTCTCTATCGTATTCCTTTTCTCTTTGGTCGATGTTGTTATTTTCACTGTGAATGGAAGACGTATTCTATTCAGTACTCTATCCATCTGGATGATGAGGGGGAAGAAGGAAAGGATCTCTACACTACAAATGCCTTCGATGGAAGTGTTCACTCAACGAGACACGCCCAGTCTTATCTCCTGTTGGCAGAGGGATGCCGGAGCATTGCAGATACAGTATCCCAATCACACTCAAGTCTGTTCCGATGGAGTATACGGTAGTAAGGTGAGTGAGGGAAGAGATCATAGTTCAGCACCGCTCTACTTTACCACACCAGGCAATCCGTGCTAATAGAATGAATCCATCATTCATCATCTCACGGTGTGAAACTAGTGGTCATTCTATTAGCACGGTTAGTCTGGTCCGGTAAAGTAAGGCAGTTCTGAGAGTTAATGATATAGATTGATTGGCTACAATGGGGCTACAGCATAAACACAGTAACATCAAAACCATAGTCACCCCGCCAACTTCAGGGCGTGACAGAAAGTAGGAATTATCTTTGATCTCTGCTCACATGGTGGAACTGTTCCTCCGTGAAACGATGAGGAGTTTGTGGATATTCATTGATGTATTTCTAGATACGAGGAGTGTACTTCCACAATTTGAATGACCGTGGCGAGTAACTATTCAACTCTACCGTATCCCTCCAGATTCGTCATAATGGTCGTCCTCTTCCTGTTGAATTCCTAATGGTGGACGTTCTTGTAGAAATGCCGAAAAAGTATCGATGCACTTTCCATATCCCTCAATCGAAGAAATTCTCCATTGATAGCAGAGCGAATATCAAAGAGATACAGGTAATGATTATTACTCTTTCTATGTTCGAGTTCTGAATAATTTCTTCTGATAGCTTTCGAGATATAGCAGTTCGGGCATACGGATTTTATTAACCAAGTATGATGACTGCGCTATGCGATGTAAGATAAATATAGACTAGTAAACACTATAGATGTTGCAACAATGACGGGCCAATTCGATTTGAGCTACTATAGCTAGGAGTACTGTAATTGAGATACGCTATGCCCCTCAGGCAATAACATGTCGAGGCTTTTTAAATTTTTTCTATTTCTCATTTTTGTGTTACATGATAAACTATTTTGGGGTTCTGGTAGTCCCAACCCCAACCCCATTTTGGATGACCCCTCAGATCACTGAGTACAGGGTTCGTTGGGCAACCTTTGGATGACCCCTCAGATCACTGTGTCCAGGGTTCGTTGGGCAACCGTTGTATGACCCAACAGATCACTGTGTCCAGGGTTCGTTGGGCAACCTTTGGATGACCCCTCAGATCACTGAGTACAGGGTTCGTTGGGCAACCTTTGGATGACCCCTCAGATCACTGTGTCCAGGGTTCGTTGGGCAACCTTTGGATGACCCAACAGATCACTGTGTCCAGGGTTCGTTGGGCAACCGTTGGATGACCCATCAGATCACAGAGTACAGGGTTCGTTGGGCAACCTTGGATGACCCAACAGATCACTGTGTCCAGGGTTCGTTGGGCAACCTTTGGATGACCCCTCAGATCACTGTGTCCAGGGTTCGTTGGGCAACCGTTGGATGACCCTAACGATGTTGGATGAGATCACTGAGTACAGGGAATGTTGGATGATATCACTGAGTACAGGGAATTGTTTTATTGAGGAAGTTACGATTGAGCAAGTTACTCTCACACATGTAATGGCGAAGGAACTGACTCGATATCTCTGTCCGTTCACGAGATATATGAGTGAACGCACGGACACACAGAGACAGACAGACAGACGTTCTGAAATAGAGGGTGCGTGAAAATTACTGGAACTTGAACTTTTATCAATATCTCCCCTTTGAATGCGATTTGAGCAACCAGTTTTATATACAACCTTATAATCTTTCAAAAGTTCGCGAAAAACGGTTGATGAAAAATTCACGAGCTGCGGGAAAAGTTTGCGAACTTTTCCGCGAACTTTTCCACGAGGTTCAAAAATTCTAAATTTTCATTTTTTTCGTAACTGTGTGATGTGTGATTGTTTTTCTATATTAAACGTATTTATACCAATTCCAAATTGGGTCAGAAAAAATTCGACCGGAACGAGGTAAATGTTTACATAATGACTAATTGCACGAAATTCGTTGATCAATATGCAATACTATACAGAAAACACAATGAAATGATGTGCCACCGTCATACAATCAGAGAACTACCGTATCTCATAGGATATTTATATTATGCAACCTCATTATGGCGTGATTGATGAGAACTACATACACAAACACACACACAACAGACTACAAAGAAATCATACAACAAATTATGATACGTCAGATCAAACTGACCAGCAAATGCAGTTTAATTGAGTAAATTCAATGGGGAATTACGAGATGAACTTTTTTTTTAAATTTCCCCCAATTGAGCTCTAGGCAATTCCAAAACTCTGCCCATCACTCTGTTCGAGTTCTGAATAATTTCTTCTGATAGCTTTCGGGATATAGCAGCTCGGGCATACGGATTTTACTAACCAAGTATGATGACTGCGCTATGCGATATAAGATAAATATAGACTAGTAAACACTATTGATGTTGCAACAATGACGGGCCAATTCGATTTGAGCTACTATAGCTAGGAGTATTGTAATTGAGATACGCTATGCCCCTCAGGCAATAACATGTCGAGGCTTTTTAAATTTTTTCTATTTCTCATTTTTGTGTTACATGATAAACTATTTTGGGGTTCTGGTAGTCCCAACCCCAACCCCATTTTGGATGACCCATCAGATCACTGAGTACAGGGTTCGTTGGGCAACCGTTGGATGACCCAACAGATCACTGTGTCCAGGGTTCGTTGGGCAACCTTTGGATGACCCCTCAGATCACTGTGTCCAGGGTTCGTTGGGCAACCGTTGGATGACCCAACAGATCACTGTGTCCAGGATTCGTTGGGCAACCTTTGGATGACCCCTCAGATCACTGAGTACAGGGTTCGTTGGGCAACCTTTGGATGACCCCTCAGATCACTGAGTACAGGGTTCGTTGGGCATCCTTTGGATGACCCCTCAGATCACTGTGACCAGGGTTCGTTGGGCAACCGTTGGATGACCCAACAGATCACTGTGTCCAGGATTCGTTGGGCAACCTTTGGATGACCCCTCAGATCACTGAGTACAGGGTTCGTTGGGCATCCTTTGGATGACCCCTCAGATCACTGTGTCCAGGGTTCGTTGGGCAACCTTTGGATGACCCCTCAGATCACTGAGTACAGGGTTCGTTGGGCAACCGTTGGATGACCCATCACATCACTGAGTACAGGGTTCGTTGGGCAACCTTTGGATGACCCCTCAGATCACTGAGTACAGGGTTCGTTGGGCATCCTTTGGATGACCCCTCAGATCACTGAGTAAGGGTTCGTTGGGCAAACGTTGGATGACCCATCAGATCACTGTGTCCAGGGTTCGTTGGGCAACCGTTGGATGACCCCTCAGATCACTGAGTACAGGGTTCGTTGGGCAACCTTTGGATGACCCATCAGATCACTGTGTCCAGGGTTCGTTGGGCAACCTTTGGATGACCCATCAGATCACTGTGTCCAGGGTTCGTTGGGCAACCTTTGGATGACCCATCAGATCACTGTGTCCAGGGTTCGTTGGGCAACCTTTGGATGACCCATCAGATCACTGTGTCCAGGGTTCGTTGGGCAACCGTTGGATGACCCATCAGATCACTGAGTACAGGGTTCGTTGGGCAACCTTTGGATGACCCATCAGATCACTGCGTCCAGGGTTCGTTGGGCAACCTTTGGATGACCCATCAGATCACTGTGTCCAGGGTTCGTTGGGCAACCGTTGGATGACCCATCAGATCACTGAGTAAGGGTTCGTTGGGCAAACGTTGGATGACCCAACAGATCACTGCGTCCAGGGTTCGTTGGGCAACCGTTGGATGACCCCTCAGATCACTGAGTACAGGGTTCGTTGGGCAACCTTTGGATGACCCATCAGATCACTGAGTACAGGGTTCGTTGGGCAAACGTTGGATGACCCAACAGATCACTGTGTCCAGGGTTCGTTGGGCAACCGTTGGATGACCCTAACGATGTTGGATGAGATCACTGAGTACAGGGAATGTTGGATGAGATCACTGAGTACAGGGAATTGTTTTATTGAGGAAGTTACTCTTGAGCAAGTTACTCTCACACATGTAATGGCGAAGGAACTGACTCGATATCTCTGTCCGTTCACGAGATATATGAGTGAACGCACGGACACACAGAGACAGACAGACAGACGTTCTGAAATAGAGGGTGCGTGAAAATTACTGGAACTCGAACTTTTATCAATATCTCCCCTTTGAATGCGATTTGAGCAACCAGTTTTATATACAACCTTATAATCTTTCAAATTTCGCGAAAAACGGTTGATGAAAAATTCACGAGCTGCGGGAAAAGTTTGCGAACTTTTCCGCGAACTTTTCCACGAGGTTCAAAAATTCTAAATTTTCATTTTTTTTCGTAACTGTGTGATGTGTGATTGTTTTTTCTATATTAAACGTATTTATACCAATTCCAAATTGGGTCAGAAAAAATTCGACCGGAACGAGGTAAATGTTTACATAATGACTAATTACACGAAATTCGTTGATCCATATGCAATACCATACAGAAAACACATTGAAATGATGTGCCACCGTGATACAATCAGAGAACTACCGTATCTCATAGGATATTTATATTATGCAACCTCATTATGGCGTGATTGATGAGAACTACATACACATACACAAACACACACACAACAGAATACAAAGAAATCATACAATAAATTATGATACGTCAGATCAAACTGACCATGATAAACTATTTTGTGGTTCTGGTAGTCCCAACCCCAACCCCATTTCGGATGACCCAACAGATCACTGAGAACAGAGTTCGTTGGGCAACCGTTGGATGACCCAACAGATCACTGTGTCCAGGGTTCGTTGGGCAACCGTTGGATGACCCATGAGATCACTGTGTCCAGGGTTCGTTGGGCAACCGTTGGATGACCCATCAGATCACTGAGTACAGGGTTCGTTGGGCAACCGTTGGATGACCCAACAGATCACTGTGTCCAGGGTTCGTTGGGCAACCTTTGGATGACCCATCAGATCACTGAGTACAGGGTTCGTTGGGCAAACGTTGGATGACCCAACAAATCACTGTGTCCAGGGTTCGTTGGGCAACCGTTGGATGACCCAACAGATCACTGTGTCCAGGGTTCGTTGGGCAAAAAAAAAAAAATTAAATTTCCCCCAATTGAGCTCTAGGCAATTCCAAAACTCTGCCCATCACTCTGTTCGAGTTCTGAATAATTTCTTCTGATAGCTTTCGGGATATAGCAGCTCGGGCATACGGATTTTACTAACCAAGTATGATGACTGCGCTATGCGATATAAGATAAATATAGACTAGTAAACACTATAGATGTTGCAACAATGACGGGCCAATTCGATTTGAGCTACTATAGCTAGGAGTATTGTAATTGAGATACGCTATGCCCCTCAGGCAATAACATGTCGAGGCTTTTTAAATTTTTTCTATTTCTCATTTTTGTGTTACATGATAAACTATTTTGGGGTTCTGGTAGTCCCAACCCCAACCCCATTTTGGATGACCCATCAGATCACTGAGTACAGGGTTCGTTGGGCAACCGTTGGATGACCCAACAGATCACTGTGTCCAGGGTTCGTTGGGCAACCTTTGGATGACCCCTCAGATCACTGTGTCCAGGGTTCGTTGGGCAACCGTTGGATGACCCAACAGATCACTGTGTCCAGGATTCGTTGGGCAACCTTTGGATGACCCCTCAGATCACTGAGTACAGGGTTCGTTGGGCAACCTTTGGATGACCCCTCAGATCACTGAGTACAGGGTTCGTTGGGCATCCTTTGGATGACCCCTCAGATCACTGTGACCAGGGTTCGTTGGGCAACCGTTGGATGACCCAACAGATCACTGTGTCCAGGATTCGTTGGGCAACCTTTGGATGACCCCTCAGATCACTGAGTACAGGGTTCGTTGGGCATCCTTTGGATGACCCCTCAGATCACTGTGTCCAGGGTTCGTTGGGCAACCTTTGGATGACCCCTCAGATCACTGAGTACAGGGTTCGTTGGGCAACCGTTGGATGACCCATCACATCACTGAGTACAGGGTTCGTTGGGCAACCTTTGGATGACCCCTCAGATCACTGAGTACAGGGTTCGTTGGGCATCCTTTGGATGACCCCTCAGATCACTGAGTAAGGGTTCGTTGGGCAAACGTTGGATGACCCATCAGATCACTGTGTCCAGGGTTCGTTGGGCAACCGTTGGATGACCCCTCAGATCACTGAGTACAGGGTTCGTTGGGCAACCTTTGGATGACCCATCAGATCACTGTGTCCAGGGTTCGTTGGGCAACCTTTGGATGACCCATCAGATCACTGTGTCCAGGGTTCGTTGGGCAACCTTTGGATGACCCATCAGATCACTGTGTCCAGGGTTCGTTGGGCAACCTTTGGATGACCCATCAGATCACTGTGTCCAGGGTTCGTTGGGCAACCGTTGGATGACCCATCAGATCACTGAGTACAGGGTTCGTTGGGCAACCTTTGGATGACCCATCAGATCACTGTGTCCAGGGTTCGTTGGGCAACCGTTGGATGACCCTTCAGATCACTGAGTACAGGGTTCGTTGGGCAACCTTTGGATGACCCCTCAGATCACTGTGTCCAGGGTTCGTTGGGCAAACGTTGGATGACCCATCAGATCACAGAGTACAGGGTTCGTTGGGCAACCGTTGGATGACCCAACAGATCACTGTGTCCAGGGTTCGTTGGGCAACCTTTGGATGACCCCTCAGATCACTGTGTCCAGGGTTCGTTGGGCAACCGTTGGATGACCCTAACGATGTTGGATGAGATCACTGAGTACAGGGAATGCTGGATGAGATCACTGAGTACAGGGAATTGTTTTATTGAGGAAGTTACTCTTGAGCAAGTTACTCTCACACATGTAATGGCGAAGGAACTGACTCGATATCTCTGTCCGTTCACGAGATATATGAGTGAACGCACGGACACACAGAGACAGACAGACAGACGTTCTGAAATAGAGGGTGCGTGAAAATTACTGGAACTCGAACTTTTATCAATATCTCCCCTTTGAATGCGATTTGAGCAACCAGTTTTATATACAACCTTATAATCTTTCAAATTTCGCGAAAAACGGTTGATGAAAAATTCACGAGCTGCGGGAAAAGTTTGCGAACTTTTCCGCGAACTTTTCCACGAGGTTCAAAAATTCTAAATTTTCATTTTTTTTCGTAACTGTGTGATGTGTGATTGTTTTTTTCTATATTAAACGTATTTATACCAATTCCAAATTGGGTCAGAAAAAATTCGACCGGAACGAGGTAAATGTTTACATAATGACTAATTACACGAAATTCGTTGATCCATATGCAATACCATACAGAAAACACATTGAAATGATGTGCCACCGTGATACAATCAGAGAACTACCGTATCTCATAGGATATTTATATTATGCAACCTCATTATGGCGTGATTGATGAGAACTACATACACATACACAAACACACACACAACAGAATACAAAGAAATCATACAATAAATTATGATACGTCAGATCAAACTGACCATGATAAACTATTTTGTGGTTCTGGTAGTCCCAACCCCAACCCCATTTCGGATGACCCAACAGATCACTGAGAACAGAGTTCGTTGGGCAACCGTTGGATGACCCAACAGATCACTGTGTCCAGGGTTCGTTGGGCAACCGTTGGATGACCCATGAGATCACTGTGTCCAGGGTTCGTTGGGCAACCGTTGGATGACCCATCAGATCACTGAGTACAGGGTTCGTTGGGCAACCGTTGGATGACCCAACAGATCACTGTGTCCAGGGTTCGTTGGGCAACCTTTGGATGACCCATCAGATCACTGAGTACAGGGTTCGTTGGGCAAACGTTGGATGACCCAACAAATCACTGTGTCCAGGGTTCGTTGGGCAACCGTTGGATGACCCAACAGATCACTGTGTCCAGGGTTCGTTGGGCAACCGTTGGATGACCCATCAGATCACTGAGTACAGGGTTCGTTGGGCAACCGTTGGATTTCCCATCAGATCACTGAGTACAGGGTTCGTTGGGCAACCGTTGGATGACCCAACAGATCACTGTGTCCAGGGTTCGTTGGGCAACCGTTGGATGACCCAACAGATCACTGAGTACAGGGTTCGCTGGGCAACCGTGGGATGACCCATCAGATCACTGTGTCCAGGGTTCGTTGGGCAACCGTTGGATGACCCAACAGATCACTGAGTACAGGGTTCGCTGGGCAACCGTGGGATGACCCATCAGATTACTGAGTACAGGAAATTGTTTTATTGAGGAAGTTACTCTTGAGCAAGTTATTCTCACACATATAATGGCGAAGGAACTGAGTAACCGATATCTCTGTCCGTTCGCGAGATATATGAGTGAACGCACGGACACACAGAGACAGACAGACAGACGTTCTGAAATAGAGGGTGCGTGAAAATTACTGGAACTCGAACTTTTACCAATATCTCCCCTTTGAATGCGATTTGAGCAACCAGTTTTATATACGACCCTTATAATCTTTCAAAAGTTCGCGAAAAACGGTTGATTCCACTGTGGAACACAGTGGAACACTTTCATGTAAAGTGGACTTTGTGTACAATAATTTATATTTCAGAATAATGCACCTAAATTTGCCTTGTAATTATTATAGTTTACTGCCATAAAATCTATCGATACTTAAAAGGGTCGTACGATCAAGGTTGAAATTGTCAAAGTTTTACGCTCCCATATTACTGGCATTATTGACAATATGAAATTACAAAAGTTTATAATCTTACCGGTATAGCCAAAAGAGAGCATAGCCAGCGAGAAGTTTAGTTTAGTTTTTTTTAGTTTAGAAGTCGTTTATCAAGAGGCTATTCGGGTTCACAGGGAATCGAATGGGAGCTCTGACGACGTTGAAAAGGCTTAGTATCTTCGGTTGATTGTCGTCTGAAGAGCGAGTCATCTTGAATGATTTTCGAAGTGGGGATCGCACACCGTGTCAAGCGGGGGAAGAATGCTCATTTGCGTGGCGCGAGTCTCTGGGGGATTAGCGAGCGGCGAGAGTGGCCAGAGTAAATCGATGCTAATTTACATGTCGGATTTCTGAGATTCAGTTGCAAGCTCATAACTCAGAAATGAGAGCAGCTAGAGACAAGGTGAAAACGGTATTAGGTAGAGAATGTGTTTCCCCATGTCATATCCGAAAATTACGTTAAATGACTCAGATAGAAGAAAGATAGAGAGAATTTTCTTATTCCTCATATCAAGAATGTATGTTACTATTCAAATAATTGCTCGAAAATAAGAACGAAATCGAAAAATCGGCCCTGAGCATTTTGTGAGGAAATGCTTTCTCTAACTGCTAGTAAAATTCTCATTTCTATATCTTCCAACTCCACGGAGTTAATAGCTCCAGCGTGCGGAAAACAGCCGTTTTTAGCTGTTTTCGCGGAGTTTCCAGCCTTTCTGATTTTTTAATAAAATAATTAGGTTGAAATCGAAAAATCGGCCCTGAGCATTTAGTGAAGAAGTGCTTTCTCTAACTGAGAGTAAAATTCTCATTTCCATATCTTCATCCTCCACTTAATTGATAGCTCCTCAGTGCGGGAAAAAAAGATTTTGAATTTTTTCACGGGGGTTATGTTTATGATTTTCCCAAAAATATTTCGAAATCAATAAATCGGTCTCGAAAAAAATTTATGTAAGTACTTTGTCAGAATATGTTTCTAATTGTCATGATGATAGATGCGCCTTCGCATCTTGGCTCAAAAGGTAAAGGGGGGAGGCATGACAGAAGTGCAACGACAAAAGCGCAACTCTGTTCAAACTTCAAGAATTGATTTGAAACATCAGCGGTTATTTGTTAAGACGATTTGACATCGAAGTTTCTCGCATTTTGAAATCGTTGCGCAAATGTGAGTTAGAACAATCGAAAGAGGTCGTTGCGCTTCTGTCATTCCCCTTTCCCAATGGGTGGGCGCCTCGGTGGCAGTTATCTCTTGGCTGAAACCTTGCTGCAACTTCGAGATCGCATAGACGTTCCTCGGCTTTTAGACAAGCTATAGACTTTATTTTTATTGCAGTGGCGATTCGCTCTGAGACAATTTTCCGACAATGATACTTCGAGTGATGACAGTGTACACAGAGGGACAATCGATATATCGAAATAGATATATATATATATATATATATATATATATATATATATATATATAATCGATATAGATATATATATAAATAGTACAAAAGGAAAATGTTTCAATCCGGATTAGTACCGTTTGTCAAAGTCAAGGCCGGAACATGATTTTTTCTAGACGTTATGGAGAGCACGATTCTCTAGCATAGAGTTTCATTCTAAGTTAATTATCATCATTCGAAGTGCCATGACTGCCATGACAATTTTCCCCACGGATAATAATACTCTGAAAGACTACCATTGGAATGTCGCATCATCACTTCTTAATAATGGCAATTCGACTTCCGATAATTCCATTTTTTCCCGCTTTATCTGAATCATCATCATACCTCACCAGACGTGGAGGCAGTCTTTGGGGCTCGGGGCTGTCACGTATAGGGGGTCGTGGTCCAAAATGGGTTTTGGGTTGGTCCCACCAAAGTCAAAGTGGTATACTGTGACTTCACCGCGGGGGTCCCGCAACGAAAACAGACTACCGTAACCAATGCTACCGTAACCCGGAAATACGAAATTGACAATACAGACCCCTGGTATGTTGCATGAGGTAGACCTCGAGTTGACATTGCCTGAAGGCGATACCGTAATCATCCTACCGTACTCCCGGCTACAGTAACCTACCGTAACCTACCGTTTTACAGAAATATGAAAATGATCAAATCGGCTCGGGATTTTTATACGAGGTTGACCTCGAGTACGCAATTTTTTTGCGGCGTACCGTAGCTCATTTACAGTACTCCCGGCTACAATAACCTACCGTACTACCAAAATACGAAAATGATCAAATCAACTCGGTACGCCAATTTTTTCGGAGTACCGCAACTCATTTATAGTACCCCACTGTAGCCGAAAGTACTGTAAATGAGCTGCGGTACGCCGCAAATAATTCCCGTACTTAATATCAACCTCGTATAAAAATCCCGAGCCGATTTGATCATTTTCATATTTCTGTAAAACGGTAGGTTACGGTAGGTTACTGTAGCCGGGAGTACGGTAGATGAGGTGCGGTATGCCCCACACACTTGCCTACTCGAGGGTTATCTTCTACATAAATACCGAGCCGATTGGTACACTTTCGCAAATCCGTATTACGGTAGGGTCACTGTAGCCGAGAGTACGGTAGGATGATTACGGTATCGCCTTCAGGCAATGTCAACTCGAGGCCTAACTCATGCCACATACCAGGGGGTCTGTATTGTCAATTTCGTATTTCCGGGTTACGGTAGCATGGGTTACGGTAGTCTGTTTTCGTTGTGGGACCCCCGCAATGAAGTTACAGTATACCACTTTGACTTTGGTGGGACCAACCCAAAACCCATTTTGGACCATGACCCCCTATACGTGACAGCCCCGAGCCCCAAAGAAATGCTTTGGGGCTCGGGGCTTCCACGTATAGGGATACATGGGTGGAGCCTCAGGCGTGGTGAGCTATGATCATCATCAATCTTCGTGAGCATAACTTTGGTCGTACTAGAAGTCGAAGTCTTCTTCGAGCTTGAAGCTTGTCTAGAAGCCGAGAAAACCGGCCAAGATGCGAAGGCGCAGCAACTTTATTTTTTCCCAGTGTTCCATCATTGAACTATTCTCTACGCTCTAAAACTACCAAGAGCTGGAAAAATACATGAAACCATTATGATATTCCAAAGAATAATGTTGCGATTGCGTCATCCCAACGTAACAAAACAGCAAATCAACAAACCTAAATATCATTAACATATTCGTCGATGGAGTTTCTACATCACCTCAAAATTTCATCTCAATACCTTTTCTGGTTGAAAAGATACATCCGGTTGAAATATGTACGTTCGAAACCTAATAATTTTCACACAACGTTCTTTTGTGTTTCAAACTGTCTCTCGCTCTTCTCTGGTCTCCCCTCCCGCCCGCCCCAGACATGGTAATCGGATTAGGGCAGAGACGCAGAGGAAAGTCCTTGCCATGCTAATAGGCTTTCTTCCCCCGCTTGACACGGTGTGGATCGGTCTCTCGTCGGTGTATGAGTGGGAATGAGAGACGATCCTCATAGTCGAATAGGAAATGTCGACAGGTCCGTCCGTTAGGATCTCGTGCGAAACAGGGATCTTGGATTGGAGCTTGAGCCAGAGTCCTCCAAACTCGAGTCATCGATCTTAGGGAATCAACGAGTATAGGAATACTGAGGATCAATTCAACTTGTAGGTCATACCCATCACACGGCGACCACTCCGGCTTGTATGGGGATCCTTTCTTCTTTAGTCGATTGTAGAGAAGAGGGGTACTAGGGAGCCTTGGGCTGAACTAGTGGAAATTCCACCTCTCCATCGCGAGAAGAATGTAGATCATACTAGAGAGAAGAGTGTGAGATTAATCACAGATGGGTATTTGTATCGGTAGAGAATGAAAGGAGGTTTGTGAGATTGTGTGGTTGTAGCGACTCTCGATCTCTTTCTCCACATTGTGCGACGCGTGTTAGAGGAGACTACCGTTCACGAGATATATGAGTGAACGCACGGACACACAGAGACAGACAGACAGACGTTCTGAAATAGAGGGTGCGTGAAAATTACTGGAACTCGAACTTTTATCAATATCTCCCCTTTGAATGCGATTTGAGCAACCAGTTTTATATACAACCTTATAATCTTTCAAATTTCGCGAAAAACGGTTGATGAAAAATTCACGAGCTGCGGGAAAAGTTTGCGAACTTTTCCGCGAACTTTTCCACGAGGTTCAAAAATTCTAAATTTTCATTTTTTTTGTAACTGTGTGATGTGTGATTGTTTTTTTCTATATTAAACGTATTTATACCAATTCCAAATTGGGTCAGAAAAAATTCGACCGGAACGAGGTAAATGTTTACATAATGACTAATTACACGAAATTCGTTGATCCATATGCAATACCATACAGAAAACACATTGAAATGATGTGCCACCGTGATACAATCAGAGAACTACCGTATCTCATAGGATATTTATATTATGCAACCTCATTATGGCGTGATTGATGAGAACTACATACACATACACAAACACACACACAACAGAATACAAAGAAATCATACAATAAATTATGATACGTCAGATCAAACTGACCATGATAAACTATTTTGGGGTTCTGGTAGTCCCAACCCCAACCCCATTTCGGATGACCCAACAGATCACTGAGAACAGAGTTCGTTGGGCAACCGTTGGATGACCCAACAGATCACTGTGTCCAGGGTTCGTTGGGCAACCGTTGGATGACCCATGAGATCACTGTGTCCAGGGTTCGTTGGGCAACCGTTGGATGACCCATGAGATCACTGAATACAGGGTTCGTTGGGCAACCGTTGGATGACCCAACAGATCACTGTGTCCAGGGTTCGTTGGGCAACCTTTGGATGACCCAACAGATCACTGTGTCCAGGGTTCGTTGGGCAACCGTTGGATGACCCAACAGATCACTGTGTCCAGGGTTCAGATGTTTGTGGGGCTAGATCATTCCCGAGTCTGTCAGTCGCCGCGAGCGGTCCCTCTCCATTTCTCTCTGATGGAGAGGGGGATTTTCCCTCAATTTCCCTCGTCTATGCCATCGACTACTCAACAAGATCGGAATCCCCATCGAAGCCGGACTGGTCACCATGTGATGGGTATGACTACATAAGATGGTTGGTCCCTCAGTTTCTAGACTCGATGACTCTCCTTCTGAGATTGATGATTTGAGTTTGGTTGACGCAGATTCAAGAAAGCAGGCTCCATCTTTCTTTCTTCGAACGCAAAGTATTCAACGTCAAGCTTGCGAGATCACTATTCTTTCTCCAGCCAATAATTCTGGGTCTGTGATATGGAAAGAAGATCGATCCCGACGCTTAATACTGGACAAAATGAATCATCCTAAAGAAGACCATCGACCACGTCTGAAACCTATATGAAACCCCCATCTTGATCAGCGCCCATAAAGCGACACTGATAAATTTGTATTTTGTATTTGTGGGGCTAGACTCCCCGGGGTAGGCGAGAAGCATGATAGCAAAGTTAGGTCAGACACTTCACAATAACGCTAATCAGCTTTTTTTAGTCGCCGTTATCTCATATCAAACCACTTCGGACGTTATTAATGTTCCGTGATTTTCCACAGCATTGATTTTCCCTCGTTGCTCAATATCCTTGCTGACAAATTAGCAGGGAACTACTACGGTGCTCCGGAAGGCTGTCCACATTACAAACATAACCATATCCTTTCATTGACAATTTATCAACGCTCCTCTTCATCTGTTCATGTCCCCAATGTGTCTCTATTCTTTTACCATGTGACAAGTTTTTCGTCAGCTAAAATATATTTATCATTATTCTCTTGATAGAAAGAAAACAACGTGTTCTTTTCTTGTTTTCGAGATTTATTGTTGTAGCAGAGAGAATGATTTTGCCCGTTTGCATCTTGGGCCAATCAAATTTTACCTTCTTCTCTCAAGAACGACATTGACTTTCTCCGGAGCAACCGTTATAGTTCCAACCAACTTGATTGGATTCTGGAGAAAAATCAATAATCCATCAGATTACGACATACAAAGCATACCGTACTTCCCGTCTTTTTGATTCTGAAGTTCTTGAGCAGATTTACAATGGCTGTTTTCTCTTCCACGAAAGCGAGTTTCATCCCAATGCACATTCTCGGCCCTTCTCCAAATGATTGGAAGGCTACTCGAGGACGGGAGGAATCTTCCAACCATCTAAACACAATCTACATTACGACAATTATGTAAGAATTAACCATTAAAAACCAATTGATATTATAACTCTTCGGAATATTTATTAATCAATAGTAATCCCACCATACGTCTAAGACATCAGAAGACTACAGTAATCCTACCGTACCTCTCAGGTCTGAATTCCTCCGCATCTTCTCCCCATATCGTCTTGTCCATATGGAGACTCCAAGTATCCGCCAGTACATGATCTCCCACTTCTAACTGAATTCCACCTAGTGTCGTACGCTTTTGACACTCGCGGATGACCCCACTGAATGGGATAGGAATGTTTGAGGAATGCGTGACGGGAAGGAGGAACCACAATAGGATAGGTGTAACGGTAACCTTACAGGCTTGCTAGTGGATAATGTCTTAGGGATTCCTTGATGGCGGCTTCTGTGTACTTCAGTTCACTCAGATCTTCGTAGTTTATGGTCTCAAAGATTTATCTGATTTAAGCTCGAATGTTGACTTCGTCTACCCACAATACTTGATCAGTATAACTAATATTCACCTCATTGGGGAAAAAAGCCTGCACTTCTTCGTAGATTTTCTCCTGCACTGCCGGATGATTGGCTAGGAAATGAGTGAGATACGACAGTGAGTTGGATGTCGTCTGAAAAATTGATAATCCTTATTAAAGTAGGCAATCGACTACCTCGAATCCTGCAAGGAGCATGACCAGACACAGCGACACGATTTCATCGAAGAGAAGCTTTCGAGAGACCTACAAAACGGCGGCGGTAGGTCGAATCCCCGTGGTGGTGACCTACCTTTGACTCCTCGAGATCGTTCGATTCCACTTCGGCGTCGAGGAAAATGTCGATGAAATCGCCAGAAGAAGACGAACACGCTTCCTGAATCAAATTCAAAAATATCTATATATTTGTTTGTGAATGGGAAAGTTTGAGTAGCAGCGTTTTCTAGGGGAAAACGAATATATCTCTTATAAACGCTCCTATCGGTCGCGTTTCACTCGGTTTTAATGTCTTCTCCTTTAAAATTGTTCTTGTCACAGAAATCAATCGAAACCGTTCCTCGTATTCTCACCCTTGCTCTCTTCCTCTGTTCGACAGCCTCTTCCACGTCTCTCATCAATTTGAGATAGGGATGCTTACGGTAGCGAGCTGCGATTATCTATTGTTTGGAGGAATTTGGGAAACAGACTTACCCATTTTTTCAAGTAAGAAAATCAACGGAGTTTTAAGAAAAGGGAGAAATATCAGGGTATTCGTGAAAGTGTATGATTGGGACCTGAAAAAATATTATACACAAGGTCTGTTTTCACAATGTTCAGTGCTATTTCTATCCTCTATCCCTATTCGGGTTGTCTAATGGAAATATTGATGAAGATTTGATTAACGTAAGAGAATAGCTCTCGACAAAGATCCATCAGTGGATTTTTGAACATTTCCACGTCTTTCTGTCCAAGGGCGATCTTGCAGATGACGTCAAGTGTGAACTCCTGGTAGAATCTGCATTCACTTCATTTCATTTCCGGTCACTTCAGGCGTTTGTTCATGCGGTGTTAGTTTCTTTTCGGGAAAAACAGTGTCTCACTGCAAAATAAATCCGATGTTTCGGGACGCTTTGAACTAAAAAAGCGAAATTCAAAATCGCTAGTTGTATTGAAAAACGGGATACAAAATCGATGGAATTCAAATAAAATTGCTTCCTCCCACCGAAAAACCACGTTAGAGAAAAACTTACTCGAGCATATTCATTTCTCCCAGCTCACTTCTTCTCTTCAACTCTTCAACCATAATGGAACTCGAGTCCTCAACGGTTCTTTGAATCTGAATGATACTTCCGTCGATTTCATCTAAGTCGGTAGAAATATGGTTTGCACCGAGAATTCGATGTCTCATCAGTTTTGTGCCTAAAAAGGGCATTCCAATCTTCCTCACTCACATTCTTGAGTGCTTTATTCGTGAATGCATAACTCCCAAGCGCTCTCAATCTCTTCCAATGCATTCCCGTCGCCTGTATTAAATTCGTCTTCGGCGTATCCTCGTCGGATTGCAGTAGAAACTTCTGAAAACAATCAATTGGCTCATCCCACAGCTCAGGCAGCTTTCCCGAAAAGGCTCAGGAGTGATTGAACATGTACCATCAAGAGAGACTATCATACAATTGCCCAATTTCTCGCTTTGTACCCCAAATAAAGTTTGGAATGATCAATTTATCTCCCTCAGCCCTGACATCAAAAAGACTTGAAAAATTACGATTCTGTTCGTGAAGTGTTCGAATTTCTTGACGAGAAGCTCATTTGTCGTCTCCAGATCGGAAACGACAAGAATCTTTTTGGGACCATCGTGGATACCGTACACCTGTAATACACGATTATCGATCGAGCAGATATGCAAAAATCAACATTTCCGTATTGTCTTGTCCAGTCTCTGGTTACGAGCGATCTGGGATTCTCATAGACACGAAGAGCTTTGAGATTTCCGAAGAACATTTCAGGTTCGGGGCCATTGATTCCACGTCTCTTCCAGAAGTTTTTCTTATCATCCCAGTGTCTGCCATACATATTTCAGGATAGTTCAGTCAGGTTTTCTTGGACTAATTGGATAAAACCACGGGGAAAGTTCATAATCTCACCGGTACAGCAAAACGATAAGATATCCAACCAGAAATATGCTTAGGTAGAACATAATGAGAGATGGAACGTGCGACTGACTCGAAGAGTATTTGTATCGGCAGTAGATAAGAGGTGTTTTTTCATAGCGACCCTCGATCCATTTTACCAATTGTATCGCGCGTGTTAGAGGACACTAGAAACTATAGAGTTCTTATGACTATTCAATCGTTGGGCACTAGTCACTGAACAGCACGATATTGCACAGAGAGCTCTTTTCGCAAGAACGGTGAATTGAAGATGGGTGGAAGAGTAAGGGAGAGCGTTCATTGAGAGACCTTATCTCTATTCCCACCACTCGACAAGAAATTTTCGCGCTCTTTAGCATCTTTTGTGTGAGTATAATCTCTAATAAACCCATCCATTTCAGAACTCTCAATTTCGGGAATATTTAACAGCTAGAAAAGCAGATGGGATGCAACAAAATGGTAACAAAAGTTGATGCAGCTTCTGCGGCAACGACTGGGAATTCTAACCGCGTACATAGCACATACCAACTACGGACAACGAAGACTACGAAAATAAGGAAACGGGGTAACCTCTCACTTTGGATGTCCTGATCGCCACTGTTATGTATCTATGTGGTTCCGCTCCGTTAAAGGTGGTGTCCCACGAACTTTTGGTCAACTGAGTTCTCAGTGTCGGGTTATGGTAATCGGTTTCCAGATAAGAGCCCCGCAAACCGCATGTTCAGCCGATAAGTTTGAACAAAGTTATTCGCGTTTGGCTCTGTGCCAAACTGACCCTGAATGCAGGAATTCAAAAATGATAAGGAGGGATAAGGGGGAATGAGGAGAAGCGACCGCGTCATTGAAACATATGAGATGAGGAATGATGGAGCAGGAGATTCGTGATACTCCTTCTTTAACGGTCGACTCGTTGGATAAACGCAACTTTATTTACAAAGGCAAATTGACATAAAAAAAGGCTACATCACCTTACAACTCTCTGCTTGAATCACAGAAGGCAAATTACAAGGTGTAAAGGTTTTATGATGTGCAAGTACTCAACGTTACTGTAGGTGCCCGTGTCTTTGAAACAAAAAGAGTTAGAGTTAGAACTAGGTCGCACTTGTGATACATGAAGTAACTTTAGCATTTCAAAAAAAAAACTTAAGTATTATATTTCCTTATTATAATTTTAACTTAAAATTCGTGTACAACACTGGTAAAGTGTAACAACATTCTACCATGGACAATGAGTTGTCCTGGCATGTATTCACGCTCTTCTCGCAAGTTTTAGCCAGTTCAAAAATCTTTATCATTAGCACCTAGAAATGAACAGAACAACGTAAGATTTTTTTGTTCTCAAAAAAAATCGTTTTGACAGAGCAAAATCAGTAGTTTCCCAGTTTGTATACATCACAAATTTCACTTTCTCCTCTCCAGAACTACGTTGACCTTTTCAGAACCGACCGTCATAGTGCCCACCAATTTGATCGGATTCTGCAGAAAATCAATATTCATCAGATCACGACATAAAATACTCACCGTATTCGCCGACTTTTTGATTCTGAAGTTCTTGAGCAGATGTGCAATGGCTGTTTTCTCTTCCATGAAGGCGAGTCTTATTCCAATGCACATTCTCGGCCCTTCTCCAAATCCTTGGAAGGCTACTCGAGGACGGGAGGAATCTTCCAACCATCTAAACGCAATCAACCGTAAATTTGAGGGATCAGAAGACTACAGTAATCCTACCGTACCTCTCAGGTCTGAACTCCTCCGCGTCTTCTCCCCATATCGTCTTGTCCTTGTGCAAACTCCAAGTATCCGTTAGTATATTATCTCCCACTTCTAACTGCATTCCTCCTATAGTCGTTCGCTTTTGACATTCACGAGTAACCCCACTGAATGAAATACGTTTCAGGAGTATATATAGTGCCGAGGAAGAATCATTCTGACAGTGAGATTGAGCTAATTGGCATAAGGATAAACTCACACGCTTCCGAGTGGATAATGTCTTAGGGATTCCTTGATGGCGGCTTCTGTGTACTTCAGTTCACTCAGATCTTCGTAGTTTATCGTCTCAAAGATTTATTTGATTTACGCTCGAATGTTGACTTCGTCTCCCCACAATACTCGATCAGTATAAATAATACTCACCTCATTGGGGAAAATAGCCTGCACTTCTTCGTAGATTTTCTCCTGCACTTCCGGATGATTGGCTAGGAAATGAGTGAGATACGACAGTGAGTTGGCTGTAGTCTGCAAAAAAATCGATAATCTGCTTCTAAACTACCGTAATCGGTTACCTCGAATCCACCCAGGAGCATGACGAGGCACAATGAGACGATCTCATCGAATAGCAGCTTTCGAGAGACCTACAAAACGGCGGCGGTAGGTCGAATCCCCGTGGTGGTGACCTACCTTTGACTCCTCGAGATCGTTTGATTCTACCTCGGCATCGAGGAAAATATCAATGAAGTCTCCGGAAGAAGACGCACCCGCTTCCTGGATCAAATTCTCTATATTTAATTTTTGTGATCGGAAAGTTAGAATAGCAGCGATTTCTAGAAAAAAAGAACGAATCTACTCTCCTATCATTCGAGTTGCCTTTCACTCAGTTTTAAAGTATTTTTTCGACTGAAATTTTTCTTTTCCGTTAGCAATCAATCGAAACTGTTCCTCTCATTCTCACCCTGGCGTTCTTCCTCTGTTCAACTTCCAATCCCACGTCTCTCATCAGTTTCACATAGGGATGTTTACGGTAGCGAGCTGCGAATATCGATTGACAGAGACAATGGGGAACCCGACTCACCCAATTTACCAAGTAAGAAAAGCAACGGCTTTTTAATAAATGGCATGAAGATCACGGTATTTGTGAACATGTACGATTGTGGCCTGAAAAGCTGAGATTAATATATTTATATTGAAAAATTTTTAAAATCTGCATTCAGCGCTCGATCCCGATTGAGATTTTAATAATTTCAAATAAGATTATTGCTGAAATGTAATAAGAAAAGGAAGTCTTACGCTGAGAAAACTTGTCGACAGAGATCAATCAGTGGATTTTTGAACATTTCCACGTCTTTCTGTCCAAGGGCGATCTTGCAGATGACGTCAAGTGTGAACTCCTGGTAGAATCTGAAGCCATTTTTGGTCATCTCCGGTAACTGCCGGTGATAAGAAATCAACTTACTCGAGCATATTCACTTCTCCCTGCTCACTTCTTCTCTTCAGCTCTTCTACCATTAGGTAACTTGAGTTCTCAACGGTTCGCTGAATCTGAATGAGCACAATCATGATTCATCTCGATTTAAAATTAAACACAACAGATTTTTTTTAATTTAAAAATCTCTCTCGATCGTAAGCTTTTTTTTCAAATGGGAACACCATTAATCTCAACTCTTCACTACCTCCAACATCCATCTAATCTTCCTTAACTCACATTCTTGAGTGCTTTATTCGTGAATGCATAACTTCCGAGTGCTCTTAATCTCTTCCAATGAGCTCCCGATGCCTGCACTTAATTCGTCTTCGGTGTATCCTCATCGCCTTGCAACAAAAACTTCTGAAATCAATCGATATTTTTAGTTCTCTAACTTAAAAAAATCGATAAAATCAGTTTTCAAATTTGAAAAAAACGAGAAAAAACGAACAACTCTATTAGTGAAGTGTTCGAATTTCTTGACGAGCAGCTCATTTGTCGTTTCCAGATCCGAAACCACGAGGATCTTCTTGAATCCTTCGTGGATACCGTACACCTACGAGATACGGTTATCGATCGATCAGAAATGTGAACTGAAACCTTTCCATATTGTCGAGTCCAGTCTCTTATCACCAGGGATCGGGGATTCTCATAGTCACGAAGAGCTGTGAGATTTCCGAAGAAGATTTCAGCCTCGGGACCATTTATTCCACGTCTCTTCCAGTAGTTTTTCTTGTCTTCCCAGTGCCTGTAATTCATATTTCACAATACTGCACTGAAAAATTTTTCGTCTGAAACTGGTACGAATGATAGGTCTTTCGACACACAAGACGGTCTACCACATGTATTTTTGGGTAGCAACTAGAGCTTTCCCTGAAATGATCAGCGTGAGGGTACTCGTTTGTGTGCGCGAGAATCGGAAACCTCTTTTGGAATCCTGATCACAATCACTGCCAAAATTTCTTAATCCACTTGGTTACGGGTGGATCTTCAGACACGGGTGGGGTCGAACTCGTGACTACTTGAGTCGTAGTATAGCACACAACCGCTGCGTGTCTTTACATGGACAAAGCAAATGGGAAAGATAAAATAGTCTCACCGGTACAACCAAATGAGAAGATATCCTGCAAGAAGTAAGAGTAGGTAGATCATAATGGGGAGGGAGGGAAGTGTGCGACTGATCACAATTGTGCACAAATTGATATCGGTAGAGGAAAAGATGTGTGTGAGGTTTTTGATCATCGCGCCTCTCCTTCCATTTATACTCATTGTGTTACGCACGTTAGAGGAGACTAGAGACTAGAGAGATCTAAAGACTATACAATCGTTGAGCACTAGGCACTAGACGGCACGATATTGCACAGAGACCGATCTTCCGATCTTTCCATTAGTAGGAAATCGCGTAGATAAAATTAGTGACTAAACATTATCTTTCTTTCGCCATTGCTAACCGTGTATACGGTAGAGATGTCCCTCCTGCATTACAACTTTTGTTTTCCAAATTCATTTTTCTGAAAGGTTAGAATAATACAGACGGAAAATGAATATTGCACTTAACATTTCTCTCATAAAAAACAAGAGCACATAATAGTCTACGATCTCAATTTATTGAAGATAAAAAAATAAAAGAATGCATGAATTAATAATTATTTTAAAATGTGAAACTGTTTAAAAAATGCGGTCAAAAAGCTGAAACAAACTGGACCGGCTTGAACTTTTACCATCAGGTATACGGTAAGTCCAGTTTGGCGCCTCGACAGCTTTCAAAGTAAGTTGCCTGTTTTTGACGTAATTATTGGTTATTTTGTCAATTGTATTTTCCTATCATGTGCGCAAATTCTACGCCGACAATTACTCTTACCTCTCGCTCAAAATCAACAACTCCGCGTGCCCTGGGGGCGCAGTTATTCCGGTTGTTAATCCATCGTTTGTATTTCCCTTCTTATCTCTACCTCCCAACTCCCTGAATTCGGCTCGAATTCCTTCTCAAATCGTTCACTCTTTCCTTCCTTCTCGTATCGATCGATCGCCGAATCCCTGGCAGTCACCACACAATGCGTCAGAGTGTGACTCATCCCCTCCTTCCTCCCGCTTTCCCCCTTATTTCGCATTCCCTTCTTCTCCTCCCGCTATGTTCGACTACCCTTTTCTTGCCTAACTGTTTCAATCGGGGCGCTAACCTTCTAGAACGAACCTCGTTCCTTCTCTTAAGGATTAGTGAACAGCTCAGCTGAGAGCACCTTTTCCACTCTTCACTCTCTCTCTCTCCCCTTTCAATCGATTGACTGACCCCGAGGGGAGAACGCGGACTGTATGACGATTTTCCCTTTCCATATCGCATTCCAATCTATATCCCGGCACTTTCCCGTTGATTTGCGATGTTTCCTGCCACTTTTATATGTATTTATACTAATAATAGTCTAATTAAGTAAGTATGGCCTCTCGCAAGACTGTGAACAGAAGGGCTCGCCCTCAGAGAGCCACTTCCAATGTCTTCGCCATGTTCGACCAGGCGCAGATCCAGGTATTTAGTTATGTTCAATTCATCATATTTATAATTTTAAATTTTTATATTTAATAGGGCTAATAGATAATGGGGCGTTCGGCTGTATTGAGAGCTATGAGAGCTATTCAAGTAGTTAAAAGTTTAAAAAAGAATTTTAGGTATGTATTTCGAATATTCGCTATTTTCCTCACAATGACGTCTAAGCGTTTATCCTTGTGCATGCTTGCGCATTCCAAACATCGCTCCATGGCATTTCCTGGATTAGTCATAACTTTACATTTCTGCGAATATGACGCCTAATCTCTTGTCGTTTGATAAAGAAAAAGCGAATAGATCGTACAATATGCTGCACTATCGAGTGTAATAAATGTCAGCAAATGATGATCAAGCAAAAAAAAATATTTTTTTATTTGATACACCCGTATTTTTTATTTGATACACCCGGTGCGATAGGAATTAAAGGAAGGTTAAAGAATAATTAAAAGAAGATATTTAAATATTTATCCTGACATCAAGTCACAGGAATTCAATATAATAAGATATTATCGATTGGGTATTGCAGGAGTTCAAGGAGGCCTTCAACATGATCGATCAGAACAGAGATGGATTCATCGATCAGAGCGATCTGCAAGACATGTTCGCATCTCTCGGTTTGTCAGCATTACTTAATTAATGTTTTACGAAAACTGTTCTCAACCACTAAATAATTAGGATTTGTTTCGGTTACACTGGTATGTCTCAATGCACTGTGTAAATACTTAGAGGAGCAATAGTCTCGATTTAAAATGAATTATTTGTTTTGGTTTTCTTTTGAACTAATGAGTAGAGCAACAAGGTTGAACACTCGAAAAGCGTTGCACTGAAGTAGCGTAACTGAATCTCGAATGTTGCAGGTAAGGATGTGAAGGAGGATTTCCTCGATGCGATGGTCAATCAGGCACCCGGAGCCATCAACTTCACCATGTTCCTCACTCTCTTCGGAGAGAAACTCACTGGTCAGTATTTTTTATTTGAGAGGATTTAATTAAAATTATGCTAATTACTTTTAGCCCAGTTATTTTGCTTTGGGAGTGTTCATTCAAACTGTATTCATTGGTTTTATTTTTGGAACATGAAGGACCAGCACGATTGTAGTCTTGTTGTTGCTACCGGAAAGTAGAATCTGTGAAACCTCAATCTCTCTGCCAATTCCCCTCCTTCTCTCTTGCAGGTACTGATCCTGAGGACGTGATCAAGAACGCCTTCCAATGCTTCGATGAGAACAACTCGGGATCCATCTCGGAGGTGAGCACAGTTTATTGGACTGACGGATTGCATAGTGATGATGTAATTGATGTAACCTGTAGCTCTATACATGCAACATTAATCAAGATTCACTTCGGAGGTTTGAGTTTATTAAAGCCACCGCTTGCGTAACAATGACGTAATAGATCGAATACTGTAAACTGATTTACTACTGGGTGGACTACCGTACCCCGTTGCAGGACCGTCTGCGTGAGCTGCTCACGACGATGGGCGATCGATACACTCACGAACAGGTTAGTTTCCCCTAAATATGTTGCATACTCTTCGCGCATTGAATAATGCTGAACGGTGTTGTTGTGTGGATAGGGTGGAACTTGCATTTGACGGGTTTCTGGATTCTTCAGTAAATGGCCATAATTTGAACGTCCTAATAATGACTACGAATTTATTTGTAAAGTATATTTCTAACTCTAGTTCTAACTACCTTGTTGCAGGTGGACGATCTGTTCCGTGACGCTCCCATCAAGAATGGCAACTTTGACTACGTCGAGTTCACTCGAATGCTCAAGCATGGAACGAAGGAGAAGGATGATCAGTAGATGACGATATCGATTGATTGAGAGGAGGAGGAGAGGGCTACGGTAGAGTAGATATTAGAGAGGGCGAATGAACATCTGTCCGTCCCCTATATCGATACCGTACCTCGCTCCCTGCTCCTCTCTTCATTATGCTAAGTAAAGTGTGCTGATTATCAATTGTAAATGATTTAAGTTATTCCCTACTCGACCAATCCATTCCCCTCTGATATGTGCATACTCTCCCGTGCTTTCTCTCTACCCCGATTCAGTTGTTGTGACACTACTGTGTTTAGCAGTAGCGCTGCAGGATCTCGAATCGGCAGCGCACACTTTGTCCATTATCATCTTGTAAACTGTCTCTTCTCACTGCTTTGCAATAAAAGGGAGCTTCATTCGGATGCATAGATTGATACCAGTAAGAGGGAGACAAAGGGAGGAAAGAAAGAGGCATTCAGTAGTCGATTACTCTGACCAGTCACTGTCGTCAGAATCACTCGATTCTGAAATGAAATCAATCAATTATCGATTGACAATCAGCCATTACCGTACCTTCGTCACAACTCGACTCGTTCATCACAGTACGCCGCTTCTCAATTTCCTTCTGCAGCGACTCCATGATTCCTGAAAAAGACGATAAATCGATAGTGGAAGCGTTGTTACAGTATACCTCCATTGGGGGCGGGTGTGGTGGGAGACGGCTCGGTTCGATCCACAGTCTTCAGGAAGTTGTCCTTGTTGACGGATCGAATTTGCGATAGTAGATCATTGATGGGAGGGGCGCCGTTCCTTGTGGATGATACGGTAGTTGTCGATGGAGGGGGAGGAGGAGGAGATGGTGGGGTAGAGGTTACGATAGGTATCGATGTGGGAGGAAGGGGTGGGGGAGGGGGAGGAGAGGATACTGTAGGAGCGGGAATGGGAGGAGGGGAAGGAGGGGATACGGTAGGTGCAACGACCAGAGTAGGAGGTGGAGGAGGCGGGGAAGAGGTTGGAGGGAATACGGTAGGAATTGATTGTGGAGGTAATACCGTACTTTCCCTTTGATGATGGGGAGCAGGAGGAGGGGGTGCCTCACGGGGGCCAGACAATCGATAATGTACGGTAGGTACCGTAGTCTCGGGGGCGGAGGTGGGAGGAGGCGGGGGAGGGGGATAGCTGGGAGGAGGAGACAGAGGACTCGCAGAGGACTGGATGTAGATGGTCGATCGATTGGCCGCTACCGCATCCTCGTTCCTCGATCGATGGGGCGGTCGACGGGGCGGAGTCGGCGATCGAGATCGGTGCGGGGCCGGCAGAGGACCGCGCATCTGCAATGGATCGATAGCATACTGTAGTCGGATCTGAATCGATCGATTGTGCAAGTGTGAACTCTTTGTGGATACGATATGATCTTGCCTGTGGGGGCGAAGTATCGATCGATGGAAGAGGAGAGGGAAGAGCACTGCTGAGTATGGGAGACTCCCAGTGACGATCAGCCCGTTTCGCATCCGACGCCAATTTGATCTGAGTGGGCAAGTTCAGATATTTAGTGAAAGTGAGATCACAATTACTATTCAACAATAGAGAAGAGTTCAAAGATTAGTCCAAGGAGGTGGCGAACGGTGTTTCGGCCCTTGTTGGAGATCAAAGATAAATTCTAATCGATACCTCTTTGGGAGTTGTTCTGCGAGTGGAGGGAGTCGACGTCTTGCTCATTCTTCTGCAAAGATCAAAGATCAATCGGGGAAAGGTTAGTCAAAGAAGATTACCAGTGACGGTACACTTCTCTGAAGTGTTCTCTCTATTTTGCTTTCGCTAGGTGAAGATCAAAGATCAAACATCATCTCCCTTACATGCTACTCCGATGCGCGGCATTCTCAAGTGATCCCGATCGATTGGTCATCAGCAACGGAACCGAATTCGAGCCTGCACATCAATCAACACATTATTCTTACAGTAATCAACCACTGATCTACCTACCGTAGTCGGCCGGTGTTGAGTGGGAGAATGAGGGAGAAACGGGGAGTGTGGAGGGATTGATGGTGAGAGAAGAGAACGAAGAGACAGGGATCGATGATTCCGTCTGGAAGATTACGGTATGGAACACGGTAGATAAAAGACGAGGTACGGTGCAGTCATTTTGAAATGCAAATAACATTTTAAGAATTCAATTTGAGTAGAATTTACCTCATCATTCCAGGCATCGTTGAAACCCTCCCCTGGTTTGAATTCGAATTTCGTCGTGGGAGGTCGAGTGGAAGAGGAGGAAGAAGAGGGTGAATTACTCCTCCAGTCAATCTTACGATCGGACGAATCTCCATTATATTCGACTTTAGATGAAGATGAGGAATCAGCAACTGGGACGTGGAAAGTGGAATTGGATCGAGATCTCTTTCCCTCCTCCTCTTCCCTCTTCTTCTTTTTCTTTTTAGACCCGAAGAACAACGCGATTATGCCTGCAATTTGGGAATCTGAGGGAATTCAAATGTATGTAAAAATTCAATACAAAATGTGAAAACATCATGTTTTAAACATGTGCGAAAATGAGGAAATTATCAGAAATCTCTTCTAAAAATGATTGAAAATCAAACGAATGCACATGACTTACAGACTAGGGTCAGGGTAAAAGAATGTGGAAAGTGAGAGACGCCCTCTCGATTTTATAATCCTATTCGCGAGTTATTCAATATAATGAATCCAATGCTCACTCTTGCTCTCTTTCGATTCCTTCTTCTTCTTCGGCTTTTCTTCCTCAACGACAATTCCCGAATCTCGAGATGACGTCGACTGTTGAGAGAGCGGAGAAACCTGAGAGGGAGAGGGAGAGAGAGAGATTATTAGTGACGTCACTTGAGCCGATTTGATCGCTTCGATTAGATTAGGGAATTTGACGCCATTTTTGCAAGTTTTCTTGCAAAGTCGTGGAGACGATTGGATAATGGAAATTCTAGAATACGACCGTACTTTTGCATCACTTAGAAGGACAACACTGTTTCAAATCTGGGAGAAAGTTATACCTAGATATTTTCGACTTGTGAAATGTGCTCCTAATAAAATCTCACCTTTGATGGTTGTGGTTTTTCCTTCGGTCTTTTGCTTCCTCTCATCGAACGACGAACATCCGACTTTTGCTGCGCTGAAATGAGTATGTTTAAAACAATACGTGAATTCGATCTGATCCATACATAATCAATCCTCTAGAGAGTTTGTCTTGTTATCCTAACAAAATAATAAAATAAGTAAATCTAACAGGTAATAGGGAAGAATAATCACAGTCGGGAAAACGCCAAGATAGGGAGGGGTCAGCAGCGAGATGGTGGGGAAAAGTTCTCGCGACTGATATGTTTCTGCTAGTTTGAAAGCATGTGCAATATCGATGATTTGGTTGCTTCCATCGATGAATCAGCCGGTTCACATGGCGATTCATTCAACGGCAAACAATAATAAGTGATAACAAATCTATGCATCTGCTGATGTAGTCACTGCACGTTTTTGAACCCGCGTTGAGAAACATTGAAACGTTCTCAAATGTTCGCACAGGAAAATTCAAAGAACTTTTCGGGTTCATAAACGAAACTTCAAAAGTGCGTTTATGAATTCTTCTCCAGAAAGACTCTCTCATTTTCACTCTTGCGTATGTAAAATCGAGAGGGCTTCTCTCACTTTTGCACACTCTCTCACCCTGACCCCTTTTCTGTGGGTTTGGATTCATGTGTCTCTCACCTTCGATGAGCACGTGGTAGAAGTGATTGGCCTCAACTTCTGAGTGGAAATTCAGCCCCATCACAATCTCTGCGTCCACTTCGAAAGTTATGAGAAACTTGTGCGAACTCATCGATACTTGACTGATCGAACTCCTGGAAATAATAGAAATATTATTCATATCTATTATTCAAATTATTCAATATTGTGATTCCCCATTTTTTCGAGATGAGAATTGTTATTTGTTTAAGTTAATATTATTTATCATCTACATGTTCTTTGCTGTCTTGCAATGATCTATTTCACCCCACAACTCTCAAGATGCCAATCAAAGTTCGGACCATTTCCACAGTGAGTATCTGACTCATTGCCTTTATCACGAAATATTTGCGGTCTAGTCGAATATTGATAACATATTTGTGATAAAGACCTCGAACTACAACACAGTCATGCATCCGAACATCTACTATTTGTTGCGCACCAAGACATGAAAATATAAGACTTTTAAATTTCAACAGAAAGTTTCTAAAATTTCGACAGGAAACAAACCAAGGCACTGCCTCTCTCATTTTCGCGCACTATTCATCGTAAATTCTCAAACTGTCGTTGAGTTTTAAAAAATCGATTTCTTTCTGGGTAAGAAAAATTTGAAATTGCCTTGTCTGACCACTTGATAGCATCCAGAATGCGAGTGTTCTCAATGGCTGGATCAATGACTGCAATAGACTTGGTCTTCATTGTGTAGTCCTTCACATAACACACGACTCCTCTCGCTCGTTCGTCCCACGAGGAACCAGTCGAGAAGAGAAGTTGAGCGATGCCAGAGGAGAGCACCTGACATATTTTTTTACACAAATTTAACTAAAAATAATTTTTATTGTTGGTTTACAGAGAGACAGATTACAGGAGATTCTGAGTCTAGAGATAAAGGATACTGGATGAGTTTCACACTTTTCGTTACATTCAATACGGCCACGATTAGTATTTGGGTACTTATGCACGAAAATTATTCAACACCAATCTGGTTCGCATCTAAGTTTCCAACAATAATTCGAGCAACATTTTTATATTTGAATTTTATGTAAATTCTAAAATATTGTGTGTGTACCTCAGCATCTCTTCCCAACAAATCGGCGATTCTCCTTCTTTCGCTATCATCGAGAAGCGCCGATAAATTCTGACGTTGTCTGCAAAGAATTCACTCAATTTAGACCGGAAAATAGGTCTCAGTGATGAAATTTATCAAACCTTCACGCTAAACGATTTTTTAAACCGAATGAGTTTCACACTCATTATTTCGTTGATCAATTGAATTCGGTGATGATAATTTGAATTTTTGTAATTTGAATAATTTGAATTACTTTTTCACAACAATTATTAATAAAATTAAGCCATTTCTTTAAAAAATTTGAATAAACGTCCCCCCCAGCACTCGTTCCCCTGTTGCGCATTTTCTAACGCCATGACGAGAACTTCTGAATACGATTGGAGTGAAACTCACGGGCTGGTAACTGCTCTCAACAGTTGACTGGACATTATCTCATCGTCCCTCGACTTCTCTCGATTCCTCTTCTTCTTTCTCTTCTTCTCCAATGGTGGAACTCGAAAGGAGGGAAGGGAAGAGGGATCTGAAGAGAGAGAGAGAAATGAATCATCCAAAGAGAGAGAGATAGAGAGAGAGACTTCACAATCACAGATGTTTCTGGTTTGGAACTCTTGCGAGAGAGAAATTCCCAAGAGAATAGAATCGAGTAAATTGTGTAGAGAATATTGAATTGCCAAGGAAAAAGTGACGACTCAGTGAGAGGATTCCATAGACTGTAAAACTCCCCATCAAGGGGTTGCGAGCGAGAGAGCGCGTCAAAGTGAGAGGGCCCCTGACCTCTTTCTGGTGATTTTTGAATCATGCGAGGTTAGACCACGAGGTACAGCTCATGAGACTATTTCGGGCACGTTTCACAATATTTTAGCAGTAGATTCACAAGCTGTGCAATCAGAAGCGTGAAAGATGAGAGACAGAGAGAAAAAGAAGATGGCTTGGGAATCAGAAAAGGGAGAATTGGAGACATTTTTCTGAGAGAGATAAAGCCAGAGAGAAAGAAGGAGCAGGCTCGCGCAATGATCATAAAGGGAGTTGGAGAGAGAGAGAGAGAGATCCCATGGAGTCGGGATGGGGGGGAGAGTTTCCTGATAAGTGTGATAGTGATGGGGGAAGCTTGAGAGAGATTGATAAGCAGATCGATACTCCTTGCCATCGCAGCTTATCGCCCCTTCAAGCTACGAGAGAGAGAGAGAGAGAGAGAGAAACGAGTGAGTAACAGTTATCAGTGTGCCTGAATATGAGACAGAGATGGAGGGTCACGCAACGTGTAGATCATACAGCAAACAAACCAAGAGAGGGGGGAATTGAAATGGAGAAATTGACTCGAGAGAGAGAAAAGCATTATTCAAATGTATGTAAGCGCTTTATAGAGAAGGGTTGATGTTCGGTTGATTTGGGTGCAAAAAAGAGATAATGCACTCACAGTAGATGCTTCCGTTCCGGCCGTTTGACTCTTCTGTAAAAATTAAAATTTTGCTACAAAATTGTTTTCAGTTTCATTAATTTTTGTTGTGTGAGATATAATATTTTTGAAAGAATCTCTTTATTTTTCAACTTCTGCAGTATGTGCTGTACTCACGTAGAAAAGTGTACTGTCCATTCTCGTATATCGATCGCTCCTCTTCTGTATCTATTTCTAATCGATCGCAAACTGCAAAATTGCACTGATTACACGTAAATTTTAATGGCGCACTCTCTCCTTCCTCTCACCATAGTAGACGCTCCGCCTGTGGTACAACGGCGAATCTGAAATCGGGGATATTATCAAAAGTAACAAAAAAAAGATCTTACGTAAAACGATTGAGCATAAAAAAATGCACCTACAGCAAAGATTGAGTGAGAAAATGCAAGAAAGTGAGAAGGCCCACATAGGGAGATTTATATCTGTCGTAAGCAGTTTCTCTTTTGCCTACACTTCTCTGGATGTTTCACTGTGTGGCAGAGGGAAATAACTGATACAATAATGGAATTTGTATCAGTATCGTTTTTGGGACACTGATCAAGATGAGGTTCGATTTTTTTTCAGACGTGGTCAACGGTCTTCTTAAGATTTTTTTTTCTTTTTTTCTTAAAAGCTCAACTTTTCTAAACATTGCAAAAAGATTGGACCATACCGACAGTGGTGTCATCTACCGTAACTCTGCAGGGTGTTCGCTGACTCGAGAATCGATGGGGAACCGTGTAGGCTGAGAGCATCCACTGCAAATATCATTTTTTTTTAAGATTTAAGCACACACGAAGAATGCGACAGAAATTAATGGAACGAAAAAGAATAATAAAAAGAGGCAATCTACAGTTGATTTTAACTAGCATTTTAGCTATTTTAGCAGCAAGAGAGTCCTATCTCTCCCACGTGACCCTTTCGGGAAAGTTTACCGACTGGAGTGCAAGTACGCATGTTTGCAAGTGAGATTGCACTGATGATTACAAATGAATGAACGAATGTTTAATCAGGAGTGCGTAATCAAAAACAAACAATAATGCTGGGGAATCACTGGAAATTGACAGATAAAAAAAGTGATTATCAGCAAGTGTACTAGTTAATCATAAACTAGAGCTTCTTGAGCAAGTTAGACAACAATGTAAATAGCGAGAGACTGTACGAAAAAGAGAGGGGCAGACAACGAGAGACTTTCCTGGCATGGAGCCAACTTCTATTCGGGTGATAATTCCATAATCAGGCAGAATCGGGAGCGAAAAAGGAGAAAGATGGGGATGAACAGAGATTAGAATAGTATAAATCGTGTGCAAAGAATGAGGGAGAAAAGAGAAGAGAAGAAGAGGGAAGATTGATGATAGATAGAGAGAGAGAGATATGATTATGATCAGGTTGACGGAGAGAGGGGAAAGGAACTGGGGAGGAGGGAGGAGGAGGAGGAGGTTGGAAGAGGAGAGGTGGTTCCCAAGGGGAGGAGGGTGGTGGATCTGTCTCGGAGGAGGTGGGATTGATGAATAGTTATTATCTTTTTGCGCCGCGTCTCTCGGATACGAATGAATAGTAGCGAAAGCGCGAGAATCTCACAATCAACTAATGACTCTTTTCGAGATAGGAGGGCTACGGTAGTTTGGGTTACGGTAGTTTCGATTACGGTAACTATAGATTGGTGTGGTTCCCAGTTTACGGCGGCAATTTAATCCGGACTGTTGCAAACCGTGAGATAACTGGGACGACGAATTGAGAAGAAAGTGCGAAATGGGAAGAGAATAAATTGAACTTGCATGAGGGACTTGAACAAATAGAAAAGGAGAACAGCTACAGGGTCAAGTGAGTATCATGTTGAGTTTGAATTTCGGGCAAGCAATCGGATATGGTCTCTTCATTTCGAACACTCTCTCACCAAACTTAGAGATTGTGCGAAATGAAGAGATATCGTCCAATTATTTGCACGAATTTCTAACTGTCATACACAGTCCTATCCATTTCCTCCACTCATCTCTCTCCCCCTTTCTCACTCTCTTTTTGCCTTCTCTCTCTCTCTCTCTTTCTCTCTCTCTCTCTCTCTTTCTCTCTCTCTCTCTCTCTCTCGATCCTCCGTTGTTTCGACCCGGATTCTCATTGAAATCTCTCGAGGAGGAGCAAAAAGACGCACGAATTAGTGAATAGAAGGGGATGATTACGCAGTCATTATGCAATTCGCGAGAGAGAGAGAGAGATGAATCTGTTGGATAATCCAGCTGACGAAAACACGGATCTTATGATTAGCTGCTCATTGCGCTCTCTGTTAATCGAGCGTGAATAAAGACAAGTCTAGAGATACTTCATCAAGAGATGGAAACGTTTAAAGATCGAATCGAGCGATAATGAAGGAACGTAACAAAAACATTTTAAAAAACGATCAGGTGAAGATGATAATTATAATTATCGCCAGATGACTTAGGACATTGCGTTCTGGCTATTTGAGGCACATAGTTGGAAAGTGCGAATATAGCATGTAAACTGGTGATGGTCTCACCACGAATTCGTATTTGGCATTTTTTCAGTACGTTGTCTTAGGAGTTTGCACGAATTTTACATTGACGAACAGTGTCTCATCGTGAGTTCGAATGCTGGTGCCATTCTTCCCTCGAGGCGGAAATGATCAGAAAAAGCACGGCCGAGAGATCGAAATGAGAATATGAATGGGATGAGAGAGAGAGAGAGATTGGGTGTTCCCTTTCTCTCTCTCTCTCTCGGCAAGATTGATACGCTCCTCAACTTGCGCGTCATATGAACGAACGGCTGAACTGGATGGGGGGAAGGAGTAGATCATACTGAGAGAGAAAGAAAGAGAAGAAAGAGGTGTGAAGCCGCTCCCCTAATATCTGGTAAAAAGTAACCACACATGATAACTGCCACAGCACCGTGTATCACTGGGCGGCACATGAAAGGAATAGTGATATCAAAGCATTGCATCATCACTAGGCAATAGACAAACAATGACAGATCAACGTGAAAAAGGAGGCCGATTGTAAAAGAAGAAATCGAGAGTGAGAAAAAGGAACACGGACCGGAAGCCCCCCTGAGGGCACGTGGGAGAGAGAGAGAGAGAGAGAGAGAGAGAGAGAGAGACGGCAATCAGAGAGCGTGAGTACAGGAAGTATTAGAGAATCAATGTGGACGATTAGAAGAAGGAGGAAAGGTACTGGGAGATAAGTAGACGAGACAATAGAGAAAGAGATGGACAGAGGGAAGGAAAATTAGAGGAGGACTTCTCCAAAAAGGGGTCAGAGGGAAGCACATCATTCCACCGCCCGCTCAACCTTCCAGAAAGGCCTTTGGAGTGAGAGAGCGTGTGAAATCGATAGGGACTCTCTCACTTTTGCACACTCTCTTACTCTAGCCCTGGTCTGTAGGTTTGGAATCATGTGGAAGGAGTGTGCTTCCCTATCATCTCAGATCCCTTTCTGCAGATTTGCCCGAGGCAAGGGATCATCCGAGATAAATTCACGTGGGAATGATCTAGTGGAGGGAGAGCAAGTGGGCACTGGGAGCACTGACAGATGAAAACAATAGAGAACAATATTTGGCACCTCAAAGGCTGGTGCTAATTAAAAGAGAGTTCTCTTAGATGACAAGCATATTTTGCCGTAGAAAAAAATGCCCATTCGTCATATTACAATTTTAAAATGATACGTTCATGAAATGGACTACTGGTGGTGTACTCTCTTTCTATACCTCGGCGTGTCTCTCACTTTGCCATGCTCTCTCGCTGCCGTATCTGTTGTTTAGTATTATTATCTACGGAACGTTTTATTATTTCGGACGAGTGCTCGTAAATTTGTAATAGCTGCGACAAGTAATATTGGGCCTTGAGTAGAGTGTTGAATAAACATACGATAGAGATGGATCAAGCACCGTTGCATCTTCTCCCCTCTGACCGATCCATCCGGATCAAGTTGAATCAGATGCCTCTCTCTCTCCCTCTCTCTCTCTCTCTCTCTCTCTCTCTCTCTCCTCCCCTCCACTGAAGCGGAGGAGAGATCTGCATAAACTCTCCAATGTGTACTCTGGGAGAAAGCGCAGGACTAATAGAGAAGTGGAAGAAGAAGGGAGATGGGTTGAATAATGCTCTGATGGCCTCTCAATGGATTAGTAGGTCTCTCTCCCTCCCCCTCTCTCTCTCTCTCTCTCTCTCTCTCTCTCTCGAGTCTTATCAGAAGTAGGAGAAACACCCTTGAGAAGTCTCGTTTTGGATTGAGGGGAGCTCGACCTTGTAGGATTAGTCAGTCCATTACTGAGATTAGACCAATATCGAGAGAGATAATAATGATAACCATGGCACAGATCGGCCAAACCTCAAGAAAAAGGTCAGATAGAGTGAGACAATCGAGAGGGCATCTCTCCCATTCTCACGCTCTCTCGGTCCTGTCCCCTTTTTGGAGATTGTGATACAAGAAACAGTATGCGACTTTATAATTCCAAGTCTCTCTCTCTCTCTTTCAAGAAGTGAGATGGGGCCAGAGTAGTAAATGAAAGGGTGTGGGAGGGAAAGGAGAGAAACCGAGTCACACAGTTAGTTATTTAGAGTGAAAGTGGGATGAATCTAAGGGGGTTCCTTAGGGGGAGACACACCATTTCACAGGCCAGTCAACCCTACGGAAAGTGCTTTGGAATGAGAGAACGTGTGTGAAATCGAGAGCGACTATCTCACTTTTGCACACTCTCTCGTCTTGACCCCACAGTAGGGCTGGAATCATGTGAATGGGAAAGAGGTTCGAATTGATGCTTCTGCAGTTTGATCCCCATCGCTGCTCTTTCCACTGATGAAGTAGAGACATTCTGGCGAGTCTAAATATGTATCTGTTTCAGAAATCCTAGTAGAGTCCTAGTCCCACTAGTATTTCGCTAGGAAACTCAGATAGGATCGTACTAGGATTCCACTAGGATTTCTGAAACAGAGATAAATTGAGGCAGACAGTTAGAGTGTGCGAAAAGAGAGAAAAGAGGGTTATTTGAGTAATGATCTTACAGCCAAGTCAATTTTGGCATTTTGCACAGAGCCCGAGGCGATCTTCGGGGTTCCTTAGGAAAGAGAGTGAATGGGAAAAAAACTGCAGACAGAGGAACATTTATTCGCCCGTGAAAATTTGTTTCATGTTACGCCTATACATTTTTGCATTTGTTGGATCTGGGGTGAACACATTTGGTTCTTCTCTGGGTGTGTGCAGAAATACGAATGGTCTGATGTGATGAATAGTGAGGGGTTTGTGAATGTAAGATTGCGTAGCGATGATGTAAGAGACGGGCCCCACTGTGAATGCGAATATCGTTGGTTTCTGAAATTCTCATTGTCCTAAAGCGAGATGGACAATACTGATGACATTCGTGCGTCTCTTCTCGATCTTCCCCCGGCTGTTTTTCATTCCTGAGCCCGGACACAGCTCCAGAAAGGGGTCAGGAGCGATTGGATGTTGGATGTCGACTGGAGGTTCAAAATCATGTGTATACGTGCGAATTTATCAACCGTCGTTTATTGAAATGTACGCGTTAATCCGACAATAACATAGTAGATGCAATCTCACAACTGATATTCGATCCCAATCGAGGAGAGGAAGAAAGACCGCAGAAATACACAAAATTATACAACAAAGGAAGGGACGAGGGCGAGAGAGTGTGCAAAAGTGAGAGAGTCCCTCTCGAGTTCACACGCTTTCTCACTCCAACGCCCTTTCTGTAGAGTTGACCAGAATGTGGAATGAGTGATTCAAGCAATCGATATTAAATGCAAGTGTGAGTGAATGGAGGACAACCGAGTTACAAAGCGCTACTGACTCTCGACTTCTATTACAATTCAGTGAATGTTAAAGAGTGAATCTCGTCAATAAGTACAAATAACTTCACTAGCGAGCCGAGACCTTTCAGAGTCTTATTTCAACAGAACAAATGGAAATGCGTCTAAACTGAATCGTGAACATACTCTAAAAATGAACGAACTAAGACAGAGTCAAACAGAGAGGCATCACGATCTATCGGGGCGCAGAAAAGCTGTTCTATCGGTGCCTACTAGCATTTCAACGAGAAGAAGAAAAGATCGGACACTCAATTTGAATCGACTTCAACGTGCAATTGACAGAGTGATTATGGGATCGGAGTGGGAGTGGGGCCAATCAATTCTCAATTTCTCACTCACTACCTACCGTACACTTGCTCATCTCAGTTAGATTCTAACAAACGAAATGACTTTAAGGGGAAATTTGGAAATTCGATTACGGTATATAATTAGTTGTTGGTGAAGCATTTGGTATATTACAGTACTCAATGAGCTAATTGGAGTGAATTATAGAGGAAGAAGATTACTAATCCGTAGAGGGGTTGGCGACTCCGTGCACGTGCTCCTCCTTGAATCGACTCCCGAAGCGACAATTGAAGCAGACAAAGATGTAGCATTTCTGCAATGGCAATTGATTAGTAGTCAATCGATAAATGATGACAATTGATATGATTGTATGAAGAGAGTATCTGAGAACACCCGATATGCTTAATCGAAAACAGATATTTTTTATCTTACAGGATCAAATCCAAACGAGATCTGTTCAATACCCAACAGATAGTAACAGTTTTTTTGCAATTAAATAATGAAAATTAACCGATGTAACGAAAATGGTTTTTTTCGGAAATAAACGCATTTGCAATATCACTGAACCAGCCGAGTTTTCAAAACTTCACAAAGGATAAAAGCATGGCCAATACGATAAGTGTGAAGTACCTGGAACGAGGAAGGCATGAGGTGCTGCTTGCACACTTCACCCACATGCAGATTCTTGCACTTCTCACATTCGATCAAATCTCGAGACTTATTGCGACCGCGGATCCCTGTAATTACATACGACTCCAAACATCCAGTATGGAGTCAATCACGATTTCATGAATGGAAGAGGACCACCCATTTTTACAATCTCTTTTTTACAAATTTTTACAATCCAGACTCCCTTCTGGAGGTTTGCTGGGCTGAGATGCTGATTGAATCAATCATTTAGTTGTCACACTCGACTAGACTTTGAAAGGTAACTATACAACTACCAGCATAAGAGGGAATTTGACCGCTTTTTTATGAGAGAGCGCGGAGAATGAAGAGTGTGGGGGGACAAAATTAACCTTTCATGTTGTTTATGTATGTTAGTTGTTTAGGTACCTTTCAAAGCCTACACTCGACTCACATTCGAGATCGAACGGCGAACGGCCTTTCCTTCCGATAGAAGTGTGCAGAAGGTGTCGATGAAACGGACACTCACGGGGCGCGTTATCTCTGCAATCACAGTTTGTTTCCACTCTCGGAAAGAGAATATGTGACATTGAGAGAGTAAATCTCTGTTTTTTTTAGACTGGCCGTTGTAAGTTCATCGTGTGAGAATCAGCAGGCCAGAAACAACAATATTTCTGACCAGTTCACTGGTAAAAATCAGCAAAGCTGGTCAGATTTGTCGATGAAACCTATTCGATAGGGATCGTTCTTACTAATCCGGGCCTCCTGCACATTTTCTTTGTTGAGCCAACCTGTATTTCCCCTCGCAGTTGTCACAACAAACGCAGCCGCAATCCAGCACCACTGGAAATCGATCTTTCTGATGTCTACCTGAAATAAAACAAGAAATTCACATTTAAGAAATCAAGATCTCGATGTTTTTTAATTTTCTTTTCTTAAATTATTGGCCTGTGAGGAATGCGTTTTACTACAGCGTCGTAACTCTCCTTTTCATTCGTTCGTTCAGCAACGTTTAATCACGGTTGTAAGCACGAGTTTCACTGACCGTACTCCGTTGGACAAAAGGCGCACGCGAGCACCCGATCGACGAAGTTATGGGGAACCATCGAGAGATTCCATTTCAATCGCCGATTCTGATCTTGGGCCTGCAAAAGAAACAGGATTTACGAAGGAAATATGACCCACCGCTTATTTCTACACCACCAGAGAGTGAGCGAATGCGAGAAGAGAGAGAGAGAAGAGTGAGCGAATGTGAGCAGAGCCAGAAAAATCCATCTCACTTTCTCTCTTCCCGCACCCATTTCTGGAGGTTTTGCTGAGTAATGTACGGATGTCTGCAGGTTTGAAAGATGTATCTTTTTTTCGCAGACACTTTAATTCTATAAATAATAATGCTATGATGAAATTTCGCAGAGATTAAAAACACCGGGGCTCACTTCGAAGATGTCCTTGAAGAGACTGGGATCCATGTGAGCGATATCAGAGAGAAGAATCATCTTGTCATAGTGTGCAGAATGAAATTGATCGGCTGTTGTCATACAGTATGTACAACGTACGAAGGGCTGCAATTAAAAAGATTTCAGAATTTCTGCATTTATCGATTGTTTTGACTCACACGGAGTACAGTAGAAGACGCCGACGATCCAGATTGAGATGAGTTGTTGGCAGAGGTCGTGCACGATTCACAGTACACCGTGTGGTCGGCCGAATGGAACTCCTGATAAATCAATACGTTACTGAGGTCAGGGATGGAACAGTGGCAAGAGCATGTCTACATCTACAGTGGATTAAATTCACCGGTGACCAACCACACGTTGATATCAAGTCCGAGAGCGAATTACAAATTCATATCAAATTTGAAGGCATGTTGGGGTTCGCTTGGTATCAACTTGTGGTTGCAGACCGGTGTTGCTGAGAAGTAATGATCGCTTATGAAATCAGCTGTGCTCATGTTCATAGTGTGGACTCACGCCAAGACACTCACTGTCGCAGTGGGAGGAGGTGTCGAATTGTACCACAACGGCTGCTTCTCGCAATCATCGCACGAAAATCCCGTCTCTGTCAGCAGCTCCACGAATTCTGATAATACCAGTTTATACTATCTCCGCAATTAATTTAGGATACATCTCATTTATTAATGAGGCAGTGCGGTACATTGGGGAAAATGGATACACAAAAGTTTTCAAACATTTTTGAATGGAGTGAATCATTGAACGAAAAGTGATCGTGAGAGAGTCGAATGAGGAATTAAAACCATACGTGGGCACGGCCCCCCGGGAGCACTCTGCACACTGCGAAAACCAGTCGGGGGGACTATGCAACTCAGAAAATAATAATGAATGACGGAGAAAGATTCATTATTGACTCTCACTGATCTGTTGAGACTGCACCAAAATAGTCCGGAAACTTCAACCCCAAGCAGTACGCAACCAAATGGATCCTACAACACCAGTGTTCCGACTACGGAACAGGAAGATATACACTAGATTCGGAAATGCGCGAAGAAGAACCGACGATCCCCAAACAAACACCGACTTCAAAACGTCTATAATTTCGATATAACTCTCGAGTCCCCTGACTATCAGTAGTCCTGAAGAACCATGTTCGATTAGTCTCAAAGTCAGATAAATTTGTTGGTAAAACCGTAGTAACTTCAAAAAACACAAATTATAATATTTTTTTTAATAAAAAAATCGAATTTTCGGCATAAATTTGTTTTAAACTTCATAATATCGCACAATTGCGTGCCAATTTTGGCTTTAGCATGTGCGAATAATTAGTATCCATTAAAATGCACAAAAAACGGAGCGTAGGAGTGCTCCCGAAAGATTTCCAGCGATCCCGACTAAAAACACGACTTTTGGGCTTGAAAAAGTCGGGAGCACTTAATTCGCTCATTTTCGAACAATACAACGTCTGTAAGCTACAACAGTCGTGTTCCTATGCCGGCCACCTCCCCTGTCCTTAAGAAATCAAAATATTATAGCTGGACACCTAAAAACATATACACTGAAATAACACTAAATAATCGGAAGCGATCACATATGTGACCAAGTCTCTGATGATACCCTACCGTAGTAATCAGTTCGCAACCCCTTCAAACATCCATTCAGATATTGTACCGTAATATACCGGCAAGTATCGGGTATCGTCGGAGCAGAGACTTGGTCACATATGTGATCGCTTCCGATTATTTAGTGTTATTTCAGTGTATATGTTTTTAGGTGTCCAGCTATAATATTTTGATTTCTTAAGAACAGGGGAGGTGGCCGGCATAGGAACACGACTGCTGCAGCTTACAGACGTTGTATTGTTCGAAAATGAGCGAATAAAGTGCTCCCGACTTTTTCAAGCCAAAGTCGTGTTTTAGTCGGGAGCACTAGAAATCTTTCGGGAGCACTAGAAATCTTTCGGGAGCACTAGAAATCTTTCGGGAGCACTCCCACGCTCCGTTTTTTTGTGCAGTTTAATGGATACTAATTATTCGCATATGCTAAAGCCAAAATTGGCACGCAATTGTGCGATATTATGAATTTTTTTTTAAATCGTGCCGAAAATTCGAATTTTAAAAAAAAGTAACTATGGTTTTACCAACAAATTTATCTGACTGAGGCTAATCGAACTTGGTTCTTCGCTTCTTCTGATAGTCTCCAGAGCTGTATCGAAATTCTAGACGTTGAAATCGATGTTTGAGGATCCGGACTATTTTTGGTGCAGTTTCAACAGATCAGTGAAAATCTTAACAGTTAGACGATGTGAAAATAGTTGATCGCCGAAAAAAAACCACGTTCGACTTGGGAACTCGAAATTGGGAGGGAGATAATACAATCTAGAAGCCTCTTCAAGGGAAGTTGCACATGTGTCGAAGTGTGTGCATAATGAATCTATATTCGGATTATCCAAACGAGAAAACAACATGGAATAATTTCCGGTCAACAATGGAAATTATCACACATTTTTTGTGATGTACTGTAACGCTGAATAAGGGAGATAAAAATTCATGAAGAAACTACGCTTTATTAACGCGGAAATTATTTTTGCGAGCCTTCGGAGATTGTAGCCGGGGGCACTCTGCAAACCGTCCGAATCGGACCCGGGAGCACTGTGCAAAAAAGTTCTATAATATGCTGCCCACGTATGATTAAAACTAAATTCATCGAGAGAGCTCTATTTCACCTAATTGTTGAAGACCTTCAAGATCGAGAAATAGTTGTCACCCGTTTTCACTGACCTTTCACATAGGATACAGGAGGCAGAAGATTCATCTCTTCCGGAGTGTGACTCTCATGACACGTGCCCACGTCGTCCTTCTTGTAGTGTGGGCACTTGTAACCGACTCTGTAATCGGAAATGAATCAAGCGTGAGTGAACTCAACCTTTTCCTCCCACTCGTGTCGTTTAAGAGGAACGCAAGAAGGAGAGAAAAATGAGAGTACGCTTTTACGCACTCTCTCTCCATGACCCCTTTCGTGAGGATGTTGTGATAGAATGATCGGCAATAAATGAATGGAAAAGGAGAAGACTCACCAGTGATGCTCATAGTCCCTAAATTCGGCGAGGGGGGGGTCCGAGCAGGGTGAAAAGGTGAAAATAACACTGTTTTCGATAGATCTGATCCAAAATAATGTGAAAAAAAAAATAATGTGACTGATGTCCCCGCTGCCTGTACTATGGATCCCCCCACACGAGTGGGGGTTGCGGGGGGGGGGGGGGGGGTCGACCCCCCGCGGACCCCCCCCACGCTGCCAAATTTCTGGACTCGTGAGCACCACTGAGACTCACCCTGAGGCGACGATTGCCCGATGACACTCGTTGCACAATAGATGACCACAATGCAGCAGCCGAGGTACTGCCAATCCTACAATGAGCCAACAATCAACTCTTCCATAATGACGACACATAGTGGTGCGTTATCGTCGCTGACCCGACAACGTTAATTATCAAAAATCAACTCTCTTTCAGTCTTCAACACTATAAAACCATCAATCGATACAAATAGTTGAGGAGATATCAAGTTCTCTACTCGTTTTTTCTCTATAAAAAAACTCGTGTGACCCCCTTAGAGAAGTCGTCTCTCAACCTGGCATCTCCACTTGAGGGGTCAGCGACAATAAACGAGCAATATACTGCGAAACAAAAGTGTGTCTGAAGAGGTGGGAAGAGAGGACTCACTTCTATCTCCACTCTTCAAATGTCCGTATCCGAATCCTCCAGAAGCATCGTTGTATCGGGGACAATCGGACGTACATCTCCATTTGTCAATCATGTCGAGCATCTCCGATCGTTTAATCGATGCGCATCGATTACTGAGTAAAGATAATTAGAAAACTTGAACCACTAATGTCCTTGCTGATCGTATATCACACACGCTCATTCAATAAACATTCAATAAACAAAAACTTTAAACGATCGAAAATAGATAATAAATAATAATGCTAACTCAGTATCTCGCTCTTCGAGTTGAGGCCACACAACAAACTGCTTGGCCATGGCGATCACGAGGCGGATTGATGATGATGATGAAGAGACGAGAGGAGAGGAGAGGGAAATGAGAGAATGAGACGCGCCGGGAATACGCACGTTTATTTAGTGGTGCGCGCATGCAATTCGGCTCTCCTATAGTCTTTTCCTAAACGTACTAAATTCTACCGTCCAGCCGAAAGCCCCATCCAGCATAAGCGATAGAAAATTCAGCAATAGGATAGTATAGGAGGGGAATCGAACTCCCGACCTTCTGTATACCAGTCCATCTCTTTAACCACTCTACTACTACAGCATTAATGGGAGTGAGAATTCTATGGATCTATGTATAGCGGTGCTGGATGGGGCTTTCGGCTGGACGGTGGAATTTCATACGTTTTTCATAATCTCGTCCATATTTACCCATCCCAACTCTATTTGTTGTTTCTTGATTCAAGATACTCTTATTTCACTCTTCCCGTCAGACAGAACACGAGGGAGTGTGGCGAGGGAGGAGTCGCCATGCGAAACGTGATAAGCGAGACTTGTTATCCTCCTTTGCTCGTTAGCCACACCTCCTCTCCTTCTCATATCTATTTCACGTCTTCCCGTGTCTTTATCATTCTTCCTTCTCCACTTGTCTCTGTTCGATCTCCGATTCCCGGTTCACTTCCTCGAATCACGTTCGTTCTCCTTATTACTTTGACTGTTGACAGTCAGTTATTGCCATTTTACTCCATTCGCACTGTTATTATAGTCTTTCAGTAACATTATATTCCTCTTCGTTTCTCTAGCATGCTTCTCCGCCTGCTATTCGCACATCATTTTGGTTTCAATCTGTTCCTCACCAGAGATTCACTATTTTCAGTTATTCCAATGTTCAACACTCAGTGATTGTGAGGTTATAGCTACTTCTGGCGGAATTCATAGCTACTTCAACTAGAAGACAGAAAGCAGCTATAAAGTAGCTAGTAAGCAGGGCTACTTTAGCTCTACATCTGAAGTAGCTCTGCTTTCTAGCTTCCTTCTAGCTGATTTCTGTATTCTATCTGAAGTAGCTATACCCCACGAGCAACGAGTATTTTAATAATTTGCACCTCCCGTGCTTCTCTCCCATCGATTCTCTCCTTCCCCTTCTTCTTTTCCTCCTCCTCATCATAATCTCTCCCATGACTTTGTCGTTGTTTCTCTCCTTTCCTCGTCCATTCGTGTTTCACTCGATCTACTTACAGTCCGTCATCCGGAATGTCAGTTCATCCGGAATCGTCGATCGACGATACGGATAAGACACAGACTGCCGAAGAGAGACAAGCATCGATCTACGAAGTATTCAAAGTATCGGTCAGTTGTCTTCTAGTACGAAACAAAGCATTATCTAATTAGATTTGGAAAAGTTTATCCGGAAGTCAATAAATTTCATAGATGGATTTCATTGAAGGCCGTTTACCAAAGTCGCCTCCCAGTCGATACCACGGGATCGACCAAGTCCGACGGTGCTCGCTACACTCTACTGGAGTACTATCGCAATGAGGTGGGTCAGATTTATCTTACTCGCCAATCTATTCCATTATTATTATTATTATTATTATTATTGAGAAAATGATAATTACAATCACCTTCATGATGTATTTAGTGCTACTGGTCCAGAGTTCTCATATAACCCGTTCAATATATTCGACATTCGTTAACATTTCAAATGTTTCGAGAGGAAACTGCACAACTCACCTGGTCTAGGAAATACTAAATGAAATGAAACGGTTCCTGAGAAATCAAACAAAATCAGATAATTCCATTATCTGGGAATATTTGATTTTCTTCAATCGAGCGCGTTTCATTATTCTAAAGGGTACACTTGTCTAAAAGAGATTCTGACATTGAGATTGAGGTAATCTCTAGTTCCGAGGATATACGATAGATTCGGGAGTAGTCTCGTCTAGATCGGTGACAACAACTCATTATAAGTAGGTAGTCTTATTAAATTGTGAGATTCCGCTAATAAATTGAATGAATTTCAGAAAGATCTTTTCCTGCGAGATCTGAAGAAGGGATACTTCCACGCTGTGGACATGAAGGAACGAGGAAAAATCGTTGGAGATCCATACGACCAAATCGATTTCGTTCTGAGAGGGATCCTCGGTGATGCTGACAATCTCGCCGAGGAGAATCAAAGATTGTGAGTGGGAGAAGCGACTTTCGTTTATACTCACATTCTCCTAAGATAGTATGCAACTACACTTCCAAAAAAATATCATGAAAGCTATGGCCCAATTTTTTTAACCTCGACAGTTTTTCGCGGAAATGGTAGAATTGGTTGCAGGAGGGACGAATTGGAGGGAATGAAGATGAAGCGAGAAGAGGAGAAGAAAGAAGAGAAGGAGAAACGTCGAGAACTGATTTCACTTCTCAAGTGAGTCTAGGAATGTTGTGGTGCAGACAGTGCCTTTCCCTAGTCTTCACTTCTAATCGAAAGAAAAGTGACTAGACGGGTTGCTCTTTCGACCCCTATCATTCTCCACTAGAGATTCCCCTAATTTCGAACTACACCTACCCATCTAGTCGCTTTTTTCCACTAGAAGTGAAGACTAGTGAGAGATGAGCATACTGTATCGATGATATGGTTAGGAAGAATCGATAATCCCGTCCTTGCAGTCGAATCAAAGGACTTGGCTTGTTTGGAGGAGAAATAAGAAGCAATGAGGAAGACTCGGATGAGTCAGTGACAGAATCTTGTCTTTCTCCTCCCAAGAGTGGCGATTCCGGATCCCTCTCTACTCCCTTCTCTTATCCTTCCGACCTCGCCTCTCATCCCCCTTCTGATCGACTTCCTCCTGGTCCATTCAAGAGTGTCGCTGCTGGTTCTGTCCCTCCCGATATCTCTACCTTCAAATCTGTGAATGATCCATCAGGATCCAATCGATCGATTGACCAGTCCACTTTCTCCGTACTCGATCCAATCCGTCCGCCAATAGCGACTCCTGGCAACTATCCCAATCCCCCGATGATGAATTCTACTCTGACTGGAGATCTGAAGCAGCTTTCGACGATGAACAGGTTGGTCGATTACACAATTATCGATTACTTTTCGATTCGAGTGAGAGTAGTGGTTACATGACGCTTTCTCGGGTAGTTCTAGCTGGCATGTATTGTCTGGTCTGACTACGTTGTATTGAATAGTAGAGTGCGAAATGTGCGACCACGGTCTCTTCATTTCACACATTCTTTTCCGCATTAGATAGTGTGCGAAATGAAGAGTCCGTGGCGACACAATTCGCACTCTATTGACTGAAAAGTAATTTCTTTCAGTGGAAAGAAACGACAGATGGCGAGAGATAAGCGCAATACATCGGTGGGAGAGAGTGCAACCAAGAAACTCGCACTCGAGTCAGTCTACTTTATACACTATTTTCAACTAGAATTTGTAATTCGGGTAAACAATTGCATCTCTTCATTTTACACTCTCCCTAACCAATAATCAGGCGGAGAGAGTGTGCGAAATGAAGAGATATAATCCAATTATTTACCCGAATTTTAAACTCTATTATCAACTGACACTTTTCACATGATCCCAAACCTACAGACAGGAGGCCTGAGAAAGAGAGTGAGACCCCCTCGATTTTCCGCGCTCTCTCACTCCCAACCCCTTTCTGTAGGGTTGAGCAGCCTGTGGAGTGATGTGTTTGCATAGTCTAATATGTTTTGGAAGGACTTGATGTTGGGTTATTACAATTTTACAATCATACGTTCAAGAAATGGACTACTGGTGGTGTACTCTCTTTGTATACCTCGGCGCGTCTATCGCTTTGTCACGCTCTCTCGCAGCCGTATTTGTTGTTTGCGATCGGATCGTTTTATTATGTTGGACGAATGCTTGTGAATTTGTAATACCGGATGTTATGTGCAGCACGCATCGATTCGCAGTTACATCTCCAGAAAGGAGTCAAGGGCGAGAGAGAGAGAGAGAGTGTGTGAAAGTGAGAGCGTTTCACATTCTTTTGAACGCACACTCTCTCCTCTCGCTCCTGAACCCTTTCTGGGGGTTTGACTCATGCGGAGAAGTGACGTCACAAACGATTGCAGACGGACTACGGTAGCCAGTGCAGAGACCGAATCGACGACTGAAGCGATGAACAAGAAGAAAGAGGAGAGCGAAGAATAGAAAGGAACATGAGGAGTACGGTATCTAGACTGATCAAATTATTTCCTCTCTACGAGCAACTAGTCCTATCTGGGTTTTCCACCACAATACTCTATTTCTAACGTATCTAGTCATAATTTGAAACAGATTGTAAGTATTGCTTGTCCCATGCTTTTCCATAGAGTTTAAAATTCGAGTAAACAATTGGATCAGACCCCTTCATTTCCACACTCTACTCAGAGAACGAAGTCTCCAGCTTTCCTTACTCTGGAGTGTTCACATTTCCTATTATACGGAGATGTGATGTCTCCATCTCTCGATTTCTCATGCTTTCTCGGCAGGAGACAACATCTCCAGAGTAAGGGAAGCTGGAGATTTCCCGCTTTGTGATCAGAGAATTCGTGGAATTAAGAGATCTAATCCGTTTATTTACATGAATTTCGAACTGCACTTTTCCACTAAATTGAATCAGTTTGCAATATTTTTATTCTAAATCGATTATCCTCATTCGATCTCATCCGATTGAGAACTTCAATGATTAGATGTGAAGTAGAAGTGCCAATCAATAACTTATTTCCCCTGTCCTCCCCATGCATCGACGACTAACTAATAGTACATGATTTCCCAAAGAATATAATCCACTTAGAATGTATGGCCGTATCCAGTCATGCTTATCAGATTGTAAGCATTGATTAGTTCGCGATTTCCCACTAAACTAATTGTGTTTATCTCGATTGATTGTCCAGTTCTTATTCAACTCACTTGATCTCATTTGATCGTGTAAACTGTTCGATCAGATATGAAGTAAAGGTGTAATCTGTTCCAAGTCGTTATTGCACATATTTTTCAACCGTCCAATTAAATGCCAAGACAAGAGTTTATTTTAGTCACTTACTAATTGTAACTCGGGGACGAAAGTATGCCGAGAGAGAGGGAGCGGGGATGAGTCTAGGCGAAATCTCTTTCTCCCCTCTCTTTCGAAAAGTGCGAGTAGTAAATGATAGGATGTGGAAGGGAAAGAGGGAAGGAGTCAAACAGTTAGTTATTTTGAGGGAGCGTGGAATATTTAGAGTGAAGAGCACGGAATTCTGGCGAGTCTGTGCAAATTAAGGTAGTTAGTTAGAGAGTGCAAAATTAGCAAGTAAATGCATTTACTTGCTAATTTTGCACCCATGGGTTATGGTATCACCGCGAATCTACTTTTGGAATTTTGCCAAGAACACCGTGGAAGAAAGTGCAGGGAATTCTTGGGGGAATGGATTGGAGTTGAATGTGGAAGAAACGGCGTCGATTCTTCTTCCATCAAAAGCATTGACTCGTACGCTGATAAAACCGATATTACGAGTATCACTCAATGGGAAAACTTGATTAATCGGACTCAATCGATATCATGTCTACATTACTCTCGTGGTTCTACAGTATCCGTGTCTTTCTACGGTACCCTCGTGACCTCATCTGAATCACATTCAGCATTGTCTGAATTCTTTTCAGATCTTCCTCCAGGCGTTGAAAATGCAGAAAGCAGAAAAAAAGTCATCCATCACTTTCAACAGCGGGAAATTTGAGACTTTGATTTCACAACACCTTGTACAATGGTCGATTCTCTTGCACGAAAATAGGCTTGTGGAAGGATGCATAGATGAAGCCCTCTCCCCAAAATGAACACTCAAATCATGCGCATGGGAACACTTCATTCAAAGTAAGAAACGAGAACAAATTAAAAAAAGTTCGGAGTAGAGAGTGGAGTACGAAACGTGAGATCACAATGTCTTCGTCTCGAACAATCTCTCCACCTGTCGGTGGATGAGAGAGCGTGCGAAATGAAGAGATCGTGGCACAACTTTCGCACTCTAGTACCTAGAGACTAAAATTCGCACAGTTGTTCATTTGAGGGTGTATGAGAAGTGTTCAGTGGTTTGAATAGTGAGGAAGGAGAAATGGGAGAGAGAAAAAAGGATTCTCCTCAAAATTCTTTTGATTTCTCTTCTTCATTCTTGTCACGAGTCGGTTTCTTATGCTCATTGTTGACTGTAGGATCTCGGTCAGTTGACATTTCGGACTAAGAAATACTGTAAATATATCGAGTGAAACACGAATGAATGTGGATATAAGAGAAATATCAGTGCAGTGAAAGATTATGACGATTACGAGAGAGAGAAGAAGAAGCAAAAAAGCGATGAGAGAGAAGAAAGTAGGAAGGTGAAAGATATTGGAATATAGAAAAATTAATCTCCTCATCTCTCCAAGCAGATGTCAAATATTCGCATGTTTACGATGGTGCTTCCGCGTTGTTTTCATTTTTTTCATACATAGAATAATATGGAAAAATAAACAAAAATAATTCCCCGCTTTTTTGTCATTGTAAAATAGACTGCTTGTGTTCAGATTACTTTCGTCTCACACTCTTCACACGCACACTTCATACAAACTCGTAGAAGGCATCTAACAAAATATAAAAAAAACATTTATAATAAAATTTCAGTGCGATTCTTCAGTGTTCCTTCGGTGGTCGTGCTTGAATTGGAAGGAATGAGGGTTGGAGACAAACGAGAGTGGGAAACGACCATTTGGAGATGCATCTGAATAATATGAAATACATTTCAGTAAAACTTATTGATACAGGGAAAAAATCGATACAAAATATATTACGGATATTATATTATCAGACCGTGGTGCTTTTCTTGTTCATCGTAAAAATTGGAAGAAATCAATGTCGGAATCATTCGGAGATTTCAAAAATGGTTTACGAAAAGCGGTTGAAACTCACTTGGGGGAACTCATGAGTGCATCGAGACCGAAACAGAGACCGCCAAGGGACATTTGATTAGGGAGACAAACCGAATCGGAGGGCAGAATTCCTGAACGGAAATATCGATTAGAAGGGCTTAGACCTACCGTAGGGAGCTACAGTAATCTCAGATATAGACGTACCCTTGCTGAGACAAGTTCTATTCCTCAGAACGAATCCCGATGGGCAATTGTCCGAAGGCCAGACATCTCCCGGTCCCTCGTACCCGTAACACAGATTCTTCACTAGGATCAAGTCCATCTGGCACTCTGCAAGTATCGATTGATAGCAGGAATCAATCAATCAATAATCATTAAGATAGATCAAACCTCTGGTGTGTGGACCGAGCACTTGTTCGTCGAGACACTTATTCTCATGGTTGGTCCATCCCGAGGCACACAGTGGCTGGAACACCACGGGTCCCATCGCGATGCAGTGTCCGTTGACGTTACGGTGCTGATAAAATCGATAATCTACCGTAACCCGCCCAATCAAATACCTCTCGATTCGCACACTCCTTCTTCGCGTTGCCGAGAGGCGCCGATTTCGCCTGAATCAATCGATAATTGTCTTTTACAGTATTAATTCTTGTCTCTCACAACGACACGCCTCCACAAAAAAAACTCACCCTTACTTTGGGAACGCACGATGTGTTGGACCACTGCCAGTGCGACTGGCACATCGAACGAGGACCCGAACCTGTAATGAAAAGTCATTTGGCGATTGTACACATGACCTACCGTACCCTTAAGAGCTCCGAATCCGAGGCAGACGCCGTTGAGCAGTACTAGATCGTCAGGGCACTTCTCATCCTTGGGTTGGGTCTCGACGGGAGTCTCGACTACGGTATTCGTATCGACAGGAGGCGGGAGGTATGTGAATGGTTCGGGAGTAGTGTTGGTAGTGGGACGACGACTGCGACGACTTGCACGCAGTTTGGTTGTTGATGGGGATACGGTAGATGGGGATACGGTAGTCGATGTGGATTGATTATCCGGCTGGTCTTGAGAAGAACTGGAATTGGACAAGTCGGGTGTCACAATGTCTCCCTTATTGTCAGGCGTGTTCTTCTTCGTCTTTTGATCCACCTCACCATCCTTCTCCTTTCCTTTATCACTTTCATTTTCTGAATCTCCTCCCGCACCAACTTTATTGTTCTCATTATTTGCTTTCTTCCCAGTTTCTTCTTCATTTTCATCTGAATTGACTCCATTGGATTTCTTTCCTGGTTTCATCTTCTTGATGTTATTCCTTGGCTTTGACTTCTCCTGTGTTGCAGATTCAACCTCCTCACCTCCCTCAACGATTGCAATATCATCATCATTCTTCTTCTTATTCTTCGATGTTTGTTCAGATTCGTCATTTCCATCCTTCTCCTCATCCCCACTGGCTGAGTCATCCATCTGCTTTCCTGCTGGATGTTTCTTCATCTTCTTGTTGTTCGATTTCACTGGATCCTCAGTATCATTCGATTCCTCATCTTTCTCCTCTCCATCATCAGCATTCTGATCTGGTTTTCCACGGTTCTTCTTCTTCTGGTGATGATTTTCGGAGTTGGCATCTCCATTTCCCTCGTCTTCAGTGTTCATCCCATCCTTCTTCATGTCGTTGCCGGAATCGTCATTCGTTTCACCCTTCGTTCCTTTTCTCTTCTTATAGTTAGTTCCTCCAACATCGCTCCTTCCTAACTTCTCATTCTCATCGGATACGACATAATCTTCCACGGGCCCATCAACTCCCTTCCTACCTCCCTTGGTTTTCTTTCCAATAGGCTTCTTCTTCTTATTCGTCGTCGAATCATTACTTCCTTCCTCATTTTTCGATACTCCATCCTCTGGATTCTTCTCCTCTCCGATTGATGCTTCGTCGTTTCTGCTTTCCTCTTCATCTCCTCCAACAGAATGCTTTCCCTTGCCTTTCTTTCCTTTTGATTTCTTCGCACCTCCATTCACACCGCCATCAACAGTCTTCGAATCTCCCGCCGACTTCTTTCCATCAGAACCATCAGAGGCCAGCGCATCTTCAGATCCGTTCGTCTCCTCATTCCCTCCGGCTGAATCACTCCTTTTCTTTCCCCCAGTCTTCTTCTTGTGATTCTTATTTGGTGATTGGACTGGATCAATCGGCTTCGATGATTCTTCATCGCCATTCTCTGGCACATTTTCATTCTTTTTCTTTGCTGGAGTGGAATTAACTTTCGCCTTCTTGCTATTCGACTGTTTCTCACCATTTCCCTTGTCATTCTCCGTTCCATTCTCTCCATCTTTATCTTCAGATATCTCTCCGTCCTTCTTCTTCGCAGGAGTGGAATGCTTCTTTCCCTTATGGGTGTTTGTCCTCTTCTCACCTACTTTCTTCTGATTCTTCACATCTCCTCCATTCTTCTCACCATCTCCTTCTCCCGAATCAGTAGAGATCTCTCCATTCTTCTTCTTGCCAGGAATGGGATTGTTCTTTACCTTCTGGCTAGTCGTTTTCTTCTTGCTGTCTCTCTTCTCATTCCCAGTTCCTTCTCCGTTCCCTCCATCTTCATCTACAGAATCAGAAGAGGTCTCTCCATTCGTTCCTTCCTTCCCATCCCCGTTTCCTCCCGATTCGGGATCGTCGTCCTTTTCATTGATGTCGGAGTCTTTCGCTCGTTTCTTCTTCGTCGATTGATCTCTCTCCCCCGCTCCCCCATGAACTTTCTTCTTTCGATCTCCCCTTTTCACTCCCGTGTTTTCCTCTCCATTCTCCTCATCGTCCTTCTTCCCTCCTGAGACCTCCCCGAGTCCTTCCTCCAGGTTATTCATCCGATTCCATCCCTTCGACCCCGAGTTCTGCTCATTCTTCTCTTCAACTCCCTTCTTCGAGTTCTTCTTGTTCGTCTTCTTTATTGGATCAGTTCCTTTGGATGCTTCCTCATCGTTAATTAGCCCATCTCCTAATCCAATTCTCTTCTTTCGTCCCTTCGGTGTACTCGATTCTCCGTCGTTCTCAGCCGTGACGTCACCACTCTTCTTTCCTTTCCCGCTGCTACTGGTCGGTTTCTTCCTCGCTCTATCGCCGACTTCCCTTCCCAATTCCTCCTCAGCATCTTTATAATCGATATTCCCTTCTTCAGCCTTGGATTTCAACGCGGCGAGTACGGTATTATCGATTGGAGGAAGCCTCGATTGTCCCTTGATATTGGGACAGACGATAATCGTGTAGAAGGGATTGGTGAGTTGGAATTGGAAGGGATTGGGAGACGATTTGGAGAAGGAGCAGTGGGTGCCTGCAAAAAAAAGTTTCTTTTCGCTTTTTAGGGAAATAGCGAAAATTATATTCGAGAAATCAACATTCGTGTGGCATTTTTACGAAAACAAAATACACAGAAACGAAAATTTAGCAACTGTTTTCACACATCAGTATTCCAAATCCTCCAGAATGAGTTACGAAAGAGATCGAGCATGTAAAAAAATAGAGAGAGAAATTAGAGAGAAATTAGAGAGCTGTTTCTGGAGATTTGACCGGGATGTGAAATATGTGAGTCAATACCTAGCTGCAGATAATCTCCAGTTTACAGTAACAACAATGTAGAGAGTGGCTTACCGAGTAAGGGATAATCCCTCTCATCCGTTGATCTCTCTCGAACTGACGCATCTTCAAAGAGAAATAAAGAATAGTTACAAATCACAATTTTTAAACCGAATTGGCGCCTAAATTTGAGAAAACCCTCACCGAATGCTTGCAGAAAACTTCCCAGCAGCAGTAGCACTAACCACATCCTTAATTTTCTGTTCGATTGTGCTCTTCATTCATCTCTTTGTTATATCGGAAAGATAAATTGCTCCCACGTGAATCATCGCTTGTTCGATCGCATTTCTCGGATACCGTGAATCACTGTATTACTTCGGGACTGTGCAAGGAGGAAAAGTACTGGTTGAAGTAAAGTAATCGTACACTAGCAGTTTACGTTGGTGAGCCTGTCGAGTAGTGTAATCTATTTACAACGAACGACTTTATCTGCCTCTACACTACAAATTACAGAGTGCTCGCTGCAAGGAATAAAATATTGCCATATTTATGTATTTAAATTGTATACTTCATTCTTAATCCATGCCACAGTGCAAATTGAATGAACTTCCAGTCTGTCGAATTACCCTTTACTGGTTCTGCACTTATTCTGATCTTTCTCCCTTCTTTCACCGATGACATGAATAGGAAGTACCTTCTGTATCTCCACCTCTCTTTCACTTCAGTCACACGGCGACAACAGTGCATAGAGTGGACAGCGGAGAGAGAGAGAGAGAGAGAATGGCTTCTTTCTCCCTGGAGATCATAAGTTTAGGTGCAGAGTGAAATGGAGTAGTCTCCTAGGTGATAGTCCTTCCTTCCTTCCTCTCTCCTTTCTGTCCCTCCCTTCTCACTTTAATTCCATGGTTTCAAACCCAGCTAACCAAACGACAATTCTATTTGGCCACCTTCGTCAGAATTCACTATTTTCAACGCCTTCTTTTATTCTTGCAATTCCTTCTCACTTTGATCATTTCTGTCACAAGCAACTTCGCAGAGCGGTCAGTTAGAGTTCTTTTGTTACCAATATTTGAGAAGTACATAAGTGTGAAGCACTTCCCCTCATTCGCCAAGATAAATCGCATATAAATATCTCCGTATTTTCACAATATCAGATGCAAATATGCCCGTGTCTCTGCGGATGTGAAATCTTTGACTTGATCATTTCCAGATTGTTAATTAGAGTCGAGAAGAGTCTGCAGCTCAGTTCCGACAAGAGAATAGATGCGATATCCATACAGACTCCTCTGTTGTCTTCTCTGCACACGTCAGTGATCTCTCCTTCGAATATTTGAATAAATTACAAATTTTCGGGAAACAGAGGTGCGAAAACAGCTATAGTTATGGCATAATTACGCTGTTTCGCATGACACATCATGCCACAACCAAGTCAAGTGGTGGCCAGGATTGAGGGGCCGTGAAAAAGTTAGAGGGGTTTTGTCACTGTCGCATGCGCTCCTCACTCCTTCCGCAGGGTTCAATGATGTGATGTGATATGTCTATTGGCACATTGTGACTTCAAACACGAATAGACAAAGTGTTCTCTACAAATCCTTCGCACATTTCAGTATCGTTCATCTTTCTTCTCTTCTCTTCTTTCACTGATTCACCACTCGATCCCTGTGCTAATTCGAAACCAGCCAACCAAACACTCCATGGACTAATCAACACTCTCCCTGTCCAAAGGTGCTTGTTATTGTGGTCGTTGACCTACCACCGATGTCAATCGGATCAGAGAAACGACCAGTGGCATTCGTCACAAGCATCCAATGGACACATAGAAAAGAAAATCAATCGATAAATTGAGGTTGATCGTCACATCGCCTTCTCTGAATGCCGCAGCCAGCTATGAGATTGTCTTGTTGGTAGTGAGTGCAATCTACGAGAGGGAAGAAAGAGCGGAAATAAGGAGATTGTGGGCTGACAAGGAGCAATCGGAAATGCTTAGAGTGAGTAATGAACAATACTTAAATTACTCGAAATGTGCAAAATTTAATGTGTAGGCAAAAGATCTAAAAGATGAGCAGTTGCACTTTAGTATTAATGTCAGGCCCTTTTAAATGGAATGAGAGGAGAATTGTGGGTTATCAATCAAGGTGATTAATGAGAAGATGGTGAAACTCAATCGATGAAATGAAATTCATTTTTAGGCAGACAAATCTCGTGTGATCTTTCTCGTTGGACGGGGTTCTGCTGTGATGGAAGAGGCCAGAGACCACGAGGATATTCTGCAGGTTGATGTTGATGAGACGTATCGGAATATGGTGTACAAGGTGAGTGTTATTGTCGACAGCTTCGTAGAATTACTGAAACTGTACCGCTGAAATTTCAATTTTATAAGCTACTACTCTAGAATTGCCGGTTTGCGGACTAATGGTCTGCTCGTCGAACCAATGGCATCTGGTTGTCAAACGAGTCCGCCGAATAGTAGTTGGCCACTAATCGGCGGACACATGATACTTGTCCGACCGCCCATGAGTTTAGAGGAATTCTGATTGCAAAGTCCATCTTTATTAGAAGTATCTTGCAGATTGAAAGTGGCTTCCGATGGGTGCGAGAGAAAGTCAAGAGTCGATTCGTTGCCAAGATCGACTCGGATACGGTAGTGCACATCGATCGATTGTTCGAGCAGTTGCAGCGAGTTGAGAAGGAAAGCAGGTACGGTATCCACTTTCCTAACAGAGATTATCGATTAATAATAATTGAGTGGTGACTGGTTGGCGTGCTTCAAATTCGTTCACGCGCCGCCCATCAGAGACGAGTGTTCACCCTGGTTAGTTTCCTTTTTATATTATTTTGAAAAAGGTCCAATCAACGGGATAAGAATTTTAAAAACTACATGTTTTCAAGAAGTAACAGAACACATCATTCCACAGGCCGGTCAACCTTCCAGAAAGGCCTTTTTAGTGAGAGAGCGTGTGAAATCGAGAGGGACTCTCTCACTTTTGTACACTCTCTCGCTCTAACCCTGGTCTGTAGGTTTGGAATCATGTGAGAACTGTCAAAGAGAAAAAAGTCTTCGCATGCACTAAGTAGTAAATTACTGGATGAATACGACAGAGAAGGAAAACAACGCCATTTCTCACTATTTTTTGTATCTATTTTCTGAGGCCTGTATAATCTGTCAGAACTTGGCCAAGTTTTCGGCGATCTTTTTTCGTCTGTTTTTAACTTAATCTTAATTTCTTTACAATGGGTAGATTAAGCAAGATGAAAAAGTAACAATGCCAAAGAAATGTACATAAAATATAATATTAGAGACTAGCAAATTCGTGTTAAAGATGGACGAAAACGGAACTTCGCCAAGTTTTGTTTTGGGCGAGCTAGACAGTGACGAGAGAGCACGTAAACAAGAGAGAGCGCAGAGTTTCGCAATAAACGTAAACAACACATGCATACTTTTCCCTCTCCTCGATCTCCGTGCTCTCTCGTCACTGTCTAGCTCGCCCAAAACAAAACTTGGCGAAGTTCCGTTTTCGTCCATCTTTTTCACGGATTTGCTAATTGCTATCATTATATTTTATGTTAATTTCTTTGGCATTGTTACTTTTTCATCTTGTTTAATCTACCCATTGCAAAGAAATTAAGATTAAGTCAAAAACTGACGAAAAAAGATCGCCGAAAACTTGGCCAAGTTCTGACAGATTATACAACCCCCTGACATATTAATTCTCGCAGCTGATGATAGCAAAGAAAGAACATGAATGTCGTGTAGGTACACACTTTCATACTATTTCAGGTTCATCTCTTCCTCCGATTATTCTCTCGATTCGTTCTCTTCGTACTGCGGTGGACCCGGTTATGTGATGAGAAGGAGTGCATTCGAGAAGATTGTCGATACGATGAAGGACCACAAAGTTAGAGGATTTGTATCGGACCAAGCGTTTAACTATTCCAAACAGAAATGTTCTTTGAAACTAAAATTCCTAACCAGTTTCCGGATTTTTTCCTGATAGTCTGTTTGCAATGTGGTTTAATTTTGGTCAGTAAGAACTAAGTATGTTTCGAACTATGACGAAATTGGTATAAATGTAAACCACAGCAGTAGTCTCGGCGCACACGTTGTGAACAATACTAATACAAAAATTAATGTCTGAATTTGAATCATTTTCCTTGAGGTGGTCGAAGTGGAGGACGCCTTCTTCACAGCAGTCGTCGCTGCAGACACAGTCAATCTCGTCTGTCTGCAAGATGTCATCGTCGAACGATATGTGAGTGCCATCCACAACTTGACATTTCATGATTAGACATCGTCATCTCACGCACTGCCTTCACCAAACAAATGAAGAATGTGCAGATGGAATGCTATCCTAGGCAAAAAATTCTCTTCGTTGTTTCATTTTGACTAGCTACATAGATCAATAGTTCGAGAATGAAAATATCATTTGTCTTGGTGTTGATCTCAAGGCGAATTCAATTGACATTTGGCTAAAACATTGTGTTCTTTGGTGTTGGAATGAAATCACTCTCAACAACCAAACAAATCATCAAAAAAAGGTATGAAAAAGTGAGAGTCTCCCTCTCGAATTTAAACGCTCTCTCACTCCAAACCCCGTAGCCTGTGGAATGATGAGATATCTCCATTGCAGACCGAATACTCAACCTGTGAATGGGGTGCTCCCACTCTCTCCGTCCTTCCCACTCACTATCAATTCGGCAGTGAAAAAACAACGAAGAATCTAACAATTGCTTGGCATCGATTGAAAGAACCCTACTGTCACAATGTAATCACACGATTGCGCAGGTTTCTCACCAGTTGGTTGAATTGTTCAGACTAGTAGCCATTCTAGGTATTTCTTCTACTCATGCACATATTAAGAGAAGATCAGAGCAAGTTACGAGTATCACACACAATTTACGTGTAAACCCATTGACACCTCAGCCACTGTCATTTGTTGCCCCAGTTGTCGATAAACGTCTTTCCAGCTATTGGCAAATGGTTCCACATCTCCAGAAAGGAATTGGCCAGATGAGCGAAACGAGACGATATCTACTTTTCCACCACACACTTTAGCACTCTCATTTTATGCCATTTCGGATATTTGACCTTCATGTGGAATGCGGGTAGTGTCTAACACAGCCTTCTTGCGAGTCTTAGCAAAATTTAGGAAGGTCTCACCACGAATTCCATTTTGGCATTTTTCCAAGAACGCCGTGTCCTCATCATGGTATTCACCTGCAATTCACGTCGGGAGCAGAAGCAATTCATGTCATTTTCATCCCCGATATAAAGATTAGTCATTAGAAATGCGTCAGACGGAGACACCGAAACAGAGAGAGAAGCAAGAATAAGAGAAGGAGAAGTTCTATTCAATTCATTCGAGATTCTGAAGAAGAGAAGAGGAGATCGTTGATTTCGACCTCCATCAATTGCCTCTTCGATCAAATTGGAGAATGGTCTTGATGAAATTGGAAAGGCGATGCATTATCTACTTGATGATGATAGGTGAGATCAAATTAATTAACCGATTTTACATTAATGAAAAAAGAGTTCGTCTATTTGTTGCCCCAGTTTCCTGCATGCATAAATAAAGCAATTATTAGATAAATTTCATCCACAATCTTGCGTCTATCATTTTTCTCATTGTCTCAAAACATAACAAAAAAAATCAAAATCAAGATATGAGCTTTTCATGTGTGCACATTGATAACATTTTTCTTAATTTTGCGTATGAATTCCGTTTATTCTGGAGAGTGCATTTGTGAGTATTAACTACGTACTACAGTGTTACATGCAGTTGCGATTCTTCTGTTGTGGTCGCGATTAAAGTCGACGGAGGAAGAAGAAGAATGTGTGTATGCAACGGCAGCCAATCAGACACTGCATCGAATGATCAACACCATGCCCATCGACAAGTTCGTCCATTTTATCAACCTTTATATTCTTTAATAATTTAGACAAGGGGAAACTAGGATCAAATTTATAATCATAATAATTTAAATTAAATTAAGAAAAACATAATTAAATCAGACAAACTTTCCTTCTCATTTCAGATTCGTTCTGAAAGCGCCGACATTTGATCGACATACGAACTATCGCATGGTTTTCATCGTAATCAGCGCGCCTTTTGAGAAATACGAAAGAGATGAAATAAGGAGAACATGGGCCAATGAGAAGAGTTCTATCACGAGAAAGGTCATATTTTATGTAAACAAAACTTGGATCGGTAACTTTTTTTCAATTCCATTACTTTTACCTCACAAACAATAAGTCCCGACCACCATGGTAGGAATGTCTATCTGCTATCACTACTTTCTGAAACGTATCTAATTCGCCCCTTCTCATCTCTCTTCCCCCTCACTCTCTATGTAGTCGGCGGGGGACGGGGTCGAATGAATCTCGAATTCAGAAATTCATATTTTTAAAAATCTGAAAATTGCATGATAAACCATTATTATTATCAAAATGAACGAATCTCTTCAGGATTCGCTGGTAATCTTCCTCATGGGTAGATCTTCGATTGCTTGGGTCGAAGCTGCGGACCACAATGATATCCTGCAAGTTGATGTCGATGACGTGTACAGAAGCATGGTCTACAAGGTGGGTAGCTTAGAATTGTCCAGTAAAACGATAATATTTTGAAAAGTTGAATTGGATTTTTAAGCAACTCGAGATTGCAATGTAAAATAGGTGTCTTTAAAAGACATAGATCGAAGTTGAGGTCGAGTGTGCCTTCCGATGGGTGAGGGAGAACTTGAAGTCCGAATTCGTCGTCAAGGTGGACTCGGATACGGTAATTCACGTCGATCGATTGAACGAGCATTTGAAGAGATTGGATCAGAGAGGAAGGTAAGAAAAAACACGCTATAAACCTCAAGAAAAATATCAGAGTATGTGAACATAAGAGAACCTCTGGAAATTGCAGATTCTCTAACCACTGTAAAAAATAGCTGCCGACTTGGGTGCATAATTATTGATTGCAGTGATCGTTGGATGACCTGCTACCGCTGGCTTCCCGCCATGCCGATACGAGACAGTTGTCATAGATGGTTTGTCATTTTCTTCAAAATATTGAGATACAAAAATTACATCAAAAAATACTCCGCACACGCAAGACTCTCAAGCAAGTTGGAAACGGATAAGAATTGCGTAAATAAATGACAGAACCTAGAAGTTTCACGAACCTTCTCTAAATACAAGTTGTGATCATTCAGGTTCGTTGCCGAAGAAGATTTTGGTCTTGAATACTTCCCTGAATACTGCAACGGGCCTGGCTACGTGATGAAGCGAAGCGCGTTCGACACGATAGTTGACAGGATGGGATCGGTCAAGGTCAGCGTCAATTTACTTCGAATGTCAGAGTTCGCATAATTTCGTGCCCGGTCTAACCTTCAGAGAGGAATCAGATAGTGTAGAAAAGTAAGGCACTTTGGCGCGCAATCTACCATTTAAAAAAAACAAAATGAATAATTATAAATTAAATAATGAATGATTTTAGGTGTTTGAAGTGGAAGACGCCTTCTTCACAGGAGTCGTCGCTCGAAATCTCGTTGATCTATATTGCGTCGACGGAATGGTCTCACCACTATTCGTAAGTTTTAGCTCTTGACGATTACAAATAGGGTTGTTCAACACCTCCTGAATGAAGTACAGTAGGGTGTGCTAAATGAACATTCGACGAGAAACGAGGGCTCACTCATTCCTCACCCTCTCGGTAAACGAGAAGCGGTCTCGAATGAGGGTTCTCATTCAAGAGCTCATTTCTCGTCGAGCGCTCGCGAGAACTCATCATTTGCGAATCATCGATTGTTTGGAGAGCGGTGGGTGACCGCTCCCTAGAACACGAAATGGTTGGGATAAGAATGACTTGTTGACTCAATTTAGAATCCTCGGAATAGCCGAGTGGTACAAGGCGCTGTCAGAAATAGTACCCTCAGCTAGAAATATCCGATATTTTGACACTTTTTTGCACTTGTCTTGTTCGTTCTACACCGCAAATTCTCGCGAGCGCTCGTCGAGAATTCGAGGACGACCACTGCCAAACTCTCGTCGAGAATGATTCTCATCGAGCGATCTCTCGACAACAAAAGAGGGCCTTTTCGCGAGAGGAGCTCTCGTTTAGCACACCCTAAAGTACAGGAAAACTGAGAAGTAAAAAATAAAAACTGAGACTCATTTTTTTGTAAATTATTTCGCTCCTAACTCCTTTACGGAGGCATAATCGGTCTATGGAATGTTGTCGAATTCGATCGATTTTGCAGACAGAGTATTCCTCTTGCGATGAAGATGCTTCTCCAACTCTCTCCGTTCTCACCACTCACTTTCAATTCGGCGAGGAAAAGTCAAAGAAGAACTTGACTGCGGCCTACGAACGATTGAAACGACCATTGTGTGATACTACAGTGACCCGATGGTTGTACCAGACTGCCCAGTGCAAATAGGCACGATGTAGGCAATTGTTACTAGTGTGAGATAGAATATCCAATTTATCGATCGTTTTGTTGTCCAATGTAGGCGAATATCATAATCAACCCGAAGACGACGCTGTCAATGATCGATTACGGGGTGATAAACACAAGGTACTCCAAGAACTCACGATAGAAGCGAGCAAATAACAACCCAGATTACGAAGACTTTCGGTGTGAAAAACTCTTGCCAAACTCGATTCATCGCATCTGCAATTAGAAATGAGAGAAGTCCACACTACAACACATAGAATCAACACAACGTGTATATGTTAGCTACTTCATATCTACATAGTACCTAACTATTTGTCCCTCAAAGTTTACATAATTTCGATGAGCTAAACTATTTGAAATCAGGAAATTTAATATGCACATTAGAACAGTGAGATATTGGAACAGACGAGAGAACGAGCTTTTCACTCCAACTAATCAATTGTTCCCCTTCCCCTTCTATTTGCCTTAGCTTTCTTCCATTCGTCTTCTCTCTCCTCTGCCCCTCAGGCGCCTGTTGACAGTTCCTTCCCAATATCCCGTGATCCCAGAAAACCGCCGAGGCTAAATAAAGTTATTTATGCTCGATCGAAGTACACTCCACAGAAGGGGGAGGGGAACCGAGGTCATTCAAGTATGAAATATTCCCCACTCTCAGTCCCTTTCCTCCCCTCGTTTCCTGTGTCTCAGAAGAAAGAATCTCGTGGTCACTCTCTAAATGGCTCCGTCCACTTCCCTCCGAGACAAAGTTTCCTTCCAAGATATCGTCGAACGAGTGAAGAAGAACCAGACGAATCCATTCACGATCGCATTTCCATTCCGGAGGGTCAGAATTACTTTTCTTGATTATTGCTTTTTTCGCTAGATTCATCTGTTCACTACTTATCCATCTCAAGCAATAATAATAATGGTTATCCCCGTTAACGTTCCATTTAAAATCATAATTTGCATTGAAATTTGAGATTAATAAGGGTTACAAGAAAAATATGATAATTTAATCCACCGAGTTTCTGCTTTCGAATGAAGAATGTGAATAAATAAATGTTTCCAGAATTCGCAACCTCAGCGCACGATTGACTTCTCTCACTCGCCATTGCAAGTTCTTCTCTACGCCCTTCGAAGCTTCGGAATCTTCTGGAGTGTGAGGAGCCATGCATTGGACAATGTATTCGGAAGCTACAATCTGCTGCTCATATTTAGTGAGTGAAATTGAGAACATTCCACATCACAATTGCAATTTAGAAAATAATGTTTAAATTGAGCATAAGAATTGCCTTGGCTTCGATTGTTTTTGGTTGTTCTCGGTTTGATTGTTATTCTTTCCTTAATTTTACTCTCTTTCCAGTCCACTTTGCCTACATTATCGCGCTCTCCCAGTCGATATTCTCGACCAAATTGTTCATCTCCCCAACCCACGTTCCACCATTCTCGGCCAAGATTCAACTAGGTCCGAAAAAAAGCCTCTTCGATTTCTCTAATCTCCATAGTTCTTCAGCCAACGCCCTCCTCTCACTGTGGCTGCTCGTCCGAATTCGATTTCTCACTCCTCGATTTCTGGCAGAATCAACCGATTGCCTGGCCGGAAATCCGCCATTCTCAAAGAGGAAGGCAAGAATGTTGAGGTAGACGGAGAACACTTAGAACGCTTGAACGGGCTATTCTCTTTTTGCAGTTCAATAAATACTTTTCTTCAATTCCAGATACTGTTCCATCATTTTCACCATCATCTCAGTATCGATTCCACTCTTATTCACACTTATCCACTTCATCTCGACTTTATCCTCCTCAAGATTTGACTCTGCTGCTTTGAGATGTGGTGAGTCCTTTTATAATTTTTACAGAAATTGAACACATTTAAGGTTCGTTCTGCGTCATTTTCGAGTCTCTGCTCACTTTTCTCGTTTCAACGATCTCGTTGCTTTCGCTCTCACTAATTGCCATCATTCTACTGTCGTGAGATCATTTCCCAAATAGTTTTAGATATATCATACGTGTTTGAATGCTTGGGAAGAGAGAACCGTGTCTAGATGAAGAGTTAATCTCTGCAGTGATCGTCTAGAAGCCTCCGAGTTGGTGCACGACATCAAGCGGTGTACGGGCGGAACGCAGGTCGACCCACTCATATTCAGATACCAGGTCGGGTAAACAGGTTGTTTTGCTGTTCGGCGAATTCCATTTTCGGTTTACTCATGTCTATTTTTACTTCTCAGTCATTCCAGGCACAGCTATTTCGCTACTTTCGTAGGTGGTTCTTTGTAGAGTCTGGAGTCCTGCGTAGTCGGGGCCGAGTCGCTTCTCTCCTCTTCACTCCTCGTCGTACCCTCAATAGCGGCAGTGGCTGTCTTTGTCACTTATCGATTCATATTTAAGTAAGACCAGGCAGATCCTCAACTCTTCACAGAAATATTCACATACACAGTGATTACCACGACGTGGACTTCCCTTTCCTCGCTCACTCCTCTCTCGCGCTCCTCACTATTGTCGTAGTTACAATGTCAATGATCGCCCTGACGTCCTCACTCAACGGACAGGTAAGAAGAAGCAGACTTACTCAGAATCTCTTACGGTGCCGCTCGTTCTTACGATAGCTTATTTCACGTACTTGAATAACTACACCATTCAGCTGTGTCTCTTCCGCGAGGCGGCTCGTCGTATGGCCGATCTGCAGCAGTTCGCATTCACTCCCACTCAGATGGTAGTCTCGATTGAGAATTGAGACTACGTCAACTTCCTTTTAGATTCGACTGCTCCTCTTTACTCTCCGTCTCACCGACCACAGACTCGTCCTCACTGCGGGATCGATCTGTGCAGTCAACAGGCAGAATTTGATCATCGTAAACACTCCTGCTTTTTTTATTTCATTCAGCGTACGCCGCGCTCCTCTCGAGAAATCGCACGCATAATCTTATCTCGGAAAGCATGATTTTCCTTCTAAGTCTTTTTAGATCTCCCTTCTGCTCTGCGTGCTGTTCGTCAGCGTGCAATCCATCAAAGAGGGATGCATTCGAGTCGTGTGACTGTGCATTTGTTTATTCGTGATAAAGTAATACTCTTCATTTATTATATTACGAATGCAGTTCGTTACTCCTTCCTGCAAAAGAGTCCTCCCGCATCTGCTCCCGTACAGTCGCAGTGGTCTCCGTGTGAGTTGAGACGACCGGGCGAGTCACACGACGGCTGAGAGCAAGTGGGACCGGAGTAGCCATCAGCGCACTGGCAGAAACTACCCTCTTTGTCGAAAGTGCCGCCGTTGGCACAGTCTGTACAAAGTTTATTAAGAAAAAGACAGAGTGGTGCACCACTCACTAATGGTCTCAGTAACAACCAGCGGCACGGAGATGGAAGAGACGGCATCCGGGTCATTGGCATCTTTCGCCGCTTGAGTGACGGTGAACTGCAATTGTCTTACTATTTTTTTTATTTTCACAAGATCCTACATCAACGATCTCGGGTCCAATCTCAGTGAAAGGCTGCGTGAACGCGACGAATTCTTGGGCGAAGCTGCAATTGAGACGAGCGGCCTGAAAAAAGTGGTCGCGCCATGAAGATTTTATATTCAATTACCTCTCGCCAATTGTTGTTGCTTGGCTCGAAGGTGTACGTATCCACCGGCCTATTGAACGAGATATGCGCGGCTTTCACTGAATCAATGGTTATCACTACTATCACCCTTGGACCTGCACCTGTGCTCGTGGTGGCTCCTGCCGAGTGCTTGTCTGTGTTCGCTTGTCCCTGTCCGATCAGCGCGTGAATGATCGGGTCGTCTGCGAAAATAACAAGTGCATTTGATTCAACGAGATAAAGACTCACTTTTCGTCAAGATAACAACCTGCACAAGATCGTATTTGCTTTCTTCAAAGGTTATGCAGATGGATTTAGGTTCAGATGGAGAAGCAGTTATCTTCGCATGCTGGGAAACAGTATGGTCCTCATCGTAAGAACTATCGAAAGGGAAGCCTTCCAGTTCAACGATACCTGCAGGGGAGTTTCCGCCTGAAAATCAGGAATGCATTTTCCATTTGCGCAAATTCCGAACAGTATTGAAGCACGGGCGCGTTGTATCCGTTGTTGCTCTTTCCTCCAATAGTGAACACTTCCACATCCTGCGTGATCTTCCATTGCGTGGTCTCATTTCTTGTGAGAACTCCAGTCCATCCAACTTCCGATCGCAGTATGTCGTTGAAGGCCTGGAGAGGGAATGTATAAGGGACTGCATACTCTGTGACAATACCTTCTGGAAATTCACGACACCGGCACTAAACGTATCAAAGTCGCTGAGCATTCTGACTGCAATTCCTCCACTCGCAGTCGTCAACGAGATAATATCTTGTGTGATCGTGGGCGTCACAAAGTAAATCTGTGTCGGCCATGTACTTTTTGTCGTCACATAAGATCACTTACCTGCTGCTGGTAAGCCTGCACAGATTCATAGAACTCTTCGCTGACCACAATGTTTTTCAGTTCATTGTTCTCCTGAAATAAACTGTTCACGGGCATTTCCTGCAAATAAACACTTGCCTGGTTTTCAATAAACGTTTGTGCGGCGTAAAAGAATACGATTCCTCGCGAGTTTCTGCCCACAGATTCGACAGCCAAATTGAACACGCTGTTCATGTCCATATAGTTAGTATTGCGTTGGTTTCCGCAGAAGGTAGATGGGTCAAGTGTTTCACTCGTCAGTTGACCGAACGTCTCATAGAATTGGTTATAGCTCGCTCCACGATAGAGAGTCTTGGCTGAACAAAAAATAATAAAAATAAATATTGGAAGCTGTATCGTTACCGGTTCCATCGGTAAAGTAAACGGAGAATGTGTACTGCCAGATGTTCTCGTACGTAGCAGCCTCGGCAAACGATGCTTTTGCGTCATCTGATGAGAACGGTTTTCAGTTGTTAAAAAGTTTTCTTTGACTTACTTGCATAGTAATTAACCATGGACGAGCACGCTTCATCACCAGCGGGACTGAGGAACACGTATGAAAGTGTTCGGAATGCAGCGTCCTTTTCTCCGGGCACGTGCACGATACCGTCGTCGCAGCTGCCTGACAGAATAACATGGAAGGGTGCACGGCAAGAGAACTAACTCTGCTCGCAAGATCTTCCAGCAAATCCTTTCTCGCAGATACACTTGTAGTTGTGCTCGACGTCCGAATCCGTCGAATAAACTACTTGACCGACTCCCGAACAATCGATGAGCAATTCCGAAGGACCTGAACTCATTACCTCTCCCCCACTCGCTCACTTCTCCCCCAACCTCTATGGAAAGGTGGATTCGACTCGACACAATATGCATTTCCGTCATGTACGTCCTGAGGACACTTTGGTGTAGTGGGATTGTTTCCGCAGAGCATTGGACGGTAGTACTTGAAGCCTCCCTCGTATGCGATCTCAAAGAAAGAAAGATTTTAAAAAGTTTTGGAATTGCAATTTTCTCAGTTAGATAAATCCTATAAAAAACACACTATGAAGAAGAGGCTGAGTAAGATCTATTAATTCGCCATACCTCGATGGTGTACATATCCTTCGACAGAAACTCCGACTGCTTCTCATTACAGAAGTATGGGACGAAGTGAGCTACGCCGTTGATAACTTCCACAGTCTGGAAAAAATTTCATTCCTGGGAAGAACGAACTGCTGAGATGTCAGCAGCTCATTCCATACCTGATTATGGTCGAGTCTCTGTGCGTCCACTCCATTGTGATCCAGGAATCGCAGACTCATCTGATTGATTGTGAGTAGTAATTAGTGAAAGTAATGATTCATTACTTACCTTCTCCGTCTCTTCCCCGCCTGCATTTAGTTCAGGGACGTTCAGAGCAGCTCCGTAATCTGAACAACACTTTCGCAATACGATCTATTTAAAGACTCACAGTTATCTGGCTGGATTTCCCTGATTTCGAAGTCGACGTATTTAAGATCGGGAAGAATGTCGTCGTCCGTTCGGTTCGTCCAGAATCGAATATGCGCGCTAGTATAGGGAACCATGGCGAGGATCGTCATCGAACCATCGTACGAAAGCCCTCCTTGAACGTCGATCTGAAGAATGAACAAATTAGAGTTACCAGTGGACCTCACACGATACAGACAGTATTTTATGTGCAAAGCAGAACTTACCGAAGCAGTGATCAGATTGCTTCTGGGTTTGGCATTGCCTGTAGTCGGTCCGTATTGAGTGAAGTCGTCGAGGTTGTAGGCTGAATATCGTTATTGCACCTATCTCGAGAGTCGCCGCTGTCACTCACCAATTCGATCGCTTCCTGCGTCGAGAACGAGCGAAGCCATGAACGGAGCTACGAACTTCGCCGGATCTCAAGGGCGATTTTAATGTCCCATTCAGTGTCACATTAATGTACATCGATGTACTCCTCATTTCACTCGCGCACCCACCGGTCGAGAGAGTGTGAAATGAAGAGTTCATCTATGGACATTAATGAATACTGAATCCACGTAACAGCGCTGCAAAATACGACGTACCTTCGACATTGAATGTGATGGAGACGAAGATCTTGTTGATGCCTTCGGGGACCTTCAATTGTCAGAGTATTCATGAAGAACAGCTCATGATTGCACCTGAATATTTCCGAGTGAGGAGAACTGCGTGGTTGACGTCTGGCCGGTGAAGTCCCACTCAAGATTTGAATACGCGAGCAGTCTCTGCGACGGCCCCGAGGTGTACATGTCACGAAGGGCCTGAACACAGTCGTTAAGTTAATAGACCTGGCCTCTTATAACGAAGAAGATCCTAGCGGCTTATGGAATCAATGCTCTTCGCCCAGTGGTACTCACTGATGAAACGTAGAAGGGCGGATCATCATCTTCCGGATCGCTATCGTCGAAGTCGGACATGTCAATGAGGATGAGATGGCCTGAAGAATAATTAAAGCATCTTTAGGACGGTGAGAATAGTGATACCTGCAGAGACAGCAGCCATTCTCGTGTACATTTCGAGTGTGTCAGATTCTTGTTCCAGCTTGATGGTGTCGATGTCGCCCCAGAAGAGCAGCTAAACAACTCGGTCAATACAGAAATGTGATTTTTTAATAAACTCACTCGAGCTCCGAGGTTAGCCAGTTTGGCCAAATTGGCAGAATAGGAATTGCCCGCGTCTACACTGACGAGTGCGTGATCGATAGCAATAGAAACCAGCGAATCGGATGTAACCTTGCCCTTCGCTCCTTCTGTCAATTCCTGCAATTACGGGGGTTGCATGCAGTCAGAAGAAATGCCATACATTAATGTTGCGAATCAAGTTGTCGTAATCTCCAATGTTGTCGGGACCCTTGTCGTAAACGTTTCTCTTGAATTCTCTGAAAAATATCATTTTATATGCGCCAGTCCGTACTTGGATACTCACGCGAAATCAGTGTAGGGATCGAAATCCATCAAGGTAGCCGCATCGAATCGAAGGAATCCATAGGGGAAGAACATGTCCTTCATACTATCATCTACGCTCTCCAGAATGAATTTGCTGAACTGGAACAGATGTGGTTCTATTTAAGATTGGATTCTAAATCTAGCCTGTTGAGTCGGCAGTCGATTGGAGAACATGAGGGCGAGCGTCGGCTTCTTCGCTGAAGGCTGGACACTTCCATCGAGCAGACGAAGGAGATGAGTTGTCGACGAAACCGGCGCTGAAAAATATAATGACCAAAACATATCTAATTTTTCGAATTCTAAATATGCATCTACAGAATTATCAAACCTATCTATATCAAAACCTGAGTATTGAAAGATCTTACCAGTCCTCTTTTCGCAGTTAACAGGAACGATTCGGTTGAGAACTGCCAGCGACTGATCGTCCTTGTTGAATCCTTCGAGACTCAGCTGACAGAATCTTTTTTGACTTTAAAATTCTTTCAGATTCAAACCTGAATCCACGTTTGCCCACCGTCAGGGCAGTCGATTGCAGTCGTGGACTGGTAGTCGAAGGAGGATCCTCGTCTCACGAGATCTCCCGTCCCATACTGCATCTCAATCTAGAATCTAGGCTCTCTTTCAGCACTTCATCAACCAAGTCTCGCCTCGTTGTTAGCGACGAAATTGCCATTGAACTTGACGATGGGATATTTGGGACTGGGAGAGATCTCAACGTGCAGAGAGAGATAGAAGTTCTCGTCTGTAAATTAGGTTATTTAAACAACGTTCCTTTTTTCGAATCGAATTTGATTCCAAACATAACCATACTCGCATAGGCAGATATCGAATCGGAGTCCATATCGGGGCTTGTTGTGAAGGAGTAGAAGAGACCGAACGTGTCCACTTCCGGATCTCCTCCCGTCGAGTACACCTTGTAATACATGTTTAGTTATTTCCCATTTTATTTAGTAAGTTCACAGTCCTCTTCATAGAGCGTAAGGGCCTTCAGTAGCATATTCGACAACATACCGTCGCCAGACATTCTCCGTCCGCTGTCGCCGTCAGTGTGCAGGTCTGCTTGGCTCCACTGAGAATGGAGAAGAGAGAGAACTCGCCGTAGTAGGAGTCAGACACGCGAATGACTTCTCCTCCACTTGAACACGATCCGGTGAGGGTCGCTGCGGTTCCTAAACTCCCCCAAGATGGCATGTTCTTTTCGTATATGTTTTCAGCACAATGGCCACATGGTGAACCTTACCAGAAGAAAGAACTGACCCTGATTCGATCGCACTGCGATGTAGTACGTGTTCGGGTAAGGATCAGTTTGGAAGGAGAACTTTGTCCCGATCTGGAAATTAACACTGCATACATACTCGACTGGCGTAGTTGAACTCTAGATGTGTTAAAACTACAAACTGAAAACACTTCAACAGTATCAACCTCGCATGATTTAGAGGCTGTGCGTGAGTGAGACTGAGGACGAGCAGAGGAGCGAAGGAAGGCAGGAAGCATCTAAATGCAAGCCTGAGCAAAATGTGAAATTTTGTTTGGTTTATATTGCTATTTTTATATTTGTATGTGCCCCGCCACTATACCTCGTTGTCATCTGTCTCTTCTTCTACTAGGAAAGATGTGATTTCTCCATCGGTGAAATAGACGAGGTCGGTCAACTCCTCGAACAGCTTCTTATCCTTGTTCTTCTTCGAATTGCAGTCGAGCAGAATATCATCGGCGCCAAGGAGCACATTGAGCTGCATCGGCGATTCAAACTATTCAAAATCGAACCACGACGTACCTTGATTCTGAATGCGCGTAGATACTTCTTCAATTCAGCCAGATCATCCTGCTGATCCTTCGCGGGCGGATACTGCGTGTACATGAGAATGACCGAGTCCTCGATACCTGCAAGCCCTCTCTCAAATCATACCAAGTGCCGTCACTTGCCGTTGTTCTTGAGTGCATCGAGAAGCTGTCTGTAGGAGATATCCGTCTCAAGGCACGTATACTTGTGAGTACCAATGGCCTGGTTTCTATTCACAATAGAGATGAACTCATCGAGATAATTTGAGCGCTTGATGGTCAGTATTCCACCTGATATAGTAATTCATAATTTTCGTCAATCTTTTGTACGAGGTCGAAATTAATTTTCTTATAGTTAATTAATCTCGTTTTTAATCTCTTTTTTTCTGTATTTTGCCGTATTTTCCGTCATCAAACGACGTCTGCATTCCTTTGTACGTAAGGCGCACCTCTGGTTGACTGAAGCAAGTTGTATTTCGAGTAAATATCGTCGGTCAGCTTTCCGATCGCATCTGAAACGAGATATTTGTTTGTCATTGATGTTTCTTGAAGGCTCACTCTGAATGTTCTTGTACGCTTTCTGGCCGTACCAGTCAGTCAGTTCATTGTGGATGTACAGATTGAACGACGGCTTGGTGTCGAATACGCCCTCGACACGACGGGCTGGCTTCACTGGAGGTGGAAAATAATTTAACAGAGTAAGGAAACCCTGAATCCCCACCTGCATCGCAGTGAATGCCGTAGTATCCCTTGGGGCAGTGGCAAGATTGCCGGTCCTGTCCACTAGTCTTCGTGATGGGCACGGCATAGCCTCCGTTGACGCACTCCTGTACATTTACATGATTGACTAGCAGCTCATTTCAGAACTAACGATGGTTGAGCAATCGCCAGTCCAATAGGAGGGACAATCACACTCCGTTGCTGACTTGAGCTCTCCACCGTTCGCGCACTTCTGTAATGATGTTTTGATTGTATGGTCATCTCATTTAAAGTTACTGTGATGGTTCCGCAATCGGCTCCACTCGAATACGCTGAACAGTCGCATCCGTTTACTCCATTCGGCACTCCTCCGTTCTTGCAATCCTGCACGGCGCAATTGTAATGCGATTCTCAATCATCTTCAAACTCACGATGGTTGCACAGTCGGCACCCTTCCACTGGGGATCACAAGTGCACGCCGTCTTATCCGCATTGATTTCACCTCCGTTCGCACACTTCTGCAATGATCTTCTCTTCTTCAACAACTCGTTGTCTAACCCACGGCGATAGTTTCGCACAAGTCTCCTGTCCAATAAGCTGTGCAGTCGCACTTGGTAGATCCGTCTGTCTTCGGAGTTCCTCCGTTCTCGCAAACTGGTGTCGCAGCTGCCGCTAACAGCACGACAGCGAACACGAGCAGCACCCGCATCCTGCAATAATAATCTTACGACAGTTCCTGTGAAGAAAACGAGTAGGTCAACGCAAATAAAGCAGCGCGTGACACAAGCGATAGCTGATTGCGTGGAAAAGTGTCGAGCCCATCGTTTCCACCTTCATTCCCCCGCTGCTCCACCCTTCTTATCTCCTCTTATCAGTGGCCGACTGGATAGACGCACCTTGTTGAGAAGAGAGGAGAGGAGCAACATCACTTCCGAGAAATTGGAGGGGTCGGAAAGATTCAATTATATTTATAGATATTCTCATTGAAGAGTCCATCTCAAGCGAGCTCAAGTGACCCTTTTAAGAGACCGGCTCGGTAAGAATTGAGCACTGCCGGACATCCGCGCGAGGAATTTCGATTTGGCCCACCATACTTATACCATGTAAGTATCTCAGGACTCTATTTACAAAAGTACTCGAATATGTACCCTGAGGCTCAAACCCGGCTCGCATATCGCACGCAACCGACGAAAACGTAATTTTTGCAACTTTTGGAGTACACGAGTTAGGCTTAATTTTTCTTCGGCAATATTTTAAGCATGCTCAGTTCAGTGTGCACAGAAAAACAACATGAATAATTTTTTGGAGCGATTGTAAATATTTTATCGGAGTCAATTTTGACTAATTCTTTACATTTCTCCTCAAATATTGAGAGACCGCAAATAATTTCACGGTGCACATTGTAGCACATAATCTGTACGTTTTTTTTTGAGATTTTTGACCATGATGTTCACGGATTTTTCGAAAAAAAAATTTTCTTTGAAACTTGATGAATAAATTTGATACTTCCTCAGTAAATGTAGTGCCATGAATGCAGTTTAATTCTATAAGGTGATGTCATTCTAGACTCCAATTTTTTCAGAATGATTTTTTGAAATGTAAAATCGATTTTTCCGTTTCATGCGAAATGACGGCAGGCAATATTACATACACCACCACGTACAGATTATTATGTGCTACAATGTGCACCGTGAAATTATTTGCGGTCTCTCAATATTTGAGGAGAAATTTAAAAATTAGTCAAAATTGACTCTGATAAAATATTTCCAATCGCTCAAAAAATTATTCGTGTTTTTCGGTGCACACTGAGCATGCTTAAAATATTGCCGAAGAAAAATTAATCCTAACTCGTGTACTTCAAAAGTTGCAAAAAATTACGTTTTCGTCGGTTGCGCGCGATATGCGAGCCGGGTTTGAGCCTCAGGGTACATATTCGAGTACTTTTAAAATAGGGTTCGAGTACTTTAAAAATAAAATAGTAAATAGGGTCCTGAGATACTTACATGGTATAAGTATGGTGGGCCAAATCGAAATTCCTCGCGCGGATGTCCGGCAGTGCTCAATTCTTACCGAGCCGGTCTCTTAACAGAGTGCTTTGTAATTCTGTTCTTCTCGAACTTTGTAGTTGTTCTCGTCACATTCCTCTTCTCCTGAGTAGGACGTCCATCCAACTTTCCTCTCTCCCCTCTCCTCTTCCCTCCTCCTCTCTCTCTTCATCGTCATCATTCACCGTAGAGAGCACACGTTGACTGTCCCTTCTCCCCTCTCCCCAATCCATCCTCACCATCCCCTCGTCCCCTCCCTCTTCTCCTTCCTCCGAAATGCATACCCACCGCCCTCCTCGTCCCTCGTCCCTTTCCTCCTTCCGTCCTCTCCTCCTCTCTATTCTCCTCCCTCTCACCTCTCATCGCCCATGTGATCCTCCTCTGTCTCTGTCGTCATCACTATGCAATCACACACGTTCTCAAAGGCACGCGGAGTGCCGATAGTCATCAACGGTTCCGCCTCCGCCCACCATCTACACCAGGTACTGAAGAAGTCGGGCTTGATCTTTGATCTTTATCTTCCAGGCCTCGACGTCGAATGGTCGACCTCCTCGATCGACCTCATTGAATCTCCGAGCGAAGCAAAGGGAGGAAGAGGTAGGTCCATCGATTGTTCCTTCTCCTGCCCTTATGACGTATTTCCTCTGTTTATCTCCTCCCATCTTTCCTTCTTCTCTTCGTCTATCGTTTCTGCCTTTTTTCACTCCTCTCAGCACGGCTCCTGCATATCCTCATACATTATCAATGCGATTGGTAGTAGAAGAAAGATAGGAGAGAGGGGAGAGAGGAGAGAGAAGAGAGAGGGAAGAGAGATGAACATCCTCCCTCGCAATGGATGGGAGAAACATCGATTGACGGAGAGGGGAAACCCCCTCGAGAGGACTTGCGAAATGCTGAGTCACTTATCTACAATGCAGTAACCGAACTGAAAATGCATGATGCGAAACATCGTTCTAAGAAGACGTCGACCATTCCTACGTCTCTTGTCGACTTAAACCAGATGAACATCGGGCGTGGATATTAGTAGTGACGCTGAATGCATATCAATTCGAATCTGTGCTCTTCAAAAGTTTCACACATTTGAGGCTCGAGCAAAGGAGGCGGCCGGTCTTCCTCAAACATTCACACCTCGATTTCACAATGAAGGAGCTGTTAGGAGGATGCGATACAATCGATTGGGACGGACTGATATGGTCGTGTCCCAACTAGGATTGGGTAAGGATGGTTTTGTTGTACCACAGAGAACCAAATCATCAAAGCCTCTCACATTTCACAATATTTGATCCAATAGTGAAACATAATCTAAAATTCTTTACATTGGTTTAGATTTGCCAATCGAATAGCTAAACAAAAATACAATTCAGTATGATTCTTGGCCTCTTCAGGTTGCGGCGCTCTAGGCGGTTTATTCGGCGATGTCAGTGATTCGATTCAATCGATAGTCGAAGAATCAATACGAGAAGGAATCAATATAATCGACACTGCCTACTGGTACGGCAAGGATCGATCAGAGAGCATTCTAGGAAAAGTGAGTGGACAATCTCTATGATTCTCTGAAGCATTTTTCTTTCCAGGTTTTATCAAATATCCCTCGTAGCGCTTACTACATTTGTACAAAGGTGGGTTCCTTATTTAAGATCGAATCTTGATGAGTGAATTATTGTAGATGGGCCGATTTGAGTTGGATTTCGTTCGAAACTTCGACTATCGAGCTGACAAAGTTTTGGATGCCATTATGGAATCATTGAAGCGATTGAGGCTCACCTACATAGACATCGTTTTCTTGCAGGTTCAGTTAAATTTATTTTCCATTATCCTATATTTTATAAATTTTAGATTCACGACGTTGAATATGATAAATACGAGCAGATGTTGTTGTTTGAAACGTTGCAAGTGAGCGATCATTTTACAGATATTTATAGAGAAAGAGATGAAATGAAAAATAAAAAAAATATCGAAAATTAATTGAGAATTTTTTTATTTTCAGGCACTTGAAATGGCGAAACAGAGTGGGAAGGTGCGGTATATCGGAGCTACCGGATACTCATTAGACAAGCTCGGGTGAGCAATTGAAGTCACGCAGATGAGAGGCCATTCATAATTTGTTCCAATTATCGCTTATACAAAGAAAGTTCAGACAGTACAAAAATTACCTATTCATTTCTGACTGTGGGGAAGCAAACATTTGAATTATCCATTTTTGCTTATAGATATTTCAGCTCCCTTGAAGTTAGAAACACTAAATATCGGATCGATCTAGGTCATTTTATTTTGCTAATAGAACTCACAAACGAGATGTGTTGTACAAAAACTTTCTTTGGGAATTTTAAAAAAAAAATTTTTTTTTAATTGTGATTTATCTTTCTATTTTTTTCTTTCATTGACCCTTGATTTCATTCGTGCCGTATGAATACAAAAAAGATAATAGAAAAAGTAGATAATATCCATTTTCAAATCTGGATTTATTTAGTCGTCTCTTCGAGGCTGCTCCAATTCCGATAGATGTCGTGATGAGCTACACCCATGGAACACTCAACGACAACTCACTCGGACGGTACATCAGCTTCTTTCAGGTAGATCAAAATCATTTCCCATTCCAGACTGAATAAAAAAACATTTAAAAACAGGAACAGAGCATAAAACAAAAATATTTGAAGTCATTGATTATCTGTCTAACGTCTGATTAACGTCTGATTATCGCTGATTCCCGGCAGTGTAGTTGCATGTCGAAGTAAACTCCTATTGATTCCGGTTCAACTTTGGTTATAAACTTGTATCTTCTGTCAGTCTCGTGGAGTGGGAGTGATCAATGGATCTCCTCTATCGATGGGTCTTCTCACTCACTCCGGTCCTCCTCCATGGCATCCATCCAGTGAGATCATCAAGGACGCCGTCGCGACTGCCGTCAACTATTGCACTGTGAGTAGTCGATATTTAGAAGATTGTTCTGAATGAGAGACCTAGAGTAATTGTAATGCTTCACCAGATTTTAACTAAAGAAGAACTGTGAAACATACATTTTAGTCAATACCATTATGAGCGGGCAATGAATAGAGAGGAAAATGTAAGATGACCATTTTTTTTAATTTCGCACATTTTTTCATCCGCCAAATCCGGTGGCGCTGTGAATGTTGTTTGTTTGCAGGAGAAGCACATCCAAGTGGAGAGATTGGCTCTCGACTACGCCATTCAATTTCCCGGTTGCTCGTCGTGTTTTGTCTCCATCGATTCACTCGCGCATGTAAGTCGTGTACAACTTTATTTTCGTTTCGTACCCATTTTGACTTGATTCGAACATCTTGTTAAAATATTTTTCCCGATCGACAAATGGAAAACAAACACGGGTTTCAAATAATGTTTGAATAAAAGATAGTGATGCGATAAATGAAAACAATCATTCATCATTTATTACCTCTATGTCGAACGATAATTCAGATGCGATCAGTTCTGGATTTAACCATCGGCGACGCTCCTCTGACGCAAACTGAACATAGAGTGAGAGACCGAATCATGAGGAGGTACTTTCGAGCGTCTCACATTGTTCATTCAACACATCTTTCATCTCTATCGTTTTTGTGTTCATCACAATATTCAAAAATTATATTATTCACGCAATTAATTCTACCGCAAATTTACTCACTGAGAGGACAAAAGTTAAATATATTTGTTCAATTTATTCAGCGTTCGTCTCCTTTGTCATCAGATAACTCACTGATGCAATATATAGCGCATATTATTCGATTAGCATTTTATTCGGAAACCTTTCAGGTATCTCGATTCATTGGACAACGCTGGTTGGGAGGGAATCGATACGGCAGCCTATTGGAAGAGACTGAAAAAGCTCGGATTGTCGTCTCTGGCAACTAATCGACACTCATCTGGTATGAAAAATCTGAAAGGATGGCGAAAAATATAGAAAAAATGTGTGTGTGAGTAAAACTCGCTCTGTGAAGTTCGGATACACTTCAAATAAGTTTCACTCTAGGAAGTTATTACCAAATTGGGCGGTTTCAACGATATCACACTATCGTTGGTGGAATCAATCAATCAATAAATTTATGCCAAAAGTCGTTGATTGAAATTATGAAATTCATGAGAAAAGGTGTGTTAACCACGATGTTACATAAATGTAAAAGGTAGCGTCTATATTCTGTCTAGAAATCTAGATAACGCTAATACTCTAGATGAAAAGAGCTCTGGATAACGTTTGTAGAAGTTTTATTGTGATTTCCAAAACTGTGAAATTCGTCCAAAAAATATTATCGTCATTTCAGTGGAATCACTAGCATCTACATTGAATGGAATGAGTATGAGATCGACAACTTCCTCTTCTGATCTCGCGTCTCTTCGGGCGCATAGGAGAAGAACTCCGTCTAGAGGTCAGAAAGATCAAAGATCAATGAAAATTCGTTCATTTGATTGTTTGTTTCCTTTTTGAATGTTGAATACAGCACATAATTGCAAGGAAAATGGTTCTCCAAGGTCTTAGAGAACGGTTCTCCAACCTCCTCATTTCTCATATATATTTTATCACCAGCAGGAGAGATCGTATGGAAGAAGGAGGGTTTTATTTATTGAGAGTTTTATCTCAGTCTTGCTCCTTTTTAGTAGATTTTTTTCATTCACACATGATCTCAAACCTACATAGAGGAGTAACGAGCGAAAAATGAGTAAAGATGAAAGACCCTCTCACTTATGCACGCTCTATCGTTCCTTACCACTTTCTGGAGATTTTCACTTGATGCAGAATTATGTGGGCAAGAAAATTTTCACGGATTCCGAGAAATATGTACCACAAGAAACGCACACTTCTACAAATTTCTCGGATTCTTCATCCGATTCGTTGATCATCTTCTTCAGGTGGTACCTCTCTCCTTTCTGGTCACTACGGGTCTCGTTTCGGTCTCTCATCCACTTCATCTCCAGCTCGATCCGTCCGTGCCTTCTCTGTAACTTCTTCAGTTCGTACTCCCATTCCCGTCCCCAATGGAAGTAGTAACCATAAGAAACCCCCTGTTCAAACTGGCAAAGCCAGCAATTGACCCACACAATAATAGGATTGTCAGGAAAACAACCGCGTAGTGTGCTTCCCAATTGGGAAAACACTACGAGATTGCTTTCTTATTAATCCTTCAGGAATATTGTACCCAGTGCCCTATCTACAACTGCATCTCCCATATGTTCAGTGTATCAAAGTTATGCCCAAGTCATGATCTGAAGATCAACTATCTCTAAATATCGATACCCACGGGTTCCCTCCTACCTGCCCCGCTTTCTCACTTTTCATTGTATTTTTTCAATAATTTTTATTAGCAACAGATTATATCGAATACAAAACCACGACTGGGAATAAACAAATTCCAACAAAACGTTTACATTCGGAGGGGTAAGCTTCGAGCAAGAGGTACTGAGTGGTGTGAAGAGCCAGGCAAATGAACGTAAATGAGGTTTCTTGCAAGATCGATATTGCTACCGTATCCCAATAACAAAAAGCAACAATTTAAATTTGGAGTTTTCTGTATTTTTGCAGTGAAAGGACAAAGAAAGCGGAAAGCAAGCAAAGTACAGAAGACTATGAACAAAACCTGTGAAGAAGAAAACATTTGAAAGAAGGAATAGAATATACTAGGTAACGCGTCTGAATCAGATTCCCAATAACCACGATGGTTGGAGAAGGAAAGGAAAAACAGGGGTACGTTTGGAGACAACAGAAAATATTCACAATCACCAAAGGGTACGGCATCAACAATTGTGTGAGCATTCCACATCGTCTGAGGGTGTTGTTCACAGGGGGGAAGGGGTGGGGTGGACGACTGCTTGATTGGGGGCACGGTTACTCTGTCGTATCTCTCTCTTCCTATCACTCATCTTGTCTCTCCTCTCATCGCATATCCATCGGAGATCCCGATTGGAAGGGACGGAGACCGGGCGACGTTGAATACATTGTGAAGAGACCAGATGAGAGAGGACCGATCGACCGCACCGAACCTACAATATAAATCGTCATCACGGTGCATTACAATACCCTCGGCAGCATGCATACAACTTCTCAGCTCATACTCTTTTACAGTACCTACATCTATCCTACTCTTCCCCCCAATTTATAGGTCAGAACTCAACGCACAAACAATTTGGAAATGCGATTTTTATACGCTTACGATTCGGATTGCGAACAGTTTTCCTGGTTTATAGCTCCAAAGAGTAAACAACAACATGTTGGCAAATTATGTTTAGCCAATTTTTAAATTACCCCACTATTCAATGTATAAGTACTCACCAAAGTCCATATCGTCATCATCATCGAGGAAATCAATGGCCGATTCCTCTTCCTTCTCCTTCTTCTCTCCTCTCACCATCACAATCTCTCTCGTCAGATTGGCTGCATCTTCCTTCATCGGAGAGAACTTACGAGTGAGGGGGGTTATCAATGAGACCGTCCTGAAATTAAATTGCATCGTCTCTCAAAATATTACATTTGAAGCAAAAACTATGCACATCAAATAACGAAATTCATCTAGAAATATCTCTTCGCAATGTATACCCTATAATTCACACCCTTCCCTCATATTACTCAATGGGTTTTTTTCTACTTCCACGATTCACATTTTGTGATTATATCGCAATACGACTGCATACTTCCAATATCATCTTCCCATAGTAGCTCTATAATTATTCATTCCGTGTTCCCTTACCTCTGCAGGAAATAAGCGTCGAATGGGAAGCAGGGGTCGAAGGGACGATTGAACTCGTTCACTGTGAGAGGAAGGACGTGAGTGCAGTACACCAATTGGAGGGTACGAGAAACTGCAGCGAAGCATCTACCAACGGAGACAACAGAGTATCTGGAAGCAGATGATTGTATAAGACCTTAATCGTGGAAACGATCAATCGAATCATTACACCAAAACTGTGTAACATGAAACCATCTGGCGTCTAAACGTATTGTTTAAATCGATAAGCTTACTTGAGAGGGTCGAGAGACGAGTGGATGAATCGGGCTATGCCCCAGTGACGGACCTCGTCCAAACCTGCAATTGCATATTTTATTTATTAATTGCCCGATTACAATTAGCACAACTAATATAGTGGAATTTTCTATTTAAAAAAATTCTATAAAAAGCTAAAAAAAAAACATCGACAAAAAAATGCGATAACTGTTACTCAAAAAAATCACTCAAATTGCAAGCACATACATGTCATCAACTGAATATGAGTATGCAATAACAGCATTGAGTAGATCCTACTCTCGAAAACATGATGTCGAAAGAGACAAAAAAGTGACTAACCTCCGATCTTGACGATCTCCCTGTATCTGAATGAGAAGGCGAGGAAGAAAGCGTTGGCCATTGCATAGAATACACCGTGATGGGAGAGACCTGAAGAGAGGCGACTTCAAGTTTCGGAATTGCATATACCAGTTACATTTAGCTTCACGGATTTTCCATGGAAAACTATTCATAAAGAAGTCATAAAGAAGAAAAAAAAGGTCGTCACTTATCCGAAATATATTTTAACATTAGTAAATATTTCGTACCCGGCACAATGGTCCTCGACGACAATCCGACTCTGTCGACGTACGAGCAGAGATAGGCTGCCATTTTGGCGAGATACGTCTGAGCCATTCTGCAAAATAACAACTATTAATATTCTCATATTCTCCCAAACTAATTTCACAATATTCTTTTTTTTTAATTTCACCCCCTCGCTCATTCTTATCAAGTCTATCATTCTCGGGTGCGCCAAGGTTATCGCCGTTGCTCGTTATCTCTCTTTCTTCTCACTTTCTCATTGCCTCTTGCAATCTTCTACTGATATCAAGAACCAGTCACGAGAATGTGCCTATCTCAAGCTGATGAACGACGTACCGAATGTCAATGTACTTGGCTCGTGCAATGAATGCAGCCAGATAGGATGCTGCTCCCTGACTCTTCTTCGCCTCTCCGTCGAGTGAGAAAGGACGGATGAGACACTCCCATAGAGAGGACAGAACACGATCAGTGTACTCCTGAAAGCGTATCATGAACATAACATTGCATTTGAAATATAGAAATATTCATAATCGTATTAATCATACGTGGGCACCGTCACCCGGGGGCACTCTGCATTTTCGAGAATACTGATTGAGGGGCACTATGCAAATGTTCAAATTGTGATAAGTTAAAGGTTTGGAGAGTTGATCAATGCTGGGGGAACTATGTAGTCGAGTTAAACCGGGGGGGACTATGCAAAAAAATATCTATAATTTCTTTAAAACAATACCTCCTTGAGACTCGCTAGGAACAGCCACAGGAAAGAGGCATATCGCACGGTAGGCGCAATCAGGAGATGTCGCATAAGCGCAGCCTGCAAGGTATCTTTTTATAACATTGTCAAAAATCGAGCAGCTCTAAGTACGTGACGTCTATTCTGGTTTTAAAGATAATACTAAACAAAGAATAGTCGGGGTAAATTATGGATGTATGCGTTCGTCAATTACACAGTAAAGCAAATATAAATACATAAATAATTAAGGTTGAAAAATATCTCACATGGATGGCGCTGAAGACACTCTCACTCTCCACCTTTCCCGAGCAGTGCATCCACGCTGCAGCTGCAATTGTATCTCATTACAATCTATAAATTATTTTCTGACAATAAAGGGGAAAATTGAGCAGTTTCCTTGAATGACATTATTGCTCTAATTGCCCATTACTTAATGTTTCATTTTCTTTTTTTTAAATATGTTACTGAGCCGCGTTTCACCGTGGCTCATATACATATAATAACATTGATTATTATATCGAATCAGTTAATGTTCCGTTCACATAACCAATGGTATAATGTAGAACTTCCATAGCTCTAAAAGTGGGTTGAATTCGACCTGACAGGTTCGGGTATAAGGCGATTACCTAGAGCCGAGATACCCACACTGTTTTGTAGCTACCATTGCCCCAATCAATTAAAAACCTGAGGCGAATTGTGAAAATCTGCGGCACTCGGAAATAAACGTGCCCGACTGTAAAAAAATGCATTTCCTAGTGCAAATTTATTTCGCGAAAAAAACGTGCCCTCCCGTGCAGCTAGCCAGTAAGCGATATTTTTGTTAGAAAGAGGACCATCAGAGGAATCGAAAAAGCTAAAGACCGGCAGGTTTTTCTTCCTAGAAAAATTCTAGTAAAAATAATTTAAATCCGTCGATTTGACTTTTTGACCTATGAGAACTTCTATGTGTATCTTCATAATTTGTTTACAAACAAGTACCCACCCTCATCATCGATTTCAATTGCATGAGATGCATGGACGTAGTCGATGATGTCTCTCATCGCCTGATCCAACTTCTCCATGTGGTCTCGATTGCACTCCTCCATCGCTGCACTCGCTCCTGCACATTCAACGTTTCATAGAAAGCTCAATATGGCGTGAATACTGAATTAGAATGCAATAAGTGCCGCCACACAATTATCTAGTAGCACGAGAAATTCATTATCGATAACTCACGGCTGTTCTCCTCTTCCTCATCAAACATGAACATCTCAGCTCCGCTGTCATCTCCAGACGTTTCACGACCGATCAAACACTGTAAAAATATAAAAATTTCAAATGTAAATTGTATTTAATAGACAGTGTACATTTCAGTGTATTTCTGATCACATGAGAACCTCACGCTGAAATCCTCAAGTGATTAATGGTATCTATAAATAGTGAAACCAAGATAAACTGACATCGAAGTTGACCAGATTGTCCACGATGATTCCCCAAATCTCTTCCCGTATTGACGACGAGTATTCAGATGCATTGATGAGATTACGGATGTACGCAGTAATTCTGAAAGAAAGCACTGAGAATCCACTCACGTGGTCAGGTGTTGATGCATCACCATTTCACAGCGTAAACACTCCCTTGGCAATTTCACAAGGCAGCATAACATTGTGCAATCGCGCGATGGTTAGAATTAACTTACTTGTAAACAGGGGAAGCCTGGTAAGGAAAGAAGCGAGCAAGCATCTTCGATGCCAACTTTGCAGATCTGAAAATAAATCATCAATATTTGATCAGCGATGTTAACTACTCGAAACAAACTATACAGTATGATATACACACAGTTAAGTTTTCCCTTGATAATTCAACTGGGTATACTCACACTGGGATAACGATGAGAAGTTGATTAACAATGGAGTGTGCCATTCCGAAAATTTCGGCCTGTTGATCATCAGATAGAGCGGGAGAAGACTCGCCTTTCTCTGGAAATATAATAGCTTTTTTTCAATGTATAACAGCGGGTAAACAGAAAGAGAGGAATCCTAAGGTACTAACCGTTGAGAGCTTCTTCCGGCACGAATGCTCTGATCGCGCACTGGTAAATCTTCTCGAGATGGACTACGTGTTTCACTCCGATCTCGCACAGCAGATTCCTCCATCGCATACGCAAGTCCATCGGAACTTTCGTCCATTTCAACTTCTGAAAAGGAATATTGCAAAGATTACAACATAAATATGGGACTAACGATGATGTTATCGACAAGTGTCTTGCAAGTATGATCGAGGAGGTCTCCTATATCAAGTATCTGCGAGAGGAACTGTCTCGAGGCGTTCTCGTCCCACTTCTCGACGAGGTCGAATGCATTGCAAATTTTCTTGTACAACAACAACGCTTGTACGTCTCCCTGTAATCAGTTATTTAGAAATCATCAGAATAATCTGCACACAAACCTTCGAGTAACGAATGATAACGTCTCGGGCAGAAACTGCCTTGTTATCTGAGGTCGACGACATTTCAGCGGGAGATGGAACAACGGGAATCAACAGCAAACTTCAACAGTAACCGGCAGCAATCAACAATGAAGGAGCCGACTCGATATTCGTGTTTCGATATCGGCTGATCCACAGGGACTAATGTGTGGACATGCTATGGTCCTGTAAATGGATTCTGTTTGATCGTTCTCGGCCGAACAAAAGACACGGAAATGACGTCACAATGCGGTAAAAGCTGTCTCGACCCTGGAAGTCGGCACTTTCGTAACCGCACCGCCTATCTAAAACCTGCTTACCGTACGCGAAATTTCCGTTTGAGACTAACCTATTACTTAAGCATAACGAGTTTTCATGAACGACAGAATTCTTCCGCACGCAGAACCACACAACTTTTCTATTTTTGTTAATTAATTTAAATTAGCTGTTTCCGACGTTTTTATTGTACTTTTATTTCAAACGTTATCCTTGTACCATCTGCAGACATGGGAGAGAAGAAACGGAAGCGGAAGGCGGAAGAAGATGCTCCAGAAGAGCCTGAAGTTCTCGAAAACGGATCTGACGAAGTAGAGGCGATCGCCGACGAAGAAGCAACTGTCGAACAGCCCGAAGTGAAGGAGAAGAAGAAGAAAAAGAAGAAGAAGGTCGTCGAGGAGGATGCTGATGAGAATGGAGAAGAGATGGCCGAGGAAGCGCAAGGAACTACTAAAGATGAAGATTACCAGAAGGAATTCAAGGTTCTCGGACATCAAGAGTTCACTGAGGTCAAGAAGATCAGGTTAGTAACCTCGTTATCATCCAATTTATTGAATCTTTTAAACATGAATTTGATTGCAGAGTAGTTTCTGGATGGATCAAGAATGCTCGCGAGTTTCCGGCGCTTATTGACAGTGAGAACCTTGGTCCGCTCGGTGAAATCACCGATGACTTGCCCCGATCTCTCGTGGATCGCATCGATAAGGAGTTGAAGCACTGGTTCCCCGTTCAGGTATTTTTTGAAACATGCTTATTTCATGTGTAAATCAAACATTAATTACTGCAGAGAGCTGTGATTCCTGAGCTTCTCGATAGTATCGTCAACCCACCCGTGCTCAGACGACGAGATCTGGCTATTTCCGCTCCCACTGGTACTTTTTCTCGCTTGATTTTTGACTCGATTTGTATTGAATTTTAAAAATATTTATGTTATTACTTTACAGGAAGTGGAAAGACGCTGTGCTACGTGCTGCCCATTCTGGCGGCGATCAATAATCCTGGAGAGTTCATATCATCCGTCATTGTCGTCCCCGTACAAGCACTCGTCAAACAGATAATCACCGTATGTTTCAAATAAATATTTCAAATTCTTCTATTATAATTGCCCATATTCTTTATTGATCTAGAATTATTGTTTCTTAGGAAATCGGTCGATTCAACGGCATTGGAGCCAAAGTCGTCGGCCTGTCAGGAAGCGACCCCTACGAAAAGGTACGCTGATTACAATAATACCTTATTTCTCAGTGGGGGGAGGGGTTCACTAACTTCTCGATTACAGTAATTTCTATCTATTTGAGGAACGTCGCCGTCTGGTGTCCTCCAATGGTTCCATCGATGCCGATATCATAGTGGCTACTCCGTCTCGTCTCATTGAGCATCTGCTCGATCCCTCCGCGACTTTCGATCTCTCAAGATTACGGTATGTCTCATATGAATTCTATCATAAGAATACAAATTATCGATAATTTTGTAGGTACATCATTGCTGACGAAGCTGATCGCATGCTGAACGTGCGACAAGAATGGTTGGAATTGGTGGAAGGAGAATCCGGAGGTACTGTAGCTCTTTATTAGCCGATGACTAGTACGCCTGTGGGATCTAGCTACTTCAGCTAGATGATAGAAATTAGCCCGAAAGCAGCGCTACTTCAGCTGTATTGAGCCGTAGCTGATTTATAGCTTTTTCCTATCTGATTTCTGTTTTCTAGCTGAGGTTGCTATACCTTCCGCAAAAAGTAGCTATACCCCATGAGAACTGAGTAGAAGTAGTCAGTAGGAGTAGTTTTTTGGCTGAGTAAAAGTAGTTTTTGGCGTAGGTCAAAGTTAATACAAATATGAATTGTTTATAATAATGGCGATTATGATTGTGATTCCATTGTAGGACTTGGATCCGCCTCTTCCATAATGGATTTCGCTTGCCGACGAAGCGCGCCGCAGAAGATTCTTCTGTCAGCCACTCTATCTCGGTGAGCTACGGTATTTTATCTCGCTAAAATTGCGAATTTGGTCCGTTGTTTGCTCGACAATAAAACATAGGATTGATAGAGACTAGTGTTGCGAATTCGGCCGTCCATTTTGGCCAGATTTCGGCCATAGCGGTCGAACATCTCATTTTAATTTATTTCGACTTTCTTTGTGTGGTCGAACGTCGGCCGAAATGGCCGAATTCGGCCACAGACAAAGAGAGCAGACCACTCATTTCTAAGATGGGTTGAAATGATATATCGATTCTCAATATTTAATCTCTTTGTTCCACTGGCCGAGTTTGTCCAATTTCGGCCTGCATTCGAACACGGCCCATTTCGTCAAGAAACCGGTCATTTCGCACCATCTCGCGACGAATGTTCGGTTATGGCTGAATTCACAACACTAATAGAGACCGCCGTCCGTGCAGAAGACCAAGCACATTACCCTTTATCATTTTTAAATGTTTATTGTTTAAGAGACGTGGAACAACTGGAGAAGTGGAATCTGCACCGACCGCGACTCTTCCGAGCGAGTGCTGAGAAGGCGGAACAGGTGAGAAGAGGGGAAGAGAATTGTACACAAATGTTTGGGACGAATCGAAAAGATCTTCAACAGATCTTCAGATCTTAAGATCTTCAGTTTTTTTTTCAAATTAGTCATTCACAAAAAAGGGGGTTGGGTATTCAAATTTTATCTCAAAATCCCAAAAAGTTTGGTTGGATTTTTCAAAAATTGGATAATGCCAAAATATGGGTAGGCTTCGTCATTTTTTACGTACCTTTCGGCCTATATACTGAAACGTTTGTGATTGCTCTTTTTTTAAACCATGCTGAAAGTGTGCTAATCATTACTGATATTGTAATGTTTAGGTGGACACATCGGCAGAATGCGTGCTTCCCTCGGGAATCTCCCATTCCATCATCGAGACTCAACTCAAGTTCCATCCTCTCGTTCTCTTCAATGATATCGTTGAGAACAAGTGCACGCGTATTCTCGTGTTCACCAATCACAAGTGAGAACTCGTGCATGTTTCGCGCTTCAACTGTATATCACCTAGGCGGGTTTCACAGCAGCAATAGTAACTCGACCATAAAGTCTAACTAAATTTGCGCTACTGCATTTAATTTAATTCGTATATTGCAGTGACTCGTCAGTTCGATTGTGCAAACTTCTCTCGATTCTTGCGGAAGATTCATTCAAAGTGGAGCAGCTCACTGCAGATCTCTATGGAAAGAGGAGACACAAAGTGCTTGAGAGATTCAGGAAAGGAACGGTGAGAGTATTCTACTACTTACTTTGATTAAGTTAATTTGATTTCTTTGATTATATTCATAGGTCAAATAGGTTCTCGCTAGCGAAGATATGCACTTCTGCATGGCGTCCAGACCATGTCGGCAAAAGAAAATTCTGAATGTTTCATGCGCTTCTGACCACTTTTTTGACAAATTTATCGAAAAGTGGGCAATATGCACTTCGGCACGCGAGTTTAGGCATTTCTGCACGAAATACCTGCGAGAACCCCATTTGACCTATGATTATATTTGTCTGATCACTAGTGGCCATAGACCAAAATTATGCGTACCAAAAAGTCTAAAATGTTGTCTGATTTTACAATTTTGCAAGTATATTTCCCCTGGGTATCTTTTGGTCTATGCCAGTGTGTCGTCAGGGAACGTATCTTTTGGTCTATGCCAGTGTGTCGTCAGTTCGATAGTACTTTATTTGTGATTATCGATTAATTCTGCAGACTCGAGTCCTCATCTGCTCGGACATTCTGTCGAGAGGAGTTGATGTGGAGGGAATCGACTGCGTCGTTAACTATGACTTGCCCCAGGCTACGAGTGAGATTTCATTCATTAATCGATTGTTCCCCTGTCTACAGTACCCTATCTAATCAATATCGATTCCATCTTTCAGCCCTCTTCATTCACCGTGCTGGTCGTACGGCGAGAGCCGGAATGAAGGGAAAACTCGTGAGCATCACCGAGAAAGAACCAGTCAGTGTTTTTTTGAATTATTAAAACATATTTTTTGGTTTATGAAAGAGTTATTTTGAGATTACGGTACTTCTCTTGCATTTTTGACTGATGTCTGAAGTTATGATTTCATAATTACAGAAGCGCCTCTACGTGAAGCTGCTCAAGAAGGGAAATCTGTGGAACAACGCGAGCGAACGAAAGATTGAAGAGGAGGAATTGGAAGAGAGCAAGGAGATGTACACGAAAGCATTGGAGAAGATGAAAATTGAGATGGAAGAGGAAGGAAAGAAGGAAGGAGGAAAGGAGAAGAATGGAGGTGGAGGTGGAGGTGGAGGAGGAGGAAAGGGAATGGAGAATGGAAAGAGAGGAGTGGGAGGTGGTGGAGGAAGAGGAGGAGGTGGTGGTGGAAGATATGGAGGAGGGAGGGGAGGTGGTGCTGGGGGAGGAGGAGGAGGAAGGGAAGGTGGAAGAGGCGGAGGAAGGGGAGGTGGTTTTGGTGGAGGAGGAAGGGGAGGTGGTTTTGGTGGAGGAAGAGGAAGTGGTGGTGGAAGAGGAGGAGGGAGGGAACAATGGAATGGAAAGAGAAATGGAGTCAATGGACAGAATGGATACGGTGATCACAAGAGACAACGAGTCCAATGATTGTTATCGATTGATTGTTATGTTTGCACCTCGGATTTGTTCAGTTGTTGTTTATTTGTTTTCGCACTTCAAAGTTGATAAATGGTGTCTAGTGATAATTTATCTTAATGCGAGTATGAGAGGTAGCAGACCTCTACAGTATCTGGATGGGACATTTGAACTACTTATCGAAGGCAATAGGGATCTACCTTACCGTTTTATTTTATCACTACCGTATTCTCAGATGGCTGCCGGGGACTCGGTATTGATTGGCCTTGTGGAAGAGGCTCTCTCGATGCATGTAGACTCTGAATGGCATGAGGCCAAGCTGTACACCCCTTTCTTCAGTGAGTATAGCTTCCCGAATCATTTTTGGCAATCGAGAACTGAGTTATATCGTACTTTGATTGTAATATTCATAAATCGTTGACTTGCAGAGGATCAGGCGCAACTATACGAGTTCGCTGACTGCCTAGCAGTGCAAACCTTCCTCCGAATGGCACAATTGCCCGTCCAGACAAAGCAGCGACCAAACACCGAGTTCATCTCGCCAACGGGTACGGTAGATATCGATCGAAGGATTATCAGAGAATAAATAGTACTACCTGGTTTTGTCCTGTAGTACTTAGGGTGTACATCATATCCTGTTGTGATTGCAGGAGAGATGCCAGTACTGCAGATGGGCAGCATTCTCATCCCTGGATTCACTGGAATCGTCGATCTCGTCAGGAAAAAGGTACGGTAAATTTTCTTTATTTATATATCGTATTCCAAAATGCGTAAGCTAAGTGCAAACATGAATAAGTGAAAGAAATATTTGTATAAGGAGATATGGGAATCAGAGGAGGCATCATAGGTGGGCACAGGGTACCCTGACCACCGCCTGTAAGGAAAATCCGGAAAAAAAATCACTTTTTCTCTGGTAAACACCTGAGAAAGGGGTCATTTGGGGGTCATATGACGACCGCCTGCAGGGCGAAATTGTGATTGGACGACCGCTTGCAAAAAAGTTGGATTTTAACTGCCCATCTATGGAAGGCATACGGGGATGAAGAAGCTCAACATCGATTGATTTCAGGACGCCGGTCTCTCCTCCCATCTCACTGACGTCCAGAAGGCCGATATGGCAGCGCAGATGGCTGTGATCGATAATATTCTGAGGAGAGTAGAGGTGAGATTTATCAATTCTCAGTAGACAATTTTGATTACTGTAATTCGCATGGTTACGCTGTGTGTATCTGTGACAGTTTTGTCCAGAGGTATGCCTGTAGCGATTGAAGACAAAGTATCAGAGAAAACTATCTGTCCAGGTTATGGTGTAATAGTTGCAACAATTATTCCTAGTGAACCCGAATAGCCTCTTGATAAACGACTCATAAACTAACTAACAGTTGATGCCTTGCAGATGTACATAGTGTGGTTGCACGACGAGACGTACAGTAGAGTGACGTCGACTCGATTCGGATCCGTCTACAAATGGCCACTCTCGAGCGTCCTTCCCGTACTCAAGAGACGAGAGATGAGAGAGAAGATGAACACTATCGATTGGGCTAATAAGGTATGGTAGATTGTTACGGATGTTGAGTTGAATTATCGATTGAGCATCATGAAAATCGTCCCTAAGTATGCGGTGGGTAGTCAGTTAGCATGCTGATCTTGATCTTTATTTTCGTGGCGACAATGAATTTCATAATTTCCTCTGGTATCAGGTCCACTATTTAATTATTTATTTATTTCAGACACTAGTGGACGTGATGGAGGCGGCAGACAAGGCATTCAGATGTTTGTCCTGCCATTTGGGAACACAGGTGAGGACGACGATTGTGACTGCTGTACGGTAGGGAGCTGGTGGGATTGCAAAATGATGTTCTGTTGTACATGGCGACTTTGTGATTCACATGTTTGTTGTTCGCTGCAGTTCTGATTGAGAAAAACATTCATATAGTTCCTTTGTCTTCTCTCGCTTTCCTCGGAGTTCGGGATTTGAGATTCCAATCGATAATCCCCTCTCTCAGGACTACTTGATGGGATCTCGAGTGACGGAGGCGGATGCTCTTCTCTTCGGTCATCTCTTTGCCATTCTGACTACCCGACTACCCACAATGGAACTGAGCAACGCCCTGAGGAAGTATCCCAATCTAGTCGAGTATGCAGAGAGAGTAGAGAACGAGTACTTTAAGAAATGAGAGGAGGAGAAGAGCGAAGAGAGTAGATTACGGTAGATGGATACGGTAGCAGTGTTGTTGTATGCATTATGAAGTGTGGCATAAATGAGTTGTCATTGATGGAGATTGCAGCAACCACCGATAATTTAACAGGAAAATCGATAAAGTTGAATGAGGGAATTAATCTAATTAACTTATTATCTCTAATTTCTCCTCAGTCTCTCGTATCTTCTGCACGTGCAGACTTCATTTCCATTTCTCTCCTCTCTTCTCCCTCTTCTCTTCTCCTCCCATTTTTTCATTCATTCTCAGTCTTTTCCTTGCGGCTGCGTGGCCGATTACCTCCATCTCGGTCAACGATGAATCTGTGGGACTTCTTTGATCTACAGTAACTTGCCTTACCATTGGTCCTAGCGATCTACCGTAGTCTGGATTCATTCCCTTCATTTATCATATCTTGATTCAGGAGCTGGAATCCCGTAACTCGTAAATTGGCCGTAGTTCTTGTCACAGCAGCGGCGTCGGCTGCATTATATCTAGCACTCAATCGATTCAAGAGTACGGTATCTTGGGAGTACGGTAGATCAGTTGTCGATTGCAGAAACAGAAGACACGAAAGACTCAAAGCCGGCTGCGGCTGGAGATGCAGTCGAGAAGGCGCCCGAGGCAAAGACTCCCGTTCGTGGTCGACGGAGAAGACGTCGATCTTCTGCTGCTAACTCACCCAATCGAGCGTGAATTACAGTACCTCTATACAACGACGTTGTTTCCCACACTCACCACGGTTACGGTAATCAAATGCACGCTACAGTAATCGTGGTGAGTGGGAGAACGCGTGAGCCACAGTACCCCCAGGCACACAACGACGACGTTTCCCACTCACCACGGTCACAGTGTCACTCTGCAGATCCTCGGCATCTTCTCTCGAGTCTAGCACTGCGCCCGGCGTCTCGGCGGCCCAGTCCGTCGCTGAGTAAGCGCAATTGTCGATCGATCGATTAACAATTACCGTATTCTAGCCCGAGCTCTTCTCAGTCTGCCTCCTTGGAGACTCACTCGGAGAGGGTGCGGTGGTCGATCAGGAGTACGGTAATTATGTGTATCGATTGCAGGCTGTGAGCCCTTCGGCGGGCGGCATTGTCGATCTTCCCAAGGCACCGGATCAGGAGGTACGGAGGCGTCTTCCGTAACCCGGAGATACCGTAATCGTTGCAGGAGCAACTGCCTCGCACGTCGCTGTGCGCATGCCGTGTACTCAAGAAGGGCGAACCCATCCCCGACACCGAGTCAGTTGTCGATCGAGTGACCACCGTGACCCGTCCATGTTCAGAGCTCTCTTCGACAAAGAGAAGCGTCCTATCATCGGTGAGACGTCCCCCGTCGTCGACTACAAGCAGTTCGAGCCTCTGCGTCTCTGCGAGCCCATCCGTGAGTGATACGGTAGATTATGGTAGTTATTGGTGTACTGTAGAGTACGGCAGTATGGTTACGGTAATTACTGATCGATCGATTTCTTGCAGTGGACAAGCCGACTCAAGTGACTCCTGCCTCGAAGAGACCTCCCCCGCTTCAGATCGAACAGGTATACGGTAGAAACAGTACCTTCCTCATGATGGCCCATTTCAGTCGTACCTGACTCCCTTCCAATCGATTCTGCAATCGTTGGAATTCGCGGACAAGCATGCATATCTGATTGAGAGTCTGGTGGATAACTATGAGTGGCTGCAGTAGATGATACTCATGTCTGATAAAGAGAATCGTTCATCGGAACGAAACAGTTCGAGCGTAATAAAGAACTGATGAAACGACTATTATCGCATGGTTACAAACACATCACATCGAGCAACAATGGAGATATCACATTGCGAATCTTCGTCGTTCGGATGGACATCCAGAACAACTCTGAAAGAACAAAGATTCCCAATACATTTCAAAATTGGTAATCTAGTTCTAACTTGTGGAAGTGATAGATTAGTACTAGTTCGATCATCTTATTTATACACCTCTAATTTATGCGAAATAATACAAAAAAATTACATTGTATTTATTTCGTCGTTCATCTCGTTCGTTTCCTTATTGAATGTGCAGCAGTCCTGGCCAAAGATTTTTTTAATAAAGAAAAAAACGGTAGGGATGAGTTAAATGTTTTGTTAAAATATTCCTAAATTCTTATATAAAAATATTGAGAGGAAAAGCTGTGGGAGACAATTTATAAATTATCGAACGAAAAAATGGTGGTGTAGTCAAAATGCGTGGTGTACTTGTAATGTGCATTATCTGACAGTTTTGTGCGCGGCAAAGTTTAAGCTCCGCCCAGGATGATTTTGAACGAAAATTTGAATTTCGTGCGTTTTTCGTCTTTTTTGGTCGATTTTTCACTCATTTTCACTTCCCAGGATGGCTCCGATGCCTCCCACTTCCGCTGGCGTTCTCGCCCCTCCCATTATGCCTCTGGAGGCGATCTCTGACGAGCAGAGTCTCAAGCGCTACTTCAAAACCAAAATCGAAGAGGCGCAGCAGAAACTGCAGGATAAGCAGCAGAATGTCCGTCGTCTCCAGGCTCAGAGGAACGAACTCAACTCCAAGGTTAGTATTATCATGATTTCGCGAGGTTAGTAGGGTGCTCGGCGATGGCTCGAGCACGTGAGCGGTCACTAATGTTCTTAGAATGAATGGGAGCTTTTCATGAGTATTCATAGCATGAATACTCTGTATAACTGAGAGCAAAGCGTACCTCTTACCTATTATCCGTATTTCTCATTAGTGGTGCTCCTCTTGAGTGTTCTAAAAAGAGAACTATGGGAAAATTGTAGCGAAAACTTGGTAAAATAGCTATGTTAACTAGCCGGGATGTGTTGAGGTTAAATACACTACGCTCTATGCGTACACTACGCTCTATGCATAGTTCTGGGTGCAGGTTCGGTCCAGGGGGAGCTCGGTGGCCTGCTCCAGGTTCGGTCCAGGGGGAGCTCGGCAGCCTGCTTCAGGTTCGGTTCAGGGGGACCTTGGCAGCCTACTTCAGGCTCGATTCAGGGGGAACTCGGTAGCCGGCTTCAGGTTCGGATCAGGGAGGTGGACTCGGTTGCCGGCTCCAAGTACAGTCCAGGGGGAAAGATAGTATGCTGGGAAATGTTAATCTCTAGAAAGAGTACTGGCTTATTCCGTTGCAAAATGCTCGTGAGGCTGAGAGCGATCGAAAAAAGTTGCCACTACGCCACTTCGTGGCTCCGTGGCAACTTTTTTTCGATCGCTCTCAGCCTCACGAGCATTTCTCAACGGAAACGCAGGATACCGTGTGTTGATTTCCCTGACGTGTTCGAACACGTTTCCGACATCGCAAAACACTTTTCCTGTGATCCCCTACGCTCTGCGAATCAATTAGAAACTTTTGAAATTTTCGATTTTTCAAGTTAAAGCGGGGTTGTATTGAGGTTAAATACGCTCTATGCGTACACTACGCTCTATGCATAGCTCTGGGTGTGGGTTCGATCCAGGGGGAACTCGGTAGGTGGCTCCAGGTACGGTCCAGGGGGAGATCGGTAGCTGGCTCCAGGTTCGGTCCAGAGGGAGCTCGGTATCCTGCTCCAGGTACGGTTCAGGGGGACCTCGGTAGCCTTCTTCAGGAACGGTTCAGGGGGACCTCGGTAGCCTTCTTCAGGAACGGTCCAGGGGACCTCGGTAACCTTCTTCAGGAACGGTTCAGGGGGAACTCGGTAGCTTGCTTGACGTTCGGTCCAGGGAGGAGGACTCGGTAGCCGGCTCCAAGTACGGTCCAGTGCGAGTTTAGTATGTTGGGGAATGTTAATCTCTAGAAAGATTACTGGCATATTCCGTTGCAAAAAGGCTCGTGAGGCTGAGAGCGATTGAAAAAAAGTTGCCACTACGCCACTCCGTGGCTCCTTGGCAACTTTTTTCGATCGCTCTCAGCCTCACGAGCCTTTCCCAACGGAAACGCAGGATACCGTATGTTGGATTCCCGGGCGAGTTCAAACACGTTTCCGACATCGCAAAACACTTTTCCTATGGTCCCCCCACGCTCTGCGAATCAATTGGGAACTTTTCGAAATTTTCGATTTTTCATGTTAAAACGTGTTAGAAAACGTTCAGACACGTTTCCGACATCGCAAAAACACTTTTCCTATAGTCCGCCACGCTCTGCGAATCAATTGGGAACTTTTCGAAATTTTCGATTTTTCATGTTAAAACTCGGCAAAACAGGTGATGACGTGTTTCACATTACTCAAGAACGTGCTAGAAGGGCATCTGACACTTGCGAATAATGCGGCAAACGTTTTGCCCGCGGCGGGATTCGAACCTGGGGGTCTCGGATGGTAAGTCAAGCGCGTAACCCACTTGGCTATGAATTTGGTCAATTAAATATTGCAAAATTTTAAAGGGATTTTGGTCTGTTGTCGTATGCAAAAGGATCCGAGAAGATAGAGCGATTTTGAAGCAATTTATAAAGCTTCCCGATTCGCGATTCCGAGCCTCCAGAAAGGGGTCAGGGGTGAGAGAGTGTGCCAAAGTGAGAGAGTACCTTTCGATTCCCCTTGCTCTCTCGTTTCAAATCCCTTCCTGCGAGGTTTGCCGGCATGTTGAATGATTCGGAGCGAAATGTACGAAAATTTCGTGAAATCGTGTGAAATCAAGTGAAATCAATCGATATTTCACTTCAAAAAACGGCAAAAGATGCTCAAATGTGAATCTCATTACTTAAAAACGTGTTTGGACCACTTTTCACACTTGCAAAAAATGCGGCAAAAGACTATGCACCGGCGGGGATCGAACCTGAGACCCTCGGATTTGAATTCGAGCTCGCTACCGACTTGGCCATGAAATTATCGATTTTTTGTAAATAAATTTTGAAATGTTTTCTGATGGGTTATCGTATGCAAAAGGATTTGAGAAGATTGCTTGAGTTTGAAGCGATTTATAGCGGAAAATGTGCGAAAAAAATGTCCGTCACGCGCACGGAAAAAAAACCAACACACAGACAAACAGACAGACATTTTGATTTCCTATAAGTGGAGGAATCTTTGTCAGGTGCGAATGCTCAAGGAGGAGCTGCAGCAGTTGCACGAGCAGGGAAGTTATGTGGGAGAAGTGAGCAAGGTTATGGACAAGAAGAAAGTCCTCGTCAAGGTGAGTAATATTTAAAAAAAATCAAATAGTTGATTACTAGATGATGACAATGCAATAACCTAATTTTAATTATGCAATTAGATGTAATCACGAGATATTCAATAGAATTGCATGCATCAAAGATGTATACTGGATCTGAAGGCAATCGTCCCTTGAGTATTATGCAAATTAATTCACTTTGAGGTGCACCCCGAGGGCAAATACGTGGTGGACGTGGACAAGGGCATCGATGTCGCCAAGATCGCCACTGGCTGCAGAGTCGCCCTCAGGGCAGACAGCTACGCTCTCCACAAACTCCTTCCCAACAAGGTGAGGACAGATGAATAGTCTCAGAGAGAAATAAGTCTACGACTCTAGACTTCTAGGCTGCCGCGACGACTTTCAAAGTCTAGACGCCTCGCTCCCCTGCACCTTTTAGACTTTGAAGTCCTCGCTGACCAGCTTAGACTTATGGAGTTTTAGACTTCTTTCCGTGTGAGGAGTAATTTCTACACGCTATTTCGCAGCGTTTCCTACACGTTCTAATTTTTTTACTACTTTTAATAACATAAATTGACTCAGGTGGATCCTCTCGTCTCCCTCATGATGGTCGAGAAGGTTCCCGACTCGACGTACGAGATGATCGGAGGTCTTGACAAGCAAATAAAGGAGATCAAAGAGGTACTGTATTTGCAGCATGTGATTGATTACTGTATCTGTAAGTAGTTATTGATTTCTAAATGTGCAGGTTATCGAGCTGCCCGTGAAGCATCCCGAACTCTTCGAGGCTCTTGGTATCGCTCAGCCCAAGGGAGTCTTGCTCTACGGACCTCCCGGAACCGGTACGATGTATTGTATGCTACAAATGTATTTGAAATAAAATGTAATATGTAAGATAATACGGCGTGTACGTGCAGGAAAGACGCTGCTGGCTCGTGCCGTCGCTCACCACACTGAATGCACGTTCATCCGTGTATCTGGATCCGAGCTGGTTCAGAAGTTCATTGGAGAGGGAGCGAGAATGGTCAGTTTCAATTTTTTTTAGATTTTTTAATGTTAGCTTGCGCAATATTCTGAAAATAATGCATAGAATTTTAGATAACTGAAACCTTTATCTTGAAACTGAAATCTATAAATAGACACTTTTAATTATCATAGGGAAGCAGTTTCCATTTAGATGAAGTTTTCTCACTAATATAATGTGGTCAGGTGCGTGAGCTGTTCGTGATGGCTCGTGAGCACGCTCCTTCTATTATCTTCATGGACGAAATTGACTCGATCGGATCGAGCAGAGTCGAAGGTAAGATAGCTGGCTGTGTTTTGCTCTGACTTGTTTATAATGACTGGCGTGGTTTGATATAATATAATAATTATAATAATGCATTTATCATGTTGCACGAAAGCTACGTTATTTTACGCAGCGTATAATTGTCTCGCATTCCGAGTATCAGTATTATCACACCTACGCAAAACAAACTAGAGATTCTTTTATAATCCCTTTTCCACTGTATCTTACAAATGCGTAGTAGTCATTTAATTTTTTGTATTAGTTATTCTTGGGCTTGCATTCTCACCTAGAAATTCTATTCATTACTAATTTTAGCCATAAAATGTATCTGATATTTGAGTTTTTCTAATCTCCTCACAATTATCAACGACGCTAGTATGTATGCTCCACTTTAGGTTCGTCTGGTGGTGACTCTGAGGTGCAGCGAACGATGCTCGAGTTGCTCAACCAACTGGACGGATTCGAGGCCACCAAGAATATTAAGGTGAGGGCAACGAGAGAGATGAATGTGGGATACGTATTATAGAATAGAATGATATTTACTCCATTTTGATATGCACACTTGTATGAATTTTTTTTTATATGACTGTATCCTCTCAGGTTATCATGGCGACTAACAGAATGGACATTCTCGACCCCGCTCTCCTCCGTCCCGGCAGAATCGACAGAAAGATCGAGTTCCCCGCCCCTGGTGAGTGGAGTGTCACTACAAAATAATGCCATAATTTGCACATTGTACCCTAGTTCCACTAATTGATGTTATCATCTGCTAATACTGTCAACTGTTGTAGTGTGTTATTTCATTAGACATATTATTTAATGAACTTATATCATCTAATTGCTCCCATGATTGGTGTCCTTCAGACGACCGTGCCCGTGAGGACATCCTCAAGATTCACTCTCGCAAGATGAATCTGATGAGAGGAATCAACATGAGAAAGATAGCCGAGGCCATTCCCGGTGCATCGGGAGCAGAAGTGAAGGTGAGTGGAAGGAAGATGGAAGATGGAAGTATACGCATAGGTCGACAGGCATGTAAAAACAACGAAGCCTGCGCAAATTTTGTTCTTTTTCACGCTCAATTTTTTTCAAAAACCGTACCCACTTTTTTGAATTTTAACGAAAAATCAAAAATACAACCCATATTATTGTATTTAAATGGCCGATTTTGATTTTTTTTTTTCTACCCACCTTGTCGACCTATGGATACGGTTGGGGCGAGGCAGTGAGAGATGGGGAAACATGCCGATAAGAAGTCGATGATGGCGTAATTAACCTTTTCTCCGTTCTCAACGTCAACGATTCCCACGATTGTGGCCTTTGGATGACCTTTTAGCCTGATTTTATGACTCAATGAGCAACACTAACGACTAGAGATGTGGGTGTTGAACTAGAGAGAGTAAGAGAGCAGATGGACTCTTGCAACGTGAAGCCAGAGAGTAATGGGGGTAATTAATAATTATGAATGTGTGTGTCAGGCTGTGTGCACCGAGTCTGGAATGTTCGCCCTTCGTGAGAGACGAGTGCACGTCACTCAGGAGGACTTTGAGATGGCCGTCGGAAAGGTATGCTGATTTAAAAAAATATTTTTAAATTAAAAAAAATTCAATCTTGTCTCGGAATTCCCCCTGCATCAATCTGAAAAGGAAGAAGAGGAGAAAAAACAATCTAGAAATGCGGTGAATGCAGTGACTCATTAGTGGTTGCTTCATCCACGCACACGCAATTTATCTCTGATTGGGGAATGGCAACGATTCGTCTATTTTGTTCATTCTGATTCCTCGTTCATTTAGTGCTGGTTCGTTTGACGATAATTGCGGGTCTCCTCGTCCTCCTCTTGTTGCTCCTCCTCTGGGGGCAACCAATAGGGGGAGGAGGAAGAAGTGTTGTCCCTCCTCATTCAATCACTCCCTTTCCACTTTTCACTCTCGGTTGAGACTAGGAGGGAGAGAGGGAGGGGGGAATAATAGGGACAGAAAGTGGACCGAGGAGGAGAAGGACTGCTGCTAGGACACACTTGAGGGTTGAGAGGGGGGGGAGGGAGAGTCTTTCCCCGTATCCACGACTTGTATTTGTATGTGTGCCTGCTCTGACGTCCATTGCTCCCCGCTCTTTCCCAGAGTGGAGGTTTCGCACTCGAAAAGGGCAGTCTAATGAGTGGGGCTGAATTTGCCCTGAGGGCAGAGAGAGAGAGAGAAAAAGCGGAAAAGATGGGAGACGAGTGATTGTTGACGTGTCGGGAGTTGCGACGCGCAAAAGAGAAATGGCTTTTAGCCGGCTGAAAATACTGGGAAAAGGAGTTGATTCTCTCTCTCGATGAGTTTTCCGTCTTTTGATAGTTGCCGCTTTTAGCTGCTGGATAAAAGAAGGAACAAAAAGATGAGATTATGACGTTTCTCTCGTTTTTCAGGTGATGCAGAAGGACTCGGAGAAGAATATGTCGATTAAGAAGTTGTGGAAGTAAGAAGAGAAGGAAGACAAGAGGAGGAGGAAGGGAGGAAGGAGAATACCACCCATGTCATCCACCCCTCCCCCCTCCACTATATTTATTGTACTCGTCTATTGTGCATACACTTCATAAATGGGTTCCCGATGAGAAGAGAGGAGAGTAGTTGGACCAGAGAACAGAAAAGGGAAGGAGGGATGAACAACAGTCGGGCGAAGACTCATTGTGAGGAACTGTGAGGGGAGAGTGTCTCCCTAGAGTCATAGGGGAGAGATGGGAAAGGATGAGAGGAAGTAGAGATGTCGTCCCCCTCTCTCGAATCAAAGGAAAGCCTCATCCAGTTACAGACTAGAGGAGAGTAGTACTCATTAGAATGAGAAGAATTAGCCATTGGACGGAAGGATTGGAGAGAGGAGAGGGAAGAGGAGAAGAGACAGACTCTCTCTCTCCTCCCACCTCCCCTTCTCCCTCCTCCCCTCAATCGATCGAGTGAGGGGAGGAGAGTCGCCCCAGTCTAGAGAGGGAGAGAGAGACAGCGACTGCCTCTGTTGAGGTGTGAGGAGGAGAGACGCGGAGGTCGCATGGATCAACTCCAGTCGGTGAGAAGCATTGACCTACCCCCATCCAGATTATTGATTGGTTACTGTAGGATTAGGGTCACGGCGACTCGAGTAGTGACATATTTTCTGGTTTTATAATCCCATTGCGAGAGAACTGTGATTTGTATAGGCGGGTAGCATAGTATAACTAATCGATAAAGTTGCAGTCAGAGGGGGTTACGGTGAAGTTGGTGCTAGTGTCGGGCAAGTCTGCCTCCTTCCTCTTCCCATCCACTTCGACCGCCGGAGAAATTACAGAAGCCGTCCATGTCGCATGGCCACAAGGTCTGTCTACTATAATATTATTTATTTTTTATTGATTTAGTATTTCGAAATCTTGTTCTATTGATAGGATCTGATAGAGGAATGGCGAAGCTTAGACAGAAATCTCTATCTGTTCTTATGATCCTAGTCACAAGGTCTGCTTTAGAATTATTACTACTTACTATTATTCCAAAAGATTTGTCTGTCTGTCTGTAAGTAAGTTCGTCTATCTCCATCCGTCCGTACCGAATGTCTCGTAAACGGAGCAACCGACGCACTTTCTTCGGCATAGTGATTAGTTTTATTATCTCGCCATCTAGTTTATTCTTTTTGATAAGATCTGAGAGGACAGTGGCAAAGCTTAGATTGAAATCCCTGTCGATCTATTTATCTTTTCCTCTGATCACACATCTCGACAGTTGAGTCACGACTTGTTGCAAGTTGTTTCACCATGTACGAGACTACGGGCGAAACTTGTTTCACGTAGTCTCTCTCCTACAGTAATCCTTGATCTACCGTATAATACACCCACCCCATCGTATTGCTTTGATAGGATTGATAGTGCTCTTGATAAGATCTCTTCTTTGTTCCGATATGACAGTTCTGCTCTCACTTTCCGGCCATTCTCTCTCTCTCTCTCTCTCTCTCTCTCTCTCTCCCTCTCTCTTCCTTCCGGTTGTCAGAATGAATAGTCTCTGTGATCTACCGTGAGGAGTGAGAACGAGAGAAAGGGAGGGAGAGATGGAATAGTGTTTGACTAGGTCAACTGTGTCCATCCCTCTCTCTCTCCCCTTGTTGGGTCATGAATAGAGCGGGACGACAGATAGTGTAGCTAGTGCGGTGCGCCGTGTACTGGTGACATTTATGAATAAGCGGCGGCCGGGCAATTACTGCTTCTCACCACTCACCACCTCATCTTCCGGGTGGCCTGTTTTTCTCCCCTCTCTTTTCTCTCTTCGCCTCTCGGCTGCTTTGACCGACCGCCGATAATACAAACAACAGAGCGAGAGAGGGAGAGAGACTGCAGACAATGGTGTGGCAGATGGTGCAGCGCGTGCACCATCGCCTGTCTGACGAATGACAAACGGCGACATGTGAAAGAATCCTCCATCAATTGCAGAATGGGAGGAGGAGAAGGTGGACAATCCCACAATGCTCAAGCTCATCTACCACGGCCGATTTCTGCACGGAAGCGTCTCACTACAGGTATACTGTAGTCGAGCAGATATCGATTGTGAAGGAGGGATTGAAAAAAAGCAAGGGAAGAAAAGAATCGTAGTAGTGGGAGAGATGTTTTTGTTTGACTTTCCACTGATAACTATGGTTACTACTAGCCGACTAATGCATGCTGTTCTCTCTCTCAAGAGATTACATAGTGATGACGTAATTACAGACTCTTGGATACGAACCTGGACATGTAACTGCGATGCATCTAGTCACTCGTGAGAGCTTGCCCCAACCAGATTCGAAAGGTAAGAATATCGATCGTCTACTGTAGATCTCGGGTACGGTAGTGAATCGAGAAATGATTTTGTTCGTTTCAGAGAAGCAGTCAAATCGGAAGCAGCGGCGTTGTTGTAACTGCTGCTCGCTGTCGTGATGAGACGAACGACGGGTCACAAACGTCGCCCTCACCAGCTGCACTCACTACACCACACACCACGGGTGAGGTCGACGTCTCCGATTGCCAAGTTCTGCCCCATTCGATATGTATACATCAACAAGACACGGTTGCCCTTTCTCCTCCCCTTGTGAGTATCGATTTCCAGTTCAGTTCCCGATCAGTCTTTCTCCTACCGTATTCTCAATGATTCTCGTATTTCTTGTCTCCTCTTTCCTTCCATCAGATATTGCGTGTCTAGCACTTTGTTTTGTCTTTTCCTCTCCTTCAATCTCAATATCACTAAAACTCAATGTTTCATCGATGATACTACTTTTTTGGAACTGCCATTTCGGGACATGATTTATTTGGGGTACGTTCCAGAACATTCAGAACCGTTCATATTTTCGTGTTTCCAAACGGCAGTTCCAAAACGTAAAATCACAGTTTCTTCCAATCGTCGATCTAAGTCATAACCTCAGACAGAAACCAACTTTAAACAACGCAAGCAAACTCCGAATTCGACAACTTCCTAATCCAAATCAAAGATTCCACACACTTTTCCTTCGTTTTCCCGCTTTCCGCTCTCATTTTTGTGATATCCCGGCTCGTTTTCCATTTTTGTGTACAGAATTCTCTTTCCCTCCATTCATAAAACGCCGATTAGTTTATTGCGTCGTTTCTGCATGGTACAAAAAGTGCTCAAATTGGGACTGCAATCTAGGAGGCTATGCGAGATTTGTGTGTGAGAAGAAGAAAAAAAATGTAATTCGGGCTTGGTTGGAACCGGAAACCCGTTAGAGGACTAACCGGAAGAGAGGCGAATAGGGGAGAGATACTGAGAGAGAGAGAGAGAGAGAGAGAGAGAGAGAGAGAGAGAGAGAGAGAGAGAGAGAGAGAGAGAGAGAGAGAGGAAGGGTATGAAACACATGGGAACAACTTAGGAATGATTGACATTAGGGTGAGCACAAATCTCAAGAACGGGGTTAGATGAGAGAGTATGCAAAAGTGAGAGAGCCCCTCCCTATTTTACACGCTCTCTCACTCCTAACCCCTTTCTGCAGGATTGATTGCGTTGTGGAATGATGTGAGGCGTTGAACTTGATAAGTATCGAGATTCAACTAGTTGCATAATAGTGATTTCGGAAGAAAGAATTTGAGAAATGAGTCAGCATAGAAAAACAACTAGTTGCGTTTCATTACATTTCAAAGTCTAGTGAGGAGGAGGGGAGGGGAGGGTATCTCACTTCTTCGACTGGTAGAAACTGTTCAATCTCTCAGTCACTTCATTCCAACTCTTCGGTCGAACCATCCTCGGGGCCAACCACGCAGAAATCTGCAACTTTCTCCATTAGGCCACAAGAAAGTGTTCTCTCGTCGCCGTCTACCTTTCGGGTTCGTCTACTACTCGAGGGCGACTCTGGTATTTCTGCCCCATTGGGGGACCTCGAAAAGTGAGCGTTTTCGGTCTCCCCCACTGGGGGACCACGTTTGAGAGGGCCGATTTTGGAGGCTCGAGAGCCAGATTTACCCCCAATGGTCCCCCATGAATCGCCCCTAATGGTCCCCCAATATCATGAGAAGCGCCAGCAAGTTTGCATGGCGCAGGTCTTTATATTTCTTTGCACGCGGGTGGTGACACGCGAAATTGCAGAAGCGATGTTTCTTATGCTGTTTTATTGATTTTTTCACTATTTCTCTGTGCCCATTCTTGTACCAATGTGCACTAAGTATAGATGGACATATATTTCTTGCCCAATATGCTCACATTATTCACCTTCTTTTCAGATCCCAGCGGGTTCGTTAGAGATTCAGGAGACTCTTATATATTCGCGGACTTGATGTATCAAATCTCTCTACATCAGATCAGTTATTTTTCCTTACTTATCAATAATGATTTTGAGAACAAGAATTTGCTTGTGAGGAATATTGCAGCTATGCCTATATCATCGGTTTAATTCCTCTATTCTTCTGTTACCTGGATTTCAATTCGCCTCTCACATCAATCCAAAGAGGTATGCTTTTTTTGTGGAGAAAATTCTTTCTTGATTTCAGGTATCACTATGAACAGTTCGTGTTCGAGTTTTATCGTCCTATTATTCACCACATGATTCATCCCATTTTCATCTATATCTTCACAGTGGTTTACGTATTCCCACTCTTGTGTTGTATGTTGCCCATACTTGTTGATAAATGATTGATAATGAATTCTCGCATGGAGTACAGAAACGCGCACCTCTAATCAATCGATACGCTCCTTCCCCCAATGGTCCCCCACGATTTTCCCCCAATGGTCCCCCAGACCCGTCGCACCCCCCAATGGTCCCCCACGATTGCCCCCAATGGTTTGTCAGCTCCTACACCAATGGGGGAAACCGTGGTCCCCCAATGGGGCAGAAATACCAGAGAAGAGAAACCTCCTACCTCGAGATACCTCGAGGAAATACCTCGAGGGGAGAAGAGGTTGTTGTGTGCCCGTGGGCCACCCGTCTCTCTCTCTCTCTCTCTCTTCGATATCTCATCGTTAACAATCTCTTCTCTCCTCCTCTCTCTCCACTCTCGGGAACACTCACAACAACTACTGACGTCTCTTCTTCTTTTTCTTCTTCCCCGTCCACTAAGAACGTGAGTGAGAGAACGAGAGAGTGGAGGGGGGACAAAGGTCGAGCAGACATTCCCGGAACAATTAATGGACAGAAGGGTAATCAGGATGACGAATACTAACGGTTACTGTATTGCAGCTTACTGCACTAGATTACCTAATTAAATGCAGTGATATCTACCATACAGTAACATCCACCACAGTACATTAATATCTAGTGTATATATTACTGCACTTTGGTACTCTAAACTAGATGTTACTGCACTCGATCTTACGGTATTAGAGCTTACTGCACTAGATCGACCAGTGAACACGGTCTAATAGTCTAATACCAGTCTTGACCAGATTGCACTATCAGTTCACATATTCTCTCTCCCTCTTCTTCCCTCTCTCCCTTCATCATTAAAAGCCCTGTCCTCATCAGATTGTCTCTTCCCCTCTCTCATTCTGTCCTATTCGTTTCTCCTCTTCTTCTCTAGCCAGTTTCCAATTCACTCTGGTAAATGAGGCAACGAGATTACTGTCAATCGCGTCATTTCCTCTCCTCTCTCCTCCTCTTTTTTCTAGAACCGTTTCGCATGCATGAGAAAGTGTAGTAAGACCACACAACCCCGTGTGTGTGGTTTATGGCACGCTCAAAGTTTTCATCCGCTATTTTCTTTCTTTCTCATGATTATGCGAGTCGGTCTTATCATCTTAGCATGATAATGATACTCATAATGATTATAGAATGATTCTATACTTTTTTTTCTTAATCGTTTTTTTCTTATTATATTTCACTCACTTTTCCCTCTCCGGCAGCGACGAATCGATAATCGACGAGAATTATCGACGCCCAGTCGTTGCGATGTCTGCAATGTGCAAAAACGATGATTACGTCGTCTGGACTCTCCTCCTTTCACACACTCTCTCACCTTCCCCTCCACAATAAACGACTAAAAAGTTGGCTGCAACGTGTCCAAGTTGCTGTCAATTCACTCTCGCATTCATGCAAACTCTCGTGAAGAAATCAGAGAATGATACGTGAGGTTTAAAAGAGAAAAAAAATCGAGAGTTCTTCTCACACTATAATAGCTTACTGTGAGAAGATGATGACAAATGAGGGGGAAATAATCACCAATCAACGGCTCAATTTATCCTGGGAGTTACAGTAAATTGCCTGTGATATCACTCCATTTCTATATTTATTTTTTAAAAAATCAATAACATGTCCACCTGAGCGCCCTGCCCACAGCCTGGTTGACAGCGTGCCAGCAGAGCGACTCGTACAGTTCGTTGCCCCGTCCGGACTTCTGCCCATCGAGGTACTGTAATCGGACAATATCGATTAGCTCCGTTGTTTCATTGTTTTCTCCAATATAATCAATATAAAGTCGGCTACCGTATACCTTCATTCGCTCCTGCAGTTCGACACTGCCTCTGTTGGCGTACGGTAGACCGACGACGATCACCGATCGGCCCAATTCGTCGTTGAAGTTAATGCCTGGACAGTTCATGTTTCACAAATGATTGAAGCGACGCCGATTACAGAAATAAGCAATGTCTCTTCAACAAGCGATACATCGATAAATACTCGATAGAAAAGAGGTGCGTCAAAGGATTGGCTCCTCTAGAAATCACTCTCTTCATTTCGCATGCTCTCTCACCGGTCTGAGCGACGAGAAAGTGTGCAGCTTGATGAGGGATGTTTTTTTGTAGCGAAGTCATCCCTATTGACGTGTTGCTGTTTCACAACTGACCTAATTACAGAAATGAGTAATTCTTATTCGGAAACCTCAGAAACCCAATCAATAAATAAATACACGATAGAAAATTGGTGCTATCGTACCCCCTTCCTTACCGTAACCCGTAAGCCTGGACACTTCAGGCTTCACAACTGATAGAACCGAAGTTGATTAAAGAAATGAGCAATATTTCGCCGTTAGGCTTTTGAAAACCCAATCAATTGATCAATACTCGATGGAAAAGTGGTGCTACAGTATCCCTCTCCCCGTTCCCTACCGTACCCTCCGACATTCTTCCTCCCATCACTGCCAGCAGCAGTGCTCCTCTACTCGATCTGGCTGCTCTCGAATAATCGATTAGCAGTCGAGACGCGTCCTGAGTGCCCTTCTTCTCGATGAAGAGAGATTTGAGAGACTGCAAGGGGAGGAGGCGGTGATTGCATCATCCCTAGGCAAGAGAATGGGAATTTTAATAAGCACTGATCGTACATCATCGATATGCATGGTTTTTCATGACAGATACATGGTAAGAGAAACCGAATTAGTTCAGATCGCATAACTAGGCGATGTTCCGTTTCAAGCCTTGTACGAACAACTTTGAGTTGGCTATTTACTAATAAGTCAGCTCTACCCAATGAAAATCAATCAACGATGAGTCCAATTAATTGTTTGTTTCTTTTTCTCGACACTGTGTTCCAGGTTCGCTGAAACAAGTTGCATGATCCTTATGTAATCCATATGTCTCACCTCGAATTTCTTCATCAATCCACTCTTCTCACAATGGGCGAGGAAGGTGGAGAGGAAGGAGTAAGAGGGGAAGAAGATGACTGAACCATTGGGAGAAAGGGAGAGGAGAGAGAGGAGAGTCGAACTGAGGGAGGTGAGGATCTGAAGGAAGAGGGTGATCAGACTGACTCACGGGATCAAAATTATTGCAACATCCGTATGCAATATGAAGAAGATGAATATCATTTCTTAAATTTTTGTTCAAACGAAGTATGTAGTCAATACTGATGCATTCACACTTATTCCAAGATGATGAAGTGGTGAAACACGCAAATTCCTTGATTTTCATTCGAGAAAACAACTTTTTATTAGGCTGATGAGATTGACTCAAGGGATCACACCACACAATTGTTGCATCATCCGTATGCAATATGAAATAAGAGGTGTTACTACACGAATATTATTTTCAATTTTTTTTCCAGAACAGATGTCATTCAGAACTGAAGTGGTAATACCTCACATGATAAGGAAGTGGTGAAACACGTACATTCCTTACCATTCATTTCGAGAAAAAAAAGATAATTTTTATCTCCCCCACCTGTTCGTTGCCTCTGTTCTCCATTCTCAACTCGAGTCGTTGCCCGTTGCTGCCGGTGCCTGAATCGATTATCGATCGATGTATTCAACGTACAGTATTCGAAATAATAGGGTAGACACGAAAATCAATCAATAATTCGCTCACCGACGACCATCGCGAGCACATTCTCATTGGGAACGACGTGGCTGCACGAGAAACGAGTGATCTCCGAGGAGGGCGATTCTGGAAGGGAGGGTATACGGTAGAAGTTACAGTACCCCAATTCACGACTTCTATTCTACCGTAACTCGTCCAACCGTAATCAGATTTATCGATCCAGAATGAGACAGGCTCTGAATAAGAAAGGACCTACCGTACCCCTCATTTCCTCCGTATCATTTCTCTAGTGCGAGTGAGATCTACCGTGCCTCTCTCTGTCCTACCGCGGGTTTCTCTTAGCATGGGTGTGACCTACCGTATCCCTCGTTTCCTACCGTATCCTTCCTTTAGTGCGAGTGGGATCTACCGTATCCCCCATCTCTCCTACCCTACCTCCCTTACTATGAGTGAGTGCAGACACGAGTACTCCAGCCGGTTCCATCGTTCCTCCCACCATCAGAGTGGAGTGAGTGAGAGAGACGAGAGATTGCAGACGGGCACCCGGATTGAGGAGGATGAACTTCAAACTGAAAACGAATCAATTATGAACGGTGGGGCAGAGTAGATGACGGTAGTAGCCTATAAAATCTGGCCGAAACATGTCGAAATAGAATCGATCAGAAATTTTTTTAAAAAATTTCGCAAACCCGGCACACCCACGTCTCTCCAGCTAACTATAAGGCTGTTAAGAAAGTTTCGCTCGTTTTTTGCAGCCAGCATATTTATACTAATATCTCTAGACGCGGAGCTCGGATTAGTTCATGCTTAGGCGCATTTTGAAGGTTCATCATTCCATTTTTCGCCCACTTTGTGGTAGCCATCGATTAATAACATCAAGTCTATTGGTCTCTTAATTACGCGTGGTGGGTATTGAACGGTGCCTAGATTTTGAGCTGCTATTACAAAAAAAATAGTGTAGAGAGATCTACTAGCTGTGTAGTATTACAAAGTACATTGATAGGTATATCTACTACGCCCTATGTCACATTCACACCACTTCGTGCAAAGGCTGGCAGGGACCGAAAATTTACATTGAGTGTAACCGCGTACGATCAAAATCTCGATTCCAGATGTTACCCAGGGCTTCGAAAATGAAATGAGCTGGTATTATGTTCAAATATAGTGCACGTACACTACTTTCAATTGATATTAAAAGCAACTTCATTGCATCCTTCGAAGCAGAAAAATATTGCTATAAACTATACCACCCCTTTTTTTGATATCGAAATTGACATGTTGGCGAATATTTCTACGTTCTTTCAAGATGCAATTCAAATATCTCTTGATTATTCTGAAGAGTAACCATAGTCAAAAAGTTTCTATAAGAAACATGTCTCGAACTCTCCTTGTTACGATGCCAGAGAATTCCTACGAAACCACCAAAAGACAGATTTTTCGAACAATTTCGTGATTTTGGTGATTTTGTCCATTTTCAATTCTCTTGGAACCGGAGGTTCAATATGCTAATCCATTGTGATGAATACTAGTATGACTATTACGCGAATACAGCGCCCCTGATTAGACAATATCTGTGAGCTCGCCTACTGAGTTGTGTGATCCCAATCTGGGCACGTGGTTTGTGAGATTACTATACTCGACTAAGCATATCTCTATATTCTGGAAGCTGACCACCGAATGAAGTATAGTGGTTGAGAGGTGTGTTATGGGGCTACTCATTTTTTATTAGGCCCAATGATAGATAAATTTCCGTTCTCAAATCCAACCTCTGTGAATATTATCGCGGGTTTAAAGTAAATTAGTCTTTTCTTCTTTAGTATTTTTCCCGGAGATAGAAATTGCGAATAGTTCATCCAATATATGACTATAGAAAACAACTATTGCCCCATAACATACTGTAAACAAGGACTGTTTGCATTGACACACACTGAGATACATTGACTCCAATGTCACACCCAAGATCGAGCAAAACTTTCTTAACAGCCTTATATAATGACGACGTTAGTGGAATGGGGTAATAGAATACACTTTGTGTACTGGAATAATCCACGAGGAATAATTTTAAAAATCATGAATTATTAGAATATTAGCATACAGCACAAAGTAAATTCAAGAAAAAAAAACCGGAAAAAACAGAGAGATTCGCGAACCCGAATCATTCGCGTCTCAGCACCTAACTATAATAGCGAGGTCAGTGGTTGGGGGTTAATAAAGAAGGTGAATCATATAAAAAAAACTGCACTGATAATTCAATCCCTCACCTTTTCGCTTCGGGATCCACCAAAATTCGTCCGTCCTCGCATGGATTTAGCAGTGAATCGAGGAAGGATTTGATGGCGAAGAGGGGCGAGCCAACTCGTTGTGGGGTTACGGTAGGCGAAGAGGGAGCAGGAGGGAGTACTGTAGAGCGAGAGATTGGAAATCGATTGGCGTGGCTACCGTATACCCCCTTCATTCTTCTTCTTCAACATCGCTGCTATGCCGCTCGTCTTCTCCTGTCGCTCCCTGAAGGAGGACAATCGATAGGTACAGTAATCACATACGAATACAGTATATATACATAAGTACTGTAGCCGAATCAAATTATAATTATAGAGTTTTCAGTCGATACATCAAACAAACCCTTTTATTCAAATAACATGCCCAACATGCATGAAGCTATCTATCTATATACGGTTACCGTATACAAATACAGTATCCAGTTTCTATATAGTTACAGTATTCAATCGATAACTGACTTGAGCACTCCGGTCCTCATCGATCGTAGGTAGAATCCGTGCATCTTTCTGCACATATCCACCTTCTCCATGTAGTCTGAGATGGCGAAGAGCGACAATTCCACGAGATTGCACTGCAATCAGGATGAAGTTTCAGTAACCTCCCTTCAAAAAGAGCAACCGTAATCTCTCAAAAAACACTTTTGGATACCGTAATCTCTCAAAAAACACTTTTGGATACCGTAATCTCTCAAATAAACGACAGTTACTGTAATCCCTCAAACAAACGACAAATAACGCAATCGATAATGAACGGTCTAAAGTAGTTTCACAAACCTTCAGAATGATATCCTCAATCTTCAGAGTGCTCGCGCTTTTCACGTTTCTGAATTTTATAATTTTCACTTTTTTCGAAAATATAAATTCCTTACCTCAAAAATGCTTCGAGCGCAGCGACGAAAGTGATGAGAAGTCGGATGTTCGCCAGATTTCTCGATGACAGTCGGAGACGGAATTGATCTGATTATAGATTATTATTGCAAAATTTTCGATAAATTTGTCAGAGCGTGACTGGAAATGCATGAATTTCTATTCAAAATTTCCGTCTGACGACATGCTCTGGGCGCCATGAAGAATACTCGCTAGGGAAAACCTATTCGAGCTATGTACCAGATCCCTCTCAATAACTTGCTGCTTCATCAATCTACCCCCCTCCCCCACCCCCTCCTCCTCCTCACCACAGTACTGCCGGAGCAGCGAGAGGGCGGCCGTGAGTGTCGGCAGATTCACTTCACTCGTGTACAGCGAGCCTGCGAGAGATTGATTTCATGGCAATTGATGATGTGCACGCCGCACCACTCACCGATAGTCTGGATGACGTTATGTGCCTCATCGATAATGACGACATTGTCTTTGATATCGATTCCCGACGACACGCGCGTTCTCTCATGCAGAAGCACCTGACGGAGTAAGGTATATGGTACAGCCTGAATTGGAGACTGAAGGAGTACGGTAGATCTCACCTGGTACGGTAAGAGGACCAGCTCAGCGAGTGGAATAGATCGACGAGAGGCGAAATAGGGACAGGCGAGTGTCTCCTTGCCCTCTTTGACCACCTGTAAGAAGAATGAAAAAGGTAACAGAAAAATATTCTTTGCACCAGGCGATTGTGAATTTCAATGTCGAGATATGAGAAACGCATCTCAGAATCCACTCAATCCCACATAGATCGTTGTTTTGTAAAAAAAAAATCCAACACTTCCGTTTACCCGTTACTGCTAATATTATTATTATTATTATGATTCTAGATTTCAACTGGGAAATATATTAAACGTATCTCGAGGTTAATTCAATCTCCTTGTGACTGTTTCCTAGTACACATTTCAACACACCCGTTTACCCATTATTGCACGTCTTCTACTATTATCGTCTATTATCTACTATTATCGTATTATCCGGATCGACGGACGCCATCTTAGTCATCTGGAGTACGCGGACGACGTCGCCCTTGTCGCCAAGTCTCGACCGGAACTGGAGAAGATGCTGCGAAAGCTCATGGAAGCGTGTGCACGAGTCGGTCTCGAAGTCAATGCCTCCAAAACGGTTCTCCTTACATCCTGTAGTACGACTCGCGCACCCATTACCATCGACGGTCAAGTATTCAAGTTCGTTGAGTTTACCACATATCTTGGCGGGAGAATTTCCCTTCCCCTGGACCCCTCCGAAGAAGTGGAATACAGGATTCGTCTGGGTTGGGCAGCCTGGAGCAAACTCCACCACCTGCTGGCGTCACGCATTCTTCCCATGAAGACTAAGAGGAGGCTCTTCGACAGCTGCATCTTGCCTACCGTACTCTATGGTAGCGAGGTGTGGGCTTTGAGATCGAGTGACAAAGAGCGCCTCGATGTCACCCTGAGGAAGATGGAACGTCGGATGATTGGAGTCACCCTTCTGGATCGAATGAGGAATGAACGATTACGAGAAATCACCCAAATTCGAGACTGGAATAAGGAGGCACTTAAACGGAAAGCGAAATGGGCCTTGAAGATAAGGCGAATGGAAATCAACCATTGGACGCGGGCAACTACGATGTGGACCCCCTACAACTGGAAACGCCCCCAAGGCCACCCCAATACCCGATGGAGAGATGACCTGAAACGAGCAATCGGGCCCCAATGGTGGAATGCAACTAACGAAGAATTCCGGCCCATCCTCATCTGAGCACTATTGCCTGACATGATAAATAATTGAACTATTATCGTGCGCTCAATCAATGGACTACCGTATATCACGGCCGAATTTACCACATGGAAGAAGGAGTGAAAGGCAAGGGTTGGGGGTATTTGCAGACGGTGATTCTAGGTTTCAACTGGGAGATATATTCAATGTATCGAAGTGAATTCGGTATTTTTTTAAATGTTATCATGTACAAATCTAATACGCCCGTTTACCCGTTATTGCACGTCTTCTACTATTAGCGTTTCACTCAATCAATCGAATACCGTATACCTCTGCCGTATTGTTCAATCTACACGCGAGAATCTCGTTGGTCAACGACTCGATCGCGTCTGCCTTGTAGTAGTCGCACGAACACGCTGTGAGACGCGCCGATTTCTGAGCGAATATCAATTTATTGGATGTCGTACTTCAAATCAGTTCTCGATCGGTCGTGCTATCGTAGCTTAATAGGTTTTTCATGACTATTCGGAAATGTGTGATTTTACAGTGGTGAAGGATACATTGTGAGTGTGTACATGATTGGTGCGATGTCACAACATGTCGACAAAGTGATTTGGTCAAATGCAAAAACGGAAATTGTTGTGATATAACCTTTCCCGGTTCTCTCTTGGTCGCAGTTTTCTTTCTCAATTCCATGCATCGCTCATTGATGAGTGAGTTGGTCTTGAGTGCGAGAACGGCCTCGTTCACACACAGAATCGATCGAGACGCGAGAGAAACGACACGGGGACGAAATCTGAAAGAGGACAGATCGATAATGGCAATTGTTACCGTATCTTTATCGACTACTGTACTCAGAGCGCGTAATTTCCTACATGTCGACGATCTAGACAGTAAAACTATCTCATATCCAACAGATTTCGCCCTCCACTCTCTACAGTTCACTACCTTATCAAGGGATTAGTTATCTCGAATTCGACATCCAAAAGAGAGAGAGAGAGAGAGAGAGAGAGAGAGAGAGAGAGAGAGAGTTATAGCCCTGCTGTTAAAGTGGCTTACAAACAATCACCAATCTCTACCTCGTTTTGGCCAATTCCGTGAGTATCTGATCCAGTTGTGAGTGTGTTCTGGATGCGTAGAAGATCTTCTTGCACTTGACTGTCTCTTCTTCCTCCTCTTCCTTCCCCTCATCGGCTACCGCCTCCTCTTCGATCACACACTTAACTCACATAAATTCAATCCTCCGAAAGGGTCAGGAGCGAGAGAGTGGGTAAAAGTAAGAGACACGCTCTAGCTCGCTCCTGGCTCCTTTATGACTCTTCGAAAGCGCGTGAGCTAGGTGAAATGGAGTCGCAGTTTTCACTTGTATACTTCCAAATATCTGCACATTTGGTTTTAGAGAGTTTTCCGTATACACACTAATCACTCAATCAACTCACATCATCATCCTCATCCTCCTCTTTCTTCTCCTTCTTCTCTTTCCCTCCTCTCCTCTTGCTCTCTTCCCTTCGCTCCTCGGCTTTCCTGGGAGAGAATATAGACAGTTCTCGATGCCACTCCGATCCACCTACCGTATCCTCTCCTTTACTTTGTCTCTCTTATCCATCTCCGTCCTTGCATCATCCTTTGCTAACATCTGCTCGCGCTTCTTCTTGTACGCCAACATCCAGTCCTTCAATGTGACAAGTGCACGCCACACCATCTTTCCTCTACCGTAACCCGTTGGGAGTGACGGAGTTATGCCGGTTTGACAGTCTACCCTCTGGAAGTCTACTTTCCCTCCTGACTATCTACACTTGATCTACCGTATTACTAATCTATAGGTGAAGATATCGTACTACAAAAATCTAAGCAGCACAGTGTAAATTCCTATTAGCCTACCTTCTCCTCAGTCCCCTCTTCCTTCTCCTCCATGATCTTCTTCAATCTCTCCTCTTCACTCCGATTGTATTTCTCCAACCAACTCATCGTCGCACAGAGGACCGAGAGCGATTTACCTGTAGTCAGTTTCCAATCGACACTCTCCTCTTTTCACACACTCTCTCGCACCATCTAACGGTAGTCATCGATCGATACTCACCCGTGCCAGTGGGAGACTCGAAGATGCTGGTCTTTTTCTCATTCAGACACTTATCCAATGCTCTCATTAGATCCAATTGGATGGGATACGGTGGATAGGGGAACGAGAACTCGTCCATCCTACATTAATTAAAGTTTCGTCTCGGCACTCTGGTTCAGAAATCGAACTAGGATTCTACTGTAGAATCCTACTAGGAAAAAATGAGTATGATCCCACTAGGAAAATGCACTAAGAAGCGGGCACACAGTCCCTTCTTGATCAACATGTTTGCTTCCATCTTTGTGAATTTTCCTGGTGGTTTCCTAGTGGAATCCTATTATGGTTTCTGAACCAGAGTAGATAATTCATGCCTCAAGTAATTACACATAGATGATCCAACTATTCAGTATTTGAAATCCAGATCATTTGAATGAAACAGTTTATCAATACAAACATTTGCATTTACAAAAGGTAAAGTATCGATCCAGGTTGAATTGAGATGAAATGAATTTGAGGGTGGAACCGAGATAATTACTACGTTCGAGTCGACTACCGTAAGCGTATTAGATTATTGGAGATCTCGGGGAAATTGGAGTGAGGCTACGGTAATCGGTTAGCCAATTGCAAACATTTCAAATTGTCGAGTGGAAAAATACACAAAATATATGGGGATTAGAATCGGATAATATTGCAGGTGTGGCTTATGCATAACAGATAAAGGTTTTTTTTAGCTGGGTAATATCAATGTGAGAGGGGGAGGGGTGGTGGTGCAGAGTGCACATTCCCAATTGCCTCTTCAGATGATGCGAGGGTACTTCTCCATTCGATCGATGGTCGTCTGGTACACTTCAATTTCCTTCTCGTACATTTGCTGCAGTGTCTTCATCTTCTCCTCCACTGACTGAGTGTTTGCAGCAACCTGGAATGAGAAGAGAGTAAGAGAAGGGAGAGATCAAAGATCACAAAGGGGAATCAGTCAGCTATAAAAATTTCTATTAAAAACTCGTATGTTTTCATTACTATATAATTTAAAATCACTGTGACACCGTAAACAGGATAAAATGGGAATGTATAAATATATTGAACATGTGACACCAGTACTCATCTAGTCGAGATTACGGTTTTAATAGAGTGAAAATACAATAACTAATCAATAATGTAATCTCCTCTCTCACCTGACTAATCTCCTCTTCATCGAGTGCCGCATTTATCTTCTTCCAGTCTTTGTCAGTGCGACGCATCGGAATGTCCAGACGTCTGGAAAAATTAAAACAAATAAGATAAAAAATATTCAACCGCGACCCTTTCTCTAGTCTTTACTTACACCTAACTCCTTTCCATGAGTTGTATATCCGATGGTTAGTTTAATAGCTAGTTCTATCATTACCTCGCCTTCACTTTATCGATCAATCGAGTGATCAAAATACATCCACATCTAATAGCTCCAATCATAGAATTTATTTCATTCACAAACTACGGTACTCCTCTCCCTCCCTCACCTCTTGACATCCAATCGATACTTCTTCAGTTCCGCCTCGTCCTTCTTCCCAATGGAACGGAGACGGAGAATCTCGTAGATGCGACGGCACTGGTTCTGCATAATAATATTTCAATAAACAATATCAACATCAGAACAATCATTCATGGTTCAACAATCTGGCTACAATGCAAGGCTGCAACGCGGAACACCCGGGGAGCTGGTCTTTTTTTCATTTGATCAAATCACACTATCTCCGACTCCGTAACGGAAACTGCCTATTCACAGCTCATGGGGAGAGTGACGGAGGTAAAAAACGACCGTAGTGTGCAATGTTAGCTGCCTTTCCTCACCTTATTCGTCTTGAATGCCTTATTTGCTGCAGTGTACATCTCCTCACTGAATCCCTCCTTCAACTTCTCAGGGGCGAATTCAGGGAGAGACGAGAGATTGGTCGCCTCCACGTAGTTACGAAGATGAAGGAACCCATCGGCCGGATCCTCGGCTGAATAAACATATATTTGCATAGCATTATAAAGTGCTCTCTGATGCTCATAAGGTTTTTGTTGTTGTCGAAGATCAATTGAAATAAATTCGTCGTGTGTATTCTTTTTTAAATAGTTAAAAAAAACAGTCTCCTTCACCAGTCACATCCATGACCTCCTTTCTCGTAGCTAGATCCTTGTAGATTCGGTTGAGGAAGGAGGCGCCAATGCCGCATCTTTAAATATCAACATATCGATTAAAGTTCTACAGTAATCCGATAATTATTTAAATCGTCAACGTACGCTCTGTACAGTGGGAGCAGGAGTATCTGGGCGATGCGGGGACGAATTTTCTCGGGATAGCCGTAGAATTGGTAGAGCGAGCACTGAAATGGACACTCCGTCGAATCATGATACGAGGCGAGAGAGATGCATTTATTTATTTGATACACTCGCGAAAGGAGCGACATCAATTAAAGGAAAGAATAAAAAAACAATCAAAATGTATTGAGCAGAAGCACGGACAACTATGAACAAAAAGGAGCGGAAAACTTACATAACCAGCGAGTGCGTATGTGTTTCCAGCGACGCCGTCAGTGCGATGACGAGCCTCGTACCTGCAAAAAGGGGAGGATACTCACTCCCGTCATGAGCCAATCAATAAATAATGTGCCTGTGACTTCAGTCATGACTCCATGCTGTCTCACTCACACAAGGTAGTGCATCCACTTGTCGTCTGCTGTGTCCGTGTACTCGGCGGCATTGATGTACCACAAGGCGAGAGTCTGCACACGAGTGAGATAGCGAGAGAACTCGTCATTTAACTCCTCGATTCTGAAATCGATTATTGGTTCAAGCAAATCTATATTAACGAATTCAAGTGCGTTTTATCAGATTTGATGAACCAAGTTTTGTACCTGAAATACGAAAAGGTATTCTAATTACCTGTAGATCTCGAAGTCCTTGCCACCGGAAGAGAACTTGGACATGAGCTCTCCAAATGGTTTGAAGTTGTCTTCCTTGGCCAGGATGGCTCTCATCTCTTCTTCTGACTCAACCTGCATCTCCATTTGCTCCTCGGGTAGCTGATCTTTCAGTTTTTTAAGGATGTCGTCAGCCTGAGAAAGTATTTCGTAACAATCAGTCATTAGAAGAGTTAGCCATGCCTTGACGCCCTCCTTGGCCTCGTTGATCTTCTTGTCGTACTTGATGATGGGATAACATCTCATGGACACCTCCGAGTAGACAATCGACACCGAGATGTTCTTGTAACCGAAGATTTTCTCACTGAATTAACGACTTTATCGATGCACTGTGAATCAGAGCCATACCTGTCTCCGAAGTGCTGGTAGACGTACTCCGGAGCGTACTCTTCGGCAGTTGCAATGTCATTCACGTTCCTCACTATAATGAGCCATGCAAGTCGATAAAAACGGAAAGAAAAAGTTGATAAACATACCGAATTTGAGACTGACGCATTCCAGACCGTCAGCGACGTACTCTTCATTCGATGATGAGGGCAGACCGTCGATGTCCATTTGTACCATATTACTGAACAACAAAAAAACAATATATAATTAGTTAAAAATACATTAAAAATGAAACACAATAAATATATTCAAAAAGGATTTATCGTGTGAAAATTTGGCGCCAATATTACGGTAGTGTGCGTGAGATACACGTGCACTTTACTAATTGTCTATGGATTGAGGTTAGTTGCGTCACGTTTGAAACGCTAAAGACGCGGTTTTTCGAATTGCATTTGCCCCTCTTTCTATAGATTTTTATAGCATTTTCCTATGCCCATTGGCTAGCTAAGGCATCTCGCGACCAATCGCGCCTATTTTCGCCCTTCCACGTGTTCTCTCGCGTTGTTTATGCTCCTAGCACGTGAGCTGCACTGAATGGCCCCTTACAGCACCCGTCTTGTGGATTCTACTGGTACACTTTTATATAATGGCCGCAAGCAATGCTCGACAGTGAGCGGCGAACACGTCGATACGTTAACGAGGGCTTCCCAATCAATGGGAGTGCAATCGGAAGGCGTCGAGAACGATTCTGCCATCATGGATCACATGTACACCGAGAGAAGCAACTCCCGATCGAGAGATCACGCTGTTAGAAGGAACAATGAGGAAAAGAACCATCGGTGAGACTTTGAGGAGTAGTTTTAAAGTTTGGGGCAATGCTCAAGCCTTTTTAACCGCATTATTTATAAATTCCTCGATTTAGCGCGCCTGGGGACGACGGACCAAATGGGACACGTGCCGTCCCAGTCGAAAAGCCTCTCCAGCTCATCATCAATCGAAATGACGTCAGTTTGTTCATTCTAAACAAGCCTGATATGAATTAGAGTAACGTGCTTTCTAGAGGCTACTAGAATTGAGGTGTTTTAAGCGTGGAAAGGGAACTGTGATCGGCGTTAATTTGATCTTTTTTCCAGGCTTTCGAGAACGGTCATTCATATCCCTCGAAGAACTCGTATAACCATCTGCTGCAGGAGGATTTCACCAAGAGCGCGTTGAATGTGAGTGCCCTTTCCTCCCAGATGTATTCATCGCTCTTGTACACAACACATGGCTGTGTAGTCTTCTGCGATCTCGTTGTTCTTCTCACTCGATTGGTTCTACTTGCAGGTTGTCCATGGTCGGCCATCGACGACTCCCATCTCATTCAACTCCGCGCCCTCCACTTCTTCTTCCGCTCACAACAGTCCATTCACATCCCCGCCTCACAAGTATGACTTCTAATTGGCACTTAATTAAGCTTATTTATTACCGCATTCAAGAAATGCGGATTAGTTTCATATAAGATTGCTTGACAATCGCAGAGTGAATACAGTGCCTGTTCCGTGATTGGGCTCATACATTTTAAAACATGAAAATGCGCTTGAACAAATGTTTGAAGGAGGCAGTTTTGACCTATCTAGAAATACGCAGTATGATGAGTTTAGTAAGAGTCAGTTGAGATCTGACCAGTTTTATGGGACTTGAACGATAGTTCTGGCCAGTTTATACGAAGTCCGACCAGTTTATATATTTCGCAATAAGCCGAATTGTCGGACGAAAATTTGTGATTAGACGTTAATCTTTCTTGCGACAAGAAGGACAATCACTTGCAGCTTCGGCAGGATGACTGGCCGTCAGGAGGAAGCGATGAAGAGGAAGGATGTAGTGGTCAAGCTGGAGAAGATGAAAGAGCAAGGAAAACTCGATCTCTTCATAACTCAGGTATGTCTTTTTTGTTGTTGTTTATTATTATAAATTTACAAACACTCGTCCAAAAAAAAATGAAACGTCTCGTTCCTAAACAACAGATATGGCTGCGAGAGAGCATGACAGAGTGAGAGACACACCGAGGTATAGAAAGGGAGAACACACACCAGTAGTCCATGTATTGAACGTACCATTTAAATATTGTAAGATTTCGAATGGTTATTGCTAATTTAGTATCAGATACATCCTTAATTGGTTTCTTTAATCGATGTGCCCATAGCTCAAAAAATGGGTTGAATTTAACAGTTCAGACACAAGGCGTTACCCTAGTATTATAAATACCACTGCCCTAGCTCATTAAAAGCCGATGCGAATCGTGAAAATGTGAGGTAGTGTGTCCGATTTGAAGTGCACCAGAATGAGTGCTCGACCTATGTCTATTGATTAGTTGGTGTTTCCTTGTAGCTGGAAGCGACGACACCGAATCAGATTGCTCTGAGTGTACGAAGGCATGCGAAGAACGCGACGAGCATGCCAGGCGCCATTAAGAGCTTGATTCTGGATGGAATGGACGCTTCGGTGAGTGCCTTCTCTTTGTTGTTCATATCCCGCTACCAAATGATTAGTTTATAACCTACAGAAAGGAAAACAAACAGGGGAAAATAGTGTATTGTAGTATTCCACAATGCCTATTCATAATGGACTACAATTTAATGCATGAGAGTTGGGAAGGATTCTAATTAGGGATTGCTATTAATGTATCTTGTTATATTTGATATTTATGTGTTACTCCCAAATATTCATAAATATGAAAGTTTACTTTTATAAACGTAGCTAATTGCAGCCGCCATCATTGGCACCTCGAGGCAGAGAGTCGAGCAAGAATGAAGCGGTGAAGAAGAAGGGCGACGACGACGAGGAACCCACTGAATATGATGACCTCAACGAAATCGACATGTTAGTTGTTGCGAAATACAGCGTTTGCTGCTTTCCCGCGCGCCATGGTCTACTAGCTCACTAGCTAATGTGAAGGAGTGTGAACAATATTGGCAAGGGTTGTTGCTGGAAGTTAAAAGTAGAAGGGTCGCAGATAAAACCTGGAGAATTTGAGCTAAAGAGCGGAGTGATATGTACCAAGATCGTGAAGACCTGATCCAATGGGTATACTGACAAAAACCGAAAGTACTGCTGCTGGCTATACCATAGCCCATGTGTGGCAGTTGCATATGTATGACGAAATAGTTGCAGGGCGGCGCCATCGTCGTCCAGTCCCCAATGGTTGATGGAACAGGCAAAGCTGATAGCGGTCGACACACGTCTCGGATATGCAATTGCAGATAATGAGGAGAAGATGAGGAACTTGGAAAAGAAGGTATGAATAGTGAACTAATTGGATTTGCAAATATTGTTTAAATTGTACTACAAACTACTATAGTTCAAACTTCTATAAGTATGATTGTTTAATTTTTTTTAGGTATTTGTGTCTTCCAATTTCTTTGATATTCTTTTCTTTTTTGCATTCGTCTTATAGTATGATGCACTCTGTAGGCAATCGTTTGGGACTATAATGAAGTGTAATCCCGTTCAGCTTCGAGAGTTGGAGACGGCGGATCGAGAATCTCTGGATTCGATGATTGAATCGTCGTCGTCGGGAATGGGAGAGGAGGAGGGAGGATGTGCACGATTGATTGCATGGACGAGACGAGAGAGACGACCATTGATGAGGAGAGATGAGTATCTACTCAATGAAGTGCCATCGACGAGTAGAGAGGGACGAGATCTCACACATCGTCAGTTATTATAATAATTTAAATACAATAAATTTATCTACGTCCGAGGCGCGGCAGTTGTTTTTTTTAAATTTGAGCAGAAATAAAGGGAAGATATGAGGAGGGGAATACTCCGAATTTCGCGGTTGAAAAAGCAATTTGACTGGGTAGTGGATGAGAAGTGATGCTGGTTACTTTGTAGACGAGCAAGGAATGTTGCTAGAAGGCCAAAAGCGGAAGGGTCGGAAACAAAACGCAATGAATTTGATCAATAAAATGATCAATCTGATGTAATACCGTCTTGAGCCGAGCGGATAGGTTTGCGGCAAAAGCGGGGTGGTACTTTTGCTATCTTCCCCAGCTGTATGGTCACAATAGTGAAGTATCACATGTTTCAGCTCCGTGCTTTGTCGATCAGTCGAATCAATATCTCCATCGACTCGCGGTTATGTCCGGGATGCATATCCGAAAGAAGTGAGTCGAGTGGACTATATCATTTAACACATTAGTTGTTGTAGCTTCTGTCTAATTTCAAATGATGACTTGTTAACTATGGACTTCTTTTTTCATGGATTTTACGAATGAAGTTATGAATTACATTTGGATTCGTGATTCGAATGACTATCGTTAGGGACTTCGTCTGCTCAACCAGATCCTAAAAGGGGTGAATGAACAAGGGGCTTCCGGTTAATAGTAAAAGTACCTGGGTTTTTGTAAATTATTTGAATGATTGCGTACTTTGCAGCAAAAAGAAGTCGATTTGGCTGAACACGCGTGAGATGGAGGAGGAGAAGGCGAGGAATGGCATGAGGAAGAAGGAGGAGAAGGAGAAGAGAGAGAAGAAGAAGATGGAGAGAGCAGTCAAAGAGGAAGTCGATGAGGAGAAGAGTGATAGTTATGAGGATACGGATGATGACGATGATGATGAGAAGATCCCCGTCGCCGCCACGGTTAGCTTTTTTTTCTTATTCCGTTTTTTTTTGTGGTTCGTGATTCACGAAACATCCAATCGCGCTTTACAAAGTTATTTAGTTGTTCACGTTTAACGACGCAGCTCCGTACTTTTCATCATATATTTTCGTTGGCCCAGATTCTGGGTTACACTTTTTTGAACCAGGCAGTTTAGAGACTCGAGACCCATCTAGGAATACGCAGAATGTCGAGTTTAGTAAGAATTGTCCCCTATCTGACCTGTTTTATCGAACTTCCGATAGAAATCTGACGTGTTTATGAAGTATCTGACGTGTTTATGCTAGGCGAGAGAGTGTGTGAAAATGAGAGATCTGGGCCGGGTGAAAATTTATGCTTTTCATGAATGTCAAATCCGATAGTTCATTTAAATTAATATCGTATTACAGTGTTCGAGAAAGTATGTAGGATAATACCTAATTATGTGCTGGGTTTTCGAAATTAGGTATGAATATTGGAGTACGCTACGTATTTTTTGACGAGCTGTTCGATGTATGCTCTTGTAATGGGCTATGGTGCACATGCACAAGTAGTAGATATAATATAGGTTACATAGTTTTAAACAATATGCTAAATGTATTTGATTATCTGTTACCTTTGTCAGCCCGAACCAAGCAAGAAGAATGGGACGACGAAGGAGAGGGAGAGGAAGAGGCCGAAGAAGGTGGATAGGAAGAGATCGAGGAGGAGTGTTGAGACATCATACTACCAACCACTGTCGATTAGAAAGGTATGTCAGGCAGTTGTTACACACGTGAATATTGAGATAATTAGTGTTCTTAATTGTATATAACTCGCTATATTAGCAGACTAAAATGTATTTATGAGAATGGTATTGCAGATTTCGGCCCGTCGTGGTTCTCAAGATGTCAGACTAGACTTTGACATACTCCACATGCCCACTCGACTCCCAGACCTCTCCCCTGGCGCAGTTCGTTTATTTGTATTATATATTTTTGTATGAAACATGATACTTCCGGTTATGCAAACTCGTTGTCTATGAAATACGAGTATATCAATTTTATCTTGTGAAGGTTGTAATATTTGCAGGTGTACCAAGAGATTGAAGTGCCGCCCTTCAAGATCAGACGAGTCGCCCCCGAACCCAACCCTCAGGAACAGGTATATTTTGATACTTATTGTTTACTCTCCCAAAAAATGGGGGGGACATGAATAAGTTTTGATGGTTTAGTTGATTCTTCGGCTCTGAATCGAGCACTTTTTGTGATGGCGGAATCATGGAGTGTACTTATTTTGGGGTTTTTTTAGACCGTTTGAAGCCCATTTTTAAAATATTCTAAACCTTTCATTTTCTTGTTAATTAAAAATGCCGCGTTGTGGTAGGGCTTCCCGACTCGCCTGGGGTTACAAGCTTATCGTTTTTATCATTTTGACGACAGTGAAGCTTTCCTCCAGCAAAAATACGCATGTAATCCGTATCCGATGGAAATACCTGGTTATTTACGGCATTTTGGAAAAAGAACTGACGTAGAACAGTTTAGGATTAGGGAATGCGAGATCGAATGGTTGGAGCGTATATTTATGGTCTGTGTTTATTATGTTGATTGCAGGATTTCGAGGAGTTTGGAACGAAGAATTTGATGGCTCGCATCGCCCGACAGCATCATGCACTCGAATTTGAAGAGAAGCAGAGATTCAGTGTGAGTTGACGAGCTTATTTTTCCTCAATAATAATAATAATAATAATATCTATGTAGCTGTGTTCATGCGACAAGAGTCGCAATGAACACAGCTACATAGATAGAGTAAACTTATTTACAATATTTGGAGAAAGGATCATTAGAATACCACTAGTCTTAAAGTCCTATGCTTATTTGATATGTAAATGACATGATTGACTTGTATAATTAGAATAAATGTTGTATGTATTGGTGTTGTATTGCAGGCGATGCGTCGCGAGGACGCGCGTAAGATGGCTGCGATGGCTGCTGCACATGCTGCAAGGGCGAATCAGAATGCAGCTGAGGATCAGAGGAGGAAGATGGAAGGAAGAGAGATGAGAGCAGCCAGTAGAGAAGAATCTGATGAAGAGGAGGAAGTGGAGATGGAGGAAGAAGATGAGGAAGAGGAAGAACATGAACAAGAAGGAGAAGAGGAGGAAGGAGAGGAAGAGATGAAGGATGAAGAGGAAGGGGAAGATGAACATGAACAGGAGGAAGAGGAGAAAGAGGAAGAAGAAGAGGAAGAGGAGGAGGGAGATGAGGAAGATAAGACATTCAAGGAAGAAGAGGAGGAGCAGGTCGGAGATGAGGAGATGGAGGAGGAGGAGTCTGCTGCAGATGCTGAAGCTGTCGACGGGGACGCAGCTGCTGCAGCAGATGGAGATGCAGCAGGAGACGGGGATGCTGCAGCAGCGGCCCCTGCAGCGCCTGCAGCCCCCGCGACGCCTGCAGGGAACAGACGAGGCGCTGTGGTTCTCGTGATGCCCGCCTTCGACTTTGACGCCATCCAACCCAATCCCGACTACGAACGACTGTCGATAGAGAAGCCATACGAGAGGAGGCAGTTTGTGAGGTCGCCCTAGACAGACTCCGCCCCCTTCCTCCCTCCACCCTTCTCCTCTCCCCGTTGCCGCCCATAGTCTTGTCAGTCCTATCTTGTATTACTCAGCCAGTCTTCCATCTCGTTCACTTTCCATTCTATTACTTTGTATATACATACCTCCCCCATCCAAAACATGTGTCACGATCTATTGATAATCGTTTGTATTATCCATATTATCATGAGGCCACCCCGTCCAAGCCCCGTAATTGCAGTTCAAATGACGTATTTCTTGCTTATTGTCGTTTATTCTCCTCATTATTCTGTAGATGCATAGTAACATCTCTCCTATCTTCTATCATTGTTTAACACCTTGCTTTCCCCTATCGGAGATCTCTCTCCCTCTCTCCTCCCCTGTGTATTCCTCTCTCTCCATTTATCCATCCTAAATATTCATTATATTAATTGTTATTGTTTGTATGTCGATTCCTTGTCGTCATTCTCTGGATGTCCCGTATTCTCAGATTATTGTCTGTTCGATTCCTTATCACTAGATATCAGTAGCATCTCGTATCACTCTGATAGTCATTCTCCCTCTCTCATCCTCTTCTATTCTCTCCTCTCTCTCTCATTCTATTCCCCTTTTTGTTGTTTCCCGCATTGTTGAGGTGCTTTCTCTCTATCACTTTGTAGTTTTAGTCAACTCCCTCTCTCATTCACAGTATCTCATCTCCTTCCAGTAAATCGATCGTCCTCATGCCACCTCTTCCGTTTTATATCCTGACACGTTAGTCATTGATAAAGTTTCTCAACCAACGTTGTCCGCCTGCGGTGGGTCTCGATGTGTTTCGATCGATAACCATATCTGATCTGTGTCGTGTGGTGGATACGGTAGATGAATAGTTCTTGTTAGGACAAGGATGCTTCATTCCGCTTGGAATGGATGTGCATCCACATCCATTCTTTCGTCGATACAAGGAGGAATACGGAGGAGACACAGGAGTACGGTAGTCGCCCCACAGTCACAGCAGGTTATTGATTGGTTCATTTCTGTGTTTCGCGAAATTTCGCAATTTGTTACCGTTCAATTGGACTGCAGGCAGTCAAGACAGCCTACAATGCAGTGACAGAGACGATTGCATCGCATGTTCCACTGTCGACCATCCTGAGAGGTGAATACTTTTAGGTTTACAGGTTACTGTAGCTCCGTTCTTAGATTACTGTCGGCTATACTAGATTTATGTCGTTCAGAAAACGGTCTCAACGTGACGCGTCAGCATGGCGCCATCGGTGTCTCAGCAGGCAATCTGAGTGTGTCATTGCAGCCGAGAAAGGGAGTACTGTGTGAGTACTATTATCGATTAGCCGTGTATCTTGATAGAAAAGCGAATGAGTTCCATAGTTAGCGAGATTATATTTTTCATTGACTCGCAAATTTATGATTTAATATCGATCACATCAAAGCTGCCTGTTAATCTGTTGTTTCACGCTGCTTATTTGGGTGGAATGGAAAATTATCATCGCTGACTCTACTACTGACCAGTGTTTCAATCTTAGAAATTCAATAAAAGTGCGCTTTAGATGTGCAAGAACGCGGTTTCCGCTCGAAGAAGACGAGTTTGTCGAAGCTGGGAATGGGATTGACGTCCCAGAGTGGAGAGAGCGGAAGCAAATGGAAGATGCCACTTGTGAGTAAGGTGAGTGAGGATGGGTGAGGGACCGGCGGATTAAGGTAGCAAGTAATCCACAAATGCGTTTGTTCCTGAGAGATATGGTTCCTTTTCGCTCTGTTACGCATTAAAAATTCTTAGCCATTCAAGTTCAGGTTGCTGCATAGTCTTATTAAATATTTGGTATGGTGAAAATTCCACTTGTGAGGATGGGTGAGTGGCCGGCGGATTGCGGTAGCACGTAGTCCAGATATGTGATTATTCCTGAGCAATAAGAGTCCCTTTTCGCCTCATGCTTTATTTAAAAAAAAATATTTTGGCCAATCAAGTTCATTTTTCTTAATAGCCTTATTAGATTTATTTAATTTTGGCTGACGATTAGTGTACAACCGAGGGGCAATGACTATCGGTTGCAGATGCTGGGGAAGAAGGAGGAGGAGGGAGGAGTGAAGTGGAAGGAATTCCAGACGGAGATGAAGAGAGTGCCCGAGGGAGAACAGAAGACTTTCGCTGTGAGTATTATTATTATTATATATTTAAAGCAATAGTTTATTTCCTATATCAGTCTTTTACATTATGAAGGTTGTATTAACTGAGAAAACATTAATTATTGAATGTGTGCATAATGAAGGCATTCCTCGGAAAGTAGGGGGATGGAATGGTCTAGGTGTTAATGACGCTCGGACATGCACCTTGTGGACTAGACTTTTATGAGCAAGTAAACTCGAAATGAGAGATGGACGGGAGGACGTGGGATTCTTTAATTTTCTCTTTCTGTTGCAGGAATGAACGCCCAAAATCAGCTGTTAGAGACTTACATTTAACTTGAAGTTGCCTAAATGTATAACAATACATGCTGCAGGAAGGGTACGTCAAGGGCATTCTGTCGTCCAAGCCTACGGACACGAAGAGAAGCGGGCTAGTGAGACTGTGGATATTCCTCGCTGCTGTGTCACTCGCTATCTATCTATACAGTGGTGAGTGAGGGTGAAAGAGAGATTGAGAGCATGAAAAGACAGAGTGAGAGAGCGGAATCAAATGGAAAATGTCACTTGTGAGTAAGGATGCTCTAGAGGCCGGTGGATTGAGGTACCAAGTTGTGCACAAATGGCATTTGCTCCTGAGAAATATGATTCGATCTTCAAATCTTTTAACATGCATTAATAATGATTGGATTTTTGAAATTTGGTGGGAAACAATACAATTTTTGTTTGCTACGTCGCTTTGACGCATCTTTCGACCTATGAGAGAGAGAGAGAGAGAGAGAAGGAGGGGATAATCTAGCCCCATAATCATTTTGATGACAGTCTGAGCCCCCGCGTAATCAGCATGGTGAAAAGGGGCTTCGCGTGAGCATGAAAAGTGCCAAATGACCATAGATCGCTGACTTTCAAAATAGATATTTATAAATTGATTGGAAGAGTGAAAACCAGGTGATTCTCAGTGTCCACACTTCCTGAAAATACTCTGAATTTCTTTTCATTGCTCAATGGACCACCAATAGTTTCTCTCATCTCAGGCGATCGTCAGCTGGGTTCGCTGCTCTTCTCTGCAAATACGTCGGAAGTGCGGCCAGAGGACGTCCAGGTCACGCTCGATGACGTCAGAGGAATGGAAGAGGCAAAGAAGGTGAGGAAGGGAGAGACGGGGTTTAAAGCACATATTTTTAGTTTTAGTTCCTTAGTTCAAAAATATATTGTATGTATCATTATTAATCAATTCATGTGCCGAATCGTTTATCTCTCACGTTTGGATTTTTTGGTAGAATTTCGAAACAAGAAGTTTGCGGGTAAATCGGAGATTGCATAATACCGGCTTTTGGTGTATGAGAAATTTGTAACAGGATGTCATGACTCCTTTGGTTGCAGGAAGTGGAGGAGCTGGTCGAGTATCTGGCGGATCCCGATCGATTCTCGAGACTCGGCGGACGATTGCCAAAGGTGAGAGCGGAAATTGAACCGGAAATGAATTTCGCTCAACCGGAAGCGATATTTATAGAGCCAAAAATGGATTCGCATAATTCAGGGAGTGTTGCTCGTGGGCCCGCCGGGCACGGGAAAGACGCTGCTGGCCAGAGCGATTGCTGGAGAGGCAGGGGTGAGCATGTCACTTGATTCCCAACTATATTGCCCCGCAGACGAATTCAGTTGTTTCTAGCGATAGTGAAACAGTAGTTTGCACGGTTTCGTAACGCTGAATAGCAAAAGCTATGCGATTTTGATTTTATTAATAATGTTCGCATTCGCAAAATTGTATTATTCGCATGTGTGTTCATTATGTGTATTCGCAAAAAGAAGCGAATCCGACCTAGCCCACATTGCCGATGGAGAATAAAGTGTTAATTATGTATTAATTATATTATTGAATTTCGTTTTTGCAGGTACCGTTCTTCCACACATCTGGTTCCGAGTTTGACGAGGTTCTCGTGGGACAGGGAGCGAGAAGAGTCAGAGATCTATTCGATAGAGCCAAGGTATGGGAGGGGTGGTGGATGGAGGTTTCACTGAGAGGTCGACGATCGTAGGGTCGCAGCATTTGGACGTGGGTAATTCATGATTCGTTGATTTCGGCCGTTGAAAATATCAGCAGAAATGTTTAACCGAACCGTAAGTGGTCACAATCTGAAGAAAAAAATCTAAACTAGGTTGGGTAATTTTACTGAGGCTCTGAGGCTGCAATGGGGCACTAGTGGCAAGGAAAGTCGATGATCTCTTCATGTCCACGGCTCTAAAACAATTGGAATAGTGTTGTCTAACAAAGCTGTTCAACATGTGTGCGATATTCATAACATAGATGCCTAATTTCTTTCCCATTCTCAGGCTCGTGCCCCGTGCATCATCTTCATCGATGAGATCGACTCTGTGGGAGCGAAACGAGTCTCCAATGGCATCCATCCATACGCCAACCAGACCATAAATCAGCTGCTCAGGTATACGGTAGTTTGATTGCTAGAAGCATGGTTCTAGGGTACGGTAGAAGGGGTGGATCACACATTTTCGTTGGCTAGAAACTCTGATCGGCAATTATTTAAATTTAGCAATTTCAAACTAAAAATGTGCAGGAGGTTCAGGTTAGTAAGAATCAACCCATATATTACCAGTTTCTGCCATAGTTCGGTATAATTCTTACCAGTTTTGTTAATTTTTCTAACGAGGCAAAAATGTGTGCGATTGATCCAAATATTGACCGAAATACGAAATGGCTGTTGATTGCAGTGAGATGGACGGATTCCATCGCAACGAGGGAATAATAGTGATAGCAGCGACGAATCGAGTTGATGATCTGGATAAAGTGAGTATGGAGTAGGCATGATGAAATTAGATAATAACTACAATAAAAATCCCCATCCATCGAGAACGAGGAAGTTTCCGGTTTTTTAATAACATTTTGATTACTATTTAATTTTCTCGTCGGTAACATTCAAAGTAGCAGAAACTTAAAAAAAAAGGAAGTATGCAGCTAGATGCTTCGTTGTTACTGCTTCCCACAAGTTTCTCTTGCCAGAGCTAACTGTTCCGAGCGCCGTAGCCACCTAATAAATTAATACTAGTGATATTGAACACTAATACTGTTCAGGCTTTGCTCCGTCCTGGTCGCTTCGACGTGAGAGTGCAGGTGCCGAAGCCCGATCTGATGGGAAGGAAGGACATATTCGTCCACTATCTGACCAAGGTACGGTACACCCCCAGGGGTTTCCACAATTTCCCATGTGCGTGTTACAAATGGCGGCACTCAAGTGCTTACCATTGATTTTTTTTATTTACGGCGTTGGCATCGTAAAAAGGTAAAAAAAAGTAAAGGCATCCCTTATCTAGACTCCAAGTCCTGAGGGAGTCACTGCTAAGGCCAGCGCATCCCTCGTAGGCTAGAAAATATCACGGTGGCTATTTGTATATGCTTGAGGTTGATAATGGTAATAGACGAGTTACTGTAGATCGTACATTCGTCATCGATCGATCCCCATACTCTGGCGAAGGGAACGACTGGATTCACGGGAGCAGACATCGAGAGCATGATCAATCAGGTATTATACTTTATTTATGATGAATTACATTAGATATAATCTGCCGCGGGTTGATATTGAGTGTCACTAAAGAAAATGATGTGCACCAGTGAAATCGGGCAACACCACTACTACATGGATGAACTGTTTGTTCTGCTAACAATGGACTCATATTATTCCTTCTAAAAAACCACCATTCGTCAGCGAGATGAGTAATATACACGATGTAATCAATTCTTTAATAACTTTGGCCACGTTACAAGTTGTGCTTGCAGGCGGCACTCAAGGCTGCCCGAGAGGATTCTGAGATGGTGGAAATGGAGCATCTGGACGAGGCCAGAGACAGAGTACTCATGGGACCAGCAAGGACTGGTGAGTGGTGCAATTTGCAAATTGAATTTGGAAACTAGGATTGTTTATCGATTGTTAGAGATAGACATGACCAAGAAGGATGCATATACTTTCGTGTTGTTAAAGATGGGGATACCCAATGACCACTACCTTGTTCAAAGTTGGATGTGTTTCTAGTACTTGCGAAGCACCAACCAGCATGGTGCTTGATCAATGATCATTACGATTTGCATTGAGGTGGTCGTATCCCGGACGAGTTGACGAACAAGAACACTGCGTACCACGAGGCCGGCCACACTCTCGTAGCCATCTACACCAAGAATGCCATGCCATTGCATAAGGTGATTTGATATTTGAGGGAAAATTTAAGAGGGAAACGACTTCACTGATTGATATTGTTTGAATTCGAGCTTTAGCGATCTTTAGCGGTGTAATGCGAATTGTCGATATTTGTGTTTGTTTCACAACACAAAACTGCCGTGATAATTAGGATAGGATATTTCAAGTAAAAATATTAAAATGTATTTTTACACGAAGAATGCCATGTCATTGCATAAGGTGAGTGTAAATTCGGGTTGTTACGGGATAGCAGAGATATTCTTATTGATGCAGGTATAGTTGGCTCAATAACTCTTGTTCTTAGTGTAGAATCGTCGCTCCTAGTGTAGTTTTGTCAAACAACGCTTATTTTTGCGTGTTGCGTAACACAAAACTGCCTTGAAAATTTAGATGGGATATTTTCAAATAACAATGTCGTTTTTTATTTCCAAACCAAATGCCCTCTTCTCAGGTCACAATCATTCCTCGTGGCAGCTCGATGGGCCACACGGCGATGCTGCCTGAGAAGGACGAGTATCAGGTGAGAGGTTATCGATCCACGAGGAGTACGGTAGATCGGAGAGCTACGGTGATTCCCTCAGGCAATGGAGTTTGTGCAACGATCCCAAGCATAGTCTAGGAAGATGTGTGTTGCATGGAGGACTTATGGTTATGCATTTTGACTGTTTGATATTCGGTGGTTTGTGAAGCGATTTCAATAAACATGCACATGAACATAGGTGTGATTGCAGTTGACGAAGCAGCAGATGCTCGCCCAGTTGGACGTGATGATGGGAGGAAGAGTGGCGGAGGAATTGATATTCGGAGAGGATCAGGTAGGGGAGGGGGGGAGAGAGATTATTGGGTCATTCGAATGATAGTAGTACTTGCATCAATATTCTGTTCCATGCATTCCATTACGCTCCGCTATGAAAGTTATTGCAAAGTATTCTTGCCGAACCTGTCTGTACACATGGAATTAAAGGATGTGGGAAAAGATATTTCTTGAGGTAGTCTGGAAACCACTGATTGACTGGTTGGATTTTGTTTATATCTGTAGTTCGGGGTGACTAATTTCATACATTTTCTAACGCGTCCATTGCGTCTGGCCAGTTTATACATTTCAAAATTCTGACCACTTTGTATTTCTAAAGTGAATAAAGAGAGGAATACACACGAGAAAAGAGGGAGCGAGCAGAAAGCAAAGCAAGCCTTGAACGAGAGAAGTCACCTACGTTGCTACGGTAGTCGGGTTCGGTGGAGCACGTGCATGATTTGCTGTTGATTTATCGATATACACTGAGAACTCTGTGATGTTTATTTACTTTCGTACTTCTATTATTCCAGGATTATTCCTGATAGGAATAGCTATTTTTCAAGCCCAAGCACAGCTCTTGAAGTGATAAATTAGGCGATATAACTGCCCACACACAATTCACGCACAATTCTTAAGGAAGATTTGTGAATTGTGCGTGGGCAGTTTTAAGGTTTAATTCTTTTATAATGTGTTTTATTTGTTTATTATAAATTAATTCTGCATGTAACGCGAATTTCTAATGGAAAAATACAGTGGTTAATATTCTTTTTATAAGAAATAATTGCATTTGAAACAATAAACTGGTCAGATCGTCTATTATTGATCGGTAGATTTTTTTTTATTTTCATGTTATTTCTTGCCTAGTGGTCATCGCTTTATATCCATAAAGTAAAAATACCCAATAACTGCCCGCAATATGGGCTAAATGCGCGTTGTCTTCCGGACCTCATGAGGTGTACTGTAGTCGTTCTGGTTTGGCTGATCAGCAACTGATTTTCTTATATTTTCATTTCAGAAGATTTTTTCCACAACGTACTTGTTTATTTCGTTCCCGTTTTAATTAATTTAATATATTTTAAATATTTATTTAATTAATTTTTATTTATTTATCAAATTTCTTTTAAAATATAAATATTTTTTCTTTTTTTTTATTCAGCCCACTCTCCAATTAAAAAAAATGTAAAAAGGTAAAGGTAAAGGTAGTTCCGTCTTCAGCATACTTTCATGCGCGGAACATTGCGCTTTTCAGTGTGCACGCAAGCTAGGCATATACGGTATAATCAGTCACTCAGTTACCAGCCGGCGACCACCGCCCTTTACTCCTGGTTTTAACACCAGTACCAACTTGGACCAGGCTTGGTAGATCTGTTGGGGTGGTCTGCACCGCTCAGTCGAGCACACTACCGACTGAGCTATGCCCCCATTAAAAAATGTAGGCGAAAATTAACTACTGAAAGGTCACAATACTAAAAAAAATAGGTGAACGACACTAAAAATAAGAACTTCTCGCTCACTCGCTACCTCACATAATAGAACTGTAAATATAGGCCCCATTCTATGCAGTACCTTGATTTATGGTGCATGGGTCTCTTCATTTTATTTTTGATCTAAATCACATTGCCTTCTCTCACTTTCCTGTTCTTTAATCTCTGCGTTGTGGAATATAAATGCAGATTATTTGAATCCCTTAGGATTTATAATGAGTGCAGACTGCAAATATAATAAATTTCACGGAATATATTTTACTGGACACAGTGCAATGAAAAGTAAACAATGAATATCACGATTCCACACGGGATAAATAAACGGTACAGTAAACAGGACAACACAACAAAAGTGATGGTGGGTGCGAGTAGTGGATTGGGTGCATCTGATAGTTCGAACTACTTAAATTGTCGAGTGCACATGCATTGTTTTTAAAAAATATATATATACTGAAAGCACTTCTGCACGCGATTTTAGGCACTTCGGCACGAAGTGCTGCGGGAAAAAAACCATTTTACTTATGGGATTGTTCGAAAATCAACTTTATCACGCTTTATAAGCGAAAAAATACAAGAAAGACGAAAAATAATCGATTTTAGCGATTTCTGGCCAGTTTATACCCTCCTCAAATTGTCTGTGGGACGAAAATGTATGACTAATTTCCTTTGTTTCTAGTTTGATATATTTAATTTACTAGTTAGATTTCCTTTACAGGTGACAACAGGAGCAGCGGACGATCTCAGAAAGGCCACTCAATTGGCGGTGCAGATGGTCAAGAACTTTGGAATGAGCGAGAAGGTCAGTTTTTTTGTTATTTATTTAACTCATTAGCATTGTTGAGATTGCTTGGATTCTTGCTTATCTTTCGAAATGTGGGTGTTGCTTGTTGATAATAAGTTGTGACCTTATTAAATTGTTATTTTTCCGACTTGGCGGATTGAGGGTACACGGCCTGCTCAAGTTCCAGAATTTCACTGGAGGCCAATGCTTTGAACCCATTGCTCAAAATGATTAAACTATTGCGTCATTGCAGGTCGGTCTGCGTGACTACTCAGTCTCGGACAACTCTGATTCACTCGTCAAGATGTCGGATCTGTCTCCAGCCACAGCGGAACTCATCGATAGTGAGATCTCGAGAGTGCTCATCGAGAGTTATCGAAGGGCCAAGGAGATACTCACAAAGCACAAGGTAAGATATTTTTGTAATTGATGTATGAATATTTACTCGGTGTTTCCCTTAACCACCAATGAAAGTGTGTGATGTGTACATCGAAGGAGTCGTTTGGCTATTCACATGTTTAGCTGCACTTTGTACTCTTTAAAAAAATTAATAGCAGTGTCTGAGAAAGACGGTCGTAAAAATGAATCAAAACCATGGAATCTGACGCTTCACGCAATGTATTTCTAAATCATTTTTGTACCAAAGTGATGAACAAAGAAAATGATCTCTAATAGTGTTCTCTTGTCGTTCAGAAGGAGCACACCCTTCTGGCGGAGGCTCTGCTCGAACACGAAACACTCTCGGCAGACGAGATCAAGACTGTCGTCGCTGGAAGGAGCATCAAGAGGAATGTACCTGCCAAGGTGAGGGGAGGGAGAGAGAGATAGAGAGATACGATCGGAGGACACCGCTCATTTGTGTTTCACCGACATCATAAAGTTGACTAGTGGTGCTTGTTTCAATTCTTGATTGAAACTTGGATATTCACAAACACAATTAAATAAATGGCAGTTATGAAAAAAAAATTAAAAATGAATACTACATTAAGTGTATTATTTTTAAATTTAATTTGTTTTAGGACCAGCAGTTGAATACGACTCCGACGCCGCAACTGGACATTCGCAAGGCTGCCGCACTCCTTCTCGAGGAATCTAAGTCTAATTAGACTATCGATCGATTGACCTACTCTAGTTACAGTACCCCATCGATCGATACTGCCTATCTTTCCCCCTCCCTTCCCCTGTTTCTTGTTACCGTATCCCCGTGACTAGTCGTATCACTTATTCATCCTCTGTGTTAGTGTTAGTCTCTCATATCGAGTAGGAGCACCGAAATGGACGGAAAATGAGAGAGCTTAGAAAAGAAAAGAGAATATTTATTTATGTTTTTGTTATTCGATAGCTTGTCATTTATCCCTCTCCTTCTCCCCGTTTTGTTTAGGCAGGTTCTCTCGCTCTCTTATTCACATTCAGCTTGTACACTTCGCCTCTTCTGCCCTTTATATTTTCCCATTTAGTTATTAGACAAGGAGCGAGACGGGAGAGGGCAGTGAGGGGAAGGAGGTTGTGTTCATTATGGATATGGTGGACAGGGAGGAATGCTTTTTCTGCTCTCTCTCTCTCTCTCTCTCTCTCTCTCTCTCTTCCCTCAGTCCCCCTCTACCCATCGATTGCAGTCATCGTTGAGAGAGAAGAGGGAAGGGAGGGAGGGGGAGTGCCATAGAGGGGGGCGCACCCCTCCCCTCTCTACCTCCCCGTCTCCTCCTAGAGACCCCCCCCACCCTCCCTCTCTCCCTCCTTCTCCTTCTCTCTATCAGCAGTACTCATAATCGGGTACAGCTTCTCTATCTGTCTATCTTCTGAGAAGATTGTCTATCTCTGTCTCCTCCTATCTCCGAGTATAGAGATGATACTAGAGTATTCATCCCCTGTCTTCTCTAGAGTGCGAAATGTGGGGCCGCGATCTCTTCATTTCACGCACTCTCTTCACCGACTCGTAGATGAGAGATTGTGGGAAATGAAGAGACGGTGGTCTCACATTCCGCACTCTACTGTCTTCCCGTCTTATATCAACTCCCACCCCTCCCTCGTATACTCGATTGTTCCCTCCAACTTCGCACTATGTTAAATAGCGAGCCTGCAATGTAAATGTGTTGTAAGAGATAAAATAGTATTGTATGCTGAAGGAAAAGAAGATTTGCCAGCAGAGACGGGCTGTTATTGCCTCAATTTAGTCGTCACTACACAATATAGCAGTGATTCGAAAGGAATTCGAGCTCCTCTCTTTCCCTCTCTCCCCCCACGCCTTTTCGAGTACTTCCTTCTTTTAGTCCTTGGCGCTGCAGAGTATTTTGCAAGATCTTCCAAATGCAAAATTTTTGGAGTATTCTAAAGGTTTCTTTATGCGATAGTTCACATTTGCGAGATCCTATGAAATTCTTAACCACAACCAGATGTGCAATATTTCATGGTTCCGAGTCTCCAGCAAGGGGTCACGGCTTGAAAGTGTGTAAACTGGGAGACTCGCTCTCAATTTTACAAATTATCTCACTCCTAACCCTTCTGGGCCGGCTGGTTGAATGATGTGTTATTGAAATTGATTGTCGCAATCGTTCATTTTTTTCGGTGCAATCCCTAACCACGGCCAGATGTGCAATATTGAATTAGTCATGAATAAGGATTGGATTCATCTCTCATGATTATCCCTCCCTTTTTTCTCTTTTCTCAATGGTACCACATGTGTGGTTGCAGACCCTTCCTCGCCCCTCTTCCCTCTTCTCACTCTTTTCCTAATTTCAGTCATTTCTCAACGTTTTAAGTGCCGCTCACGATCCCGAGATTAAAAAGTTTTTAAATGTTTTGGATCGTTCAATTCTGAAAATGTTTCAAGGGTTCCTAAACGGAAATAGCGCTCCGTGCCAGCACCCTTCCCTCGTCGCATTTGGATGGGCGCACGATGCGCCAAAAGAAGACGACACCAAGTAATTAACAGTAATTATTAGTGCAATTTAGTTGATGAAACGACTCTTCGACCGAATAAGAAACTTTGGGAAGTGGAAGTTTGAAAAAAAAAGAAATTTACCCTATCGGAAATAGAAAACATAAATAAGCATTTCAGTAATTATTAATAATGAATGCATTTGTTCGCAGGAAGGTGACAAGCCGTGTCTGGCGCATTTCTCGATCATCCGATCGATTGGCAGAGGAGCGTTCGGAAAGGTGAGAGGAGTACGGTAGTTGTAAGGGATTACGGTAGTTTCGGCAAAAATCACAATTTTTGTTCTTTTGGAGTTATCCAAGACAGAGTAGTCCGACCTGGAACGAGATAATAGTTTAATCATTGAATCATGCGCTCTAGACTCATTGTCACTCATAGACATGAAAGAACTTGAGCAGATCGTGTAACATCAATCCGCCGACTCGGGAAAAATAACAACTAAAAAGGTCCTAAGTTATTGCAAGCAAGCAACATTCACGATGAATGAGAAAATGCCCCGCCTGACATGATTTCAAACCCACTGAAAGAAGTCAAGAGCAGCTAGATATTCTCTCTTCTCTGACCCCTTTCTGGAGAGTTGAGCGGGCTTACGATTGATGTGTTCTCTTCTGCAGGTGTGCATCGTTCAGCATCGATGTTCCCACAAATTGTATGCGATGAAGTACATGAGCAAAGAGAGATGCATTAGACAGAGCATGGCAGACAATGTACTCAAGGTGAACTCTTCTTGACCTTACAAAGAAGAAAGACAATCTAAAACCATGGCGAGAACCATGGGAGCACAGTACACAATGCTATCCAGTTTGATTGAATTGGAAACCGTGGAACTCTTTCTTCTTTCTTCGCAGTCATTGGGAAATAGTGTGTGATTTGCGAAGATATCGCCGGAAAATGTATTCCAAAATATTTGCTAACAAATTTCTCCGGGGGTTAATTTTCTAGCAAGTATGTTCTCTCTGCATCGAAATAATTGAAGAACAAAAGGTGTTCTTAAATAGATACTGAGAAGCTCCGTCAAAGAAAAGGAAGAAAAAGAGATAAAAACTAGGATCTTTGATCTCTGTTTCGTGAAACGTTTTAAAAATCCTTTAAGTCCAGTGAAAGTGAAAAATTGGAAAGCTGACTTTTCGTCTGACGTAAACATGTGAAAGCTGCGTGGGAATCGGTGTGTTTAGTCATGGATTGCATTTCGAGAGACGAATGAGGAGAAAGAAAATGAGAGGAGAATGAGGAATAGGAGATGGATGGGAAAAGAAATGGGATGAAATCAAAAATGGAGGAAAAGAGAGACGATGACGGGAGAGCAGACGATATTCGTTTGTGATTTGTTGCTGCGAAACGTTTTTATCATTTTTTTCTGGAAAAAAAACTGAAGATAATGTGAGTAAAAAATATTCGAATGTGTTTCATCTCAAAATTTTGATTTAAATCACCCCAACTATGTGATGCGATCAATGAGATTAAAAAACTAAATCAAAATTGAGGAAGAGAAACGGGCGATCTGAACAATCGATGTTGCAGGAGCTTTCTATCGTCACAACTCTCGATCATCCATTCATCGTCAATCTACAGTGCTCATTCCAGGTTAGTTAATTTCTTTATTTGTTCATCTTCTAGATATTTTAGAAAGAAAACAAGCTAACATGAAAATAATCCGAATTATTAATCCAAATTGTTGACAGGATGCTCGATGCATGTACATCGTGTCGGATCTTCTGCTGGGAGGGGATCTCCGATATCATCTCAATCAACGGGCGATATTCAAGGAGGACAGGTAATTAAATCACGTCAACAATTTTATATAGTTGGAAACGTATTTTTACAATTATTCTAGAACGTGAGCGAATGTATCCGTAATCATTTCGATTAGGAAATCTCAGATAAACAATCTAACTGAAACGGGAAATTGCAGGTCGAAGCTGTACTTCTGTGAGATCGCGCTGGCGGTCGATTATCTCCATTCGAGATCCATCGTTCATCGGTATCATTTTACTCCCTTTTAAAAAAATATGAAATGAAATCGACATTTCATATTTTGAATGACATTTCCAAAATTTAAAAATACAGACCATACAAGTTTTCAAATAACTACATAAAACGAATCAAAATAACAAAATAGAAAGATTCGAAATGACAAGAAAGAAAATGATAAAAACGAAGTTCTTTTCAGCGATATCAAGCCGGACAATATCATACTGGACGAGAGAGGACACGCTCATCTAACTGATTTCAATCTGGCTACGAGATTGGAAACGGGCAGTCTAGCGACCAGTTTCTCTGGTTGGTTATAGAGAACACAATCATTATTTGTCGACATCCCAAACTTTCTTAAAGTGGTCAGGAACGAAAGAGTGTTTGAATGTGAAATGGACTTACTGTCACACACTCTGTTGGAGTAGTGAGAATTAAATTAGATGGAAGAATAAACCATGTGAAATCATACACATTCCTTTATTCATTGTCAATTTCATATTACCAAAAAATATATTTGAAATTTGAGAATCGCTTTTCGGATAAGTTTCGCGCATTGATCATCTTTGCACATTTTTGTTCAATTATTATTGCTTTCAGCTGTCGGTGGTGAAAATTTAATATTAAGTCAATTTCAAATACTACTTGAGTGCCATTATTTGTATTTGAGGTACTCGAGTGTATATGGCGCCAGAACTGTTCTCGACGTGCAATGGATCGACACCCGGATATGATCAGAAGATCGATTGGTTAGTCCACTCAACCATCTCTGTTATTTGTGGATCACCTTTTCTGAATGAAGGAGGGGTTTTTTAGATAACAAATGTTTACCGGGAAAAATTGGTTATCATCCAATCGGTTTTGATCTGATGATGATCATCCGACCAATTAGTTCCGTGTGGTGATATTGTGCGTCAGCTGTAGCCAGCCACGCCCACTCCATTGCACAAACTGACTCCCAATTAGATACTACTCTAACGATAAGGAGCAATGTTCAGTATGTTGATTGGACCATTTGTAATTTGGAAAACAAGGAAGTGCCATTATGTGCGGATCATCTGGGAATTCATCTAAGTACTGGAAAAAAACATCTCTAGGAATTCAAAACTCGTTATGTCTAGAACATTAGTTTAGAAATGCGAAAAGTGCTCGAAAACGTTAGTACACTTTTGCATAACTGTCGCACGTTCCCTTTAACATTGGAGTTTTAAAATCTCCGCTTTGACTTCTCACGAGTTATTTATTTACATGCAGACAGTTATCTCAGGCTTCAGACCATTGAACTCATGTACTCAGGTATTCACTGGGAGCTACTCTCCACGAGATGCTTCGTGGTCGACCTCCCCATCAACTTCCTTCCACACTCAATTCACACCAGGTATTCATCCAGTCACTCTATCTCACTTTATGCGAAAGTAAAATGAGAAATTCGCTAAGCAGTGCGTCGCCTTTGTCTAGAGCATTTCGTCATGAGGCTATAAGGCTCTGATTTCCCCAAGCGCTGAGGAATAGCTTATATATAATTCGAATAGTATTGCATTGCTGGGTTATTTCATGAAATTATCTATAGCATGAAGCTGATTAAAAAAACCATGCTCTGCTCAACTAAGTATCAAGTAGTTATAGATCCCGATATAACTAACAGGTTTGATCTGGTGTTGCGAGTAAATATCTAACTACCAATTTGCTCGTCAAACAATTCGCTCATAATGAGTTCGACTGAGTGTCTCACACAAACACTGAGAGTGATCTCACTCATCGAATAAATCAGTGCGGATCCACTCCAGTGTATCACTGCTTTGTTCTCTCAAATGATTACTAGCTGATTCAGTTCCCATCAGTTTTAGTGACGCAAGCAAAAAATGGAATAGCTTAGAATTAGAGGAAAAAAACATTAACCTAATTTAATTTGAAACGGTGACGTAGGAAACGACTGCTAAATTCGCAGGAGACAGGAAATTATGAACTGAGTGAAACATGAATTCACGAGCACTTGCAAAAAGAGCTTGGAGAAACAGGAGTTTTATATATTTGTATTTCGAGAAAGAGGATGAAAACTACTGACATGAGCATACTCGGATGTGAAATGAAATATTGAACTGAGTGAAACATGAAGAGCATAAAGAGCTTAGAGAAAGACCTTTTTTGTTTTATACATTTATATTCCCAATAGCAACTAGAGATGGACTGATAAACGTTGGATGTGATCAGTATTTATGAATTGAGTGAAACATAAATGCACGGGGGGATCTTTCAGGTGTTGATGATCCTTCACGAGTCTCCCCTCGAACTTCCCTCTGATTGGTCATCCGATCTGATCTCTTTCGTCTCTCGTCTTCTTTCTTTCTCTCCTCAATCTCGACTCTCTTCTCTCGATGCAATCAAAGCCCATCCATACTGCGAACGCATCGATTTCGCATGGATTCATGCACGGTGAGAGGGAATGAGAAGAGGAAGAAACGAGCCGCTTCCTTCAAAGTATTATTTGTGTTTCAATGCAACTCTTCGTGATTAATGGCAGGATGGCTCCATCAGATGTTATGTAGTCAGTGAAACGCAGAACTGGCGACTGTCACGTTTTTTTGGCATTTTTTCGAGGAAAAGTTTAGAATTCAATTTGATATGTCGAAAAAAAGCAAGTAATCTTTTATTCTTTTTAAAAATTCTTCACAATAATTGTTTTATATCATTATTCTTTGCAGTCGCGCAGCTCCGACCTTCGTTCCCTCTCAGCACTGCCTCAATTGTGACCCAGTGTATGAAATCGAGGAGAGAGTCGTCGTTTCCACTCCCATTCACGATAGAAGAAGAACTACGAGGAATAATAGCAAGGTTTGATAATTACCGTATATTATTTTCACCTACCCTATCGATAAATGACTTTTCCAAACCTCTAGAGCGCGATAAGCGATTGTGAAATGGAACAAGCGACACGTTGGCCGGAAGCTATTCACATCAAAGGCTTTTCCCCGACAATGCGTTACTGATCACCAAGATTCATATAAACTTGATAGGCTGATAAACCTGTTTATCGTCTCAAATCTGACGTAAAGGGATAATTGTGTCTCGGACGTTTCTCTCTGTTATGATCAGGTGCCGCTCATTATCAGACCGTGCCTGAATATGTGACTTGTGCGAAATTTGATAGACTCATAGCCTGTTTATCTCCCCAAATATGACGCAAACTGATATTTTGTCTACGACGCGGGCCTTGTTATGATCGGGTGCGTCACTGTCGAACCTGAATATGCGATTTGTGTGATTGCGACTGGAATAGACTCTACTGTTCTTATCAACCAGAGAATATTTCACGTGGACAACGAAATGATGTTGAAATGGGACTAGAGAGACACGTTAGCCTTACGGCCTTTCATCGTCAAAAGAGCCGTCATTGTCATAAACTAGAGAAAACGGTGAAACCAACATAGTGACGAAATCGGTATTTTCGTAATATTTGGTAATATTTGGATATCAGTGATAGCTTCCGCTCCATTTTCGTAATATTTGGTACGGAAAGACTCACTCACAGACAGACATACGGACAGACAGGCAAACAAACAAAGCATTTACATATAGTAGTTTGTTATCTTGCAGAGTGGTTCGTCCGAGGTCGAATCTGCCGCTCTCGATTCCCTCACTGCTTCCTTCATCGAATACAATCGAGGAAATAGGGACGAGTGACCTACTCCCGATCGATAATCGATTGATATCTGACGTCACGATCCGTACTCTGCTCATTTCCTCCATACATCGTTGATCAAAGAGTCCAATCTCATTCCCTGCCCTTCCTTCCCTCTGGGAAATTCCCATGAACTTTTCCCGATCTTCTCGACACGTGTTCTCATATAGAGATATTTGAGCTTCCCTAGTTGATCAAATTCCTTTCTCCTCTCCTCCCATCCTGATTCGACCTTATTCCTCTTTTATCCCATATCGCCCTGCCAATATGATCGACTTTTACGTGTATTTTCTCTCTCTGCGACCGATAAACACCACTTTTCTCTCTCTGTGCAAAGGGCGGGAAACTGTCTGAGATGAGAAAACTGTGCACGATTTAGCACATTCATCGACCATTTCGTTCATTCTTTTCTTCTTCTTCTCTTCTCATCTTTACTTACTAGTTTGAGTATAACTCTCATACTCGCAGCGAGAACTGGTTGGAGAGAGAGACTAACTGAGATGAAGCGAGTAAAGAGGAGTGACACATACCCGAGAGTAATTAGAGGAGTGACTCAGGAAAACTGATGGGTTTGGAACCCGAACACTATCCGGAGATATCCTGACTACGCTAACAAATCCGGGTATTTTATTTGGCTTCCTTTAATAAAATAAACTAACTTTGTTATGCTGCATTTCATCGTCACTCATTTTCAGGGGTCAAATTTGCGTTACTTTTCTCCACTAGTAGTGTTGTGAAAGTGCAAACTCGCCTCGCAAAAAGTGGTCTATGAAGGCAGCACAAGAAGGGAAATGCAACATGTGGAACGAAGAGAATGCTCAATCATCCTCAACTTCTCAAAAGCAATTCTTCGAAATCGCATCGTTTGTGTGTTTGACATCTGGTTTGCATCAACACGTGAAATGATCCTGAACCATGTGAGACTTCGTCTCCTTTCTGCTAATCTCTTCCGTCTCTCTCTCTCTCTCTCTCTCTCTCTCTCTCTCTCTCCCTACACACCAAACCATAAACGTGTGCTTCCCCCTTTCTTTACCCTTCCAGTTCGCAATTAGTTGTCAACCCTCCTCTTCCTCCTTCTTTCTCCTTTTCCTTCCGCCTCATCTCCCCCATGTCCTGTCCTCCTCTTACAACTTGCACTGTCCTGTGAACATTGGCCCGAATTTCTCAAGTGGATTTGGATTTGGATTTGGATTTTAACACATTTATCAAGAGTAGGCTCTGATGTGCATGGCTGGCCAGTCTTGACTCCTTGCTTGTCTCATAAATGTCGGCCCGATTATTCGCATGAAGAGATCTTTCCATCTTGTTGGTGGTCGTCCACTTCGCCGTCTGGGTCCTCGGGGGGTCCAATCGATTACGGTTCTGCTCCACTTCAAATCATGATCATTAGCAATCTTATGTACCCAGAGCCACTTTCTTTTCAAGGCGGCTCGAACAACGTCTCCTACCTTTGTGCGATCACGCAGCCGCTCGTTCGAGATATGATCCATTACAGTACAACCGACCATCCAACGCTCCATGCGTCTTTGGGCCACCGATAATTTGTCACATTGTGCATTCACAGTCTTAAGCGGGCAACAGACCCCAATGCATTTCATTTCTCGCCTATTTCACTGGTGCGGTCATTTGAAAATGTGAAAAATTCAAACTAAACTCCCGCGCGGAATGAAATGTACTGTAAGTTTGGGCAGATGTGACCGATCGATTTGGCTTCGTTCTCTTGAATGAGCTTTCTCTAACAAATGAAATCTGCCATTATGGCTCAGTTGGTTACAGTTTTTGCTGGAAAACAGAACATCGTGAGTTCAATTCCCTCCGAAACAATCGATCTCAGTGGGATGAGAATATCAGAATGAATATTGAGACAAGCCGTGAAATGCATTGGCCTTAATACTGTGCATTGGTCAGAGCCCAGGTTTCACATCCGTATAGGAATGCGGGAATGATGCAACCATTGAAAAGACGCCGTTTATGAGCCATTGGGATCGAGATTTCTCAAGTATTCCGTTCCAAATATGAAGCGGAATCACTTCAATTCGAATAAATATGGGCTACGTGCGAAATGAAGAGACCAATTGCGAAGTGTTCGATTAAAGTGCGAAATGTGATACCATCTCCGATATCTTAATTTCGCATTTTCACTCATCCGGGAGAAGCGTGTGCGAAATGAAGAGCAGAAATTAAGAGAAGGAGAGAAAGAAGAGAATTTAGTGAAGAAATGAAACGATGAAATTAAATGTAGCACATTTCGATCTCTCTCCTTCACTGTTCCGATCATCTCCCGTTCCTTTTCAATTTCACTGATCTCCAAATCTCTTTTCGCTCTCTCTCATCTCTTCCTTCAATGCCACTCTTCCTCTTCTCTCTCTATCATTCCCCCCAATCACAAAGGGATCAGCTACGTCTATGCAGCTCTCTCTCTCCCTAATTCGAGCAACCATATCAGCTGGGCGGCTTTTGCGTACCTCCGAGGGGTAGGATACCCTCCAAAGGCAGCGGGGGTAGGATACCCTGCCAAGGGTAGGGTACCCTCCACGGATCTTCTCACTTTCTTGAGACTAGTTTCCCTCTGTTTGCGCTTCGTCTGTCGTTGGCGGTGCGTGGACTTTATCCCTCCCCTCCCTCTCTCCCCTCTGAATCCCCCCTCTGTATTCACGTGGGACTTCCTCCACACCACCAATTCTTTTGATCGTTCCTTTACCCCATTATCTGGGGTGGAGCCCCTCCCCCGGTGAAAGGTACCCTCCTTACATTAGATCATTCCACAGGCCCGCATTCCACAGGCTACTTGGATGTAAGCTTTCAGAAAGGGGTTTGGAGTGAGAGAGCCTGTAAAATCGAGAGACTCTATCACTTTCACTTTTTTTTCTTGTGCTCCCTTCTGACCACCAATGTGTTCTCCGACCTGCGACCGTTCTTCACTCTGTTCCCTTCACTCCTGTTGATCACTCACTCAATCAAAATTCCAACGTGTGATCTCTCTCTCTCTATCTCTCTCTCTCTCTCTCTCTCTCTCTCTCTCGCGGTTTCGAATCCACCACAAATACATAAATCTTCTCTCATCTACGTCGCACCTCGCCGTTCTTTACCCACAATCTCGGTGATCTTTGAGACGATTTCGAATTTGTGTCATCAAAGATCTCATTTGACTCAGTCAAAACAAGTTTTTTTTTAAATACGAGTCCAATCTCTCAGTTTCTCAAAAACTCTCTCGTTCACTGATCGGTGCAGTGTGAAATGGAGAGATCATGCCCCAAAAAAAAAACCCATCCAAGTTATTGCACCAGCTTCATTATACGATTACATACCCGAAGTAATCATCATTCGAAATGAGAATAGTTTGCAAAACTCTAGTCAGCACACACCTTCGTATTCATCCTCTCTCAAGTAATTGCGTCAGTTCACTAGTTTCACTATCCGATCACAGTAATTCCACTAGATAGTCATCTATGTAAGATGCTACTAGATAATCTACCGGCTTCCTCTTTCTGTTTCACACTTCTGTCTTTTCATGCTTCGTTTACCCAACTTCTTCCGTACTCTTTCCCGTCTCTCTCTCTCTCTCTCTCTTTTTCTCTCTCTCTCTCTCTCTCTTTCTCTCTCTCTCTCGATTGCAATCTTGTACTATTCTCTCACTCTTGTTCTCCCCCTTCTTATACTCGTCCTTCGACGCTACTCGAGACAATGGAACGAGCGGAGGAGAGAGAGGGAAGGGGCAAAGGGCAGAGGTGAGGTGGGAGGTGGGAAGAGGGAGGTGAGAGTAGGGGAGGAAGGAGGAGAGGGGAGGTGAGCAACACCACCCGTTCCAACTGTCCTTGTAGTCAACGTTGCTATCACTAAAAGAACCACATTATCTAATCACTCTCTCCCCTTCATTTTCCTGTTCCGAGATCGTTCTGAGTACGCACCTGTCACTAAATCAGTCCCGTTATCGGCTTTCCCTTCCTTCTGAGTTTATCCGCTTATCACCCTTATCAGGGAGAGTATAGTCCATTGTTTGGGTGCTGCTTATACGATGATGGTCGATAGTTGCGAGTCTCGTGAGACTTTTACTGTAATCTCTCTCTCTCTCTCTCTCTCTCTCCCACCTTTCTACGTAATTGGTCTCTCAACTACAGTGGGTGTAATCTCCATACGTGGCTTTTCCATATCAATGATAGCTTCCGCAGCCATCGAAACAATTTTTTTCACTATAAATCCTGCGCTATTTTCCTATATTTTTTTTAGATGATGACACGTTTTGGAACTCGAAAGTAAACGTTTCAACATTCTCTGAAGGATGCCCTCAAAATTCCCGGAATTTTTTTTATCATTCCTACTCACATGTCCCAAAAGTACAGTCATCACCAATTCTTCATTATTTTTCACAGCATCTCATGCGCCTAATTTTGATGATTCAATCTCAGCTGATTTCAAATTTCTCTCTTCACATCTTTCAATTGTCCGCCCTTCTGCACTCAAATTGTTATTCGTCTTTTCATAGTCACGTTTCTCTCTCTCCTTCATTGCACAAATCGAATGTTTCGATAACAAGTCACCGCATTTTTCAATCTCACTGATTCTTTATTTTCGAAAATCACCCGAAATTTCAAACACTCTGTTGCATTGCGCCGCTGTTTTGTTCGCATTGCAACAATTTGCCAGTTGATTTTCTCCTATCCTCTCCCATGATCTCTCTCTCTCTCATTCAAAATCCTAGTTACGCGTGCCATAACAACAATAATACATCATTATCACTGACTGCCATCCTTTTTCTCAATGGGGAATGTCAACCTCCATTAGGCGATACATTTGTGTGCGTTAGTTTTTGTGCTTGAAACGGCTATCGCACATTTTTGAGCCAGAACAAAGTTTCCACAGACTCTGGACCGCATCCGAATCTAAAAATTGTGCGCATTTGCCAAAGACTTCCAAAACGTTCCATAAGAATTATTCGGAGACCGTTGGCGAGACAGTTCAGTTCCCGAATAGTATACAGTCTGGTAGTTTCTCGCTGAACTGATCTCCCCCCCTTACCTCCAACCAGTTATCTCTCTCTCTCTCTCAATCACAATTCTCTCACAATCAACACAAACACTTTCTCGATTGAGTGAATCACTCGCTTTGTCTCGATTGTTTCGATTTGAAACGAGAAATGAAAGAGAATTGACACCGATATCATGAGAAGAACCACCACAGATCAACAGATTATGTAAAAGAGTTTGCCTACTCACCAACAATTTGCTTTCCCACCTGCCGAGTAATGGTCTGACCCTCTCAATTCTGCATACTCTCTCGCGCTGTCTGATCGATGAGAGAGCATGCAGAATGAGGAGAGTCTGATCATTACTCTACCTGCCTCTCTAAATATTATAGTTATATATACGCACAAGTTTTTAGGACCACGTATATCTCATACGCCTCATATAGGGTCGGCAATTTTTTTTGTTTGGGGGTAATTCGACCCGTTGGTTAGAGAGACAACGATATGTATTCCCCCCCCCGACGATAGATTAAAGAACCGAATTGAACTGCGGGGGAACCACTCCTCTGTGAGTAGGAGGAGAGCTGTTCTTGTTCTTGATTAGAAGTGCTTAGAGAGTGATTAGATAGACAGGAAGGAGAGAGAGAGAGAGAGAGAGATCATCAGAAACCGCCTTGAACACACGCGAACACACTCCCACTCTGAACCCTCTGGTTCTGTTTTCTTAGCTGGATATCTGCCTAATTCCAGGGAAAAAAGTACATATTACACCGGGATACAGCCTGAAAATACATGCCAGAGGGTATGTTTTCCTTGCTGGATAATCTTTCCATTCCTTACCTTGACCCATAATGGAAATTATGCCATTTTGTAGTCTGTAAATCACTCCCAAAGATCCCCTCTTGTTTATGCCCCCTCGGACTGATTGTTTGATCTAATCTCTCTTATCTTTGATTACTTCCTCTCTTATCAGTCAAAGCCTCCGAATCGAATCGGCATGGGCAATTTTTCTGAGAAGACGAAATAGAGAGAGAGAGAGAGAGAGAGAGAGAGAGACAAAAAGACGACGAATCGGACCATGATTAAATAATGATTTTCCCATGGTTGATCCCGGTATAATCTTTATTTCCAGCCTGGAATCAGAAAAAAGGTTAGGAGTCGCGTTTAGGAACCTTGTAAATTTTTTTCTGAGTTTTTGTTTGGGGTATCTTTGTCAGTATTTACTGAGTTTTCTGGGTTGACTGGTTCCAAAACTTGCAAACTTATTTCTGTCCACCTGTCAAAATGAGACGAATTGCTGTGTTTATTGTCGTTCAGCATCTTTTCCTCCAAATCTGCAAATAGCTGGAACCACTTTGTTTTTATCCGTGTAACGACACACGTGAAGAGAGAAAGAGAGAGAGAGAGAGAGAGAGAGAGAGAGAGAGAGAGAGAGACGGGGGGAATCTACTAGAGATCTCTTTTCTGATCCCCCCCTCTCCCCCTTACTACTTCCTCCCTATATCACCCACCAATCTTCTCACGACATGCACCAACAATTGCTCCCCGGATTCCATTCCATCCTTCCTCTCTCTCTCTCTCTCTCTCTCTCTCTCTCTCTCTCTCCCCTCTCTGATCTACCCCTCGGGGTCCCCTCCCAGCTGTTAGTGTGTGCCCTCAGGGTTGGCCCCAGTAAAAATATCAACTTATTTATCGCTTTCGAAAGTCTCCCCTCCCCCCTGTCTAGAAGGGTCACTCTCAGTTCACACGTAAGAGTCCTGAGAGAGATGACGGACAGGAGAGGCTCACTCATTACGGTAAGCCAGTTGACGATTACGGTAGGGAGATACGGTAGTTACTCGACAGGTAAGTTCTCTCACCCTTCTCGCCACCTTCATACCCAATTCTGATTATCTTTTTTTATTCTTTGTCTTTCCTTCAATTGATGGCGCACCGTCCGCTAATGTCTCAAATAAATAAAAAAATATAAAAAGTCAGTTTTTTATTCTTATTCACATCCGCTCACCCACTGGGTGAGAACCATAATATTTGTTCGAAAAAGTCTGGAAAAAAATCTTTCATAGGGTAAATTTATGTATTTTTAGCTGATATTTTTTTTAATCTAATCGTGATCATCCGACCTGGTATCGGTATTTAATACCTATTCAGGAGGGGTCATAACCCACTGGATGAGAACCAACGTATCATATTTCACCCAGTGGATTCTACCAGAAAAAACGATCTTCTAATCGAAAAAAAACATTTTATTATGGAAATTTTTGTTGTATTTCTGATTGCTATTTTGGGATTGTGGGGGAGAGTTAAGATATTAGTTTTAAAAATATTTCAAAATGCTCTTTCTCATATGTAATTTTTTGGGTTTTGGTTACTATTTTTGGATTCTACTCTTGTCAGACACCATCCTACATGGGATCTGGACATGATTCCGTTATCAGAGGGTGCGGACGAACCCGTGTGATCCGATGGGAGCTATTCGCATCTTAGTCGTTTGAACTGGTTGGGTGGGCGCGCATCATCATCAGACCAAAAGCGAGTGGATAGAGAGAGAGAGAGAGAGAGAGAGCGGGTGATTACACGAGGCGGGATCAAAGAAGGATGACCCGAGTGTGAGTCAAACCCTATCGCATGTCGCTAACTGTCACTCCCTGCTGCAGTCAGCCGCCTCACTCTTGCAATAACTGCTCTCTCTCTCTCTCTCTCTCTCTCTCTCCCCTCACTAGCTTCCTCCTCAACCTTCGACCGATGCATTATCACTCACCTCTTCCTCCCTCTCTCTCTCTTGCATTCCACGCTGTCACAACCAACGGCACAAACTTCTCGGCTTACGTAGATACCCTGCCTCCCCCCAGAATAGAACCCCCCCCATATGCCCCTCCCCTTGCAGGGTACCATACCCATGACCCATAGATCACCCCCCCCCCCCACTCCCGATCACCCTCCCTACAGAATCCCGTTCTGTTATCGCCACATTGCCATTTTTCTCCTATTACAGCGCGCGGCGTTCCCGCGTCTCTCTCTCTCTCTCTCTCTCTCTCTCTCGGCCCATCTCCAAAATACAGTTGTTCTGTGGTACCTCACCCCACATTCACTTCTTGATCCGTTCTCATTTCTCTCTCTCTCTTATCTTTTCTCATCTTCCAATCTTCGAAAGTCACTCTCTTATATGGGAGTGGGCGGGGTCGACAGAAGGGGGCGGAGTCGGTCATTTGTCCCCCTCTACCCCAACTGGTATATCGTGTCGTTGCCTCCTGTCTCGTCTTTCTAATTACCGTAACCAGTAATTAATCAGTTATCGATTGCTCTCGTTACAGTACCTTCGATGCACGATGGGTCTGCCGGTGCTTGCTAAGAAAGTGAAGAAACTCGCGTCCAGTCGCATTCTCAACCTCAAGGCGCTGCTGAATGGAGAAAGTAAGAGAGAGAGAGAGAGAGAGAGAGAGAGAGAGATAGAGAGAGAGACCGGCTTTTCCTCCTCCCAATCATCGATCGAATCATCTGCTCCCCTCTCTCAGTTATCAATCAACTCTCGTTTTCTCTTCACAGATTCAAGTCGAGGATTCGCCAAGTTCAGAAAGAATTACAAGTTAAAGGGAGAGATTGGAAGGGGCGGATTTGGCATCGTTTATAGGTACGATAACTACCAACTACGGTAGATTGAACAGGGATACGGTATCTAGACGATTATCGATTGCAGGGCGGTGCGCCTGAGCGATGAAATGCCTGTGGCAGTCAAGTTTATCGATCGACGAGGAATTAAAGAGTGGGGCAAGGCGAGTGTTTTGACCTACCACTAATTAGTATTACGTCATCAATGTTTGATCTCTCTCCTTTCTCTCCGTAACCACATTTCACTGCATAAGCCCTGCGGCGGCGCTGCGTTACGCAATCAATCAATTAGTCATCAATTACCGTAATCCAATTGTAGATCAGCGACGAGCAGGTGCCCATGGAGATTGTCATGCTGGCACGATGCGCCAAGATCGAGGGTACGGTAACTGTCTGTTATCGATTACCCCACCCACTTTCGCAATGTCTCTTGTGTGCGTGTGATCATTAAAGTATCGCCGAGAGAGATCGTCTTTTATATCACTCTGTGATCATTTCTTCTTATTCTTCCTCTTCCTTCTTTTCTCACTCTTCTCTACTCTAATCGAATCAAAAAGAATTGTGTGCGATTGTAGAAAACGACCGTCAAAAATTGCGCAGTGGCACGATGGTTGAAAAATGGCGATGACCCTCAAAATACAGCCAGTGGGGAGCAGTGAGCCAGAGAGAGAGACGGAGAGAGAGATTGCGTAGTGATGACGTCACACATTGCAGGAGTTATCCGTCTACTGGAATGGTTCCAGATCCCCGAGGGATATCTTATTGTGATGGAACGACCCTTCCCCTCTATGGACATGTTCGACCTCATCAAGGCACACGGAAAACTCGATGAAGATGTAATTAACTTAATTAATCAATTTGCATAATTACCTAATTAAGTTACATTAATTAAACTAATTAATGCAATTTAGATCGCCGCCTTTCTAATGCGCCAAATCGTGGAGACGATTCAGGCCTGTGCAGAGAAGCGCGTGCTCCATAGAGATCTCAAGGTAAGCTGTCTGACCCGACGAACTACCGTAACCCTCCCTCCCCGCAGGACGAGAACATCGTCATCGATCTGGTGACGGGCGAGACGAAGCTGATCGATTTCGGCGCCGCTACCGTACTCAAGAAGAGCCACTACACCGACTTCCAAGGTACGGTAGATATACAACAATTTCTCCTTCTTTCCAAGTGTTTTTCGAATGTTGCCTGATTCAGCAACTTCTATTGTCAATTGCTCTTTGCGCGTATTCTGTATTGAATATTGGCTTTTTTTACAATTGGCGTGTCATCCCTTTATTATTTTCTCATTTTACAACTTTCTCTCTCTTCCTCTTCCTTGCCATTTAATTCCTTCTACGGTAATCTGAGAGCAATTAGAGTGCGGCGCCTTCTCTGTCCCAATTACAAGGAATTCCTTTCCGACGTCAGTACTTTATTGTCTCATAGAGATCAGAGATCAAAGATCAAAGATCAAGCTCCGTTCCCTTCCACACTCAAATCCTCATTGTTGTCTTCATTGAATAGGACCTCGAGGGCGATTCGATTCATCTCCTTCCCAATCTCGAGGGGAATCAGTCGCTGCATCACTGCATCCATTATCTGAATGAGGAGATTACGGTAGTTCGCTGGGTCATGAACATATAATATTAGCAATGCAAGGAGTTTGGTGCGTCACGAATATGATAATACGGTAGAAGTACGGTAGTTTAGTGGGTCGCGTCTACGATAGGTTTATGGTAGAAGTACGGTAGTTTGGTGGGTCACGAACATTTTAGGGATACGGTATACCTCGTGTGTTTGATGCATCGTCGTCTTCTTCAACTTGCTTATCTGCAATTATTCTCTCGTTATACTTTGCGATTGTGCCCTGAGGGGGGCAAAAGACACGTCATCGATAACTGATATACTTTGTAGTCTCTCTCTCTCTCTCTCTCTCTCTCTCTCTCCTTTCACTTTCCTCACCTTTAGATTCACGAGTACGGTAATTATCACGACAAAGACGAGAATAACCGCTTGGACGGCCATCAGGCATAAGATATCCATTGCCACCATTCTGAAATAACCAATCGATATTGATAGATGCATACCGTAACCCCGTTGTCGCACCACGTGCTGGGTGCAGTGTACCAATTGCCCCCGATCAGTTGACTGAACCCACACCCATTTGTTATCGCAGCGCGCAGATCAAGTTCGTCCATGTCTGTCACTTTTCGTTCTCCGTCAATTTGAGAAACGCACCAGATTTCACGCACAAAAACAGCACACAACTATTTGGAGCATGATCGAGATCTATTCTCTGTGCAGGCTATCACTAGAATAGGAACGGAAGTGGGCTTTTAGATGGACAAACCCCTAGAAATAGCTGTTGCGAAGTAGATTTTTTTGGCTAAATTTACCGGGAAATTCACTAACACGCAGATAGAAATGATAGTAGTATGATAGTATCATGATAGTTAAAACCACAATACCTAAAAATCCCAAACCTCAAAAAAAATGAGTGCAAACCTCGTTGCGAGTGAGAGCCTCCGACCGCCTTTGATAGAGAGAAAAGGAAGAAATGAGGGAAGAATTTGATATTTTGCAGGAACTCGATTGTACTGTCCACCTGAGTGGTTCCTGCACTCACTCTATCTAGGAAAGGAGGCCGCTGTCTGGTAAGATTGCATAGTCATGATGAAATTTGCCTAAGGATGGTGTCATCAGTAGAAAATGCATATTACATAGTGATGACGAAGTTTGCCTACATTTACATATTTATCCTTGCATCAAGACAAATTACCTAATGATGACACAATGATGATTAAAAGCGAATTGCCTAGTGATACGAATATTGCCTATGACCATATCTGCACGCATATTACCTATTGATGACGCAATCGCAGGTCTCTGGGAGTTCTCCTGTACAACTCAGTGAACGGTCGTCTCCCCTTCCGAAACGAGAAGGATATATGTACTGCCCATCTACTCGGCCCTCTTCCCTTCTACTCCCCCGTATCTGCAGGTCAGTCTCGTGACCCAGTCGACGACCCACCGTACCCACGGTGATGAGAGAGTGTGGCGGAGGAGGGAGTCTCCTTCTCTGACGTCCTGGTCAAAACAACGACACATGTTATTCCTCCCTTCTTTCTCCCTCATTCATAACTTGTGCTTCTTTAAAACTGCCAACGTCTCTCCTCTCTTCTCTCTTTACACTAATTGAGGGGAACATGATAGCACCACGGGATTGAGAACACAAAATAGCAGCAGAAGGAGATAGAATAACGGGGAGAGTGATAACAACTGATAGCATTCCGTGATAACATAACACATCAATAGCACAGCATCCGTCTGAGTAACGGAGTGATCACATTAGAGAAAGCAGGAATGACCGAGAGAGTGCGCGAAACGAGAGAGGCAGACAACGAAAGACGTTCTTGGCATGGTGCCAACTCGAATAACATCGATAATTTACAGAAGCCCGCGATCTCATCTCCCGATGTCTTCACTTCGATCCGTTCTCTCGCTGCTCTCTAGAGGAAATGCTCGCCCATCCCTGGCTACGGTTAGTTATCGATCGACTGCTGGTTACGGTAGAACACGCAGCAATTATTGATTTGCAGACGAGATCGTCCATCGTGGACGACGCTTGCGACCCGTCTCGACTCGCTCTCCTCCCCCTCAACGGCCACTGAGAACAAGGAGAATATCGATCGTACGTTTGTATTCCATTGATACGGTAGGGATACGGTAACCATAAAGACTACGGTAGACAGCAGGTGGTTCGTCCCGTGTGTCTGTTGCGAACGTGCAGTTTTTGAGTAGAATATTCGTTCAAAACAATTTAGCCGATCTCTGGCGAGAGAAAGTGGAAGTAGAAAGAGAAGAAAGCAACAGTTGTGTGTGTCTACCAATTGGCCAAAATAACTACTGTACTTTTGGGCTTTTTATAGATGCCCTGGGGCATTGGGACAACGGGAGAGAGAGAGAGATTCGCCCTGAGGGCACGAGATAAAGTTGTTTTCTTTCAGAGGACGAAGATCACAGTGAAGAACTGGAGGAAATCGCTGATTGGCCCGATACTCAAGTGAAAGAAAGAGTGAAGATGCCTGAACAAACTGACGAATCGGGAGTAGGGTCCTCACACGACAATCATACGGTATGTCGATCGATATACTCACAAAGAAATAGCTCTTCCCTAAGCGAAAGTTTCCAAACTCTGCCAGAGAGTACACGAAAACAAGAGATCAGCTATCTCAATTTTGCACGCTCTCTAACATTAGAGTTTCAAACACTCGCTCTTAGCATAACGAGATTAGATTTTCTTTGTTTTGGGATCATCTACCGTACCCTCATTCTTCCGTTCAGGATGCGCATCCGTCCAAACGCGAGTGTCGCACGGCGAAGACTTCCCTGCTCGTTCCTCCCTCCTCTCAAGAGATGAAGGAGGTCGTCTCGGCAGCCAAGACCAAGTCTTCCCTTCACTCCTCCTCCCAACCAATCGTAGTCGCGCTTCGACCGCGACGCGTCCGCGCAGCCGCGCCTGACGCGGACAGTCGATCACCGCCCGTCCTCACCGCCCTCCGATCCGCCTTGAGCCGAGAGCGCAAGCTGCTCACCAAAGTGTAGTCTACCGTAGTGCTACCGTAGTCAAACCCTGAGTGATGGTGACCCTCTCACTATCGTCACTTTCTGTATATTTGCGACGTCGTATATGTTATATCAGAAGCATTTGTGAGTCCCCCCAAGCGAGTATCAATTGATCCCCTTGACCTACCCTTCACTCGTTGTGTCTCTCCCCAATTCCCACACTCTCTCACCTACTACCGTATTCTGGTCGAGTGACCTACCGTACTCTCTCCCGATTATTCCCTTCCCTCCGTCATGCAGTCTACGATCGGCTTTATCCGTGAGAGAGAGGGATCCCATACCTTTCTGTGATCATATCCAAATATATCATTTCCATCGAAATTGAATGAATAAACGATATTATGAATGAGAGATGTATTCACTTTTTATTCCGAAAGACACAGCATTCGAAACAGAGTCGGCGAGAAAGAGAGAGATGGCGAGAGAGCGCGCCAAATGAGAGGGGCAGACAACGCGAGACGTTCTTGGCATGGTGCCAACTCGATGCTGTGCCAGTTTATTGTCGATATCCAGACGAAGGTTGTTGGTTGGAATGATACGTGCAAAGGAAGAGCGGAGATATGAGTAAGAGGGACAATGTACATTTGGATCCGTCGTATATCACTCACTTTAATGGCTTCTTCCAAATCGGTTGATAGTTCCAGTTCCCACTCGTATTTCCTATCGGAAAGAGGAACGCTTCTTATTGATCTGTCTACGTCTCAAAGATTATAAGTTTGAAAGAAACTTAGCGAAAGATTAAATTACTGCATCTAAAATACTGAAAAATAACAAGTCCCGTGGTTAAAAATTCGCCGAGTTGAAGATTTCACACGAGCGATTCACGAATCATACTAAATTTTTCACTCTTATTCGAGTTTAAAGCATTTTCTATTATTTTTTTCTTGTAAGGGTTGTGTTCTTCCTCTGGTATTTTCTAGAACTTCGATCAAATATCGTCGCAGTGCCACAAATATTCTGACAAAAACTTTGCAGGGAGCGTCCACTCCTTATTATGAAGAAAGATTGAGAGAAGACAACAATTTCTTATGATTCCGTGTCCATATTTCTTCTGATTGCAATGGAATTTGACCCCGTCCACTCTCTCTCTCTCTCTCTCTCTCCCATTGTACACGTGAATACACACACAAAACTAGTGGTCGACGCAGTTTCCCATCAATCACTTTTATCGCCAGAGCATGAAAACAATGGAGAGAAGCACTGAAAGTGAGAAGAAGAACAAGAAGAGTTTGCAAATGAGAGGGGGCCAATTATAGTAACATGTAGGGTTCTCTTGTTGGAAATGGTTTCGGAATTCCAACAACAAAGAACAGAGGAACTCAAAGAGATGGTGATAACGGAGAATGAGAGGACAATTGACTTATAGTGGATTTATAAGGGAATTCTCTTCCAATAGCCCTCTAGTAACACGATAGTACCTTGTCCATGCATTTCCACATAATTAGTAGAGCCTAAAATTCGAGTAAATAATTGGATAAAGTCTCTTCATTTCGCACACTCTCTCACCAATCGGTCGGGATAGGGGGTGTGCGAAAGGAAGAGAGATGTTTTTCCAATTATTTACTCGAATTTCCCTAACAATTAGGTATGAAGAAGAAGAAAGTCGAGATTCTCGTACTCATTTTCACATAAATGAGTGCATTGGGTATCCATTTCTCTCTATTTCCGAGTACACGAAGAGACTCCAAAATGATCGGATTTCGTTTTTTTTACGTGAGTTATGCGAACAAAAAATATTCGAATAATAAGCAACCGGACTGTCAACCTCACAGAGTGGGGTTTGGAGCGAGAGAGCGTGCAAAATCGAAAGGGACTCTCTCACTTTGCATACTCTCTCTGCACACCCCTTTCTCATTTCACTTTCGAACTCATCAAGAATGCACACGGATAATTAACACTATTAGTTTAATTTATGCAGTGATACATTTCGAAACAATCTGCCTCTAGAGAGAACACATTTGCCACGTTGACTTTTTTAATTCAGGAAAACTCTGTTTTACTCAGAAAATGGATTCGGTGCTTCCTCTTTCCGAAAGAATTGAGCTCAGATTCTTTTTGCGTGAGTATTGAATATCGAGGGGACTCTCTGTTGTTTCCTCAAGGAAGTGTGAAGAAGTCCCATTGAGAGAGATTTAGATCTAGATTGGAAGATGGACGACGAACGAAAGAAGTGAGAAGATGAGAGTGAGAGAGAGAGAGACGCGAAGGAATCCAATGAAGGGCATCGGATTTCCATGTCTCTTGAAGGAGAAAAGACAAGGAGTTCAGAAGAGGGCCAGAGATGGAAGAGAAGAGAGATTGGGAAGATGGAAGAGGTGAGAAAAGGTGTCGATCACACTGGAGACAGAGCCTGCCATTGGAAGGGTATAAAGAGGAGAGAGACGAGGAAGAGTGGAGACACTTCCCCACACTTCCGAGTAGATCAACATATTCAAGTCACATATTTTCGAAGATTTTCGCTTTCGCTTTACCTAATATTCCAACGATTGCGCTTTAAATTTGTTTGAGTTCTTTGTAAAAAAAGAATATTGAGGATGGGGACTCGATTATTCCTCCTTGTCGTCTTCATTCCTGTCACTGTCGCTTTTATCGTAGAGAAGCAAGGAGATGGAAGCAGGTTCCTTTCTCACCTCCTTTCCTCCCTCTTTTGCCGTCGCTCTCAACAATGGAATTGTTTTTTTTTAAACTGTAAATGCGAGAATTAAATAACTTTTGTATTAACTAAGAGCTCCTCATTTGTGAGCGGAATGAGTAATGATCAGACTCTCCTCATTCTGCATGTTCTCTCATCGATCAGACAGCGCGAGAGTGCATGCGAAATTGAGATAGTTAGATCATTAATCATCAGAATAGTGTGCATACGCCGACTTCGAATAATTGGTTGTATGATAATATCACTCGTCTTATATCATCCTCCAAACGTTATTTCATCTATATAGATCGATTTGTCTTGCGTCGGCAATGTTAAAATGCGCCTAACACGACTCATGGAAACTTGTGTAAGGAAAAAAAGAAAGGCATAGATTTGTAATCGTTTCAGAGACCGTCGAGTAATTCATCCTGAGCACGACAAACCAATGCAGAAAAGATCGATGGATGGAGTGAAGAGAGTCGAATCACCAGAGGAAGTTTACCAGCAAGAGGCAACTCGTCTTGGGACACAACATGGTCAGCTCTAAATAATTTATGTCTTCAATATTATGTTATTTTTCAGTTCCTATACGTATATTATTTATACAGCAGTACATTGTTCGCACAATAGCCTCAATGATCAATATTTTTTTCTACAGCTACTCGAAATACTACAGTGTTCTCATCTCAGATTCGACCCCACTCTATCTCCTCCCTAACCAGCAGCCTCCCTCTTCCTTCCCTGTTGTAGCGAAGGCCGTCAATGAGGAGAGTGAAGGGACGAAACAAGCTATGGAAGCAGTGAGAAATGTCGCCGGAGCACTACTCACAATCCACAGCTACAAGGGTGAATATCGATTGAACTATTAGGAAATAATCGACAATGAGAGGTGATTACGGTAATGCATCAATATCGACATTTTCAGGTCCCCAATCGCTTTCGCAACCGGAACCCGCGGGATTCGGAGCGAAGAAGAACGTGAGTTATTTTATGGTTTAGATTATTTTTAATATTTTTTTTATTCAGAAAGTCGTTGAACAGGAGGAGGACTGTCCCTACTGCCCCTCTGGTACGATTTCAAGTTTACTGAACTTGAGAACCGTTAATCGATATTTGTTTTATCAGGAAACTGTCCGTACTGTAGAGGAAAGGGCGCTGACAATGGCCAGACTGCTGAAGAATACCAGCAAGGTGTGTTATTTCTACTTTCTCGACGTCTCCGATGAGAACCTACGGGATTAGAACCATCTCAAAAGCATTATTGCAAACATATTTTAAAATTTTCAAATAAAAAGGTTCTCATCCGACCTTGTGCCGTTTCAACGGAGTGAAATTTTCCAACTAACTCGCAATACTTGGGGAACGAGTAGGAATGGAGGCTACTGTATGTAAGAAATAATGAATGCGTTCAGCGAACCGGAACCGGTGTGCCAATTGCCCGTCCGGGAAGTGTCCGTGGTGTCACGGCAAGCGACAACCAGCACAGCAAAATGAGGAAGAGGGGGAAGGGGAAGAGGGAGAACAGCAGTGCCCCGATTGCCCCTCGGGCAAGTGTCCTTGGTGCCATGGAAAGAACCAGAAGAACCAACCAAGGAATCAGGGTGAGATCTTCTAGAAAATAATGAAGTAACGGAAGGATTATTATGGCAGCCTTTATTTATTATTAGTATTATTGTTTATACTAGATTTTGGAAAACTATGGCGTCAAAAAAGTGCGTTCACATCAGTAATGTTCATCTTTGACTGCAGGTCGTTGCCCCAATTGCCCTTCTGGCAAATGTCCCTGGTGTCACGGCAAGAATAAACAGGTTGCACAGCAACAGGAAGAGGAAGAGGAATACGAGGATGAGGATCAAGGTACGATACCATACTGTACTCATCGTCTGAGTAATCGATAATGGCTGTTGTAGGTCAGCAGTGTCGCAATTGCCCCTCTGGCAAATGTCCCTGGTGCCATGGAAAGAACAACAATCAAGCTCCAGGTTTGTCTCAAGAATAACAAGCTACGGAAGTAGAAAATGAATTAACTTTAATAAATAAAATATTTATATTATAATATAATTAAATTTTCAGCAGTGAAGCCAGCGTCAAACTCCTTCTCGGACTACTCCAAAGTCCAGAAGGGAAGGGGAGGACAGGTGGCTCAGAATGAGGAGGACGAAGAGGAGGATCAAGGTAGGTCACCAGGGTCGATACCAATCGATAATCACATGTAATTTTGCAGGTCAATGTCCGAATTGTCCGAATGGTCGCTGTCCGTGGTGCGGAGGTGCACTGACGAAGAACGGAAAGTGTGCGGGATGTCCCGATGGACGGTCCGTTCACACAGACCTACCGCAGTCTCTCATCGCCTTTCATCTTTTCAGATGCCCCTGGTGTCAGCGTAATCTCGAAACGGGAGAGGGACCAGATGGATCTCCTCTTCCTCCTTCTCAATGTCGCGATTGTCCCTCGGGCAAGTGTCCCTGGTGTCACGGAAAGAACCAGAAACAGAGTGAGACTGTGGTAGGTCCGTCCGATCGATAACTGACTTCTTCCCAGACGCGTCCACCTACTCGGCCTACAACAAGAATCAGGCTCCAGCCGGCGCGCCGAACAACCAAGTAGAGCAACCGGAGGAGGAAGAGGAGGGTAGGTCATAGTTGGCATTTATCGATCGATAATTTATCTAATCTCAGGCCAGCAGGAACCGTGTCCTAACTGCCCCAATGGTCGTTGTCCCTGGTGTGGAGGAGCGCTGACTAAGAACGGAAAATGTGTCGGATGTCCAGATGGAAAGTCAGTCGTTGATTCACCCTACCGTAACCCATAGATATCGATTGAGATGCCCGTGGTGCCACCGTAATCTGCAGACAGGGGAGGGCGCCGACGGATCGCCTCCTTCCACCGAAGGAAAATGTCCCAACTGCCCCTCGGGCAAATGTCCTTGGTGCCATGGAAAGAACCAGCAGAAGAGTAAGCATACTGTAGATGATAAATCGATAACTTACTTTTATTCAGATACTGATGATGCCCCTGCAAAGGAACATCAAGGCTACAACAATGGACAGACCGGCGGCTGCCCGTACTGCCCCAGTGGAAAGTGCCCGTGGTGCCATGGTAGGTCACATCAAGAAAGTAGTCAATCGATAATTTACTTCAGGCAAGGGACAGCCGCCTCAGCAGCAGCCGGAAATTGAGTACGAGTACTATGAGGATCCCGAGGAGTCGACTCAGGCACCGCCTAAGAAGGGACCCACCTCTCAGCCCCAGTGGAACCAGAACCAGGCCCCGCCCACTGCACAGCCTGCAGCAGCTGCACCTGCAGCAGCAACCCACTACGGTCCGCCTCCAGGCTACCAGCCTCAGCCGCCTCAGAAATACGCCGAAGTAGAGATGCCCGGGGCTCAGACGAATGCAGGAAGAAAGACGCAGAGTAGACAGCCGGAATATGAGTATGAAGAGGAGGAACCGCAGCCACAGCAGCAGCAGAAGCCGATGCAGCAAGTGCAGCACGTGCAGCAACATCCCTCGCCCAACGAATACGGCGCCATTTATGGAGCGATCGTGCCGGCAACCGGCCAGACCACCAACTACCAAGCACCCGGACCCGCACCTACAACTCCTATCAAGTTCAGGTATAAATATTAATCACATGATCCCAAACATACAGAAAGGGATCAGAACGAGAGAGTATGAATGTGAAAGAGTCCCTCTCAATTTTGCACGCTCTCTCACGCTAGACTCCTTTCTGCACGTTTGACAGTCTTGAGTTATGATCTACATACCAAATTCAGAATCATTTTCTCAGATCGGGTATCACTTCTGCGGTCGCTCCAACTGGCAGTATGACGTCATCCGTGCAGCCGTCGCAGCAGCTGCAGCAGTCATCTCTGCCATCTGGAGTGTCGCAGGGGAATGGAGAGGGTGGCTGCTGTGTGATATCGCTGCCCCCTGGACGGTATCGAGTTATACCCGCTGGTTAGATGGGATAACAATCGAGAGAATGAAGAATTTGATCGTCGAATTGAGGGCCAAATCACTTCTCCTCACAATTGAAGGGGCGGGGTTTCTTGAAAAAATCAATTTCGACATTGCAGATACCGTATCCTTCCGGCAGCTAAAGCAAAGGCAGCTAGAAGAAAGCGATCGATCGATAACTTCCGCAATCGATTCCTTCTCAGAGATTGAGAGGAAAGGGAGAGTGAATGAAGAAGAGATTGTGAAGAAATGCCCACTCCTTTGCTGATTATTTATGCGTTTCTAATTTATTTACTCTCAATGAACGGGTGAATTTTTTACAGTTGTCATGATAAATATATCTTGAAAACTACTCGAACTCCAATGATGCCAAATTCCAAGAAATATCTAACAACCGTTGAGTAGCATTCGCAATTCTCTTTTCCATTTTGCTCTTGTATTGAAATCCCGCCCCTTCCATAACTGGTATAAAAATTGTGTATTTTGATTTTCGCAGAACTATGACATATTAAAAAATAAATTTATTTATCTGCCGAAAAAGCTGCACAACCAATTACGAAACGCGAATTGTCTTTAAGACAGCAATGGAACGTAAAGCGAAGATAAAAACATGACAACTGGGAAATGAATGAGATCAAATTATGTATTGGCTATTATTGTCCTGCGTTAGATTGACTAGACTATTTACAATGTCACAGCGAGTTTTGTTAAAGAAATTATTTTATAGGCAATTTATGTTAGCGGAGAAGGGATGTTAGTGGATAGATCAAAGATCATCCCATGATGGCTGGTCCGAGGTAGACCATGGATACCTCAGTGTTACCGTAGACTGCACATACTGCAGGGAAGAGTTTGACAGGCGGGAGATTGGAGAAAGCGATTCCTGTAACAAGAAACATGATACCTACTAACTATAAGCACTCGAGATATGCACGTTGTTTTGTTATTTCAAACAATTGGAGTTTCAATTATTGACACAGTGCGAGATGCTTGAATAAGTAAAGTGGTTGAAACACGGGCATAACAGTTTTCGATTGGACCTAGCTTTCAACATTATTTTTTAGATTGTAATTATTTTTATTCATTCATTCATTCATTGTTTATTCCGTCAGAGTATCGCTGAGTACGGAACTGGGTTAAGCATTTTAAAAAAATTAAAATTACAGATTTTTTTCGATACACTGTGCAACTCTAATCTTCCTATGTTATCTCGTAATTCGGGGAGGAAAGCTTACGGAAAGAGGATTTTTTAATAAATTTCAAATATTTAAAACTAACCGAGGAATTCAGCAGTGGCCGATCTCTCGAAGTAAACACACTTGGAATCGCAGTCGATGATCATTCGAATTCGCTCCTCCACCTAATAAATAGATCATGGAATTCGATTATCGTGGACAGCCAGGTGATTCTACGCCTCACACATCCTATAAAGGTAACATCTGATATCTTTACGCCTATGGAATAATAATATTTGGCTACATTCAATTAATTCTCAAATCCCGGCGATTCCCGGCTACATGTTGCCGTTATCTGCTCTAGCTGATTTTCTCCGCCGATAGGTGATAAGTTTCTGAAATCATACACAATATTCGATCTCACTTGGTACTTGGGTGGATTGTTGACTCTCGGATAGACTCCGAGATGTTCTGCATTGTGTAGCAGCGAATTGTCGACTAGATTCCATCCCCAACTCTGATCGTCACTTCCCAGTAGAGCAACGTAGCCAGGACAGTGCAGAGCGGCGTGTCTGCAAGGAGGAAATTCCGGTTGGGACTTTAAATAATATGTAAATAATAATTTATTAACTCCCGAGACGATTATCAGGAGAACTGTGTAATTCGCAAACAAATCTAAAGTAGCGACTCTCTGCGGCGCACTTCGATGTAATTCAATCAACTTTTTTCAAAAATATTCCGCACCCACTACTTGTCAATTTCTCGCTGCATCCACGATACAAGATACTGGCTTTAGGGATACTTAATAGTAACATGTACAGTGTCCTAATAGAAAGATAATATAAATAATCAACGCACTTTGTTGCAACTCCGACTACCGCGACCGTTCCGAGAGGCCCTTCCCACGTGATCTCGTATGCATGGACACCAGAGGAGACGCCTCTGAAAGGGGACAGAGAAAACTATCAGTCTAGAAGTAGCAACCTCTCTGTGATCGAATTAAGAGCAACTACTATCCTGATACTAGGTGATATAGTCAAGTAGCCTTTTCATCCGCTGTTCAATTCCTTCTCAATTCCCTTCTCCCCCCCCTCACCCACCTCTTCCCCCTTATTCCATCAGTTGACTGTGCCACTGGGTGTCGATGCATCGTGAACAGATTCGGACGGACGTAGTTGTTTCTGCAATTTAGCATACGCTACCAAGGAGGAAACTATTACCGCGCTTTCATGCTACTAATTAAGTATCGGTGAATCATGAAATCATATGATAAGCGAGCGTTCCCATTTTTTTCATATAATACGTGTTTCCCGGATCATCATATATTTGATTAGCTTCCATTCAATAGATATTTTGTGATAATGATTAATTATCCAAGACGGATTGAAGCCAGCACCCCTTCCCGCTTTCTAACCCACCCGTGTCACACACAACCACCGGGTCGCATAGCCATCAACTGTCCCGAAAAGTGTATTCTAGGGATGCAGATTCGGTTATCGTTGCACGGCCTTTTGAGTGAGAGATCGGTAATGTGGCTGATAAGGCGAAGAGAATTAGAGATAATGAGGCAGAGGGTATGCACAACACGGAACTGCCATCCCTAGTGTACTCACTTGTTAACCCACTTTCGAATAACAGCTGAAGTAACATACCTTCCCCACTTCCCGTCCCACCCACAATCACCGGGTCCATCAATTGTCTCTTCTCGTGACTCACTTGCTGGAGTCCTTGGGGTTCCACGAGTTGGCGAGTGCTCTCAATTTCGCCTTGTAACTTCTCGTTTCTGCCAGCAGAGAAACGTCAGAGAGGGCGGAAGATGGAAGGAGAAGATGCACACGGGCACGCCAGACTAATGAATCCTGATGAGGGTTATTGATTGATTTAGTGGTGGGGATTACAGTACCATAATTATTATTCCATGGCTGGCATACCGTTTAGTAGTTATGATAGCAACGAATCCTCACAGAATGAAACAACCCCACACCTCTCGTTCATGAAAACAAGTTGAAGCATGCAACTCGCTGGTTTTAGAGATGAACGAGACACAATTTGATTGCATCCCAGTTACTCAACACATACAAATAAGTATGAAAGTCGCTCACTTCATGGCTGAGGACGTTGTGCCAGTGCTTGCATGTTGTCATGCAGCTCCGCAGATCTTCTAGCTGAAATTTATATCCGTTACCCGACATCTCGACAACCTATCGTTTTCTGTTCCATAATTGGGGTTTTTAGATTAGGTCATGACACAAAAGCACCAGGCCAGAACCAATAACAGATTAATTCAAATTCATCCCCCCTCACTCACATCCAGAAACTGGAAGACGTGGAGGAGTACGGAATACGGCAGTCGACTGGCGGATACGGTAGGCACCTTGCGGAGGGGCGTCTTCAAAGAGTATTATGGTAGAAAAAAGAAAATACCGTATTCAAATTCGTTTGAGAATAGTTGCAAGAAACATCAATACCTACTAGTCCATTACTATATCTCAATGATGCAACCCACATTCACCTTGTGTACGTGGACGACAGCCGCGCCCGTCTCTTCCCTCTCCTCACTATCCGCCATCTGATCTACTAAAGAAATTATCGATTTCCACCATCACAACACGTATCACTTGCCTTCACATGCCACCCACTGAATTCCATGCATCCCGACAGGTATTAGTTATGGTTAATCAACCAGTGCATTGCATCTCCGTTCTTCTCAATTATGACCGAAAACTCTTTATTTCATACAACAAGAAAACAATGATAATATCCGTCTAGATACAACAAAACTCAATGATAATAATAACAATCTAACTCGATCTACTCTACTTGGATGGATAAGGGAGGTCAATGGTCTTTCTTCTCTTCCCCTTTCCATCGAGATCATCTCATTCCTTCTCTCTCCTCATTTCTTAACCTTCGCAATCTTTGCCTTTGTCTTATCTCTTCCTGCCTGCTTCTTCAGATCGTCGTTCGTGAATTGAATCGACGGATCGGTGAATCTGCAAAGGGAATTAATATTACACCCGTAGATTTTGCGCTTCACTACACACATTTGTAAATGACAGGAACGTGAATGATTATTCCTGGAGAAGTTTCTTCATAAAAACACAATATCGTCTACTACAGCCACTGTAGTCGCTCAATCAGTAGTAGATAAACTACAAGATCATGTCTCACCTGAATAGATTGTCCAAGTACTGCTGTTTATCAGTCTGAATCTCCTTCTTCTTCTCATCTCCCTCTTCCTTCTCCTCTTCGATCGTCTCAAGAGACGGCGTCCACGTGGGAACTGCCACTTCCTTCGGTCGCTTGCCCTGCTGGAGACAGTCCTGCAATCAATCAATATAATTATTTTAAACAATTATTTATTATTAATTTAGAATATTCGATAATTTCATATCACACGTTTTATCGTAATTAGTCATTACTAGTTTGTATTACTAGTTTTTTTTTCACTTGACGCTATAACCTCAATCTCACTGGCGGGACAGTGATCTGTGATATTTACAGTGCCAGATCATTCTATCAAAGAATGTTAAATTACATCATCCCTATGCAACTTCTCGTTACCTTGAGCAGCAGCCACTCTCCCACATCTCCGGGCACATTTCCCTTCACGTAGATCACCTGCTTGTCCATGTTCATTCGCACGATCTACAAATATTAGAATAAACCAAATCAGTAAAATCCCTCCTATTAATGATGCGATGAATAAAAAAGCCCGTGAAACCACGTAACGCATAGTTACTAGATGTGGAAGCTCGTTATTCCAAAATCAAGGTAACTAACGGTAAATACAGTAGCTTAAAATAGTTTACTTTAATATGAGATCTCTACAATTCAATCAATATCTATCGATTCGTGTTCTGATTACCGTACCCCTTCACCCAATTTCCTCTTCTCACCTGTATGCCACTGAGTGTGCTCCACTCCCATCCCATATGGCCGGGCATTCTCTTTCCGGGCCAAATGCGGGCATCCGACACCGAACCGACGGAACCGATACGACGGTGAGACTTGGTCGTCCTGCACGAGAATTGGAAGTGATTTAAAAAATGTGACAACGACAGTTCACAATAGGTTAAATGTCATGGGAATTTAAAACTAATTACAATCCTACTAATTATTATATTATTACAATAAATGGAGTAGCCAAATATTCTCATCATCAAGCTTTTTTCAATTATTTTTTTAAAAACTAAAACATGCAAGATTCGGGTTTCTCTGACTTATGAAGTAAATTTTACCATGCAAATCACGATATTATTTGGCGTCCAACCTCCACAAGAGTGACACATCTTTCTCACGTCCGACTAACCTCCTCTGTGGCTGTCCTCTCATTCCCCATCGATGCATTCCTCCCTGGAATCCCCAATCGATCGATTTGCCCGTCGCAGTGACGAATTGACCGACGGAGAAGTGACGAGCGTCCAGTGGAATTCCAACCTGAGACAAGTAGAGATGAGATCCATGCAAAAAGGAGATATATCTTTTAAAAAACGGTTACAGTTATAACGATAGCAGTAGAGAAATCACCATACAATAAACCCATAACAACCGATAAAAATAAAGTATTTTGTTTTCATTCAAATTAGAATTGTGTAAGACAATGCGGCACTGCCATAGCGAGCAAATAAATGTCACAAATGAAACAACAATCAGCCCACTCCCCCCCCTCCTTTCTCACCTGTGGAAGTGTCTCCTCCGATACGAGGAAAGATCCGAGTTTCGGCTTGACACTCGTGCCCGCCCTCGCGAACTGCGCCCGATAGGAGGAAGTGAAGCGCCACGCCTCACCCTCACCCGCACCCACCGTGACCTGGAAGGAGATGGTTGGAAGATAAGCAGAACGTAAAACGGAAAGCAAATGAAAATTGACAAGTATTTATAATTAGGGCGCTTCCTAGGTAGATAGTAGTTTCGCAATCCATAAATATCAAAAGAACAACCGAAATGTGTTCGCTTCTGCAGGAGTTTTCTTTGAAAAAAAAAGCAAACCTTCCACATGGGTCCATCTCTGTTGAAGGCCTTCCTCTTGCCCACCATCGATTTGCGGTACCTGAAAATAGGCTAAATGTTATTGTTAAAAAACTTTTTTTAATATTAAGTACTGACCATTCATCGGGTGACGTCACAGAGATGACATTGTTGGAGGGAACCTCGAGCAGCGTGCACAGCATACGAGTACCGTCTACAGAAATTATTATTCGCAACATCATCTTACAACATACACCAGTTGCATGGAAAACATATTCAGATCGATTGTGTAACTAGTAATATTGCCATAATTTGGAATGATCGAATTAATTTAGCAGAAAACTGTCCCATACAACTTGTGAACGAATCACAAATCCACCCGTCCAATGCACACTCACCCTTTGTCCACTGTGGCATCATGCCAATCTTCTTCACAAGCAGTCCAACTCGTCTATGATTGTCGACCAGCGGCATCTTCCTAAAAACCAGTTATTAATAATCTACTGTATTCGATTCTTCTGTTAAACATCGGTACATTTTATGATCATATTTCTCTCGCTGCTAGATTCTTTCTACATACGCTTGATAATCGATAAAATAAGGTATACGAGGAATACTCACTTCGCCTCGATGGCTGCCTTCCCCTCCTCTACTCTCGATTCGCCCATCTTTCTCTCGGCCTCGTAGACACGAGAGAGGAGATCTCTGCAACATTATCGATTGCTTTTTGCATTGTGGAACTATCCGAATATAAAAGGCTCTAACCCTGTTACCCCGTATCACATTAATTTGAGATTCATTGTCATTGAAGAATACCGTATGCTGATGAAATCGATATTTCTGTAATATTTCCATTTACTGACCTGTTCTCCTGATCGATTCTCGCTCCCTTCGTCTTCTCCCACACTGGGGGAGTTCCGATCGGAGCGACTGTGGTGCGTCTACAAAGGGAATAGAAAGAAGAGGAAACGAAAAAAATACTGCTCCAATTCAGATACGTCACAGCTACAACCACAATTCACCCGGTTCGTAAATGACTACAATTTAAATACAGGATCATTCCAATTCAAACCTGCGTCCTCTCTTCTGCGTGGCATTGGTGGCCTGTATCTGGGAGAGGGATGAGGCCAGTGGAGTCACCCACTCAGACCCCACCGACCATGGTAGACGGAGCATACTGTAATCAGGGGGTTATTGTATCGACCACATATTGCAGTATTTCAAATGTATTCGATAATAAGATATTCTATACGGTTGCATAACCGGGTACTGAGTAATTCGAAACAACAGTATAAACAACAGATTTTATCGGTTTAACAACAACCATAATTGGATCTAACTAATGAATGAGCCAATTGGAAGAGTAAGCATAACAGTAACAAGCAAACTGATAGTATGTATGTGTGGACCAACAAAGATGAGTAACAAAAGAGAACAAGATCAATGACAACTTCAGAATTCCATTCCATCTCCTCCTTCTCTATGCTTCAACTTTCCCTGCTCGTTCAACTCGAATCGAATCGCTTGCGTAATTTGAGCGTGGAATTTGATCTGCAACATCTCGGTTACAGACTTCTTTTATGACACTCACGATATGCAAGCACTTAATGTCAAGTTGATAAAATGTGTTATAAATATAAACAACGAAAAAAATTATTCCTATGGTACTTCTCCCTCCCATTCTGAGCAACTTCGTTCCACATAATCGAAATAGTGGCATTACCTTGACAAGGTCTCTGATGGCAGCTTTCTGCTTCTCATTCAGATCATTCTTGTATCTCTGGCAGAGAGCGAGCAGAGTCTGATGCCACAGAACGGGCAGTTCACGCTCGTCCGTACGGAATCTGTACAGCAAAATGTTAGCGTCGTGGTAGGGTTATTTTTTCTCGAAAGTAAGTCGAAAAAATACTTAATTTACTTTTGCTTTTTTCGATCTATGAATTGATGATAACAAGAAAGTATGATCGGAACAATTTGAAGAGCACAAAAATTAATAATGCTATAGTATTCCATCTATCAATATCTCTTCTCTACCGTATACCTGATAAAGTGAGCGACGAGGGCGTCGAGTGCCTTGTATGGTAGTGCGTACTTCTTGTCGATAAGCATACGGAGGAAGTAGGAAGAGGCGCCAGTATACTCCATCTCGGCGATCTCAAAATTATAATTATAATAACAATAATATAATACCTAATAGCAGTATACATCAAAAAATTGTACAATACAACACTAAATCAGTATAAAACGATTGAGCGAGTTTATGTAATATTTTTACACCTGCGATCAAAGACAATTACTGAAGCAAGAAAAATTAAAGAGCAAGACGGACAGCTGTAACTGCAGCTCACCTTGAGCATGGCTGCGGCACAGTGGAACATGGGGATGGAGGCCTTCTGGAGGACGGAACCGAAGATGACTGCCTCACGGAGAGTGCACGTACCCGACTGCAAAGGAGAAGATCAGTGAGCAAGAGAAGCCAATTTTATGGAGAGAAATCTTCCAATATCTACTCAAAATAAATATAGAATTCAAAGGAAATATGAAGCAATAACAAAAAACGTACATCGCAGAGCGGCAGGAGGATTCCCTTGAAGAAAGCGGCCGGCTTGTACAGGGCCTTGTGCAGAGACTGCAACATTTACATTTATTTTACATTGCCGAACTGTCCAACAATTATTTGTCACGGGTACAAATCATTACAGCTAAAACTTCCAATCCCAGCTTTTTGAAGAAAAAACAATACAGCCTAACTTCGATAAAACTAGAAAGCCTTGAATGACCTGGTAGAGGTGGAAGTTGAGCTTGCTGAACTCGTCGATGTCGTCTCTGCAACGGGGAAGAAGCACGAGGGCATAGAATCTGAAAATAAAACAATATTTATATTTTAAATACTATAATCTGATTTTTTTATCGTGAACCGCAAGAGTGTATCAACATAAATGAAGCAAGACATATTATTAAATAATTCCCAATTATTCCCAGCAGAAACATTTACTTTGGTTTCGTGGATGTGTAGAAAATCATATACAAAAATTTTATCTACTACACTCTAAACATAACCTCTCGTCTGAATTAATTATATTCAATTATTCGGTACCGCTGGCACATTCGTGGATTGAGATTGGAGGCGAAGAGTCTCGTCGCTTCGTACATTGCAGCAGCCGACCACTTGTCGGGATTGGTAAGGCTGAAAAACATAGACTGATTTTGTACAATTAATAGTGTAAATTTTGCATAGTAAAATGTACAGTATAGTATTCAAGTTGCAGATTCTTTTTTGACTCTAATAATAATGCATCCGACAAATAGAAGAATGTATGCTGTACTCACTACAGGATCTGCTCCCAATTGACGAGTTTGGGAATGAGTTTGAATGCCTTGGGAATCTTTCCTCCTCTGTACTTGGCGAGCATCGCTCCCACTTCCTTGTACATCTCCACCACCTCCGGGTCCAGCTCACGGATCTGACAATTAAATTATTATACATTTCTTTTTAAATTGCTTCACTTTTCTCGCTCGCACAATCTCTTTGCCACCTATATGATGTTGGAGCATAATATTTCATTCTACTGCAATTCAATAAAATATTGGCATGATAAATGATAGAACGTTTAACGGTCTATATGAAACGGGCAATGTTGAGCAATATTCCTTAGCATAAAATATTTAGCATATATAACTTCCAATGAAAATCGCTTGCTTTTTATTTATATAATAAGGGAGAAGCTCACATTCATCTCCGTGGGGTCGTACTGCGACATCGTCTCCGTCACTTCCACCTTCTTCTCGTCCATTTTAGCCTGAGGAGTTAATTATGTAATTTTTTTCCAGAATGTCTTTTAGACATGACAACTTGAATTAACTAATTAAAATCGAATATAAAACTTCATCAATTACAAGTACATTTGATTTTCCGTAATACCTGAATGATATCGAAGAGAGTCCTCTTCACATTCGTGTCCTTCTTGCTCATGAATCGCTCGAGATCTGCCTCATCTTTAGGGTCGATCACCTAAACAAATTTCGAGTGAGAACTTCCCGAATCATCAACTATCTTAACGTGGAATCAATCAGTTAAGTCATTTTAGTGTTCTTCATAAATAATATCTTATTATTGATAGTTCTACGGGTGAATTGAACAACTCACAACTTCTCCCTCATCGTAATCTCCATCGTTCTCCACCAATTCCTCCTCCTCCGACTCCTCAGCCTTCGACACCTCACCCAGGCTAATGTGACGCATTCTGAAGCCATCTCGTTAATCGGAAACCATTTAACTAGTTAAAACCTCTTGCTAGCTCCATCCATCGAAGCTTCCTGTCCCTCTTCCTCCTCCTCTTCCATTTGCTTACGCGCATTCTTCAGGATTTTCTTCGTCAGATCCTCGGGCATGTACTGCAATCGATCAACTATCACTACAGACGTGATATAAAATATGCTACCTCTTCCTCATTTGCCTCTCGTTTCCTCTTCATCTTCTTTGCTTGGGCCTTTTGACGAGCCAAACTTGCCGTCTCGATTTGCTTGTCGAGAGGTCCGGAGGATGTGATAACATCTCCTCCACGGATCTTGTTATTCTTGCCCATGGTTTATCTGCAAGAAACCCAATGCTAACTTAACAGAAACGACGCAAAAACATGGAAAACGGGAAAAGTAACAAAAATTCGGAGTTTCGATCCACACCACGAAAATGGTGCATTTTCCCAAACTGCAAACTTTTTGACGGATTTCCGGAATTTCCGGAATTTTATATTGAAATTGGGGCACTGAATTATTTCAGGTGTTTCTCCTTTCCCAGTAGCGTTTTCGTTTGGTTTTTCGCTCGAATCTGGTCGCCTAGCGCGGGTGGTTCTTTTGAATCTACGGACACCGTTGCAGAACCGTTCTCAAGCTCGGCCGATGGGGCATCCCGAATCAGACCACGGGGCAATCCTCATTCATGATGACCACGGCGGATTGAAGGTTTGCTTTGCTCACATTATCGATTGTAATCGGTGCTTTACAGATTGAGGTCCCGGTTGGACGGGAGTTGACCGAGGAGGAGCAATGGAAAGTCAAACATGCAGAGCTGCACGCCAAACACAAGGCGAGTTGCGGTTTCGAAAATAAGCGAAACTACTTGCCTCTCCTGTTTGCGATGGAATTGTTCCCCAATTTTATGAAGTTTGCCTCACTTTAATGTTATTTATTACTTGTTTAGGGTCATGAATCGATGCACGCTGAAATGCTGCTCATTCTTATTGTCTCGCTGGTCGTCGCACAGATCGTGCTCGTTCAATGGAAGAAGAGACACTTCAAGTCGTACCAGGTCAGTACTCCAACCTCCTCAGTACTCGTGGGGTACGTCAGGCAGCGGCATAGTTACTTCAGCTAATAGACAGAAATAAGCTACAAAGTATTTAGCTCTTCAGAGCTGCAGTAGCTCTGCTTCCCAGCTACTTCCTAGTTGATTTCCTTTTGTAGCTATACTCCACGAATTCGGAGTCATCGTAGTGTCTAAAAGAATCTTTTCAGTCGGCGACTCTCTTCGGAATGTGGACAATTCCCTTCGGCATCAGTGTCCATCGTGGATGGTGAACTTTTCTTTTCCTATTTTCAATAGTTGTCTTATTTAATATACTACACAAATCAAATGGACCGATATCTTATATTTGTAAATCTTGTGAATCTTGTGGATAGTATATATCATCCTGAGTTCAACTCACAACTCATCCTGAATGCAATTCTTAACTTACATTTTTGTAGAAACCTGAATTTCCCAGGTATCGCTTCCTTGCCTCGTGGGCAGTCTACACTGCCATCTCTGCCTGGGTGTGGTACAAGACCACCCAGCCCCACATCAGTGGCAAGACCCCCAGGTATGGATTACGGTAGCATGAAATTGTACCGTAACCGGTGTCTATTGCAGGCTGGTGTACAGCTGGTTCCTCTTCCTGCACAAGGCGTCGTATGTGCTCGGAGTCGTCGGCTACATCATAATGATGCTCACTCTCATGGGAATCACACTCATATTCGGATTGAAGCCAAACGACTCCATGGATTTCGGTGAGGCCAATTTATTGTTAATCTTTTTTGTGAAAGACGGGCTAGATGAAGAAATAATCATGAATTGCTCAACAATGCCTAATTTTGACAACAGGCCATTTAAAAAAAAAGATACTTGCTGAAATGGGTGGAGTGACTATTGATTTTGATATTGAGTGACTCAATTAATTTCTCAGGAATCCTTCTCCTCTTCTACGGTCTCTACTATGGAGTGCTGGGCAGAGATCTCGCTCACATCTGCACTGATGTCATGGCATGCAGGATCGGGGTATGTTTCACAAATATTATTTTTCTAAGCATGATCAACAATATTTCATATCAAACTAATTGATACCTTACAGTACTACACCTCGGAGGGTCTTCCCAAGAAGATTTTAGAGGCGCACGTGTGTGGAGTGTGTGGAGGCGGACTGGACGGAGATGAGGTACGGTAGATCTCAAGCTTGCTTACTTATCGATTTGTTTTCTTTCTCTATAAAGTATCCACTTCAGGGTGAAAGCGAGGAGAGTGAGGAGGAGACGTACAAACTGTCGTGTGGACACACTTTCCACGAGTTTTGTATCAGGTACGAAAAGTGCTTTTTATCGATTTATCAAATAGTCGAGATTAAAGCGCATTTGACAATTTTGCCACTGTTGTCAATCTTCCCGAATTGGTTTGTCGTTGAATATACTAATTCGAGGGGTTGGATCGTAGTGGGCAAGCTGCAGACGTGTCCGTACTGCAAGGAGAAGGTTGATCTGAAGAGAATGTTCAAGAATCCGTGAGTTGTCTAAATAATTTAAACTTCTAAAAGGATATTTCAATATTTCGATTATCTTGAAAACGAATTAAGTTAATACGGTAAAGAAGCTATTTATTTCGAAGGGGATGCCACTATTTTTTATTAATGTCTTAATGTAGATGGGACAAACCCCACGTCTTCTATGGTCAACTCCTCGATTGGATTCGATATCTCGTTGCCTGGCAGCCTCTCATTGTATTCTTCGTGCAAAATCTGTCGTCTTGGCTAGGGCTAGAGTAAATAAATATATCGTGTACAGTAATTCTCTTCTATTTCAATAATTTCTTTTAAATCTGTCCCATGCATTCACTAGTTCTGTCATAGCCGTAGTCTCAGATGACGTTCACTGTTTCCCTTCTCATCTGGTAAATCCTAGGAACCTTTCACATCCATTGTTGGAATTCCACTGTGATATATGTTATTAGAAGAGAATACGCCGAAGAATCAGCCAAAATAACTAACCTCTGTCCTACTTGCCTCACCTCAGAGTCGTATAGAGAATATCTGTTTCGCTAAATTATTTGCATTGTGTTAAAGGTTACATTTTTAATAAAATTGGTTTTACAAATATATTATCTGTATGAATGCGCGAAATGCGTTGGATTTCGCGAAAGTATCTGATACATCTTTACTATAATAATAATTGCACTAATGCATCGATGTTCCAGAATCGCGCCAAACAATGAACGAACAGATGAAGAAGTGAGTAATCTTATTTCGCTATTAAGTATCTAAATTTAGTAATTTAAGTCAGTTGGCGTGGATCTTTGATATCAGTATTATTCCGTTGTATTTCCAGGCAGTACGGGTTGATTCTGAAGTCGAAGGCCGCTAAGCCTCATGCAATCAAGCCAATTGCTTCTGTATTCGGAGATGAGGAGGAAGAGAAGGTCGGCCTTATTTCTAGAGTAAATTTGGGGGAAAGCTAAAATGATGCGTTGATTTTATTCGGCTCTTTTTAATGGTCGCAGTTGAATAGGTTATTTAAGGTTAGTTTAGATTGGGTAAATGTTTTTCGTAAAGATTTCAATCTCAGCCTAGCTAATCTGATCTTTGATCTCTGCAGGTCGACGTTTCCGGCACTTCTCGTTCTGCTGCCGCAGTCAGAACGATCAAGCAGGCTGAGCGAGCTCACGAACTGGCCATGGCAGAGGTACGGTAGGGAGGGATACTGTAGACTATAGAAGCAGGAGTACGATCGACACCCTTCTATTGTAGTGGGTTAGTGGAGAGCAGCAAATACATTGCCTACCGTAATCCAAAATCGAATCTACGCAGGACCCGACCATCTTTGACTACGACGCAAACTACGAGGAAATTGAGAGGCAGAAGGATATCAAGGTACGAATGTTCTCATGACTCTTGGATTCTTATTTATCAGTCAATACTTCACTGCTACTGAAACAACATTTGTATCAAGCGTTATGGTCAAAATGGTGAATCTGAAACGGGAGAATCACTGGAATTGCGAATTGTCGATTTTTTTCAGAAAGCGGATCAAAAGGAGAAGGATAAAGTGCGCGCATCGAAGTACGCCGACGCCATCCTCGCCAGTCACACACGGTTTGTGCATGATCTTTGATCTCTTTATACTAGGGTTGCGAAATCGGATAACGTCGGACGCCGGACAAGCGGTGTGAGAAATGAATGGGGCATTGTCCGAGATCGGACGGACGTCTGCGTTCTCCGAACTTAATGTAGAGTTTATAGGTAATGATATCAGTCTATGTAAACTGAAAAACTCATCTCAGGCGCGAAATCGAGAGAGTCTCTCGAGAAGAGCGACAGCAGAAGAAGGAGCGGGAGACGGAAGCAGGCATGTTCGATGACAAGGAGGTACGGTAGACGAGGAGAAGTACGGTAGATTCCTCCACTACTAGGAAATTGAAATGTCTGTCTGTTGGTATGTTTTTTTTCCTTCCGCGTGACGGACCTTTTTTCTGAATAACTTTCTTCAAAGTTGAGCAATCTTCTCAGATCCTTTTGCATATGATAGCCCTTCACGAAACACATCGATTTTTATATTTGAAAAATCGATAATTTCATGGCCAAGTCGGTAGCGAGCTCGAATTCAAATCCGAGGGTCGCAGGTTCGATCCCCGCCGGTGCATAGTCTTTTGCCGCATTTTTTCCAAGTGTAAAATGTGGCCCAAACCCATTTTTGAGTAACGAGATTCACATTTGAGCATCTTTTGCCGATTTTTGAAGTGAAATATCGATTGATTTCACGCGATTTCATGAAATTTTCGCACAATTTTCGCACACGTTCCAAATCATTCCTCATGCCGGCAATCTCGCAGGAAAGGAGTTAGAACGAGAGTGTAAGGAAAATTGAGAGTGACTCTCTCATTTTGGCACACTCTCTCGCCCCTGACCCCTTTCTGGAGGCCGGAATCATGCATCCGGAAGCTTCCTAATAAATCGCTTCAAAATCGCTCTATCTTCTCGGATCCTTTTGCATACGACAACAGACCAAAATCCCTTTAAAATTTTGCAATATTTAATTGGCCAAATCCATAGCCAAGTGGGTTACGCGCTTGACTTACAATCCGAGACCCCCAGGTTCGAACCCCGCCGCGGGCAAAACGTTTGCCGCATTTTTCGCAAGTGTCAAATGCCTTTCTAGCACGTTCTTCAGTAAGGTAAAACACGTTTTCACCTGTTTTGCCGAGTTTTAACGTGGAAAAAAAATTTCGAAAAGTTCCCAATTGGATCACAGAGCGTGGGGGATCACAGGAAACGTGTTTTGCGATGTCGGAAACGTGTCTAACACGTTTTAACGTGAAAAATTGAAAATTTCGTAAAGTTTCCAAATGATCCGGCGAGCGTAGGGAATCATTAGAAAAGTGTTTTTCGATGCCACAAACGATTTCGAATACGCCCGGGAAATCAACACACGGTATCCTGCGTTTCCGTTGAGAAAGGCTCGTGAGGCTGAGAGCGATCGAAAAAAAAGTTGCCACGGAGCCACGAAGTGGCGTAGTGGCAACTTTTTTTCGATCGCACTCAGCCTCACGAGCCTTTTGCAACGGAATAAGCCAGTACTCTTTCTAGAGATGAACACATTCCCCCCAACATAGTAAGCTCGCCCTGGACCGATCTTGGAGCCGGCTACTGAGTTCTACTCCCTGGACCGAGACTACAGCAAGCTACCGAACTCCCCCTGGACCGAGCCTGAAGAAGGCTACCGACTTCCCCCTGGACCGTACCTGAAGAAGGCTACCGAGGTCCCCCTGGACCGTACCTGAAAAAGGCTACCGAGGTCCCCCTGGACCGCACCTGAAGAAGGCAACCGAGGTCCCCCCTGGACCGTACCTGAAGAAGGCTACCGATGTCCCCCTGAACCGTACCTGAAGAAGGCTATCGAGGTCCCCCTGGACCGTACCTGAAAAAGGCTACCGAGCTCCCCCTGAACCGTACCTGAAAAAGGCTACCGAGGTCCCCTGGACCGAACCTTCTCCAAGAACTGTGCATAGAGCGTAGTGTACGCATAGAGCGTAGTGTATTTAACCTCAACACATCCCGGCTAGTTGAGACTATCGATTGGTTCGATTTGTTATCCTTGCAGGTCTTCGTCACGGGAGCCTACCGTAAGCAGATGGAGGAGGTGGAGAAGTTGAGGGAAGAGGAAGCGTACGAGGCCAGGTGTGTATCTTGGATTATTTTTTATTCAATAATTTACTGTAGCGAGCTCTTTCGAAATACCATCCATTTCAACAATCAGTGCATAATTAATTTAATCCTTATTTATCGATTGATAATTTTTATTTAGTATTAATTATCCTCTTAGCTAATTAGCAGAACCATCGATACCACAAACCCGTTGTTCATCTTCAGATTCAATCCAATCAGATTTTATTTTGTTTCCTTTGATGCGGTTTATGAAAATATAACCGTCAAATCTTTTTATTTATTGATTTTCTCTTCAGATTCAATGCCATGACTGCAGTGGAGAAGCAGAAAGTGTGGCAAGCGGGACTGAGCAGAACACTCCTCAACGATATTGCAAGAGACGGAACGGAACCTGCGAAGAAGAAGGAGGAGAAGGAGGTACGGTAGATGGAGATGATGCTGATTACGGTAGAGAAGGGTTGGTGAATTATCAATTGATCATGGGGGTGATGCTGATTACGGGAGTGAACAGTTAACGGATTATTGATTGATCGATTGCAGGGTGAGAAGAAGGAGCGAAACACGAGGAAACGATTGGATAGTGATGACGATAAGGAAGAAAAGGAAAAGGTTGGTTGATTTGGAGATAAAGATGATATGTTCTTAATATTCTCTTTGGAATGAAACACACTGTTCTTTGATTGTGCAGAGATATTCAATTATTATGATAATTGAATATTTTCGTTGTGTGAGTTCGTGCTGCAACGAAAAAAATATGTTGTAGGACAAGAAAGTGGAGAAGAAAGAAGTGAAGAAGAAGTCAATCTACGATTCGGATCCCGAAGATGAGAAGAGAGACGAACCTCCCAGGAAGAACTTCAGTGGAGAACTGAAAGCAGGACTCAATACTGTGAACAAGAAGACGAAGAGTCAGGTATGAAATAAGGACAATTTGCAATCTCTATGGAATCATGTATATCGTTAGGCGATCCTATAAAATATGACCTCGAAACATTGCGTTGACTGTTGCCTGAATTGTTGAGAAATATATAAACTTACGGAAAAAAATTGAATTGAACTGATTCGACTAACGCTTGTATTACGTTTCTTGATTTGCCATATTGTAAATACGGCGAACGTTATTTTATAATTGCAGGCAGTGAAAGAGCGACAGTTCACGCCGACTCCGCCCTCTTCTGATGATGAAGGAAAAGGAGGAAGGAGAAAAAAGAGTCCCAGTCCACGAAGGAAGAGGAGTCCTAGTCCTAGAAGGTGCCGTAATCAAGATTAGAGTTGGACCAAACAGGCTAATGAAAAAAATCAATATCCATATTAATATCTACCGTAATCTCGTTGCAGGAGTGACCGTGACCGACGACGACGGGACAGCAGTGGAGACAGGAGGGAGAGGAGGGGAGACAGAAGAGAGAGGAAGGACGAGAAGAGAGACAGGCACGGTAGTTTGGATACTGTAAGACAACAAAAGATAACTGTATAATAGTGTATCAGGATTACGGTAACTCGATTACAGATCGCCGAAACGAGAGGAGCCAAAGAAGAAGGTGGAGGAGAAGAAGCAGAGACCGAAGGACACTGCTGAATTGAAGGCTGAACGATTTGAGAAGTTGAAGGAGATTGTGAAGAGACGAAATGGACCGGAGCAGATTGCTGATATGAGAGAGCGATACTTTGAGAGAAAAGCATCCGGATTCGTCACCATCCCCGTTTGATCTACCTCATTGCAATTATTGTTTTATTGATTGATATTTACTTTATTGATCTCTTATATAAACGTAACAAAAATACTCTTAAAGAGTATAACAAGGTGATGAAAGGCACTTGGAGAGATTCGATCGAAACAGATGAAAAATCCGAAAGTATGTCATTATGGCAGTAAAGCTAGAGAGGTGCAAATGAAAGTGTAAAGCAAGCGAGATTCCGTCTAGACAGTGAAAACTTACATTCGATATGAGAGCAACGATAATTACATTACGATTATTCTAATAACTCTGTTACACTCTCTATGGCACTATTATGTTACAAATACAAAGCGGTAAGGGAGGGGACTAGATTGATCTACAACCGTGTTTTCCACTCCTGTAGGTAGGCTACGACGTGTTCTAGTATCTCCTTCTCTTGTCTCAGCAAGACATTCGTGTTCGAGTCTCCCTCCAACTTCGTCTTTGTGTATCCACGGAGAAGAAGAGAGAGGCGCGTCTCCACAAATTGCACGCCCTACATGTATAAAGTTGTTTTTTTTCATAGAAAAGGCGTGGCAAGCACTTATGTTGCATTCATGGTGAAATATAAACTTGGAAAAATCAAAAGTAGTCATGCATCTCAAAGGATGTGATAGTAATAATGAGAGACCTAAAAACTATGCGGATAACTAACCTTCTTGAGTGATTCCTCACTATCGACGACCTCGTCAATCGGCGGGTTCGACATGAAAACTCGAGCGAATCTGAAATTATGACGTCAATCAATAATATTTCCTCCTAGCGAGGCCAGGCGGTCTACGTATTTCACAAGAAACAAAAAAAGAATAATGTTGTAAGAAAAAATGCAAAAAAGCGCAATTTTTTTTATGGTAATTCATCTCTTTCCTCACCTCACAAGCGATTCATCGAAGGGCATTTCTCCCTCTTTCGCAATGAAGAGATTAAACGAGTACACCGTGTTGAAGCTGTTGTATCCAAGCTACAACAATATATCATAATACGCAATAAAATCTTCCAAATTTAGTGCTCAACACAATCAATATCACATATCCACCGTACCTTGCTCATCTGCGCGATTCGTTCATTGATGAATCGATCAGTCTTCGTCAATCCTGAAATTCCGATATGAAAATAAAATAAATAAAGATGATCGAATAAATTTAATATTTTGCAACTAGCAGGGTGTGTTGAGGATAAACTACGTTATGAAAGGGTGCGCACAACGTTTTCAAAGTATGGTTCAGGGGGGCGTTCAGTTGCAGGGCACAGTTCGGTCCAGGGGGAGCTTTGCAGCCGACTCCAGGCTCGGTCCAGGGGAAGCTCGGTAGCCGGCTTTTATTTAACGAAAATGCTATTTTTTATTAGCTTAATTACTGACCGATTCTGAGTTTGTACTTGTTGTATGGGTTTTCTTGAGGGGCGAATGCATTCATCAGAATGAATTCTGACGTTGTCCGTTTACCGTACACGATAGTGATCGGCTGCAATCAATATGGAATAACTTTTTTTAAAACCCGCATTCATTCCTACAGTATCTCGTGTCTTAGAAATTGTGGCTACCTAACTCGCATATGTAGAGTGTCTTATTTCGCACTATAATATTAATATTTAAATAAAAAACCTATAACCGACCTCTCCTTTCCTGACTGCTCTATTGACCGGCAGAACTGCCAGGTCTTTCATGTCCGAGTATCCAGGATGGCAAATTGCCTTTTCGTCGAATTTATGATTGGCAAAATCGAGGAGCGGCATCAAGCATGGTATCTGCTTTGGCTTAAATGAAAAAGACTATCACCGGAATTACGACACACACATGCAAGCACACAGTTGAAATAATACACGCTTTACCTAACCATGACGCAATCGTTGAGATCACTCCTGATCTCATCACTATCACCACAACTGTCCCTGACTTGTAAAGAATCAATGCAGATACAATATGGTATCTCTAAAAAAATATTGAGAGTACTTACAATTTTGGACTTCTCATCAATCTTCTCATACTCGGATGGAAGATGGTTGATTCGAGTGCACACAACGCTCACTGCCCATCTGAAAAGAGAACAGTTGAAATAGCTAAACAGCGACAAATTCTGACCGTACAAGAAATCAACTACGCATAAGTAAAATAAATAGATACTTGTAAAGTCCGAAAGTGAAGTTTCCGATATTGAATGGTCCGTCGTAGAGTAGGGGCGGCTGCTTACCCTGCTTATCCTCCTGAAACATAACGTTGTTCTATTTTTTCATAATAAAGGATTTTTCTATTAACATTTTTGCCGTTTGAAAATGCGGGTGTCGTTTTCATATTATGTCTAGTACCTTCTTTCTTTTGTCGAAATTGATTCCGTCATCGATTATGGATAGATAGTAAGTGAATTGTCTCGCGATTGATCGAAAATGATTGAGAGCTTCTTCGAAGAGAGGTGATGGGCGGAGCTCCTGAAAATAACACGTATAATACAATCATTCAATATGTGTATACTGTGAATCCCAGAATACAACGCATATGTACAATGAACTCATGAAAGCACCTCGAACTGTTGAATAGAGAAGTACAGCGGAGTTTCGAAGGAAGAAGGTAGGATGTTTACGTATGGAGCCCATGACGAATCCTCTCTACAATACATCATAGATATCAGATAGCACTCGAATGGAAATGTTATTGGAATAGAAATGTCCGTATACATCGATGGTTATTTCGTCACCATAAAAACCGATCGAAAATATTAGCAGCATAACTCAGAAACACATATCATGACTAATATCTTACTTGAGCTGCAGTGCGCACACGCCAAGAGCGAGACCAACATTGTCCATTTTAGAGAGCATTGGATCATGAAGGAAGAGTTTCCTGAATAGCACTATCATTCCCCCATATCAACTCTTTCCAAAATTACCTCAGACCAGGAAGCTTTTTAACTTGATCCAGACAGAAGATGGCCTTGCGTGGAACGGTAATAACGAAATCGGTTTCATTCTGATCCTCGAGAGCCGTCAATTGGTATCCCAGTTTGGGATCCTCGGTAACCTCGACATTGCGGTAAACACCTTTCCGATCGCACCATGCGAGGAACTCCTCCAGCGCTCCGGGACCTCTGCAATTCGAGGAATATACGCAAGGAACTCGAGTTGGGACTAACCTCTTTGTAGTGAGACTGATGTCTGTATCAGAGAGCGTTGCTTGCAACTCACTGATGCGATCTATTTTCTCACGGATGAACTTGTGCTCATTCCATAGGTCGGCAGGATTGGGATTAGTTCTTTTGAAGACCGTCTCGAGCAGCTCAGCGACGATTGTCGACCGCAAAAATGCAATTTAGATGAATAAAGCCCAAAAAACAACTCACGATCTCCTTCTCGACAGATTCCTTCCCTTGCGATATCATGGTGATTGGTGAGGGGGTGGTTTGCTGCCAATCAGACGGCGATAGAGTGAGAAAAACAACCCGAAACGCAGCTACATCGAAGAGTGTAAAGTGCATTCTAAGAGAGGCGTAAGAAACTACAGTACGCTAAAATTCCCGTCGGGACATACAGTAATAATGAAATTTTCCGAAATTTTGTATTTTTTGTATTTATCGATTTATTGCTCTCATAGTTGTTTCTTATTCGTTCTCTTGTTTCAGAAGATGGGGGAGGTTCTCATGAATGATATTATGGCTGTATTGAAGAGGTGCCTCCCTGCCCAGGAGAATCCAGGTACGCTGTAATTCTTTTCACGTAATTCTAAACCTCCAGAACAGGGTTAGCGGCGATTGAGCGTGTAAATGGGGTGAAAATATTCTCTGGCTTCTCTGACATTCACACAAACACTTGTTCATGATGGACGGGTTTTGGAATGATTTTCTTCTATTGTTGGGGCTGTTTCGTCATGAGGCTGTGTTGCGCAGTTGTTTCGGGGAGTTCAACGCAATTTTTTCCAATCTTGAATCTTCCAGCGGATTATGGGGCTGGATCTGATGTATTCAAGATCCTGTTCGACAGAAGCGTCAGAGAATTGGAGGATCACCCAGTGTACGTATTACGTTTTTTCTTCAATCTATACTTTCTTTATCTCAGCTTGGCAGAGAAATATGATCGAGTACTGGCATATTACGCATCTTCGCCACACGAAATTCGTGACAGGGATTCTCGAATTAAGTATGCGGACCTTCTTCTGTTCCTCTACTCTAACGTATGCACTCGTTTGTTCATAATTCAAACGCATTTTCATTTTACAGATAACTGAAGTCGTCAAGCAGAATCAGATGGCTCCTGGTGTAAGTTCCATTTTCCATAGAATCTTTCCAAAAAATAACTTAATAATGTAAATTCATTGCTATTTGTTTTCAGAGAAAGGACTTGTGTGATTTATCCATTGGTCACATGCTATTCGTGAAGTCGTCACTCAATATGATCAATTTTTCTGCATTTCAACCATTCCTTCCTAACGGTACGCATCTTTTCGTCGATGGGCGTAGATGATTTGATTACAATCATGTAGTGATGCATTTCTTTTCATCTTCCTGACATGTTTCAGTGATCTCAATTTTGTGTTTATCTTTTTTCGTAACATTAAGTTTGTGGTTTCTAACATCGTCATATTGAAAGAAAGTCAAGCCTCTAGTTTATTCTGTCCGCCGAAAGGCGTCAAATTATGAAGCGATTAACGCTATTTAATGGAAAATATGCAATTAATGCGAGCATGCTCAGGTGTTGGACTTCAGCCGAGCAGTCTTCTATCGACGGAGGCCAGTGTCGACCTCGTCTTCCGAATCAATTCAAAACTCGTCGAGGATACGGACTTCCAGAAGAAAATGGTACGATGCTCGCAGATTTACATTTTGGATGTTTACTCATGAAAACCGCCATTTAAATCGATTTTTTTTAAACAATATCTATAGCTATTTCAAATGTTAAATAAATATGCTGAAAAAGACCGATATTTAGTGTGTGTGAAGGGAGGTAATTTATATCTCTTTCAGTTGCATCACACTCTGGTGACGATCTTGGATCTAATTGATGTAGTTGATCAAGTGAATGATGTATTCATCGACACGCGTCTCATGGATCTCATCTCAATTGCCGAAGTGGTCAGCAGATTTTTTTAAATTATGTAATTCCGGGCGTAGATTGGCGGGAGTTGTTTATGAAAGGTCAAAAGCGGTGAGGGGCGGTGACAAAATGTGGTGAACTTTAGCAAAAAGCGGGAGAGTCTGATCCAAACCCGTGACGGCTTTCATACATTCACTCATTTATTCATTGTTTGAACCAAAATAAAGGGAGTTTGCGGCAAAAAAAAAGCGGGAGGATAATGTTGCTCGCTGCACCCTGACGAGTATTCGAAATAGGCGACGTCGACGTGTAGACGTGTAATTGGTTGACTAGTCTGGTTATTCAATGTTTGGATATGCAGTTGAATCATCTCGGCGACTCTTCTCTCAACGGTCGCTACAATGGCTTCCTCAAGACGCGCACCGTCGGACAACGATTGAATTGCTTCGATCGACTAAACAGGGCAACCTTACCCGTCGGCGATCACAACAAGTGGTTCAGTGTGAGTTGATTATACAACATTTGACACTACTGCTGAAGCCCGGAATCATTAAAAAAGTAATCTAAGAGCAATGATTTCTGAACAACGAACAATCATTCTAAGAGCGCATTCACTATTTATTGGCCTGATCCGGGCTTCAGGAGCAGTGCCCATTTTAACCCGTTACGGCGAAATTGCTCGATAGTAGAAGTCAGTATATATTACTCCAATATTAAAAATTACATATCTAAAAATATGATTGGATAGAAATTCTTAAATAATAGTAGTGTATACTTTGATCCGGATGAGTTTTGTTTGATCCTATATTTTTGGTGTGACCGGTATAAAAACGCGCAAAAATGTCTGATATGTTTTGACAATTTTTCTAACCAATTTGAAGTCTCGAAAATAACTTTACTTTTTGGTGAATGAAAATATTTGGCTGCAATTGAAGATGACGATGGGAAGTCGAACGACGGAATTGCTTACGGAGGACGACGCCCTCACCTCTCTTCTTCACAATTACAACAGAAGTGAGTAGATCATTATCTCTATTTTTACAGCTCATATTAACTATCCAAAAACAGAATAGTTCATTTAGTAATTGAGCTGTTACTTTCTCATTGTTTATTTTCAATGTCAGTTTGCAGTCCGCATACGTCAAATAGGTCTTCGCGTGCGAAGATAGGCACTTCTGCACTTTGCATATAAACCGTATTAACGTAGCGAGAGAGTGCAGGACAGACACATGAAGGCCTCTATGTGCACCCCCCGCCCTATGCTAATTGCGAACTTGCGAAAAACCCATTCGACCTATGGCAGTCCGCAATGAGGAGGGTGGTTCTCCTCTGGTCGACGATCTTCCCTTTCTGACCAAGCTCGGCCGAGTGATCGCCATTCCACCCGGCACCATGCCGAAGGACGAATTCTTCGCCAAGATTGTCGCCCAATTCCGCATTTTCGTCTCGGTGAGTAACATCTGCTCACTTCGATTAGGATAACACTTGTTTTCGAACTCTTGGGAATCCAACAATACATTACCCTTGCTCAGTAATTCTACTAGGATTCTACTGTAGAAAAATGAGTAGGATCCTACGGGAATCATACTCATATACAGTCATAGACCAAAAAGTTCGTTCCACGGAACAAACCCAGACAGCAATCGGACTTTTTTTAGATGAAATTTCGAAAAATCAGACATCATTTTGACTTTTTGAGATGAAATGTCGGAAAATCAGGCATCATTTTCGGGTTTTTACGCTAAAACGGTAAAATCAGACAGCATTGGGGACTTTTGGGAACATATGTTTTTGGTCTATGTATACAGTCGAATTCTAGTAGGATTTCTGAACCAGGGTAACAGAAACGTTAACGGGAAAAGAATGGATTATGTGTCCCCATCTCACTCAATATCTCTGCAGAATCCGTCGCATCCCTACAAAAAGCTCGGAATCCGTCTCTTCTCCTCTTTCATCGACGCCGTTTACAAGACGAACAACAATTTCGCCAAGATTCACATCTCCCGCCTTCTCTTTCTGCCCTCCCAGGTACGTTTCGAAAAATATCTATATTTAGAGAATATTAATTTTTTGATTTCCCCCTAAAGCTATGTAATTTTCCTGTGCCTTTTAGTTGTGCAATGCAGGAAAATCACTGAGCTTAATTGGTACTGGCTCCCACTTCATTACCTGTTATATATACTAAGTTGATGATATTTGCAGCGTCTGATTAAATTGGATAAAGAAATGAGCAGTGACCCTCCTGCCTTCGGCAACTCACTCATCACTCTGACGGAACTCGTGGGACGGGATAAGAACTTTGTGTGCAAGGCCATTGTTACCAATAAAGAGTACAGAAAGGTACGATCTCATTGTTGATTCAATACAGACGAGAAGGTTTTAGTGTATTTCGCATTCACAAGTATAGAAGTTTGGGCCTCCCTTTTTTATTAAAAAAATCGAGTTTTTGTAATCGCTTTCCCGAGTGAAATGCTGATGTTGCAGTATGGAATTACAGGTCGATCTGACAGGAACAAAAGTGATTTGTAGATTTAATGGGGTCTCTCTTCAGATAGCAGTGCTCTTCTTGGGAATCGCCTCATGTCGTCAAATCTGTCGTCAATTGGCGGATAAAGATGAGCAGGCGGGGTTGATGTTCCAGAATCTTCTGTCGTGTGCGAAAGCTGCCATCGGCCTCATGCCCAACAAGGTCAGCGCTGCGACATAAAGAACGGGTGAACTGTGGAAGAAAGAATTGTAGTGAAAAAATCACGTGGCGACCATTTTAAAATTGGCATGAAACGTGAAAATGGCGGTAATTTAGTGGTTTCCCTAAAATTCTGGTTTCCTATCACCTTGTGCACTGTTTAAAGAGTGATGGGAGAATGAAGCAAACCCGTGGCTAGATGCTTTTCTTGCAGCACGTCTTCCTGCTGCATTTAGCCCGCGAGGCGCAGTCTCTACCGCGAATAGAATTTGTGAGGGATCCGAAGTACCTCGACAAGCGTATTCAACTAGTAAGTGGAGAATGCCGCCATTACGACAATTTTAGCTTAATTGTAATGCGGTATATACTAAACATGGGTCAAATAGGTCTTCGCGTGCGAAGATACGCACTTCTGCACTTTGCATGTAAACCGGATTAACGCAGCGAGAGAGTGCAGGACAGACACATGAAGGCCTCTGTCGACATCCCCCGCCCTATGCTAATTGCGAACATGCGAAAAACCCATTTGATCTGTGATACTAAACTAGTATTGATTGATGTTTGCATGTTTGTGAGTGAAATCCAATAGAGTTTTCTTACAATAATAACCCATATAATGTGCAATCAGCATTAGCCGCGAAAAACTCGCATCCCATCACATAATTTGTCCAGGTCAAACAGTACTGCATTGAGCTCTTACAAAAAAAACACAAAGTGATATAGCGGAGCTCCTCTCAATTAATCTGGATATTAAAGATGGACGACGATAAAAGTACTTGCTCTCATCATCCGTACGGTCCATTCTATCCGGTGTCGTTCCGTGCTACCCCTGCTGACACCGGTTTCATCTTTCCCCAGTACATTCGAGCCTTCCTCACCCTCTTCGTGAGTCTCTCTCTATCGTACTCTTCACCATACATTTTAAAACACGGATAATGTGCGTGAACACATTTTTGAAGAAGGAAGTTTTGCCCCTTAAAACCTACCTAGACATACGCAGGAGGATGAATTTTGTAAGAATAAGATCTAAACAGTTTTATGGGACTTCTACTATAGTTATGACCAGTTCTATGCGAAACCTGACCAGTTTATATATTTCGAAATAACTCATACTGTGCGTGGGACGAAAATGTATGATCTGCACAACAACAGAATTAGACATTCTGATTGCAGGAGATGGAGGAACGGACGGACATCGTCATTTCCACGCTCGTGGAGGTGTTCTCGTCGAAGATTCGAGATGACGGATACGTGTACAGATGGATCAACGAACCCAATATGGAGCAGGGTACATTGCTCTACTCACATTCTAGAAGTGAAAGGATACAGCCATAGTTGATTTTTTTATTATCATCCGGATGGAAGATGAAGGCAATATGCTTCCTTTCCTCGTAGACGAAAAGTTACATTTGGCTTTTGAAGTGAAATTAAACAAAAAAATCCGACAATATTTTCGGATCTCGAATCTTGAAACTCGAGGTCTAAAAATGTAAAAAAAATCATCGACCTTTTCGACTTGTTGGTACATACCATGTTGGTATGACAGTCTCCATGATCAAGAATGGAATGAGTGGCGGATATTGCAGACTTCCGCTACATGAACACTGCCGTCCTCCACAAGTTGGCTGAGATTCTCTTCCAGTTTCTCGAAGAAGCAATCCCGGGGATATTCCATCAAGATGAGAGGATAGTCGACAAGCTATTCAAGCTATTTGTCGTCAGTTTACCATTTCTTGCGAAATTTAAAATCTGCTTAGAGTTAATTATTTAGTTGTGAACTTATTAATGATTACAGTGTGGTATCCGAATACATCGACTGTTTTTGTTTCTCCAGTCTTTGGAAGATTCCCTAACACCACTAATAAATAATGACACCGAGAATGTTGAATAAGTCAAGCATTCTGTATTAACAGGTCACGATGGCGTCGGTGGTGAAGAGCATGGAGAGGGAGTTGGAGAAGCAGATTGAGGAGGGTACGGTATTTTACTGATTTGTTGATAGAGTAAGGTAGTTGACAGGCGAGTATAAGAGGGTACGGTAGTCTACTGATTTTATGAGGAGGGTACTGTAGTTGACTGATTTGTTCAGACGGATACGGTAGTTGTCTGACTTATTAAATATTGTGGCATCAAAGCTCTGCTCCACCCCTGTCGCATCACTTACACGATACGAGGAATGCGGATGTATTCGTATTCTGGAAAGTATGCGACAACTGATTCCGTCCGGCGCCACTCCAATCGAACACTAATTATTCCTATAAATGTTGGTGTGTTTAGACGATGAAGACGTGGTTGTAATTCTCGGTCACGAGAATCTCGACACAGAGAAGGAAGTGCGAGAGATCACACTCAAGATGGCCAATTTCGGAGTAATGTTTGCCAAAATGGCACCTCAATTACTCCAAGTCTTAAGTGATGGAGGCGAGACGGTGAGAAACAATTAAATTATTTTGAAAAAGAGATAACGAAGGTTTACTTACTGTGAAATTTGAAAATAGTAACATTATTATTATTATTATTATTATTGTTTATTTTATTTTATTTGAATAATTGAAAATAAATGAGAACCTGCAGCACGAGGAGCTGACCGAGACGATTCGACTGACGGCAGTGATGAAGCGACTGATGGGAGAGATGAAGAGAGTTCCTGAGGAGTGGAAGAGCCTCAAAGAGGTACCGTAGTCTACATTGTGTTTGCATTTTCGTCCAATTGGCTATAACGTTATTTTGAGACTTTAAACATGCCAAAAAAACAAAAACACATCCCTACCGCAAGTTGATTTTAGAAATTTTCGGACCGAAATGTCTGGCCAACGAAAATGTATGACCCTTTCTGCACTTATTGATCGGTAGCTGGTCAAGGAGACCCCACTAATGGCTATTTTTGCAGATGCTTGAGAGCGACGAAGCGCTGAACAAGTCGATCAAGGACTTGGTGGGAGACCAGGAACTTCCCAAACCCGGAGAGGAGTGAGTACTTTTTTTTAAAAATCCAACCCGTTTTGAAACATGGCTGAGCCAGGGAGGTTCTGGTTACACCCTTGAGCAATATCCTACATACTTTCGCTTCGAATGATGCAACGTGCTTGTTAACCACTTGTAGAACGGAAGTGGTGCATACTACAGTATACTCGATTGAATCAACACACCATCAGTGCATCGTACGTGAACATGGCTGAGTTGGTGTCTCTCCTCGGCGGTCTCCCCTACGAGAGAGGACACGCCCTGCTTGTGATGGGACGACTGCTCATGAAGAGAAATAAGCAGTTGATGGAGTGTTATGAGGAGACATTCCACCAACTCGTCTGCGGTACGTTGAATATTTATTACTTTATTAATTATGTATTTTTATATAAGCATTAAAAAGATCGTAAGATCAATTGTGTTATGCGACTCGAAATATGCCTCTGCGGGCACTCCTCAGCCAGTTTTAGTCGAGAAAAAAGAAAATACGTCTCCACCGAAATTTGACGTCCTATGATTGTTTTAGCGCTGTGTGTGCATAGATGAATCTGATTCATGGTTCTAAAGTGAAATGTGATTGAGAGCAAATGAAGAGTGAGGACTCGTACGTCTTCCTCGCTGCCATCAACTGCACTGCAGAGGCTGCACTCGCCATGACTCATCAGGTAAGTAGATGAAAGAAGCAATTGCATCTCTCATTCCAAATATTTGTCTTGAATAAGAGCTGTGGAGTGAGTGTACTGTCAGACAGCTGGAGCATTGTCCGTAGCGGTGCTACTCGCAGTCGATGGGGTTATTTCTGCGGGCAAGAAGGAGTGTTACTACCAGTAGGCCTGAAGTTGGGCAGTGAAGGGTTCCCGGTTTTAAAGGACTATGGGAAACTCAGATCCTTCGTGTGATCCCCGCCAATTGCCGTATTTTCTCATTTCTTGTTTTGTTGAAAATAACATGGACTGAACTGGATTTGACGTTCGTATGTTGCAGATTGTGCCGCTCGTCCGTCTCTTCTGTGACACTGTCAGTTCGAGACCGAAGAAGAAGGGAGGTACGGTAGTCCATGTTCTATCCTTCTCTCCGTTACAGTAGTTGAGGTTTGTATTCAAGTGGATCGATAATGGGCGGTGATCGATGATGGTATACTTGTAGCGAAGAAGATGGAGCCGATCGATGAGCGTGTAAAGATGAGAGGATTCATTGCTGCGGCCATCTGCAGAATCTTCGATGCACTTGGTGAGTGGAGTGATGAGAGAGAGAGGGGAAGAAGGGGAGGAAAGCAGTCTGAAGTTTGACCTGCTCCCTTCATGTTTCATAAATTATATTTGAACTTATGCAGGGCTTTGCTCATTTAATGACAGGCGGTATGCCTCAAAAATCAATGACATCGTTGCATAAGGTAGGTTAAATGAGGAGAATTTCATTGGGTCGTGTAGTTTTATTTGAAATCATGAGCGAATTGTTTCCATTTCATTGTTATCCTGTTTCTGCAATTGATGGAGTTACACTTTTTTGACAGACACGGCGGCTCCTCTCTACATCAAGGAGTCAGTGTGGGCTCTTCTCGAGTGTATCAACGACATCTCTCCCATCATTCGTGCCTGTGTCTACACCACCATTGGACAACTATTCAAGTCGACCGGAGGACACGGAATATCCGCATGTATTGTTCAGGTGAGACACAGATTTGAATAACGCGGCCACCTCATAATTCATTTCTCGGAACTGAACTGTTGTAAGCCAGCCGCTGCACATAACCATATTTGCCATTAGCAATATAGTATTTCCGAAATTGTAATTAGTCGTCGTAGTTAGTAGAGTTTTAAATAATTGGATTTTATCTCTTCTTTTCGTGCATTTTCTACGCAATTCGAATGATGAGAGAGTGTGCAAAATGAAGATAGTTAATGCAATTATTTTTCCGAATTATAAATTGTATTATTTAGAAAACAAAAATGATCGCTTATTGATACCTTTGAGGTGCTGGATACGATTGAGAAGACGCTGGATCTGGACGATGACCAACTCGTGAGGAGAGGGGCAGCCTGTCTGATGGCTGATATGATGAATGGAGCAGGCAGGGATATGCTTACGGTATGGCGCATTGATAACTGATTTTATTGATTTATTGTATACGTATTCGATGCATCCGTAGTGTGTGGAAAGGGGATTTTAAAACGGTGATGATGATAATGAACTATATTTCGAATATTTCTGATCTGAACGAGAATAAGGGGAAATGATTGCAGACGCTGGAAGATCAGCTTCGCGACATCAATCGACTTCTCAGCAAACTGGTGCAGTCGGAGAAAGACGATGTAAGCGAATCGAATATTTAAAAAAAATATTCTTACTTTTGTTTAATTTGTTAGTATTATAATACAATTTTGGCCGAAATGAGCATTGCTACTAAACTATTTATGAAAACTCACATCGTGTCTCTGCAGGTTGTGCTCATCCACGTCTGTCGTGCAAGGACTGAGGTGAGAGCGGCCGTCAAAACCAATTTCAGAAGAGGAGTACGGTAGATGGAGAGAGGAGTACGGTAGACGACAGGAGACTGGAGTCGTTTTGAATTTGGAACTGGCTTTGTTAATTAGTATGACTCTTGTTTTGGTTTGTTCGTTTTGTTATGCGGTTGATCGTATGCGAAATGAGCTCGCTTTCTTCAGTATTTGTTCCATGCTTATTTCACATTTCTCACTTTTTCATGGCCATGGCCTCGTATTTACCGTAATCTATTGTTATGTGCAGAAGATCTCAAATTTGTTTGCTACATTTGATCGCAGATCAGGACCCCCCCGTGTTTCGAACTGACTCCTCTTATCTCTCTTGTATTTCGCAGTTTCCCCCCCCCCCTAATGCCAGTGCTTCTCCAAGATTATTTTTCATTTCCCCGTTATCTACCCTCCTTCCTCCCGTGACTTGAAATTCAGGTTCTAGTTTTCGGGTGCACTTTTTCATTTTGTTACATCTCATTCTCCGACCCACGGGAAATTTGTTCGGATCTGTTGTTCTCATCCTTCATAGTATCTCCCGAAAACCCCTCCTTCCCCTTCCCATTGATTCTTCCTTCGAAGGTTGGGTTCATCGTTTTTGTTGTTGATTGTTGTAGGATCGCTGAATAAAGTTCTCTATAGAAATCCTGCCTCTTCACCACAATGTCACTCTATGGGTTCCCGTCCCATGTAGATATCTGAGTAATCTATTTCACACATTTTATTGATGCACCTTCTGTATGAAAAAAAATTTCTGATGTCGATATTTACATTTTGATTTCTTTATTCATACCTAACTAATGATGGCGATAGCGTCTGCCAGTGGGTAAATTAGTCGGAAGATAAATTTGGGCAATCGTCCCTTCCGATTTTGTTTCGAGTTCTAGACGGTAACCCCATTCCAGCCTTGTTCTTATTTGCAAGGCGATAGGACGAGCATTAACCATTCCTTCAGTCATTCATTATATTTCGTTATCAGGATCCTCCATTACACCTCTCCTATTTAGTGTGTGTGTATCTCATTCAATCATTTGTATTATAACAACAAATCATCTCCACTGACCCTCCTTCAGTCCCCCTCTCCTCTCTCCTCCTCTCCTTCTCCTCCACAATGGATCTGGGTGGGGAAGCGGGAGTGCTCATCCATGCCATCGACGAGTTCTACACGACGTCCGACCCATCGAGGAGGAGCGCACTCAACGACTACCTATGCAACTTCCAGAAGTGTCAGTTGCCTCAGTAACTTTAGCAGTTGATTGAAACCTGGCAGTTAAGGGTTCCAGAGGGCGCTTTAGTGTGCTGAAATGCCAGCGAGCTTGATCTCTCTCGTGCTTTTCTTTCACAAATAGTTAATACACACACGTGCGTTTGCTTGCCGATGTGCTGTACATGAATAGAGGTAATCGATTCCTCGTTCAGCATGGGACCCGAACGTGACGATCCAAGGCTGCTTCCTTCTGCTCAGCAGACAGAACTCACACAATGTGCAGTACTTTGGCGCCGCCTCTCTCTATGATGCAATCAAGCATCGATGGGAGGATATAATCGATAGACAGGAGTTGGTGAGTAGATGGGGTACATCGAGATACGGTAGTGTCACCACGTAATATGTTTCTTTGTTGATAGAGGTGGTGCGAGTTTGGGTTACTGTGTTAACGAATACGATCGAATGGGATTAGATCATGGTGAGTTCATGCGGTTTTGGCAACTTGTTGAAACTTAGATTTTGCGGTATGTTGTAATCTCTAAAAATAGTGCCGAATATGGCGTAGAATCTTACTATATTCCATAATTGTCGTTGTCTCAGCTGGAAACACTCAAGTCTCTTCTCATCTCATCGCTCTCATCCGGCGCTGCCACACTGTCTCAGGTATCCAAAGACCAAAATGTGAGATCGCTCGTTTCGCAATATTTTAAAACCTGATTTTTAAGCGTAGTTTTTTTCTCGATTCTACAGCAAGGGGTGAGTGTCATAATGTTCGCTTCACACCTTTCGCTAAGCTCCACCATATTTTAAATAAATCAAGTCAAAATATGCAATCCATTCCTCTCGCAGTCACTGACGAACAAGTTGTCCTCGTCACTCGCCCTCCTCGCTCTCTATTGCATCCCCGATGTGTGGCCTGCCCCCGTGCAAGACCTCACCACTCTGTGGGCGGCCACTCCCGAATTGCTGCTCAGGTGGGGGGAGAGGGAAGAAAATAATGTAGATTATGGCTGTGTGGGTAATAAATAACATGCTACTTCAAGTAATTTACTATTGCGGTGAACGCTTCCAATGACATATCAGTTATGCTTAGCGTTTGTTCTTATTGAGTGAGTGCGAAACGCGATTTCACCTGGAGAAAGGTAATGCTGTAGATTATTTCGGTGTACGGTAATGAACAAAGCCTTCATTCAAGTAAGTTAATATTGCTGTCAACGCTTCGACGATAATATCAGATTTGCCAGGCATCTGTTCTTATTGCACTTATGCGAAACACGATTTCACTTGGCCTGAGTGGAAAGATTCAGAGTGGTGTACGTGACATATATAATAATATATAATATATCTCTGTTCAGAGTGCTGGCAGAGATTGCTGCCGAGTTCTCCAACGTGCACATGCCACTCACGCAGAGGAGCATACTCAAGACGGAGTTGCATCGAGTCAGCGAGGTGAGAACAATAATGGTATTCCTTCCTATTGTATTCAATTGGTGCGACACCACAATCGTTGTTGTTATCTCGTGTATCTAAAAATATTAATGATGGAGCGGGAAATCACTGGTTGATGATTATTTGTTGGGATCTATTAGTGATCGTTATTTAATTCTAGACAATTCCAGAAAATTACAATATCCTAATATTTGACAGCTCTTTAAAAGATATTACTCTGGTAGAGTTGATAATTGTATAAGAAGTACACGAAACGCGATTGTCCCTGGTGAATCCCATCCACCGTATCCTCTAGCCTCCCTTCTCTCAGGACATGATCCGCATTCTGACGACCGTGCTGCAGTCGACTGACTCCGCCCCCTCCCTTCTCAATGCGGCCGTGGAATGTGTGGAGCAGTGGCTGAGACTGCCTGGTCAGTGGAGATAGAGGATCTCAGTATTTGTGTAAACTTTTTACTCGATAGGGGGAGAATAGTAGAGAATTCCTTTTAAATGTCTGTTCTGGAATGTACCCCGGTGATAGCAAGATACGTAAGTTTATAATAGCGTAGGAAGATCTAGCAACATTGATTAGGTTGAGCGCTCATTTCGATTGAAAGCTATAACAAATTGTTTTGTTTAGGCAGCAATCTGAAGCAGTGGACTCCTCTGCTGTCGCACGTGTTCGGAGCGGTGCAGGATGATTGGTGAGAGTGGAATTACGTCATCATTATGCAAATGCCAAATTCATATTCCCTCCGAAATCGGGGACAACGAAGAAGTACTCTTGGTAAAATGATCCAACATTCATACTGGCAGGTGATTTTATGCACCTAAGATATCTCGTTATCTTACTCATTGAGACAATTTTGATTTCGCGATCTCTTCGTATACGATATATGTAAAATGCATCTGTTTTTCCTGTTGTAGCACGGCTCTCACCAATCTGCTCACGATTCTGGGTGCGAACGACGAATTGGCGAGTGAGGAGCAGCTGGTGCACGATGTGCTACAGTACATCTGCAACACACTCGCACAGGTGAGAGAAGGGTACTGTAGTTGGTGGAATTGTATCGATTGGAATTATTGCATTTTCACTCAAACGATGATGAGATATTAGCCTTTGTATGTTTTTCACAAAACAATTTAGAACAGTGTGAAATGTTTCAAACTGTTATAAATTGTTTTCTGAAACATGGATCTGCTGTGCTCGGGAGTGGTAATCTATTAAAGAGTTCTTCCTCGGGAGAGGGGTACTGTAGCTGATAGTACTGCATTGATAGGATTGGTTTCATTTTGACGCCACAACTGGAGCACATATTTACCAACCTCATCATTTTCAAGTTTTTCTAAAAATGTGTATGAAACAGAGATCCGCTGTGATCGGATGTAGTAGGGATCTTTTAAAAACTGTCTCAGAAAGTAAAAACTGTCTCAGAAAAAAAATCTCAGAAAGTGTTGGCTGAGTTGTCTCGAGATGCGCTGTGTGAGGAGACGACGTCACTCGCTGCAGCAACTTGCTCATTGGCGGAGAGAGTTGTGACCATACTTGTGAGGTGAGGAGGGAGGGAAGGAGAGAAATGGAAATTGTGATTTCTTACCGAGAAAGGTGCTATTTCATTAATGTCTTAGCAGCAGCTAATATACATTAAGTGGCATTGTAACATGAAATAGAGAGTTGTGACTTGAGAAGTCAGGAAGGGAGGGGGGTGGAATAGGAGCGAATCAGCTATACGATAATTGTGATTTGTTATACCGAAAAATGGCTTAACACCAGCGTTTAAGCCACAGCGAACATGAAGCTATGGGGACATTGCAACTTGGAATCAGCGAGAGTATTAAAAAATATGTTGAAATTTTTAACGTCGAATTGTAGATCGTCCGCCTCCGGTTCGACTCAACTACTAGAGGATTTGACGTCGTTTTTCGCGAAGCTCTCGTCGTTTCCCGGTGAGTCGTGGTTACTGGTTGAAGATATTCTCTGTTGTGAGATTTTAGTTAGCTATATCCTTCCTTTTTTTGCTGAAAAATGAATTATAAAAGCTAAACATCCAGTTGCACGAATTACCATTTATTTATCATTGCCAGGCCGATATCCAATGGACGAGGGAGTCTCCGAGATGCCTCACATCTTCCTCACATCACTCAGAGAAGAAGTGTGTGCATGCAAGAATAGTGAGAAGGAGAAGGTGTGATAATTATGAGAATGTTGTATTTTATAAAAAAAAAACTCAGTTTCTTTTCATTTTGCACGTAATAAGGAGATCCGGACTATCCTTTTAAAAAAAACGGAAACCGCGTGTTTGCCCACTAGGAAAATTCATGTTTCGGATTGAGCAATAATAGTAATGTAGGTCTCCCGATGCGGTTTTTCATTTATCGAGTGTTTAAAATGACGTCCTATTTTACACCAAATTAGATCAGTATTTTTTGAAGAATTTTTAAAAATCTCTTAGAATCCTCTTTTTTCAGTTGCTGACCGCTCTCCGTCCCTCATTTGTGAATATTCTCATTGGCGCAGTCAACAAACTCGCATTTGCGCCCTCGAATGTGAGAGCGGAGATGACGGAAGAGGAGAAGGAGGCATTTGAAAAGTGAGGGAATGGGGTGGGAGGGGGATACGGTAGGGTAGGAGAAAGAGAAGTATCGAAAAGTGATTATGGGGAGTTCAGTATTGATTTGGATTACTCAGTAAGAATGATTAATAGGATTTTGCAATTTATTTGAGAAGTTGGTGTAACCTCAAATCACAGTGTAATAGTATTTATCAAAAAGAGTGTATAGGCATTGATCTTCTAATCACATCGATTGCAGCTACCGTATCAACCGTAGTGAATGTGGTCTCAATTCGTTCCTAATCGTCGGTCGAGACGCTCTCAAGTATCTCAACCAGAAATGCCTTGATGCGAGTGATCAGATCAGATTAGGAGCCGATCAGGAGGAGTGCATCAATCTGTGAGTGTTGCCATTGTTTGAATCAGGCACCGATAAACACTAGGGACAGTTCAGCACTCTTTTGGGCGAGAGATTAGACGCGAATGAAAGGGGGGGGGGGGGTAAATAATGGCGCTGCAGAATATTTGTGCCCTATGTCTATGCGGAAAATTTCTTGGAGGATCTAGGAAAATAATAAATGAGTGTTTTTTTTTCAGAATGGAGTCGTGCCTGTACAGTTGGGAGCAGATCGCTGATTATGTGGGAGAGGAGGAGTACGAGGAAATCGTCCATCTGATACAAGTGACCAGCAAGGTACGGTAACAAGCGCGGTAAGATACGGCCTTTTATAGAAATGGGCTATTGAAAAGTCATTGCACCAACTGTGTTTCCGAAAAAAAAGCGAATCGGTAGCACTCGTGCACACGAGTCCACACGAGCAATGTTCGATGCACTGAACCAGTACTTCCATGGTACGTAGAACAACAAACGAAACGATCAATAATTGCATCAATTATAGTTGAATAATTATATTACGTTTCTGTTAAAGAAGGCCTCGCAGTGCTGTGGGGGACGCTCGCCCGATCAAATTGCAACACATCCGAAAATCTACCGTATCTAAAAATCGATATATTTTCCCTCAAATGGCTACAAAAGAGCCTATAATCGACAGGCAACGCATGTTACGACATGTGAAATACATGTAATCGACGTAAAATGAAGTTGACAACATTATAATAATGTCTCTCCCTGCGGATAATATCGGCTTTCATAAAAAATATAATAGTTTTCGTATTGGAACGACTAGAAATTGTTCCTATTCCGAGTTTGCGCGCTCCATTTTCGTGTTCCGGTATACTTCATTGGCTTATTGAAAATGAGGCACCGTTGGTATCGTGGTACTTCTTCTTTAAAGAATCTCTTTTAAAACTGTTCATTTCATGGTTTCAAGCAGTATTCTTGAGTAATGCGAATGTCGTCAACTCATTATTGGATTGTTACGTAGAACAACACACAAAACATTCAATACAATGAAAAATAATGTTAATGATTTCTAATTAAGATTTTCACATCGGGCGCCTCTTCATTGGAGGAATTCCGGATTGCGAACACTCTGATGAGACTAATCTTCTCCATTTCTCATTTGGTGTCTGGACATGAACAGGTGAGAAGATAAGAGACAGTAGACAGCAGGGGACATTAAAGAAACTTGAAGTTTTGAGAGCCTGCCAAAAGTTGGTTACACTGTTAGTATTTGTAAATAGGAAATCGAGATATTGTTGATTCGACGAGAGACTGAGCTTCAAAAAATGAATTAATTGCTAACCGAGAATGAACGGTTGCAACATCCAATATACTAGTACGGTACTGTACTCCTTCCATTGTCAGGCGGCCTCACTGGAACTGCAGTGCATCCAAATGGTATTGTACCAATTGGAAGTGAAGGAAGTGACGGGAGAAGCACTGAATACACTCATCAAATTGATTGATGATCGACCGACTTGGCTCATGGTGAGGAAATTTAGATGGATGGGGGTCTAGGAAGATTGGCGATTCACCGTAATGCCGACGATTGTGGCGGGGTTGATTTATAAAATAATAATATAATATTATTTATGAGAGTCATGAGGAAAGCGGTATCATGATGAAACGCGGTAAAAAACGTCTCATAATAAAATATTTGTTGATCAGAGAAAGGCTGACTACCGTACTGATATATTTATTGCTTTCGGGCGAAAATAAACCCAATCAAGTGCCAATGAACTATGGAATCACTGGTAATATATAACTAATTAAAAAAACCCTTTGTTCAGGATGACGCCTATTCCTCCGAACTCATCGCCCGTTGTTCTTCTATCTTCGAGAATGAATCTCTGTCGACGAAACATCGATTGGCGGCACTCAAAGCAATCGGAATTTCACTCTCACTGAAGGAACCAGACGAGATCATGGTGACTTTTTAAAAAATAATTTTAAGGGATTCGAGATTTTCATTTGTTAGTGTTGAAATTAGTTGCAACTAGAGATTGAATGACGTGCGGAACACAAACTTGCCATTTACGGAATTGAGTAGGAGTTGAAGAAGTTTTTAAACATTAAAATGAATAGGAAACTGTAATTCTGGAGAGCGTGATTACTGTAGTGCCCTTCATCCTGTGGTTACTGTATTCACTATATGCCTCATCGATTCCCTCAGGGCATCCTCCGTGCTGCTCTTGAGCGGTATCTTGCGGGAGTGGAGGGAGCGACAACAAGTGAGACTGATGAGGCGAGGAGGAAATTCCAGGTGAGACTACGCCAACAATCGACTATTGTCTAGTCGTTCAAAAAATATTTAAAACTATATTCGTATCAAATAAATGGCAAGAATCGTTAAAACTGAATTTCGCAATCTCTTCAAAAACTTGGCGATTCGTGGTTTCACGCAGTGCTCTTTAGCGATGTCCGAGGCGCCAAATCGCTAATCCATCGTTACGTGCATAGAATAACTAACTGAACATGCAATAAGGAAGTTCCAAGTGAAATTTTTTTGATCATATGGCAATTTGTTTAGTGTAATAGTAAAGGTAAAGGTGTTAGGTCTTCTACACGCAAGGCGGTCTCGACCACCCCTATGCCTGAGGGGCAACGAGAGCCTGTCCTGAGATGATCAGCGGCCTGTTGCGAGGCTATTCTCGTGTTGTGTGCTTTTACTTTACTTACTTACTTTACTAGTGTAATGAACTAGGAAATTTCATGCTACGGGTGGAAGAAGGGATTGTGAAAATTAGTTCTATAGATAATCACGGCGTATCTATATCTGTGATAAACAAATATTATTAGAGCGTAAGTGTCTAGGTATTATTTTATCGTTCCCCCTTTCAGATAGGAATCTTCTCAACCCTTTTCACTTCTCTCCACTCTAAATCTCGGCCAGATGCCGAGCCAGTCGTCCTTCTCCTTCGATTGGCAGTACCTGTATTGGGAGGAATACTCGAGAGGAAACCGACTCCTGTGATCGCAGAGAGGGTGAGTACAGAGGGAGAGGGTGCAGTGTTGGACCCGCAAAAAATCATATGATTTGTTTATGCACAATAATTACAAACGTTTCCCGGGTGTCAAACGTACCAAAAGCAATAGTTCTTATATGTTGGAATGCAGAATTAAGAAAATATCGAAATCAAGGCGAAACACCTATCTCATAGTAGTATGTTGAAGCAATGTTCTAGCATGCTATTTTAGCTAAACATTATCTTTCTACCATTCACTTCTACCAAAACCTTCTCAGGCCTGTGAATCCTTCCGTTCTGCGTGTATCAATCTCCCTTCCTCTCGTCTCTCCGAATTCTTCTCATCTCTCGTCAGTGCAGTCAACCACACTCTCTCCATACATCCAACCGCCGCTTGCAATCTGGCCAAAACCATCGTTTTTGTGAGTTTTTTTTACTAGTTTAATGCTTACATTGCTAGAATGAACCATGCTTGCACGTGAATACCGTAGTTAGGATTAAGTTGTTGTAATAAAGACGAGACCTGAATAGGAAATGCATCTCGCCAATTGCATTTGGAAGAATGGTGAAACATTAGTACAACACGGTCAAACGTAAATTGCTTGGATCAGAATAACGAGTTCTTGCTTATTATGAAAAACTTTATTGTTAGAAACAATGAGTAGTGGTCGTAAATGTATTAATTCAGTCCGCCGCTCCCGTTCTCAAGCTTGAAATGGTGGCGACGATAGAGGAATGGACTCGATTATTCGAGGCAAATTACCCCGCTGATGGAGCTGAGGAATGGATTGGATTGATGGTACAGGTGAGGAAAATAACAATGATGCACTGAATCCTTTCGGAAATTAATGGAACCGTGAAACGGGAATACAGCCAGTGGGAAATATTAGAATTGGCATTGTAGTCTACTAAAACAGCCAGAGCGACGCCGGCTCTCTACTAAAATACACGTTGTACTGTGGTGCAGGAGATAGTGAATGAAAGCTTTGAATTATATTTATCGTTCCACCACTGACCGAAGACTATTGACTAATTTCATAATTGTAATGGTTTTCTGGACAACGTGCAAATGCAATGTTGTGGCTCATTTGTTCTTTTCCCTACCCCTTCATTTCAGATTCTAAAGAAAGAGTGGAAGTTGCTCGGTTCGTCGCCCGATCGAGCCCTCAACATTATCGTTTCTGCCATCAATCTTTCCACACAGGTGATACCTTTAATCTATCATCTTTACTCTCCAACGGGCGAATTGGGGGGGGATATGAGGTTAACTTGATGTTACAGTGGATTCTTCGGCTCTACATCGAGCACTATAACTTCTTACCTTCCTTTTTGTAGCCCCATCCGTGAGGAAAAGTGTAGCCAACTTGTTCTTAGTGTGAAACTGGGTGGTGAAATAGTGTTTCACAAAGTGCTTGAAACAACGGGGCGACCCTGGCTCTTTACTTCGTAAACGAAATGAAAATGGTAATCGTAAGTGCACGACTTCGTTCTCCCTATTCATGGATGCTTTATATATTCTCTTCTCCATTCTCCATTTCCCCTCTCTCTCTCAGGCACTTTCCTCCTCCGAAGATCCTTCAGTAGTCAAGAGTGCCTCTCAACTACTCGCCACCATTGTGAGCAACGTCTCTCAAACAGCAAACGAAATGGGAATGAGGATTCTACAGGAGAGAATTGTACTTATAGTACAGGTGAGAGACAGGTTTCATCAGAGATACAAAGTGAGGGCTTATTCAGAGCAGTAATGATCTCAGGATGAATATTGGATTGTGGCTTTACTTTTTAGCTGTGCGTGCGACTTGGGGTTTCAGAGAGTTTTTATATATTGGTTGCCATTTAATCAACGATACTTTGAATGCCGTGTACTCTTTGTTCAAGAATTATTAGCCGGCGATGACTTTAGAAAATTAGCTAATAATGACGCATTTTTCTTTAAAGATTGTGTTCCGCCGTATTCAACTGGAATTGATGAGACAGACGATAGAAAGTCTGGCAGAGGTCCTCTTCTACTTCGTCCAAGCATTCACAACACAAACGAGGTCGGCTATTTTATTATTAAAAAGTTTTCGTAACTTTTGGATTAAAAGAAAGGTTTTATTTGTTAGACGCCGAGAACGACTTTCTATTGGTACACCTAAAATATCGCTGCATGTATGATCCTTATGAAACATGGATGTTTCTGGTCATAGGTCAAAAAGTCAAATCGACGTATTTAAATTATTTTTACTAGAATTTTTTGTTTTGTCTTTTTCGCGAAATAAATTTGCACTACGAAATACATTTTTGACAGTCGGGCAGGTTTGTTTCCGAGTGCCGCAGATTTCCACAATTCGCCTCAGGTTTTTAATTGATTGGGGAAATGGTAGCTACAAAACAGTGTGGGTATCTCGGCTCTAGGTAATCGCCTTATACCCGAATCTGTCAGGTCGAATTCAATCCACCTTTAGAGCTATGTTTCTGGTGAAGAGTTTATTTATCCAACTGATTCACGATCAATTAATATTCTATATATCTTTCACCAAAGAGAAATACAAAATAAAATTACGAAGGAATTTGTAAGTGATGATGCAATCCTTACAGGGAAGTTCTAAATCGCGAGGAGAACGGTCAAACTCCAATGGTCGCCGCACTCTTCAGAGAAATTGGGAATCTCCGTAATTTCAAGCAGATGACACTCAGACTAAACCATGCAGCAAGGAAGGACTGCGCCTGAGATCGATAATCCCCATCTACCGTATACCCTCCATACCATAGCCAGTCAGAGATACCGTAATCCCCGAGAGATTTTATTGCGTAGTTCTTTAGAAGTTGTGACCGCCAAATCACCCCCGTTTCAATAGGGCTAACTACATAGGTATATTTGCCGTGTTTTATTTTGCGGACTCTCAGTCCCTGTTGTGTTGTTATTGCTGCCTACCTACTGTATGTAATGGATACTGTATCTCTCGAAGAGATCAATCGATGGATCGCCTCCCTCTTTTGTCCTATGCTTTGATCTACCTCAAATTCGTGCTAGAGCTTCTCACTTCGATTGATTTTGCTTCCGTTTTTTTCTCTCTTTCGCAAAGTTTGACGTGTACTTTTGAAATCGTAGATATGATTTTTTCTCGCTTTTTTGTGTTTCCGCTTTTTTTCACGGGTCGTAGTGCTTTTGTAATAATTCGAATGGTTGGAGTGAGTGTTGATAAAATCAAGTGTTTAATGTAGTTCTCGTAAGAAATCTGGCATACAACAAACAGATAGGGAGAGCTCATTACTGCAGAAAGAATATTTATCGAAATGAATTTAGTTTCTTAAATTCTGACCGATATAATAATTCTGACGATAACTTCCCTGAAAAATGCAACATGTGATCGAATTCAGCATCGTCAAAACTTTCCCCCCACTCTCTCCCTCTTATCTCTTTCCCGATTCTCGTTATCAATAACATTCTAGCCAGGGTTGCTTCTCCTCTTAGAGGCAACCAATCAATTGAGAAGCGATATTTTGGACTAGAGAGGAGCAACCCGCCACTTTTTCGTAACAGCCAGTTCGCAAGTGCTATTGTGTTGGTTTCATTAGTGTTTCGGAACTTTTGATTGCAATGTCCATCTAATTACCTATATTGCACAAACTGTCTACAAACTGTATAATTGTTATTTGTTCTTTGATCTTACGTTGCACTGTTGTGCTATATCAGATTGTCTAATGAGAAGGAACTAACAATCATGTTAGAATATTGTTCGTTCCTTCTCACAATCAGTCCTCTCAACGTAGATAATATGCACTGTTATCGCGTAGTCCCTCATTGTACAATCAGTATCACTTTCTTTCCATGATCTTTGATCTTTCCTCTCTCTCATTCCATTTCTAGATGTCTCAGTCATCATACTCGACTGCGGCGGGTAATGAACTGCAGCCGATGGCTGGCTCGAGAAGGCAAGAGTTAGCTCATAAAGTAGAATACGATTCAAACTCCCCCAGAAATGGGCCGAATGGGAGAGCTTTTGGGTAAGTGAGAGGAAGGCGCACAGTTAGGAACAGTTCCATCTACCTGACCCCTTTCTGGAGTTTTGACAGGCCTGTAAAACTGTGTATTGTGTAACTGTGGAAGCAGCAATAAAAGTTACGACATTACGGATCTGTAAAAACTTTTTCTCGCATCCAGAAGGGTTAAGAATTTGTATTGTGGATACTAGGCGAAAAATGAAAGATAAAATTGTGTGGAGATGATCCAATCGAATCGAAATAATTCTTCAGAGGTCCTGGCATGGCTGAACTATTCGCTCGTCGTCTTAAAGACCGTCGTTCCATCACTCCCGATCAGGCACTCGCACACATGTGCAAGGTTAGACAGTTGATCTTTGATCTCTCTCTCTCTCTCTCGATAATCAATGTCCGTCTCAGGTGATGATGGGCACGGGTATGCTCTCCCTTCCACTCGCCTTCAAACACTCCGGACTGTGGGTAAGATCTTTCAGATGCTTCATTTCACAAACAACTTTGTGCATACCAACTTGTATTTTTGCATCAAAAAGAATGATAATGTCGCAAATAGATTTGCCAATGTTTGAAATACGGTATTTGTAATTATCGATCGACGAGTAGATCATTCCAGCTGGGTATGGCTCTTCTTCCCGTCCTCTGTGCCATCTGCATTTATTGCACGAGACAACTCGTCTACGCTCAGCATTACATCGGATACGTGTGAGTAGTGATGATGCAATCGCGGTACTCCTATTTTCATAAACTCTCTCGGAAGGCAAACAGTGTGAGATAGTGTCAAAATGATATGACTAGATTCTGCTTTCCATAATACCCGGACAAACCAAAAGTACGAAAATCACAATATAGTTTGTTGTTTGACGTCTTTCTTAACAGTTGAGTAATTATTTCGAATCGGTAAAAATCGAAAAAAAGAAAATTTTCAGTAAGAGTCAGCAGAAGATGGACTACGCGAACGTGATGAGGGCTGCCGTCGAGTTGGGTCCCGCGTGGATCCGAGAGAAGGGATACCTCTTCAAGTGAGTACGGTAGCCGAATTGCAGTATCGATTTCACTACGTCGCTTCATAATCGGCTTTAAAAAATAAACAAACTCTTAGACAACATAACTGCTCAGAAAGATTACAAGAAAGCGATTGGATGAATGGTGAATAGTAATGGAAAGTGTATTTCGTTCAGACAGATCGTCAACATTAATATGTTCGTTGCCCAACTCGGATTCTGCGCTGTCTACTTCGTGTTCATGGCTGACAATCTGAAACAGGTCCGTAAATTTTTAAAGTCTAATTTGAGCTCTGCTAGTCAACGAATCTGTGAAAATAAGCACTGAATAGAGAACAAGTCGAAAAATATATAAAAATTTTAAAAAAAGTTGCTATTTGCTATTCCCATTGCTAACTGAGTGACTGATTATGAAAAGCGCAATGTTCCGCGCATGAAAACATGCTGAAGACGAAACTACCTTTACCTTTTTTATTGCCATTGCAGTTCTTCGACCAAACTTCATCCATTCACATCTCTCAAGCTGGTTGGATCGGACTCCTTCTCATTCCAATTCTCGCACTCTGCACCATTAGGGAATTGAGAGTGAGTGAAGGGACCGGCGAATCTTGCGTTGCATTGGAATCTGAAAACAGACACAATGCGTAAACAGCACTAGCATTGATATCACGAATAAATAGAAAATTACAATATCAATAGAAAAAGCAGGTGAGTGGTATATTATTGCCTGAGGCCTGGCCATGCTGATTTCGTGTTTCATTACCTTCTCAAAGTGAACAAGTTGCATGACCAGCACTGCATACTTGGTTGACTTTTTAAACACAACTCTAACATGAAACAACATTATATACTCAATTCTCGATGTATCTCCACTTTCTATTTTCTCCTCTCTCTTCTCAGGCTCTCGCTCCCCTCGCCGCCATTGCCAACGTCGTCTACATCGTCGCAGTGTGCATCGTTCTCCATCAACTCTTCTCCAACCTCCAGTCATCCGAGTCAGTTTGATTTTTGATCTCTAATATTTGATCTTAGACTACTCTTTTCCATACTCTCTAATGCATTGACTGATTCACTGCATTCTACGCAAATTCATTCAGACAATTAGCGAGTGCGAAAACATTATGAAAATGGGCGATGGTCTCACCACGAATTTGCTTTCAGCATTTTGCGTAGAACGCTGCGTGACCTATGATCTCTAAAATTTGATCTTAACGCCACCTCCTTGATGATTTCTGATCTTTGATCTTTCTCTCCCTCATCAGTTCCGTTCCGTCCATCGGTCGATGGGAGGATCTTCCCCTCTTCTTCGGCACTGTCATGTTCGCTTTCGAAGGCGTCGCTGTCGTACGGTTTATTTGTATTATTATTTTTCTTTTTCCTATCTTTCTTACCCTCTACCGCAAACCAACCAAACTATCAGGACTATGAAATGATTGTGAAACACACTTGAAAATGGTGCATAACGGAAAAAAGTCTACAGCTTTTTTGATATGAGATGTACCGATATGATTCAATCACCTCGGATTGATCTTTGATCTCTCGCCAGGTTCTTCCAATCGAGAATGAGATGGACGAGCCGATCCACTTCATCACAGCAAACGGTGTTCTCAACACTTCTTGCTTCCTCGTCCTCATTCTCTATGCAACTGTGAGTGTCGTATTTGTTCCAGGGGAAAGCCCGCTTTTGCCATTTATCCATTTTTCGGCTGTAGACGGCAACACTTACAAAAATTAAAATGAAAATGAAATCGTCTTCTTTACTCATTCCTGCCGTGACACTAAATTGAGCTCATTTGTCAACTAGGGATTTGAGAATTCATTTGCTATAAAAATTAATTCTAAAGTGAGCTTATTTGGTGCAAAGTGTGATAATCCCTCGTGCAGGTTGGTTTCTTCGGTTATCTCCGCTTCGGAGATGCAGTGGCTGACACAATCACACTTAATCTCCCACAGACGACGTGAGTGATATTTGATCTTTGATCTCGCATTTCCGTTTGTCGATTTGATCTTTGATCTCTGTTTCAGTTTCTACCAAACAATCAAAGTTATGTTCGTCTCATGTGTAATGGTCTCGTATCCCCTCCAATTCTACGTTCCCATGGAGAGAATTGAGAAGTGGATCCATAGAAAGGTGCGCATTTTACATTATTATCAGCTATTTTATTATCAGCTGAGATGTTAGGCCAACTAGGCTAAAAGGAAAGGTGCAAATGATCCCCTATTTGTCGCAATATTATATAATGATCAGTTTTCTAAAGAAACTATCTAACACTAAAGAAATTTTCAGCAAAGCGCGGAAGTATAAACTTTGAAACACAAGAGCTCATAGTCGGAAAAAAACACTTTCTAAAAAATATAAAAATACGAGTAGATAAATAGAGACAATTGACCTGCAGATCGTTCCCGCCCGTCAGGAGTTCCTCATCTACTTTGTCCGATTTGGCCTCGTTATTATCACCTGCAAGTTATTTCGCATATATTTAAAATAGGAAAATCGCCCAAATTTTGACAATATTGAAGGATTTGTAAAATTATTTTTGGAGCAAAAGATCAAAGTTCAAATCCGTCAGGTCTGGTAGCCGAACTCATTCCTCATCTCGCTCTCTTCATTTCTCTCGTTGGATCCATTGCTTCCACTTCTCTCACGCTCGTTTTTCCTCCAGTGATCGAGTTGTTGTGCTATTACAGGTTAATTTTATTTTTAACATATATAACAAAAGTTTAAATTAATATTCATTGCATAGAATTTCCGGTAAATCCATCCAGACCAAAATAGTTGAACCTATACGAATGATCCAGGTGCGTGAGAGTGTGCGAAAATGAGAGAGCCGATTTACACCCCAGACCCCTTTCTGGAAATTTCAGTATGTAGAATGATGTGGGACATCTTGTGATTTGCAGTCGTGACCAGTTGACCTACCGTATCTGGCTCCGCAACATCATCCTACTGTGCATTGCAGTACTCGGATTCGCAACTGGTTAGTATCTTTAATTTAAATGGTTTACTTTTAAAATAGAATCTCTTCTAAAAGTAAAACTGTCAATGAAAAATTACACCTTTGTTTGGACAAAGAAAATGCGATAACGACCAAAATGAATATCTTTGAGGAACGTACGCGAGTCTCAAGGATATCATCAAGGCATTTGGACAACAGTGAAGAAACGAACGAGAACGGATAATTAATCAATTACTCATTAAAATGTTACTGTTGAAACGTTATTCGCTAGACCTAATAAATGCTTTACTGGACGGTGATATCATGTACGCGATTTTTATTCAATGAGTTTACTCATTCTACGCCAGTCTTCATGATTTTGCACATAAAGGGCGGCAACTATCTAATATCTACAACACCTCGACAACTCCTCCATTGATTTCTTGCGATTTGTTTAAAATGGGGTCCTGCAGACGAATTATCACGAAGAATAAGTCGAAGAATCCGGAAGTCGCATCTTTTTATAAGTTCATCCATCAAAGTTCGTTCATGTCTTTTGCAGAAAGCCATTCGTCTCACGACCGGAAGTTGGTTGAAGAAAGTTGTCCATTTGAGACGTTTCTCCCAAAGAGAAGGAAGTTCCTCCAGTCACGCCATGTCCGATTACTATTTTGAGAGAATTAGAGCCCGTTTCGAAACCCAGCTGGCACCATGCCAAGAATGTTTTCTTTTATTGTTTTGTTCCGATTTTATTTCGGATGATCTGTTGTACCTATTCAATCTCTGAGTCATCTTTTTTTAAAAATATCATCAACAGCTCTTAGAACCCTCGTGACATTCAGTTTGCGATAACATTTTTATATCGTCTATCCTCAAATCTCTCGTCTTTAGTTCTCTAAAGGACACGACTACGTAAATATTATTATCATTATGCAGATAATGATAATAATATTTACGATAACTATTAATGATGGGCAAAATATTATGTCTGTACAGAAAAGAGTGAACATCGTGTTGTTCCTGTATTAGGTCTTCGTTGTTTACGAAGAGAATCGAGTATGAGAACGAGAGAGAGAGAGAGAGAGAGAGAGATGATTAATGAATAAGAGGATGAGGAAAGAGAGGACAGGAAAGAAAGATCGAAGACTGAATTGGAAATAGATCTCGGAAATTCCTTGGTTGCGCATTTCTGAAATTTAGGAACTATGAAAAGCCTGACAAATACTGGAAAATTTTGCCCGGGTTCCCGAACGGAAGTTCCAAAGCCTGCCATAGCCGAATTTTGCCTGGTCTCTCTTCCTCTTTATACAAAGGGGATGGGGGAATAAACTATCAATCCCAAATAGACAAAGATCCTTTTATTCCAATCTGCAATGCCGAAGTAGAACAAGTATTACGGTACTATAAGTCCGGCAAAGCACCTGGGAATGATGGGATCACTGGGGAAATGTTGAGGGCGGGAACTGACTATCTAACTCCAATACTAACAGGGGTTTTCAATGACATAGTAGTAGCAGGGAACATTCCAAATGGATTTGGGGACTCGCGCACTATTTTATTACCCAAGACAGGCGATAGTTCTCTTATTAAAAATTACCGTCCAATCAGCCTGCTTCCTGCTTTGCAGAAAGCCCTCACTGGTCTTTTGAACAGAAGAATAGCGCCTGTCCTGGATAACAATAGAAGTTGGGAGCAAATGGGTTTCAGGGGAGGTCATTCAACTGTAGATGCAATCCATACCCTTAAAACTGTAGTGGCTAACTGCGTCGATCATCGCCTCCCGATTTATCTACTATTCGTGGATATTTCTAAGGCGTTTGATTCCGTCTACGGGGAAGCGGTCTTCAGGGCTCTGGAATTGGAGGGTATCCCATCGGAAATAGTCTCTTTCCTCGGTACTTTGTCACGGGAAAGCAAAAGCGCGATAGTGGTAAATGGGAAGGAAGTTGAAATTGAAGTAGGGAGGGGGGTTCGTCAGGGCGATTGTCTTTCCCCCAGACTGTTTACATCAGTCCTGGATATGGCGTTCAGGGAACTAGATTGGGTGGGGAAGGGAGTCAATATCAATGGTCGATATCTTTCTCATATTCTCTTTGCCGACGATGCCGTTCTCATATCTCACGATGAGAGGCAAATTCAATCAATGGCAGTGGAATTGGAGAGAGTATTGAAACGGGTGGGACTTTCACTAAACGGGGACAAAACAGTAGGAATGACTTCGAAGGATAATCCTCGAGAAGTCACAGTGGCGTTAAAGGTTGTGGGTTTAAAAAAAGAGGTTATCTATCTAGGAAGTGCAATTAGTATAAATGGTAAGGATGGGAGCGAGATAGGCAGGCGAATTAGAGCAGCCTATGGGTCATTCCATAAACATCGTGCATTCTTAGTGAATCGCTCGATCCCAATGGCTCATAAAAGGCGTCTTTTCAATGGTTGCATCCTTCACGCATTCCTATACGGATGTGAAACCTGGGCTCTGACCAATGCACAATGTGACAAATTATCGGTGGCCCAAAGACGCATGGAGCGTTGGATGGTCGGTTGTACTGTAATGGATCATATCTCGAACGAGCGGCTGCGTGATCGCACAAAGGTAGGAGACGTTGTTCGAGCCGCCTTGAAAAGAAAGTGTACACAAGATTGCTAATGATCATGATTTGAAGTGGAGCAGAACCGTAATCGATTGGACCCCCCGAGGACCCAGACGGCGACGTGGACGACCACCAACAAGATGGAAAGATCTCTTCATGCGAATAATCGGGCCGACATTTATGAGACAAGCAAGGAGTCAAGACTGGCCAGCCATGCACATCAGAGCCTACTCTTGATAAACGTGTTAAAATCCAAAAATCCAAAATCTCTTCCATTTTTGCAGAAAAGAGTAAAAGAGTTCCGAGAATGCTCGGGAAGTGTGAATAAACGCTTCCGAGAAGTGTTTCGGAAGAAATAGGCGTCTGGAGAAAAATGTTGAGTCTAATGATCACAAAAAGAAAAATACCCTTAAATTTGAATAAAAATATTATTGTAGATTTAGATTACTGTAGTCATAGCACTCTATCTATACAACGTTGGTGATTCCCCCTTTCGACACTCTTCCCCTCTAAACGAAGCCAATGTCTCTCTCTCTATCTCTCTCTCTCTCTATCTCTCTCTCTCTCTCTCTCTCCCTCTCTCTCTCCCTTCAATGTCTCCTCTGGGTCCGTCAACGATTCACACACAAAATGGGCTACGAAAAACGACGAGGAAGAGAAAGAAGAAGAGGAAAGATGAAACTAATGATGGATTGAATTTGAGAGACGAGGTCGAGGCTACCGATTCCCCTCCCGAACAATTCCGTAATACGACGCGAAAAAATCGGACAGAGTGCATCCTAAATCTGAACACACGGAGATCGCCCTTGTCAGATGACCGTGTAACAAAGAATTAAAAAAAAAAGTTCTTACGGAGTGTGAAACTCTCATTTTGAGAGAATTTGAGAATTAGGCAATACACTAATTCCTCGGCGCTCTTGCTTTGGTATGCTCTCTCGCAGCCGTATCTGATGTTTAGGAGCGGAACGTTGTATAATTTTGCAAGAGTGTTTGGGAATTTATAATAACTTTCCGACTTCTAAGCTCTCCGTCTCGACATGCAATTTTTCCCTTTGAGATAATCCATCTGCGTATATTCCTCAACCAAAATAAGTAAGCAAGTATGCATCTCCGGAAGTTGCGACCATCAACAACTTCTCTCTCTCTCTCTCTCTCTCTCTCTCTCTCTCTCTCTCTTCCTCTTCTTCTTCACCCCAGTTGACGAGTTCAATTTCCGCAAGCGTCAATGCAGACATGCGAATTGTGGGCGCAAAATGGGCGGAATTGGAAGGGTCGGAGGGAACCTTTCGCCCCCCCCCCTGGTCTCTCTCTCACTCTATCTCTCTCTCTCTTCTGATTGAATTCTCCATGTTTTCCCTCCTCACTCTCTCACTACTTTTTCAGAGAGAGACTAGGAAGTAAAGTGTGTACAGCGGCAGGAGAAACACATCAAGACTCAGTACTTTTCTCCTTTCATTCTCTCTCTCTCTCTCTCTCTCTCTCTCTCTCTCGCTCTCTCTTCCTCCAAATGAGCCGCAGACACACAAATTATCGCACCTAGTCGTCGACCAGACAAATAAGGACTGCTCTCCGGTGCAGTTTATTTCTCTCAACTCTCTCCTCCCTCTCTCTCTTCCCACCTCCCCTCTCCTCTCTTCCATCGATCTCTCCTCCCATCTCTCTCTCTCTCTCTCTCTCTCTCCCTATCTATAGTGGTCCTCCCCCTTTTCTTCCTCCCTCCCCATCAGTTCTTCCTCTTTCCTTCTATGGTCAACTACCAGATTGCATCCGATTCAAGATGATCTCATCTCTCTTTCTTTCCACAATACTCCTACTCTACCACTCAGCAGAATCACAAGGTGAGATTACTGTATCGCAATGAGTTGGATAGAGCTGGATTGGGCTACGGTAGTGCATTGGCACTGTAGTTCGTGGGAATATCTCATGGGAAACTAGCAGTCGCACCTCGTTCTCTCTCTCTCTCTCTCTTCATATTTCTTTCTCTCTCTCTATCCGACTCATGAGAAATGGATGAGATAGAGAAAGCGCGTGCGAAGGAGATTGCGTAGTCCCGAGAAGAAAAGAAGGAGAAGTGATGGATCGACCCCCGTTTTTTGGCTCTGTTTGAAGCACATCGAAATAGGTTACCGTAACCAGAGATTTTATAATCTTTTCGAAGAATTATGTACAAAAATTAATGTGAATGATAACAGAGAATACTCAATTCAATAGGCCTGAGATCGGTAGTGAGAGAGATAAGACCTTCGAAACCCTGAATCGCATGCTGCAAACTCGCAACTCTTTCCTTCCCCAGTTCATTCCCTAAAAAGGGGGCTTTCCTCTGGAAGACAAACTAATTGAGAGAACAGAACAATTCCCAAGAGGAATTGAGAGAGACACGAAAAGACGACGACTTGCCCAGTCTCCGATAGTGTGTACATGAAATATTTAGAGGAACCAGAAAGACGGACCCCGAATCTGTGGGTCTCTCTCTCTCTCTCACTCTCGGTTTGCAGATACTGCAGCATGTTTCCATTGTTTCCGGGGTGGATTACTTCCGGTCTGGCACACTTCTCTTTCTCTCTCTTTTTGCCCTGAATGTGAGGGCAAGTCTTCTCTTTGGTCTCTAATCTCCATTCCATCAGTAATCTCTCTCTATATGCCCCACTAGGTTATTGCATTTCGAAGAGAGAGAGATGAAAAAATGGGGAGGAAGTTGAGAGAGAAGGGAAGGTTCTGGTTATTTAAGGTCAAGAGATTTCAGAGAGTTTTAAAGAGGGTCCGGGGGGGGGGGGTTTAAAAAAAGAGAGTTTTTTTCGTTTTATTAATATTTATTTCTATATCCTCTCTATCATCAGTTAGGAACCGATGAGTTTCCCGTTCTTTGATGAGATTTATTTTATTCGAAAATGTGTATACATGTTGACGCACAGATTTGGAGTACGACGATTAAAACACAATACAATTAGATTTTAGACTGAAAATAATACAACTAAAATATGTTGTATCTGTTGTTGACCGTGAAGAGGATCGCACTTTTTAAAGAATGAAAACAAAGAAATCTCGTTGCAGATATATCGTACTCCATCCATCCCCCTCACAATTCCTTCTTTCTCTACTCACAAACGTCGTTCAACAAATCGCATAATGTCCTGTTTCTGCAGGTGAGAATATTATTCCGTGAAAAGGAAACAATGGAGTTTTCTTATGTTGTTTAACGTATACGGGCCGGGGACATGTAGACAATAGTAGGATTCGTAGGAAAAAAAGAAGTAAAAATTGCAATTTCAAAAAAAAACATCATAAAAATTGTGAAAGGAATTACTAGTGAACGACTTTTTTTTAAATTTAAGCGCTACAAAAATTCGGGGGAATAACATTTTTTTGCAATGCTTTAGCCGTTGTTTGCTGGATTATCTCTTCTCTCGTCTCTATCAATTGTGTGTCTTCTTCCGCTACTATTTTGTCACTTCCTCTCAGTAACCGAGCCCCGTTCTCCATTTTCTCTCTTTTCACTCTCAAAAGAATCGTCTAATCCCTCGAGAATCTCGATGCATTCTTTCACTGGAGAGAAAAGAGGAGAAGAAGGGAGAACATCACTCATCCCATTCGTTTCCCAAAGGAAGATCAGAGATGGGACGAACAACAAAAACCTGAATTTTACAAACAAAAAATCGATAATTGTATCTTGGAATAGTTTATCATGGCAATCAATCAGAAAATAGGAAAATTAAGGGTGTGATATTCATAGTAGCAATTATGAGTGATGGGTACGGTAATCTTCGTTGCAGGATTCCTGCCCCTCATCAATCCATCAATCGATATCATCGTCCATCGGAGGCCCTCCATCGTCTTCATCTCTCATCCAATCAATTCCCTCCCTTCACTGCGCAGTATCAGTCCACATTGTGGAATCGACGATACGACTGGTCAGACAACCGGTCGTTAGCAGGAATAATTACTCTGGTATTTTCGCCCTACTAGTCCCCTAGCTCCCCTCCTAGTAGGGGCAACATCAAAGGTACCGACAGTTTCCCCTACTAGTCCCCCACTCATTTCGGTGGGGGACTAGTAGGGGAAACTGTCGGTACCTTTGATACTACTAGGAGGGGAGCTAGGGGACTAGTAGGGCGAAAATACCAGAGTAGTTCCGCATGGAAGACAAATGAAACTTACGATGTTTAGCGTCGATTTGCAGGATCGTCCGTTCATCGACGTGATTGGACTGGGCGACATCTCGCTGCTCTCGTACTTCCGCAAGGCAGTTTGTGTCAATGTCAAAGTGACGACAAACAATGGAGCGACCATCTCGAATTCGTTCGTTTTATTTATTTAGTTATTTATTTATTGACCAAAAGGATGTGTCAGCACATACTCGAATAAAGAAAAAGGAAAATGTTGCAAACGGAATCGTTTCCCTTTTTGCCTTTCTATCTCCTCTTTCCAGGATAGAGTCTAGATGAATTCCCAACGAGGTGAAAGACGAAAACATTGGAATTTCCAAATTAGCTTTTGCTTTTTGCATGAGTCATCCGATAATTTGTTGATTTCGCAGATTTCCAATTTCGAAATAATCAATAATTAGTAGCCATTACAGTTGTCAATTGTCTCCCTTCGAGACCGATCGACTGTCGTGTCTCATTCGAATGCAGATTCCATTCAGTTGGTTCGGACCATTGGGAGGAAATAGGACGAAACAGGTCGGATGTTACGCCATCCATACGTAGTGGAATCTTTTCATCACCAATATATTATTATGCTATTGCGCTATCTGTTTGCAATTCAATCGTTGTATCGTATGTGCTGAAAATATCGGAACGTTTACCGGAACTTGATCAAAAAATCCGATTTTTGCATCTTTGCGAGTACACATTATCATGATTTGTCTTTATGCTAATTCAATTAATCCGCATCGATTTGCCGGAATCTACCCGGACATGCCCGGTGAAATGTGTAAAATAAAGCGACAAATTCGATGCGAAAGAAATGACAGAACCGGTAATTGTTGGGATTTCCCGGCTGTATACGGTAATGATGACAATTAGCTAACTTTGTTGGTTTTCGCATCGAATTTTCTCCTTTATTTCACACATTTCACCGGGCATGTCCGGGTACTTTCCGGCAAATCGAGGTGGACAAAAAATATGAGCCTACTCAAGAATCGTAAATAATTTTCTTGACCAAGTTACAAAAATCGAACATTTTGATCACGTTCCGGTAAACGTTCCGATATTTTCAGTACGTACGATATGTTTCATACGCAATTTAGCCATTGTATTATCCTTAAGTAGTTCGGCCAATGCAACATCCATAAGAAATGCAAACATTGATCCTTATATAATTCACTATTTCAGTTCCTTTCGCTATCCTACACCGTAGGCGCTACGTGCTCGGAGACATTCTTCGATCGACCACAGGTTGGCAATTATCATTAATTAATTCATTAGCAATAAAGTGTTCAATACAATTAAGAGACAAGAATAGCCTGTTCCCATGCCCTATTCCCCCTATGGACACAATCTCCTCTGAGCTCATCGCCTAGTCCGTCGGACTAATAGGAAATGTCGTGTTTTCCCACAACGCCGCTACCTTTTTATTAATAATGCCTACGAATGATGGGAGACCATGAAAATAACCTACAAAATAGCCGTATTTATCGCGAGAGCGTTCGTAAGAATACAACGAAGCTTTTGAACTATTCAGTCATGATGCTTTACATTTTTGATGATTCGATGATATTCGTTACTAACAAGTGGTGATGTCAAAGGCAATTTACGTCAGACGATCTGACATCGCTTGTTCGTACAGTAGGCCATTCACACGATTCATTAGAGGGTGTATTGAAGTCAGTGGAGAGAAGAGAGAGAAAAGAGAGAGAGAAGAGGAAATGGAGTGAATACACAAATAGGAAATATTGAATGTGTGGTTGACCGACGCGGGAGCAGAACAACAACGGGAGAGAGAGAGAGAGAGAGAGAGAGAGAGAGACTGACTTCATCTTCCTCTTCCATTTCAGTACCCAATCTACCTCGAGGCACAAGTTGAGAATGCCCAAGCACACACACTACTCCTCACACAAGATCTGTACGTTGTGGATGGAGAAGATGAGAGAGCAGGGGAAATTGAGAGAGTCAGAGACGAGGGGCAGAAAAGAACAAAAGGCATAGTTATAACGTACAAAGGCCGGTGTGTATCCGGAGAATTTTCGATTTTTTCTAAATCTGATCGCGAGACGGGTAATATCTGCGTGAGGCTGAGCATCATTTCAGAGTCCTTTGAAACACAACTAAATTCTCAGCGAATGCACTTGACCTATCCATCCATCATGAGACTCTGGTTCAGAAATCGTACTACACTCTACTGTAGAAACTTGTTAGGAAAAATGAGTGGAATTTCACTAGAATTTCTGTGCCAGAGGAAACCGATTTATAATCTTTCTATTTCAGTGACATTTCCGTGTTGTCTCGGGCGAATTTAACATTCGGTCTCCACTCTCTCAATTCACTTTTCGTCCACATGCAAATGAATGAAACGAAAGAGACAAAGGAGATGGAAGCGATCGAAATGAGGCAAGGAATAAAATTTCAAAAAAAATGAATTATAAAAATTATCATAAAATAAATATGGTACATAAATAGATGAAGACAGATTCAGAAGATTGTATAATTATGTATTTCTGAATCATTGTCGAAACCAACACTATTGAATTCTAAAAAGTTACGCCCATGCTTTTTTTCGACTCCTGATCATTGCAGATTATTCATGGATTCCCGGCTGGACATTCTCAACGTCTCTCCACTTTCTCCATTGGATTGGGCAGTAAAGGTAATTTTAATTATTTTTTTTGAAAATAGTTCGAATTGAAATTTGCAGGTGGTAACTCCCTCCCTTCCCCAGTCTCACACTGCATTCATCTGCACGCGATTGAAGAAGAATGCAACGTAAGTGGAGAATTTATCGACTGATTTCCTTCGATTTATCGATTATTTTTCCATATGCTCGGTTCATTTTATCTTTTTAAGTCAGTCTCCCCATTTTGTATGTAAAATGGACACCGGTTTATCCCCCTCAACAACGGATTGCATCACGCCTACTCAATCTCAGATGGGACGGATATCTCTTCGCGTTGCTCGTTAAGATGAGAGGAAATGTAGCTGAGAATCAGAGATTGGAGAAGAAAGAAGAGGGAGCAGAGGCTGCGTTGCATTGGACTATTAAGATGGGAAAGGAGAGCGAAATCGAGAAGTGAGGGAATGATTTTGGAAAACCTGGATAATAGGTAATGAAGTAATGTAATTTCCTTGTTCAGCGCATTCTGAACTGTCAGAATTGATAAATAGATTTTGACAGCATGATCAAAATCAAGAAAAAATATTGAGAATTACATTTTCCGATTACAGTGCAGAAACTACTGTAACCTGAACTGTATAGAGGGGTGGAATTATTTCTCTTCTTTGCAGATCCTCCACAGAGAATCGAGCAGTGATGAAGATGAGAGTGACTCACGATTCACTCTATGCTATCGTACCCATTTCGAAGGTGAGAAGGAAAAGAAAGTTGGAAGAAACTGGCGACATAGCAGGGAAGTAGTAAGAAAAGAACTAGGCTAGTTAACGATCGTGTGAAACAATATTGTATTCAGTCTGCATCTCAAATCATTCGAGAGCGGATTGGTCTAAATTCAAGACCTTTTCAGTCGAATCAACTCATAAACTCGGCCGTTCTCTCTGGTCATCAAATCTCACTGGCGATGCGGGTTTTCTCAGTCTCGCTCGGTAAGTTTCAAACGTTCTTCAAAGTTTTGACCTTCAAGTGGAATTCGCTTTTCGGAAAACTGACGTTACCGGTAAAGAAGTAATATCTACAAGCAACAGTCTTGTATGATCCGCAAAATATTATTTATATTTTTCACATTCATCTTTTTATGATTGATTTTGTTTGTAGGAGGGGCGACGACCGACGTCACTTCCCTCTCTCACTGCATGTCATCCGAGTCTAAAGTACTGAAGACATCGCCCACCTGCGCATCAGTGAGTAATCGATAATTATTATATTTCTGGCCAAATTATTGCATTATCAACAAAAAAATACGTACTTTTCTGTATGACTAATACATGCACTTTAAATGATGATGAATGAGATTCTGTATGACTAATACATGCACTTTAAATGAGCACCCGGCTGCTCTACTCGGAATCTCGTGCGAGTTGTCTAAAGATAGAGGGAATCTCCGGTTTCCTCGTCGTATCCAATAGACTCTGCATAGACGAAATAGGAAACAGAAAAAGGCGCTACGCACTCTCATGCAGTAATTGTAGAAGAACAACGTATTCTCGGGATTTTAGCAGATGAAGTGTTGAGTTGCTCAGTGTTGACGCACTACTGGACTACATACATCGGAAACCCCTTAGACAACGGTTAAAATGTGGACAGATTGCGGAACGTGATGCTAGACAACGGGAATTTCTTTAATCGCTGAATGATATTCATTCCAAAAAGAACAATTTGTAAAAAAATGTTGATTGAGTTGCGTAATAATGACGCAATCCAGGTGTACGTGGACGGTTCGGAGATGCGAGGTTCTCCTGCAGTCAAGATCCACGTCCAGTTTGAGAATTGGGTGACCGACGTCGTATTCATCGTGTGGTATCCACGACTGCCAGTCAATGTGAGTTGAGTAGGGATGATGCAATCCATTCTTCTAAATCTCCGTTCGTCGGACTATAAATTTCTAAAAGCCGTAATCACTATTTCGCCAGCTTATTGTTTTGTCGATTACCTTGTTGCCTTGTTGTCCTTGTTGTCTATATTTGTAACCTTGTTGTCTTGTCTATAACCTTGTCTATACTCGATTGATCAAGCGCATTTATCAGAGGCGAAGTGACATTCCTTCAGGTTTGGGTGCGTGACTCAACTTTGAACGCAGTTGGGGACTGGCCAGTGACGACGTGGAAACAATTGGAGAGTGGGCGACTGTCGAGAAGCTCAGCAAGGCAATTCAGCTGCAAGGAACGATTCCAGAGCACTGAGGTAATCTATTGTTTACAGAGCGAATAATCAATCGATAAGCTTGCTAATCGATCTATAATCGTTACAATCAATAGATAATAGTGATAATCAATCGATAATCGTGATAATCAATCATCGATAATCATAATAAGCAATCGATAATCATTATGATCGGTCGATTGTAGGTCAAAGTGCTCGTTTCCTTCATCGTAGTGGACGATCGAACGGGCGAGCGAACTTTCCTGTCGGGATCGAGAGATGCACTCTTCGATGTCACTAGTCTGGCTGGTGAGAAAAGAGTGAAATATCTCATTTTCGCGTGGTTTATCGTCACAAGGAAAGATCGACAACCTAGAGCAGATCAAATTATTTGAATTATTAATTCACAGATGTAGGTAAAGATGTATGCACGTCATGCAGACATCACGCAGGGACATCGAGAAAATGACCAATCAGTGGCAAATAAGACGATAAATTAATACAGGTGACCGTATCCACACGGCGGATCGATCAATTGCTTTCGTGCGAAGAGTCGACTCCAAATTCCTCGTGTCCGCCATTCGAAAGGGAACGACGAGGTTGGAATCAGAATATCGATTGGTAGATCAATTTCCCATTTATTTAAGTGTGATCGTCAAGTCGAATCTGCCCCAGATGACACTCGGATCAATTCCGATTACGGTAAGTTTAGACTTTGTCGATGGAATCTGCGATACACTTTTTACAGACGGGATTAAGGAAGTTTCCAACTAAATCAGTATAGTTGCAAATGCTCTTTTCATTCTTTTCAATTTAAAATTATTTTAATAAGTGTTAAATAATCAGATCTCTGACGAGCGTGTCTCCGTCTCGTCCCTTCGTGTTCTTCCTCTCACTTCTTCTTCCATTAGAATCGATTCTCTTCCCTCTCGTCCTCCCACTCACTCAGTGACCATGGAGATGAACCATCTATTCGCACACAAATATCAGGTATTGTTTTTTTTAAACTTCACAACGGACCACAGAATACTAGACTGTAAGAGAGTGGGTGAAGAGAAAGCGATGAAACACAACTGAATTTCCGAGTATCGCCGAAATAGAAATGTATTGGAAGAGCTTCTTTCAGTGAAAAGCCAATGAAAGTTGTAATTCTCCAAGAATTCGTAAACATCAATATTGCATATTCCCCTTCTCAGCACGGTTGGCTCTCCCTCTCCATCGTCTATTCCGATGAGAATTCCGAGTCAATCGACGATGTTCCCGTTGCCGAATTTTCTCTCTCCGTGACCTCCAACGACGATCGATTGGTTGCTGCCAATATGAAGGCGCCCAATCGAGTCGATCTCATTGGTGAGTGATCTACCACATCAATTTATTGTCGTCAGACTGCTTGTTATACCTACCGCAGCGATTTAACGAGATTCCTATCTTAGGCATAGATACCTCATTGATATTTAGTCAAATATTACACCTACCGCAGTCAGACCGAATTTCCTCCTTTGGGCCAAAAAAAACTGATTTTGACCCTGTAAATGGTTAAATGGGAACGAAAATTGATCTTTGATCTTTCCCTCAGCCCTGGATGACTCTGATTCCTCTTCGATCCTAATCGAACTTCGTCCATCTCCCGAGTGCATCGATCCCGATTCTCTCCCAATCTCAATCCACTCAATTCCTCTTTCAATCAATTTCGGCAGTGGCACAAGAGCGACGAGAGGACCGACGATGGGTGAGACTTAAACTTTTTGTAAAAATAATTATACATAAATTCCTCAAAAACGGTCCCAATTTGCGAGAATTTGCTGAAAGGAAAGTTTCATTTCAAATAAGACCCCGCGCAAAAAAGTGTGTTTCACGGGGCTGTAAAAACTTCGAAAGTCTCTTCAGAATTAATGACTGACCCGGCCTGAGTAGACTAGCTCCTATATCAAATCCATTGACAATATTGAACAGGGAATACTAAAAGATCCATAATTTATTTATTTTTTTGATTTTGTGTTTTGTTTTTATAATGCCGTACCTCAAAAACAATGTTTGCTTCATTTGTGGAAGCGGCGCAAAACTGTTTCACGGGTCTCTCAAGAGTTCACTCTTCTCCTCAGGATCGATGCGTCTCTCCTATATTTTTTATACCCGTTGTCAATATCTGATGTATCATTTCCAGATTCCTCTCCCTCTCCTTCTCTTTCTTCTCTTCCCTCCGATGGTTTCCGTCTCGATACTATTCTCGCAATTCTTCTCATTCTCTTCGTGATAGTCACTCTCGTCAGAATCGTCGCTTCGAGGAGTCGATCTTTCACTGGGTAAAAATTATTTAAATTGTTTAATGAAATTGTATATCTGCAATGGGTATGGGAGAGAAGGACCCCATTAGACAGATTGTTGCAAATTCGATCACTTTTTTTGGAATTATACACGATGGTATCTTCACCAGATGGTATTATACACGATGGTGTTTTCATGGTATCTTCATCTTCACAGACCATGGTATCTTCATTTCGCACACTCTCACATTCACCGACGTGAAGAGAAAGCGTGCGAAATGAAGAAATTGTGGTCTCACTTTTCGCACTCGATCGAATGATTTATTCACCCCAATTTTCCATTTTCAGATACGAGAAACTGGTAGTTCCTCTTCTCTCTCGTTTCTCCTCTTCTTCATCGGGAGTTCGTGGAGAGAAAGGAGAAGAAGAAGTGGAGAACGAATGGGTTTGGCTGAGTAAGAACTCACCCAGAATACCCAGCACTAATAGTGGTACGCTATTCTAGTTTTCTTCCACAGGCATTGACAAATTCAAACTAGATTATTAAATAATTGCACTTTTTTTAAAACAGCGCTAGTCTTTTCTAAAGATGCGAGATTTTATTTCCCAAACATTTTGCGAAATTTCTCTATCCAGAAAATTCATAATTATGATCGTTGTCTGGAGAACTTCCAAGCTTCTCTCCAACTGATTTCATGTGGCTCAGGTCACATCATGAGACCGCCATAAGTATCAGGATTTCTAAATCCTATATTTTTTTCTGAGCGTTAGTATTCAGTGCAAGATTCTGAAATAAAAAAAAGCTCTGAAATATGGAAAAATTTGTAAGAATTTGGATTGAGATGGTTCGGGTCACTCTTCTAAATCTCTCCCCCATCGTGATTCTCCCTCTTCTCCCGTCTCCTACGACTGCAACACTCACACTTCCATCTCATATCGGGGATCGGAAATCAGCGTATTCATTTCCCCTCAACCTGCAGTTACGGTACGATATATCGATTGTCAGTTTGCGCTTTCTACAGTACCTTCCCAGTATCGGTTCATACCGCATCCATCTGCAGGTCAATGGCACACTGGCGGACAGGGAGAGCTGGCGAGCTGTTCATTCCAATCGGGTAAGTGTATCGTACTCATTGAATCTACCATTCTCATCTATTATCGATGTCATTCTACCATTACCTTCAATTATCGATTTCCTTCTACCGTACTCCTCAATAATCGATCACCTTCAGTCTGCCCGCATCGTTCCTCGCAATCGATTGGCCGATTCATCGTCTGAACACGATTTGCAACGAGGAATGGCTGGCGACTCGTACAGAACTCACACTTGGAACAGTAGTGGAAAGAGAAGAAGTCCGCCCAATTATGAGGGACTGAGGGAGAGTATTGCATAGGAATGATGCAATCACACAATGATCTCAACGGTAGACACACTACCGATCGCATTATGGGTTCACAATGTTCATTACGAGTTCAATCGACAAATAACGTGCTCATAAAGTGTTCCAATTCAAGTCATCGTTTCACCCATCATAGTTTATCGACACCCGGTTTTTCATATTTAAAAATACACGTATAATACAGACTGGCGTTAAGCATTTCTTCCTAAAGAGTACAATCAAGTTTAGGGCTTATTTCCCTTTGCAAGGTCGATCCACATCGACAGGGGGTTCAGAGTGTGGACAAAGTGACAAGCGAATCGATAAATGTGTCTGATCGGGAAATGGGGAATGAAAGAGGAAAGGAGGGAATGACCATCAGGAGGAGGCGAATTGGCATTGCCTTCCTCTGAATTCTCGAAGAGACGAATGAATGAAGTGCGAGTACGACAGAAGGGACACGGCATCTACAATAGAGGATTGATGATAATCAATAGCGTTTGAAATTCGGGTAAATAATTGGAGTTCATCTCTTTATTTCACACAGTCTCTACGCCAGCCTATTGGTGAGAGAGTGTGCGAAATGAAGAGAGTAGATCCAATTATTTACATCGAACTCCACTAATCAAAATAACTTTTTTTTAAATTACACTGTGAAATGATGCCATAGCGCACAACATTGTATTTGTTGTGAATTTGTTGATCAAGCCCTATCTAGGCAAGAAAGAGTGACACTAACCATTTGGTTGGTGGTTCTATGGTGGTCTTCAGCACACGGGATACAACAACAGTGGCCACATCCAGTGAATACTGCACGAACTCGAGGATTCTCAGTCAAGCAGATGCCACAACGACGAGAGTAGACAATCGAGAGGGACGAACTAAAATTAATCGATTGGTTTAGTTACAAAACAATCTCTTGGTTGTATCTGCTAACTACAACATTCCGGCGCCGTTTTGGAGCGAGAATGTGAAAGTAAATGAGTTCTTATCGCTTTTGTTTCGCTCTCTAAAAGACGATGACCTCGTAAGTACGCGAAAATTTTACGGTAGGTAAAATAATGTCGAGCGCTTACATAGAGACAAATTTCCAGAAAGAATAAATATAATGTACTGACGGATGGTTGTCTCTCTCCCTCTCCCTCTTTCTCTCTTCCAGCTGCAGCCGCCGTTGCTCCCGTTCTGCAGCAAATCGGTCACGACGCAATTCTCTCCTGCTGCTCCATCGACTACAGCGGAGACACGGACCGATGGGAGACAGGAAACATCTCTCGTAGCAAGGAGGAGGGGGAGAGACAGGAGGCATGAAACTACTGTAATGGGAATGGATTGGATTACTGTAATGGGAAAGTGATTGATTGGTTAACCACACAGATATGAACTCATTGGATGAATTGAGAACGGCTAGTTTTCGCAAGGAGAATGAACATTACGAAGAGATCAAAAAGCCGACACACTTGATACTGATAAAAGATTCTGATTCTGAATAAAAGTGGTATCGACTGACTGTTTCCACCGGTAATAGCTATCCCTCTTTATCCACATCAGCTCATTAATATTTTTCAGGTATTTTGGTAACAGTGAAGTAATATTCAGGGTCAATACAACCTCTGTAACTGAAAAATAATAATACACAAATGTAAATAAATTTTATTTACACATTTTAACAAAGAATTGGGCTAAAATCAACGTATGGATTGATGCAAAACAAATGAAATGAGCATATCGAAAAGATCTGATACTCGTAAGCTATCCTACTTACAGTGGAATTGGCGGAATTAATTTAAAATTAATACATTATCACATCTGTACAATACCAGTTACATACAGAGCTCAAATGGAAACATCAAATCAACTAATCTACCGTATGTCTTATTCTTATCTACGGAGGCAGAGAACAGTAAGAAGAGAAGAGGCAACAGCGACTGCGACATATGGGAGTACGGTAGATGGAGAGAGGAGTACGGTAGAGAAGGAAGGAGGAGAAGGACGGTACTCCTCCTCGAAGATACGCACGAATTTAGATGGATTACGGCAGAACGGACAGATCGCCTGCAATTTATCAAGGATTACGGTAGAATTAACGGACTAGACCTGTAAAACACAGGTAGTACTGTAAATAAACGTAATAGGCATTCACAGGTATAAAAAGCTAGGAGTTACTGCTAGGAATTAATTTACCGTAATCAATGTGAAATTGCTTCAAACTTTGCTAGGACTACTGTAGCACGGGTGCTTAAGCGCGAAGAAAAAGGTGATCACGAGAATCAACTTCTTTACTACGGTATACTGCCAAATGATTCAATAATTTTCATAGCAATACCGTAGTAAGCTAAGGAATTCACTCGTCTTTGCCAATGCTATGTGCGTATTTTTGAGTAAGCATGTGTATAAATTAGATGACCAACCGTCTTCAGTATAAGTCCAGTCTCAGCCAAGTGTTTCGCACAGTGAATGCAGGAGAGATGACCACACGAGATGAAGGCTACTCGAGTGGGCGGATTGGAGAAGAAACAGATATCACAACGACGAGAATAGCGGATCGAGAGGGCGGAGCTGAAGAGAACATCCCATTTACACACTTTCGCTTCATTTGAAATTTTGAACCTTACAGAAAGGGGTTGAGGCGAGAATGTGTGAAAAAGTGAGAGAGTCCCTCTCCAATTTGAACGTTCTCTCACTTCAAACCCCTTTCTCTACGGTAGACCGGATGGGGAATAATTTGCTTTTAAGCACTTATTCTGTATTTAGCTTAGTCCTCTTGAGAACATTTGCATAAGAACCCGCAGAAAAGTGATATATTATAATAGCTATCGTATTATGTCTCTCACTCAAGAACCGACGGTCCCCTATACATCCATAAGGAAATAATAGTAAAAATAATAAGAATGAAATCAACTGACGGTACGTGTTCTTCCTCCCTCTCCCTCTGAATCTGCTCGACTGCCTCTTGTCTCATCTTCTCTTCTTCTTCATCATCACTATCTGCCTCATCAAACTCCGTCTCTGTCTCACTCTCCAAGTAGTATGTGAGGAGATACGCGATCGTTTCCTCCCTCTCCACCTTTATTTATTTTATAAATACACGATTTCCCCTCTATTTCTTGTCAAACTCCAGAATCATGACGCGCCTCGGGCGTAGATAAATTACATTATTATTATTATGCACCCACCAAAGATGCGACAGCTACTAAAGGAACGATAACATTACCTTTTTTATATTTTTTATTTAAATAATGTAATGTACAATTTAAGAATTTTTGAAAAAAAGATATTATAAATTAGGGATAATGACCTCATCGACATAGCCCTCGTAATTGGAGAAGAACTGGACCGTCTCTCTGAAGGACGCACACGCAGTGCACATTTCATCGAAGAGAGAACACGTGAAGAAGCACACGGGCTCACTACTCTCTGCCATCTCAATCGAGGAGTGAATACACTTGTTAGAGGGAAATATTCTATTCGCGAATAATCTTTGTTATTCGCCAATGGGACTATCATCACTAGTATTGAGTAGGAAGGGCTTCGCAAGAAATGCCCTCATCATTCTGCACACTAACTCAGAAGTTGTCAGAGTGTGCGAAATAAAGAGACCTATTTCTTGCACAGCATCCCTTTTATTGAGATAATTCAAAGGGAACACGAAAGTAGCATCTGAGGTCGATGGAACCTCTGTAGATTAGAAGAACAGGCACTATTGCTTCACATATTGAACATAACTTTATCGTCGCATTTTTTATACAAAGGACATTAGCCTTTCAATCGGAGACAATCAATAATAATTATAATATAAATGTCAGAACATGGAATGTACCGTAACCGTGGACCAACATCTAGTTATTTCAGCATCGCAGTGCACAGTAAAATCAGTAATACTTAGTTTGTGTACCTAGTCTAATCTAATAATTTACAGCTATAACCTATCTCCTCCAGAGAATTGCTAGTGGGTTAACAGTATGCAAGAAATTAGTGACATAACGAAATAGCCTGCGACAAATCTCTAACGGAGTCAAATGTGTGGATGGGAAGAGGACGAGAGGAAGGGGAGAAGAAGGAGGGAACTCCTCCACACTCTCGAATAGTCGGACGAACGAAGTGAATTCACGACAGAAGGGACACTCAACCTGCAGGCACGCATTTTGGAGGATTGCGAAAAATAACTCCAAATTGCTATAAATTGCAGCGGGTAAATGTATAGTTTTTTTTCGGAGGAAAATTTTTGAAATTCGAAGTTCGTCTACGAAGAAACTACAAAACGAGAAACCTACATTAGCAAAAATCACTCTAGTTCGAACCAGTTTTTATCGACCTGCGGTATTCAGCAGAGAGTTGAATGCAAATTTGAAGTTTTTTTCTCCACAATACTAAGAAAGTAATATAAAAATAGAAGTTGGGTCGCACAAATGAATGTACCGGTAGGTTTGCAAATTTCTTTCGATTTCGCAAAATTAAAAAAAAAGTATAACTCACAATCTCGGGATTTTGGTCGTCCTCATCAACCAGTTGATTGGCACAGTGAATGCACGATGAGTGGCCACAATCAGTGAAGACCGCCCTCACTCGAGGATTATCGAAGAGACAAATGCCACAACGACGAGAATATCGAATGGAGAGGGACGAACTGAATTGGACTCAATCACAATTACTATTTTTTTCTCAGAATAACGGTACAAGTGCAAGTGCAGTGTGAACTGAAAGCGAGTCAATTAGAGATATGATATTACATTAGTTTATTTTTTAACAATTGGTTAGAGCATGATGAAAAGACACTAAAACTGAAGAAATGAGTCACTTTGTTGAAAATAGTGAAATCCAGTGAGCAAGGCAGTGAAAAGGAAGAATGCTCACAATTTCGAAATATTTGTAATCAACCATGATGCAATTCCCTATCGTTCATTCGCATGTTTTATCTAATCTCTTTCATAATTCTTTAGCAGAACAGGACTAATTGCTCCGATACGACATTTTTCGTTAATTCCTTCTTTATTCTTAAATATTAATGATTAAAGTAAATTAAAATTAAGTGTGATATAATTTCAATAATCTCACGGATCATGATCCTCTTCCCTCTCCTTCTGAATCCTCTTCCTTCTCTCTCTATTCCACTCCGTCTCTTCATCCTCCTCACTATATACTTCATACTCAGTATCTTCCTCACTATCCGTCTCCTCTTCACTCTCGACGCCCTCCTCACGTGGTGTTAGTTTGCTGAAGTTACAGTTTATAGTCATTTCAAAGTTTGAACACATTCATCTAGAGTTCAAGCCATCGATTTTAGTAGTTTGCTGAAGTGGAATTGGAGAAACGGAGATTTTAATTTCCGCAATTTCTTACCCCGTTCTACGATATGCGATATACTCAAAACTTCGTTCTTAGATGTAAAGGAGAAATTACTAAAAACAAAGTTTTGAACCGAGATACGAAATTTCGGGAATTCAATTAGAATAACTGACATCACATTAGACTGCTCCCTGCTCGGTCCTTCCTTCTCCAATTCGACACCATCTAAGAATTCCTCCAACTCTTCTCGTCTCGCTCGAATCATGACGAAACAACTGCAGTTCGAGCACATTCGATCGGATTGAGAACAAGCGGAGTAGCAGAGGGGCTTGGGACTCTCCGCCATCTGAAGAAAGGGAGGAGGATACGATGATGATGGTCCGTTTTGGAACTGCCCTTTAGGAAAATATTCCGAAACGTACCCATAACAAATCCTGAGAGAAAATGTTTTAGGGTTCCTAAACAGTAGTTCCAAAACGTCCTATTACCGTATACAACATTCACGGCTGAAAAAATATTATCAAGTTTCTGAACAGCAAGGAAATCCAATGTTCAGGGTAACAAAAGTAATATCTGAAGTCGTTAGAACCTCTACCGAAACGAAAACATTCACACATAAAATATATTTAAATATTCATTTATCAAATAAGCAGAACCAAATCAACCTAACAAAAACAACAACAATCACTATGCATCGAATCTACGGTATTTATGGTACAATGACATAGATCAACAACCATCTACCGTTCCTACAGTATCCTTTCTCTCATCGAGTTTCTTCCTCCACTGTGGCCGTTCCTTCGTCTTTTCTTCCTTCTCTTTCATCTCTTCCACTTTTCCCATCACCCTTCCTGTACTCGAAATTGATCGATAATCCATACCGTAATCGGCCTTTTTGAAGAGCGATTCCATTTGCTGCACAAGTAAATCAACAAAGCGTGAATCATTTTCGCATTTATCTGAACAGTAATGGCACACGTTCGGATTAGTGTGGCCATCCATGGCACAAGTATACTTTACCGGCCCACGAGAGATTACCGCTAGATTCACAAATTGAGATCATGAATGAGGGACCTATCCCGGATTAAACTGGTTTTCTTGGTACGGTAAAGTAAACTAGTGCCAGGTCCATTATAGTCTGATTTTACTAACGTACGTTCAACAAAAAAATATACGTACGTCGAGTCGGAGTTGAGTCTTATCCGCTCTGAACTTGATCTCGGGTACGGTGGATGAGAGAATCTCTGCTAGTTGACGACGAATGGAGTGACGTTCCCTCTCGAGGACGGAGGAGATCTCCTTAAGAAGAGACGATGATTATGTAGAGAGGACTACATATAATGTCATGCATAATTTTAAAAATAGAAGTTTCTTCCAATATATTGTAATTGAAGTTAAAGGACTAAACATTACTCAAGCACGCCTTGTGAAGCACTATATCACTCACGCCTGCTGAATTATTAATTTTAAATTAGAAAAATTCGATACTGATTATTGGAAACGCATGGTACTGAACACACCACGCCCGGGCTTAGGCCGTTTATCTCTCATTTATCGATTCCTCTTTTCTATATTTTAATAATTCACCTCATCTCCTTCTCCCCTCGCGATCCACGATACTGTAATCTCCGAGAAGGACTGGTTTACGCTCACCTGATATTAATATTTTTACAAGAACTTTTCGAAAGTATCTCCCTCCCGCATTATTATCGAATGTTTCTCTCCTACCGTATCTTCCCTCTCTTTCACTCTCCACTACTGTTGTTATATCGAATAACAGAGAATTATTTGCGAGTAACCTTAGTTATTCGCGAATAGAATTATTCTATCCACTTACCCCCGAGAATGCGAGTTTGTACGCGGCGAGTGTCTCGTTTGTTTCCACGAGATCGGCGAGACGAGACTGCAAAGGAATCAATTGTCAATTTTAGATGCAGCAGGCGAAACGGTATTACGGCTTCTCGATTGTATTGTACATGGACGACTGTTGCAACACGAGATCACCTTGATGTGGGTGGATTTTTTGTTTTGATATTTCTGCATTCAGAAAAATTGGACTTCCGTCTGCCCATAAATTCGTCAATAAACGTGTGTACCAAGATCAAAAATATATTGACTATTTACATTTTAAATATCACACAGGTCTATATTTTTGAATATACGAATATATTTTTGTATTGCTTTTTTATAAATTCGAACAATATCTCTAGGGGGTTTCTTGCTTCGTCTAATGGGCATAACATGTAACAAGTCACTAGGTTAATCTACAGGCTGCCGCGAGTGAAACCAGGTCACCACTAAACTCACTTGATAAATGTGTGAGAGCTGTCTCATCTTCTTCTGGTCCAATCGTCGATCTTTGCTAGTGAGAGACTGCAGAATCACGCGATCCTCCAGCCTGAGAAGATGGGATCACAGCTCTTCCGGATAAAAAATCCTTTTGCACATCCAAGATGGCCATTACAGCAAACATTTGAAGCAAAATGGTCATTGCATGATCCCTTTGATGCATTAAATTCTACTACGGAAGTGTATTTGAAATAGTTCGCGCCTTCAAGAAGAAAAGAGTGAAAAGACGTATCTTCGTAAACTGACCAATCAATAATTAGTGTATTATATCGGGCATTAACAGTTTAGATGAGGATGGGTATTCAGGAAGCCTACATAATTGCAAAGTGACCCATCTCTAGACTAGGGGGAGAGATACCCTATTTCGTTTCCATAGCTACTCATCCCAATAGTTTCGCAAGTCGTCATGAGTAACCAGCATACAATTTCTGACACATTTTCAAATTCCCCTCACTGACCCCACATCGAATCCGAATCTCTTCCCCTCTTCTCTGTGAAAGACTCGACCCTGCGATCGATCATGTCGCCACACCTGCACATCAATTATAATGGATATTGATTGAAACCATCTTAACCTCCCCCGCGTACCGCAATATCGATAATAAACCTGAAGATGTGTTAGTACCTCTCCAAAGTGGGGGTTTACGATTTTAAAAAAAGAATCGGCACATAGAGCAACAAAAGAAGGTAATCAGTCGCCAATGGTAACCAGCATACAAATTTCGATGTTGTTTCCATTTCCCATCCTAATCTCTTTACCTCTTCTCTGTGGAAGATTTTTAAAATTCTACTGAAAATGAACAAAAATTAATACCGCTTTCCGATTTTATCGTTCATCTTTGAATCAGACTACTGTATTCTAACCTTTGCTGGCATGACTGCATTGCCACAGACTCTGCCCGTCTTCCTCACTCTCGAATCCCACTTGAAAGAGTGAGAAGAGACTGTGGCCATTGATGTGGAAGGAGTGAGAAGAAGAAAGGGACAACGAGTCAACATCTATCATGATATCGAATCGATATTGTCGATCATATACAACGCACACTACAGTACTCACAAAGAAATAATTCCAAGAGTTTGAAACTCTAATTTCAATAGAGTGCAAAAAAAATAGAGATCAGCTCTCTCATTTTCGCACATTCTCTAAAATTAGAGTTTGAAACACTCGCACTGGGTGCATCAAGAGTTATTTCTTTGTGAGTACGCACTCTGGTCACTGTGACCACAATCGATAATCATGTACGTTTGAACGTCTGGCGCTCATAGAAAAAAGTAGCACTTAGCTCAATCATTTATTCATCTATCTAAACTCTGGTAATTAGGGTCGGAACAATCCCGTGGTAGATCAAGTCTTGCAGACAAAAAAAGAGCGATGATAGTAAAGTGAAACGAGTGAAAAAAGAGAAGTGTCGATCGATAAAATACAAAGCTGCCGTACCTGTCTAGAGAAGCCCCAATATGATTATACTCTTATGATTACAATAAAATTAGCGAGGAAGAAAATCTTTGTACACACATACATGTGTACAGACAATGGTAGGAGACAATATCAGGTCGAGGTAAATGATACACACATTTTTCTCTCCTCACTTCACCCACTGTCTCGCTTAGAGCGAGATAGTGTGCGAAACGAAGAGAGTATTGTCAAGTAATCGATAATGTTCTACTGATCTCCTGCCTCGTGCACTCTGGTTGCTCTGTCGAGATATCTCGCTCGATTGGACTCGATCATCGCCCATTTCCTCTCTCCAAAGAGACGACGCCACTCGGAAGGATCGGAGAGGGAGGAAGAAGGAGCCGGCTGAGAAAACATACTTATATATTTAGTTTTTAGAAATAAAAATTGAAAAAAAACAATCAAGTTTTGCCAGAGCAATCTCGCAGCACAAATTTACTTGTGTGTAACATCTAAGTAACATTTCTCAAACACGGTATATCGAAAGTAAGAAATGCATCAACCCTGACGTTTATCTTTTTTCTATCGATCTGTTATCGATTGAATATCCCCCTCCCCCTCCTCACCTTCTTATTCGTGACGACACTCGCCTTGAGCACGCCCGTCTTGATCCGATCGATCGTTTGCTGCAAACAAAATGATTATCGTAAATATTCTTATTATTTTTTATTTTAAAAAATTCCCAAGCCTAATTTCTAGTTGCCTATACATTCAAAGGCATTATGCCTTCATGCCCTCAATCGAATCACATTCTCACACATAAATTGACGCAAGTTTCACAGCCCACATAATCGAAACTTGTCGGGCCTAGGAGCGATTCTCTACCTGAGCATATTCGACAACCAACAGCCGTCCACAATAACCAAATCGATAAATGGCGCCATGATTGCTTGACTCACATTGGGATCATGGGTCATCTCCAGATCTCTTCTGATATCGACTACGGCGACAGTCGGGTGCGCCTGCTTGATTGCCATGGCGGCTGCGTCCAACTTGGCCGGAGGAAGCTTCGCACGAGTCGATGCTTTCTGCAATTGAGGATGGAGATTCAACAATTATAACTACTAGAACAACATGTTAATTTCAGTACTATCCATTTTACAAGGCCATAGAAATTAACTATCATTTATCTCTTAGTTAGAACAATAACGCAGCGATAAATGAGGCAGTCTTAAGCTAACTCTTTTTCAATCGTTTAGCATTTCCGCTATGGGTCTAATCCGAATTGATTTTTCAAAAAAGTCCTAGCCAAATGTACCTATCAAGAAACCCAATTCTCACAGCTACAAAGTGCATTACTCCAGTCTTGGGAAAGCGTCACCCCTCCGTTCTCACCCTATCTCGAGTTCGGAATCCCTCTCCTCTCCACTATCATCACCACTTAATCTAATCATAACCTCTCCCCATCCCCTCTGGCTACTCACACTCCCCTGCAAGATCGGATGGTGCCGGCGTCCATACGACATCTTTCGTATATAACCCCTCACTAATCACTCTTCTTCCATATCTCTCACCCACTCCTCTCGTCTACTCTCATCATGTTCTGCTCCCAAATCGCCGCCCTCTGGACCTACATGCAGTCCGACGCGTCTGCCATCACTGCGTAAGTTTTCATTACCATTTCCCTGCTTTCTTCCCCTTTATTCCATCCCGTATTCTAGATTTACCCAGTTACTATTCATACACTATTGTACTCATCCACTAAACAATATTGCAGTGCTGCCCCCTCTCCGATCCCCTCCTCTCCCTCTCCCACTCTTCCCTCTGCCTCCACTGAGGAACTGGAGGAGCTGCGTGAAAAGACGGAGCAGCAGGAGAGAATGATCGCCGACCTCCGCAGCAGACTCAGAGAGAGCCAGGTAACGCACACAATCATATTCAATCAAATCATAATTAGATTTCTTATATTCGGACGAGAGAGCGAGTACATTATCTAACACTGACGATTCTTTACTTATGCCACTCATGAAACACTGCTCTCACTGGTTGTGTAGTGCTACTGCATTCCTGCTGTCACTCAAACTCTCCCCCTATTCTCTTTCCCTTTTCAGGAGGAGCTCAGCTTCGCCCGCTTCCAGTCCCCCTCCTCACCCGCTTGTGACGACTGCGACTACCACAAGACGAGGGCAGACTACCACAGGGTGAGTATTAGAACATTGAAGGATGACGTCACCACTTAGCTATCGATCGAAGAAGTAAATCAATATTTTCAGCACCTCTACAACAAGTTGGAAAAGAAGATTGACGAGATGGAGATCAAGTGGAGCGAGGGAGAGAAGGTGAGAATTACGATAAATGATCACAAATATAGGCTAAATATCGATTTTCAAGTGAACATTCTCATCAACTAGATCATTCCAGGAATGCCCCTCGTGCCTCATCCGCGCCCAGTCCAAGTCGCCCCAGATCTCTTGGGCCAACGAGATCACGGAGACCAAGTATTTCTCCAGTGATGAAGAGGAGGAGGAGGAATACGGTAAGCACTTACAGTAATAATCAATTGATTTTGTATAACGTCCACACCACGAGAAATGGGAAAATCAATAATTCTGGATTCAGGCACGAGTGACAGTGACTACTGTGAGAGCGAGGACAGAAACGAGTCCAAGAAGGACGAAAAGTTGAAGATTGAAGTGAACACAATTAACTTGGACGACTCTGAGTTCTCACTCGACGAGCCCTTCTAAATCGCGATCTCCAATTAATGTTCTTCTACCTTCCCACTCATTCATCTACCTCAAAGTACACATAACCTAATGATTTATCACGCGAAACACGTTTTGTGCTATTTCGAAAATGGTCAGAAGCACCCATCTTTTCCACTAATTGCATTTCCCCAGTCGAAGGTATCATTTCTAACGTTTCTTCAACGATTTTGTACAATGCATAATAATGTCTTACTCTCTTGTATTTATTGTAGTTTGTCTAATAAATAATGTAGCCAACTAAACGTGTTTGATCTGATTTTATCAATACCACCGGTATTTCACAGGTCTACTGTAATACTCGCCCCGAATATCAGATACTCACAAAGAAATAACATAACTTCTCATAAGTAAAAATCCACCGTTATCAACATTAAAAAGTCCTCTCGTTTTAGCACGCTCTCTCAATATTAATATGTATAACTCTGGTTTTGACATAGCTAAACTCCATTTTTTGTTGTTTTTTTCTTTATCGGTAGGTGTCGATCAGAGTAAAATTCAAAGATGACCTTATTAGCAGCAGCTTCCTTGGCTGCGAGATGCTTCTTGGCCGCCTCGACGGCATCGTGAGAAGTGTAGTCAGTGACGACGATGGAGAGATCACAGGCGACCTGAGAGGAGAGGAAAGGGGGGATTGGAGATGGAGGGAATAGAAAAGAAGAACTCGCGGGTGTCCAGTTATTAGACATAACAACACTACTAGAAAGATAACTGATTCATGGAGAGTACCGTAGTTGAAATGTGTGCATGGTGAGAGAAATAAATATAATCCACATTCAGATACGAAAACCAAAAAAATGAGGTTACAACACGAATTCTCCAAGTATTTCAAATTTACAAAAATCATGATTGTTTCAAGGAAAGGAACCAGCTAACTATCTAAAGATCTTTGTCACTATGAAGAATACTGAGAGTATAATAAAAGTCGCAGGATTCTTCCATTAATTATTTTTTCACAGCGAAATTAATACACATACCTCCTTGCTAACTCTGAGTGCGAATTGCTCGACGGTCTCCTCCTTCTCCTGCTTCATCAATGGCAGCCAAGTAATCTGCAGAACAATACTTTATCGACCATCTACCGTAACCCTTTTATCGTCGACGACTAACGTAATCAGCAGTCAATGAATACTGCACACAACCCCTATCATATATATCATCGAATGAAGGATGCTATTTAGAAAACGCAGTAGTCGATTGATCTTTCGTCTGTACTCACATGGATTACGGTAGCGGGGAGGGCGAAGAAGATGAAAAGATCCTGCCACCATGCACTCCCGAGTACGGTAGACTCGACATCGAATAGAGGACGAGAGATGCGGACGGAGACTGGCTGCACTGTGGGACACACCTGAAGGGGGGGGGGAATATTGAGTTTTACAGTAATACCCCGCTCACCAAAATACAACAAAAACTATTTATTCAGCAATGAATAATACAATTATAATTATTCACCAACCTAGTATAGCGACTGAGATTATAAACCCCGTGCACTCACCTCAAATGGCCAGGTCGCGAAGCGCAAAAGTCCCACTTTGCCCGATGTGAGTGCCGACTCGGGGAAGGCGAGCAGTGAGGGCTCGGAACTCTGATTGCATTTTAGATTACATTAGTCTCTTTAAACTTTCATTTACTGACTTTTTATCTACTTGTTAAAGTTACCGTATACCTGGATGAACTTTTTGGCCTGGTTGACCAGCTCCTGTCTGCCCTCTCTCGCGCCCAGATCCACGTATCCGAAGCACCTGCAAATATGTGAAACTGACCGATCCTCAACAAATCATTGGAATTCAATTACTGACTGTATTGAGCTTTTATTGCCGGATTATTACCAAACAAATAAATAAAATGATGTACCATCTTAGCAGATTGGGAATGTTCCATACACTGGCGAGTACACATGGATGGAGGAGATCGATGGCCAGATGGTCGAGATGAGTTACGTGATTGGAGACTACCACTCGAGTAGATGGGTCTCTGTAAAATATTAAAATAAATATAAGTCAAATCAATTTTTCAAATTTAAAACGATAAAATTCACTATCCCGTCACCTAGTGAATTTTAGTGCTCCACTTGCATACACAAGGCAGATTCGAGATGCATGCATTGTTCTTCTACGAAAATTTTCAAGTTTAATGATATGGCCTCGGGACTCCTCACAAACACAAACAATCGAAAAAGTCACGGTTGCCCCGATGACGTCACCACGATGCCGCACAGCCCGCACATCACTCGAAGGACGTAGCCTCTGAAGGAGATGGGAGTACTGTACTGCTATCCAACACTGATTTACAGAAAGATGTACCATAAATTGTCAAATTCTTAACCAGACCGACTATTCATAGCAGATCCACTTTACAGTAATCCACCGTGGGATACCGTACATCGATTGACTACCGTACCTGAGCAGATTGGCCTTCCGTAGTAGACAGGCGACGACGAATGCATGGAATCCGAGGAAGATTCGGAAGATGAGAATGGGGAGGCCGATGGGAAGATAGAGAAGAAGGAGAAGAGGAGATGAATGGAGACGATCGTGTGCGAAGAGAGAGAGAAGAGGAGGGGCAGATGAGGTAGAGGGAGGTGAGGGTGGAGAGGCATCGGATGAGGGAGGAGGAGGAGACATCTGAATATCCATTGTACTGTAATCACCGACTATCGACAACTATCTTATTTAAAGTTGTAGCTCGTGCGCACACATGGTAGATTCGATATGCATAGGCTGTACGCCTCCGACACTATTCGAAATGCACACTTTCGTTACGATGGCCTCGTCATAGGTTCTATATAATAATAGAGATATAAATGAGGAATGTCAACCTCTTCAGATGCGCCTTTACTCTCCACTGAAACATTCGTTTTATCGAATAGCAGACAATGAAGAATTATTAACAGAGCCGAGGAACAGGAAGGAAAAGAGAGACTAGCTAAAAGTGGATCAAACTAGTGAGCATGCATGAGGAGGTTGCAACAATTTGAAACAATCTTCAAGGTGGCAATGAGAAGGAAATCCCAGAATTTTCATGGAGAATACGTGATGGAGAGTAATCAATGCATAGCCCTGAGGGTCAAGAATGGAACGAGAGATGAGGAGAGGAGGTAAGACCAATCACATTCATAAAATTCTATAGTGTGACCTATCCGAATCGTCTATTCAGAGTGGGAGGGGAAGGGTTTGTACTGAACAGAAAAGGATAATTATTCAGATGGAAAGACTTGTGGATGCTATCGAAGTAATTTGATAAGCAATCTAGAGGGGGGAACAAGTGATCCAGATATGAGTAGCATGCAGGAAGTGATTGAATATCTTATTAGAGGAGCAGGACACACGCAAAATGCACATTTGGATGAATAAACTGGTTGAGATGCACACTCCAATTAGGTAAGCACTAAATGGGGGATTATTAATGTCGACTAAGGAATTCATTGGTGGGAGTAGGAGGGATGCCTAGGAATGATGGGTATTTCAGGGTGAAACTTCGTCTAATATCGATCTGTCGATACAGGTAGATCACGGGGGAGCATGCTTAGGTCGAAGGATGTTCACTCGAGGTCGGCCAGTGACCGTACTCACGGGAGAGAAGAGCGGTCGACGAGAGGAGAGATCGGCTGTCAGATCCTTGTCCACCTGAAAGGAGCCATTGTGTCAGTGTAGGGAAGGAAACGGTTTAATTTTAGTTACAGAAAATATACGGCTTTCATATTAGTCATGATCAAATTTCACAGTTTACATATTGTATTTGCAGCCGGAACGCGCCGGGTAAATTATACCTACCCATTTTTGTTTTCTTATGCCCATATTTGTTTTTAAATCCACACTTATTTGAGAAGTTGTAGTGTTAAAAAAACTCACATTGATAAGTCTCTGATGGCTGTTTCTGAATGAGTCAGTCCTGGAGGGAATCGGAAGAGGAATATCCCCGGGACCGAGAGCGTCACCAAAGAGACGGGCACGGGCCTGACATTCATTAATATTATATTATTTCGCATCAATTGAAGAGCGACGAATTCAAATTCCGTAAAGTTCGGGGAAAATAGCGGGGTATTTCAATTTTTGTCTAAATTTGAAATTCGGGAAAGCTATCTTCGTTCCGCGAACTCTCTCAGTACCCGACCGGTGTATAGAGAATGTAAATGAAGAGGTCTAATTCAATTATTAACCCGAATTCAAACTATAGTAAAAATTCAAATTGTAAATATAAACGTGTTATTGAAATCCTTTAAAATATTGTATACCTGTGCAGCCTCGATCTGTCTCTTGCTGACTCTGATATCCGTGGTTGTCATCCACTTCCTCAGATAGGCAGGATCGAGGGGCTCATTGACAACCTCGGCCATCGAGTGACCTGCCGAATCCTCCCCCATTGCAGAAGCACCACCTCGACCTGCAGAGAGAATAAACATTGCGGAGAAAGGTTAGTCCGAGAACTATCAAAATATTTAAATATTTATTTAATTAATATGACGAATTTCATGTGGAAACATATAAGTTTGCAGTTTCACAACAATTACGAAATAGTTGCTGCGTCGATAATAATTACGCAGCTTTGTATATTGTGGTTTCATGGCATAGCCAAAATCGAAGGCAATGCGTAGCTCCTATTGATTTTGTTTCTCAAATTTGCAAGGAATAAACAACGGAAAGACTAACCGACGCCTGCCAGTACATCCGCAAGTGTTTGACTCGAGTTGGCAGAGTAGTGGAGATGAGAGGATTGCACTGGGACAGAGGGTGGATGGAGGAATCGAATGCCCTCGAAGGGAAGACGAGACTCTGATGCACCCACTAGACGAGCCGTCTGAAAGGAATGGAGTGATCAAGAAATCCATCAATCAATCACTTTGTACACAGAGCTACAGCGAAGATTTATTCTATATTTGAATATAACGGAAGGATTTGTTCCCTTATTGATATTGATGGCTGATTTTGATTATGATAGGGAAAGCATTGTATGATATTGATCATAAAAAAATTACAAATATGAATTGAAACATCAGAGTCACGGCAGCAGTCCGTGAAGGGGGATACATATTCGAACCTGTATGGGTGCTGTCCTCTCCATTCTCTGCACACTCGCCACTTCCTTCCGAGGCGACGTCGAGTCGGGTCGCACCACCACTTCTGCAAATAATGAAAATATAAAAATAAGACTTGTGAAAAAGTATACTATAAATAGTTCGACATACTGTAATAAAATTCGGTTTCCTAGTAACCCATACAAATATTTTGCTAGATTCGTTAATATATCAAAAAAATCGATTTCAAATAAATTAACCATATAAAAGATAATTTACAAAATAACAATTCATGTATCGACTCACTGAGTAGCGGTTTCGCGGGTGAATTGGGCACAGTCTCCGAGCGACGCTTGGCGAGCATTGCCTGCAAAGAGAACTACTGCTATCATAACATTTCTACAAAATTCCGAGACTATTAAATAAAAAGGAGGTAATTCATATATACGAATCAATAATCATACCTTCTTGGGTGGAATAAATCCATAGTAAGCGAGTGCCACATTGTCTTCACTCCACGACGCCCACTGATTCACGGGCTCCAACTGCTGACTTCTGCACATCTCACGGGATATCTCGAATACACGTCTGAAAGAAATACACTGATATCCATTTACAATTACAAAACGGCAACCTTTCTTATCATTATTCTTCTCAAAAGTACAACACTGGACAGGAAAAAATATATAAAACAGTAGATTTTGTGTTTCATCAACATACCACCCGATTAGGAAATAAAACCGAAGTGAAACCGTAAATACCACCCGATTAGGAACCGTAAATTCATCATGTATGTGAGATAGAAAAAAGTTAAACGCTTACTTGAGATGGCAGTGCTCTATGGGCGGACACATCATGTGTCTCTTGAAGCCAGACAGCGTCTTGTATCCATACGTGCAGCGACGACAGAAGGGACACGTGTAGCCCGAGCCTTCCAGCGAATTGTTCTGAAATGAGGAAACGGATTGCAAGCAAGTGATTTATTTATTCATTGTTTATACTGATATACTAGTTGTAATGAACTCCACATAGCATGGATCTGATTTGAGTAGACAATGAAACAGCGAAAGAGTGGGTGCGCATTACATTGTTAATAGTAAATTAAACATACGCCAGTGTTATCCTCGATGTGCTCCTTCATAATGTGCTGGTACGTCTTGAAGGGAGAGTATGAGGCGAAGGTGCAGATCGTACAGTTCCACGGCTTCCTGAAGTCAATCGATTGCGTGTGCCGAAAAAAAAGCAACTAGGAGATTCATTGTCGCACTGGCACTTAATCCCTGAGCAACGCAGTTTTACACGTTAAGACTATGACTCCGATCACAACGTCACAAACCTCTTCATGGGACTCTTGCTGGGTGAGAGATGTTTCGGCACTCCGAGCGCTTCTATTGCAGCCTGAACATGTGCGAATTTCGAAGAAATAAAATAATACATCCGAATTTATATATCATTGTTCATAATTAAAGGAATAATAAGAAAGGCGAGATAACATAAAAATTACCTTATTGAAGTTGTACATTCGGAAGCACTCCTCTGCAAAGTGATCAGTGCATATCGAACCAATCGTAACCATGCGGGACTTCACTCGCAGCATTTCCTGCAAGTGGAAGTTTAGCCTAAGTGAATTATGATTTCAAAATCTTTTAAAACATTTAAAACTTCAGTTTCCATCAACTTTCGAAATAGATGTACCAGTTATGTTGATTCTGAACAGTTAACTGGTCAGAAATAACGTTATTTCCGTTAGGGCATAGATGTGTGTTGCAAGCTGAATAAGCAGAGTAGAATTAACCTGATATCTGAATCCGAGGAGATTGCCCCAGATCCTCCTCCTATCCAGATCATCGGGGAAGTTGAGGAACATTTCGCCCGCCTCGATCATTCGATCGCACACAACACACTGACACGTGCTGCGGGTGTGGAAGTTCTGCAAGGAGGAGGGAGTAAATAAAGTCGTTACTCACTGCCATCAGTCGTATTCGTTATCGATTTCATCAACTGATAAAAAAAGGTTCGAGACGAGTAATCTATATTTTTATAAATAAATAAAATAAATACCGTGTCCGCTTCGCTGGCGGCCAAAAGCGCAGTCGCACTGATGATCTTCAGCAGACCCTTGTCGCCTCGAGTCACCTGAATAATTTCTTTATAAAAAATTGATACAATGCATGCATGTTTATCTCGAAATTAATTCCTATGAATGAATATGTTCATGAACATTTTGAGTATGACTGTGACAAGCTGTCAAAAATTTCCTTTTTTTTAAAGTACCGTTTATCTACCTAACCTTAAGCTGTTCTCCCTGCACGGCGGATCGAGTGACTCGAATGATCTGCTCGATCGTTATATCGGGTGGCAAACTGCAGTAGATCTGGCAACGGAATCATTTATTAAACGTTTATAATTGTATCAATAAATAAAACCACACAACCAAAGGGGGTCCAAGCCGATCATTCAACCATTTGATTTAAATATAATTTGAGAAAATAGCATTATATTTAAGTTTTTTTACTATTGAATAATATATTTTGTTGCAGTATGTAAATAAAGTAAGGCATTGCCTCTTCGCAGTCAGTGAGAGTGGGCTCATCTGCTGGCAGCACGATCTCGTCGTTTCTCGTGGTAGCGAGATGGATAAGAGCTTCGTCCACCTCGTCTTCCTCGATCAATTCCTCTTCCACGAGTTCCTCCTGGATAAAAACCTTATTTAATTGTTAAAAGTCTTCTAAAATAAATAAACAACTCAACGCAACCTCTGCCTATGTTACATTAGCATTAAAAGAAGGAATGCAGTTGGCAAGGCGAAGAATTCGCACAAAAAGAATTGTCTATTTGATTCAGAATACAAGATATACCTCTGCTTCGACCACTGGTTCCTGTCTGTACTTCTTAGAAGGACTGGGAAGAGGCGACTCGCTCCGTCTCTTCTTCTTAGGCGTTCGCATGCTCTTTCGAGGACTCAAACGGAAATCTACGTCCTCGGATGGCTGACTCATTACTGCAAAAAGGCCTTTGAACAGCTCCAAGAGGTGTAACAGCAAAAAAAGCAATACAGCACGAAACAATGGCGCCGCATGCAATTGTGCACATGGAGAGAAACAACAGAGGTACAGTAGTCGGGAGAAATTTACTTTACACCGAATTTTAAGGGCGAAAATACAGTTCTGAGAGTCAATGCAGTTATAGTATAATAGATCTTCTAGAAATGCAAAACGGTGGGCAGTTGTAAGAATAGAATACCATTAATTAACACTAAAAATAAAAAAAATCACGCGAAAATATCGAAACTAAAGGATCACACAGTGAAACTGGGAACAAGAAATTTGAATAAATGGTCTTGCCGCGAATGAAAATTCAAATCTTTTGGAGCGACGCTAAAGGAACGCTGTGTGATTTGATCTACTTGTTATATCTTTATTAATCGATTTGTAATCGTTCGCTTTTATGCGCAGAAGTGTTTTTATGCCGATAACAACTGTTATCTATAAATTGTCAGTCTCGAAAAGGATTTGCACAAAAATGCATCGTTTCAGATGTCGGGGACGGAAAATGAGAATTACCACACGCCAAAACAGACGCCTAGCGTCACAGAACGTCGTCGGAGAAGAAGAGACAGTGCGATCCCCGGCACATCGAACTCGCCCATAGTCAGTCCCTTATCTCTTATCTCTCCGAGGGAGAGAGACAAAGATAGCCATCAGGTTCTGCGTGTCAGAATTGCCCTATTTAGGTCATAAACGTGGGAATGGGAGATGATGAGAAGGACGTAGAGATCGAGAAATTGAACTCGATCGTGAAGCAACAAGCAGAAATGATCAGAGTACGTAATCCATGTTTATTTAAATCAAACGTTTGATTTTTTTTGTATGTTTAAACATACATGAGCTAAGGTGTAGCCAGAACCCTCCCGCTTTTCCCTAAAACTCCCGATTTCGGTTTAAGCCGTAACGATTTTGGATCAGATCCTATCGGATTTTGCTAAAAATCACCAGGGTTTGTCACTGATACTCCCGCTTTTGACGTAACAGCAATAACCCCTGCCCATCTATGTCAAACCTCTAAAATTGTTAGAACGATCTCTCCTAGCTTAAAAAAAACAAATGCATGATTAGCAGCACTCTACAGGAAATCAAAGACAAACTTGGAGAAAATGTTGTTCTCCAGGATTTCCAGAAATCCCAGCAGGACAAGATGAACGAATCCAAACTCATCGATACGAGCAACAAGATCAGCGAGCAGGTACCGTCGAGTTCTTATTGCTTCATCGAGTAGAAATTTACTGCAGGTGGAAAACATACACGAGCACGAGATCACACTCATCGCGAGCGCGTTGGAAGAGACTCGAGAGCAGTTGAGGTATGAGGGAGTATCATTTTTTATTTATTGATTTTCTCGTACAGTAAGTCGAAAGACTCGTTGGCTGCATCCGAAGCGGCGAAGAGGAAGAGCGAGCAGACGAACGAACGATTGAAGACGAGATTGAAAGAGAAGGAAGAGGAAATTGAGTCCCTCAATCAAGGTACGCTAGATACTGTATTGCTCAATTATCGACTTAATTTTTTAGATAAGACTCGCCTGAAGAAGCAGGTGACTTCGCTCCGGGACCAGGAGGAAGTCTACATCTCTAGATTGGAAGAGTCGAGAAGGAAGAGTGAGACGGCACTCTTCGAAATGGAAGCGAAGATGCAAATGGTGAGAAAAGATTGAAAAAACTGATATCTGTTTATAATTTTAATATTATTTTCCGTCCTTTGAATTTCAAGATAAACGTATAATTATATATATTTAGATAATTATGTATATTGATACCTTGAAACGATACTTGCACAGGCGGAAACTGATCTGAAGCAGGAGAAGAGGAGGAGTTCCGATCTCGAGGAAAGAATCGCAGAGTTGAATGAGAAATTGAGGAAGATGGAGATGAAAGTGATGGAGGAGACGGCGAGTGCCTCCACAGAGGTCAGTACAATTTTCTTCTCTGTTGATCTTGTTTATCAGTTATCCATAGATACCGGACAGGGAGGAATCTACTACGGAAATGGCTCAATTTTTTTGTTTTATTTTTTTTCAATAATCAAATTTGCCATTTCAGTTGACGCCCACAATGCCGGTCGTCACGTCTCCCGAGTCGCCCCGTAAGATGAATCAGCTGGCGAGACGAGTATCCATCGTTAATATTGTCCAGCACTCCAACTACACTCAGTCGGTGGGCAATTTTTTCTTTTTGTTTACTATTACTAAGAAATCGACTTTGTAATCGAAAAAATAAATCGACAAATATAAAAACATAATATTAATATGAGGGGAAATTATAGATCGAGGAGGCGCACCAGCGGATAGGCGCCCTCTCAGTGCAGTGTGGATACCATCAGAGGGACAATCAACAACTGAAGAAGGTGAGGATGGAGGGAAAATAGGATGGAACTGGAATTGAATTGGACGAGGTGTTTTCAATATGTGGAGAGTCTGAAACCTGGGAGTGGAGGGCGACTATTATTGGGGATGAATATATGAAAACGCTTTTGATAGTTGCTGGCTTGTCTCATTTGTTTCATAAAATATATATTCACTGTTTTCTATTTTATTTCCTTTTCCGCCGCCGCTCCCCCTTGTTCTTTCCCCCCTTATCAGTCTCCAAATTTGAATTTCTTTCTGCGTTCATTGCTCATAATCGAGATAAGATAAGGAAAAGGGACGCTGTGATTTTGACGCGCCGCCCTTTATTCAAATGTCCCTAAACCGATCTGAATCGTACATGGAGGCTGTTGTGTATAGGCAATCTCATTCTGTGGTTCTTGTGAGTTTGTTTAATATGTCTTTATTCTTGATATTTCTCCAGGTCATCTCTACATATGTTTCATCTATATCCCATGCGAGCGCATTATCAGTTTTTGCATAGATCGCAGATTTAAATATGGAGGTAGGGAGGGGATGAGAGCACTCTGAGACCCGTCGTTTGATGAGAGCGGTCTATCTCAGATCTCTAAATGTTTGAACGACTGTCGACGATATTTGAGCAATCCATGGTCTGTATGAAGTTAATTTAATTTTTATGCGCCGTAAACTCGGGGTAGGACATGCTATCTGTTCCATATTTTTTTCCAAATTTGTAGCACCTTCTGAATATGGTACCTTAACATAATTATTTTTGATATTGATTTCCTTATTTTCCTTATCTCTCATCTCCTTGAGGAATTGGACGAGAGTGAGTGTCGTGCCGAGTCGGCCAGAATGGATCTCGCCTCCCTCCAGCTAAGAATGACGCAATCGGAGTGGAATGCCGACCAGGCACACAAGTATCTCTACGAGGAACACGAGAAGGTACGCATGAACCTACTCCTATTTTTTGGAAACAAAGTTTTGTAATAGGATGAAATCCACCCTGCGATGTGGGGCTTCAGGGGTGTTTCATAAGCTGATTTACCTCGTGTATTTGTTTAGTGATCCGATTTGCCATACTAAATATCTAATTCTCTGGCAGACGAAGCACCAGAAGGCGGAGCTGCGTGGAGAGCTGCTCAAGGTGCAGAGGGAGTGTGCGGTGCTCAAGCAGCAGCTGGAGATGGTACGGTAGTCATCGAGAATACGGTAGTTAAAGGGACCTGGTACTGCAAATGAAGTGAATTTCAGATTAAAGATAATTTTCTTCCGATTCGAATGCAAAAACCCGCATATTTTTACGATTTAAAAAAAAAATTAGTTATTTATGAATTTTCAAAGATCTCATTTTCGGCTAGGACGACTCGGCGCTACTGTGTTTAGCCTCTAAACACAGTAGTGTTGTGTTAGTTCAGCTAAAAATGGGATCTTTTGAAAATTCATTATTTATTTCCAAAAAAATCGTAAAAATATGCGGTTTTTTACATTCGAATCGGGAAAAAAATTCTCTTTAATCTGAAATTCACTTCATTTGCAGTACCAGTTTGCAGTATTCATTTGCAGTACGATGTTACGATTAATGCTATGTTTAATGATTTATTGAGAGTGCTGAATCAGAGCTTGGGTTAGATAAATTTAATTCATTTTTTTTTAAAAGTTGTCCTTCTCTTAAAGACCCGCGACCCTCCCATCAACAACCGGTAGGAACTAACAGATGACCTAAGCCCATTGTGCTCTCGTTATCTCTCTAATTTTCTGTCTCACCTCCCACGCTAGCGTCTCTTCACTTCAGCTCCCAGACCCAGATCGCGTTTATTCTCATTCTTTCCATTCCCTGTAATCTTCTCTCCCCCAATCCAGTCATATTATTATTTTTTCTGGTTGTAACCTGCTGCTGCAATTTATTATAGTGTAGTTAATCGTCACTGATGATTGGATAAATCCCCGAAACGCGTCTGACCGAATTAAATTGATCCAATCCCCTTCAAAAGCCATGGTTCTGATTCAGCACTAAATAAGCCGAATCCAAACATGAAGACATTCAAGTTTTCCTTCACCTATTAAATGAATTCAGAAATCATCGATGTCGTCTGAGGAGGGCGAATCGCTGAAGAGAGAAGTTAGAAGAGTGAAGGAGGAATCGGAGAGACTCAAGGAAGAAGTGGAGAAATTGAAGAAGGAGAAGGTTACTTGGAGAAAGATTTGTTCAAAGAGCTCGGTGGATTGGTGCTGCAGCTGGGTTTCATAAGATACTTTTGGATTGTTTGATCCTCTGAAATCGTCGTTCTTACAAATAAGTGATTACATTGTGTGCGCACATCAACAAAGTTCCAAATATGCAAATGCAAAATATATTTTGTGCAGGAACGAGAGGAGAGTGCGGTGCAGCAGATGACGTCGAAGGCGCTCGAGGCAGAGAAGAGAGTAGGAGAACTGGAGGAGAAGGTACGGTAGTTTGATCACTTATCGATTAATGAACAGTAGTAAGCAGATTTTAATATTTCCATTGCAGGTCAGCGAGCTGCAGGAAGTGAAGGCCAAGCTGGCTGATACGATCGGATCCAAGGTGATTATTGATTTAACTCTTTGCTCAAACGAATTGTCCCACATCTCCAGTTATTTTAGTCCTTTCTCTCACTATTTGGCAGTCGTTTCGAGGTTGTTCTCACCATATAGAATACTGGAAATGGAAGGATTCTTATCCTTCTATTTCTATTATCTCTTTATTTATTTCTAGTTTTTTTTTTAAATTCTCTCCTTCTTGAGAGTGAATTGGAAGCGCGCATCGAGAAGATGATGAGGACGAATCGACATTTGAATGATGCAATGCAGGTAATCGAGTGTTTGTTGTCTTCATCATGGACTAATTCGAGTCACTAGAATCGCTCTAACTTGAGCACTTGTTGGAACACGACTCTGCCAAGCTGGATTGTTTCATGAACTTAATTAAACAATTTGCTAATTTGACAGATTCTGGACGAGCAGGCGGAAGAATTAATGGAGAAGAAGCAGAAGGCAGAGGAGAGAATGAGAAAGGCCGAGGTGAGGGGAGAGAGAGGGGGAGGAGGAGGGTACGGTAGGAGTACTGTAAGAAAATACTGTAGAAATCAAGCGAAGAGGGGCGCAGCACGCTTACTCTGGGATAGGCTGTTTTTCATCTTAAATTAAAAATTCTTAATTTTCGACTCTGGTTTCATCAGAGAGCTATTTCTGCCGCTCTTGATGCTTTTGTGAAACTCGAAAATGGCGGTGTTGAGATCTGTGAAGTTAAAATAGCTCCATTTCCTATTGCAGTTTGATCTGTCATCGATGGGCGACCAACTGCAGTCTGCACAAGACGCCACTGCATCCAAGGCATCCGACTATGTAGAGGTCGTCGCGGAGAGAGATCGATTGAGAACCAAGGTTTGGAGGGGGAGTGACATTACAATCGACGATTTCATTCGTATTTGTGTTCGATAGTCACTAGACCGAAATCAAAGAGCACCATCTCCATTTTGTTTTATTGACTAGATGAAACCAGCTTGAACCCCCCCGATTGGATTGTGACAATTCCATGTATGACTTTTAGCCGGCTGTAACTTTTAAAACGATGCTCTGTTGTGTTATTTAGGTGCACTTCCTGAACGAGGAGCTGAAGGAGACTCACACGGACTACAAGGAGGAACTGGCGAGTCTGGCGAGACAAATATGTGAGAAGAAGAAGGAAGAAAGCAAGGAGGAGACTGTAACAGCCCAGGTACGGTAGAGTGATACAATCTCGATTATGAAAGAAGAGGATCGCTATATGAGCTTTTTTTAGCGAAGTTGACGGGAAGTTGGTTTCGAATTGCAATTTTTGAAGAAAAAATAGCAACCAGAATTTTCGGGTTTCACCGTGACCTTAACCGATAATTGATATTCTACGTGTCGATATTCCGTTGATAAGTGATCGTTTAAAATTCAAGACCTGAGTAGTAGTTAGCTTATTGTTCAGCTGTCACTGATGAAGTCTGAGAAGGCGCGACTGGAGAATGATGTGAGGAATGAGAAGAGACGAATCGAGTCACTCCAGAGCGAAGTGAAGGCATTGGAGAGACAGGTACGGTAGATTAGTTGGTGATTGCGAGTATACTGTAGTTTGAAACTTATGATTACGGTAACCTCCCTGCTGCAGATCAATGAGCTGCGTGAGTCGGAGAAGAGACTGCAGGACGAGAATTGCAAGCTGCGACAGGGACTGGCAGGAAGTGTACTGAAGATTGAACAATATAAGAGGTAGGTTTATTGGTGTGTGAAAAACACTCCTGACAGATCGGTTGGTCTATTACCCTGGTTTTTCAATTTCATTATGTCACATGGATTCGCCAGGCCGAATTAAGGATTCCTTGTTTTAGTTTCCAGAAGCAGTCCTTACATTATTATAATTCCCTGACACTCGAAGTCTTCCATCCTTGATGAAACCAGTACTCATATATTTGGGAAGTCTGAACAGAAATCAATCAATATATTTTCAGAGCGAGCGGAACGGCGGTGGAGGAATTGGAAACTGTGAAGGAGCAAATGAAGAAAGAGAAGGAGAAGGCACAACAGATGGAGGTACGGTAGGCATACATTTTCGCCCGGCCGAGATCTCTCATTTTCACACACTCTCTCGCCTAGCATAAACACGTCAGATATTTCATAAACAGGTCAGATTTCTATCGGAAGTTCGATAAAAAAAGGTCAGATAGGGGACAATTCTTACTAAACTCGACATTCTGCGCATTCCTAGATGGGTCTCGAGTCTCAAAACTGCCTAGTTCAAAAAAGTGCAAACCGAGAATCTCGGCCAACGAAAATGTATGACGGTAGGGGATGAGAGTAGAATACGGTGGGTGGGGAGTCGATCGATTGATTAGATACATTTGAATTTGATGAGATACTGTTTCAGCGAGAAATTGAAGTGAGTCAAACGAATTCGAGTGACTTGTCGAAACCAAGAAAAAGTGAGTAGTAGCTGAAAATGCGTGTCAAATTCAGGAGGAGATTTGCATTCTGGAGGATACGATTAAGGAGAAGGAGAGACTCGCTGCGTATCTACAGAGTCAGACCAATGCGAAACAGATGCCAAAGGTGAGTAGGTTGCATCATTCTTATGCAATAGTGAGGAATATAGAAGAAAATGACATAATTGTAGGTCTCCCGCAAAAGCACCCTGTTGCGTCAGCCATCGATGGAGTCGTGCATGACGGGAGAGGTACGGTGGAAAAGAATGGGGGGGGGGGGGGGGGGTACGATAGAACGGGGAGATTGGGGGTCCGGTACGAGGAAACAGTGATGAATATTGGTAGCGTGTGGTGGGATCTTATTCGCTTCTCGCGAAATAGAGTTGGAGTTTCAGATATTTCGATTTATTGGATTGCACTGATGGTAAAAAATTTTTTTTTCTTTCAAAAAAAAAACAAAACAATCCATTTCTGTGTTTCATTCTGTATTTTTCGTATTATGGAAACGCTAGATCAGTATTGTGATTACGGCCTCAAGGATTATCCAATCAATACTAACTTTTTTCATTCAGATCACTCTGGTCGACGAGCGAGAGCTGCTCGAATTGGAGAATAAGAAGCAGGAATTGTTCAGGAAGTTGGAGATGAAGAAGCATGGTGAGTACGGTAGTCGATCTCTTGTTGGCAGCCTTTCATCCACTTTTTTTGAAAATTAGCAAACCAGACGACTTGAGGTTTTATCTTACATTTATTCCTAGAAAATATACCTGTTAGTGTTTATAAACAGTGAGGTAATTATTATTCCAATTCCCCCTTTCAGAATTGAGTGGTCGTAAGGAGGAGGCATCTTCTACCTGTTCTTCTTCCTCTTCTTCAATGGTCGTCGTCCCTCAATCTTCTTCTTCTTCCTCCAATCGATTGCCTCTCGTCCCACTCGCAATGAACAGACAGACGACTGTAGGAACAATGAGACACGATATTCCTCATCGGTGAGAGATGTTATTTTTATCTTTTAAAGTCGCGTCCATCGTCCACATTGTTTCCTTGTCAAAATAATAGGTAATAGTTCAACGGTGAAACATAAAACCGACGGTATGATTTATTATTTAAAAAAAATCATTTCCATTTTTTTGATAGACGCTGGAATTATTTCCTTTACATAACAAAAGATCATTAGCAAGCAGTGAAGCAGTGAATCGACGGTACTTGCAAATTGATCATTAAAAAAACTTTTCCGATGAAAATTGTTTGGTTATATTGCTCACCCACGTAATTGCTGCACCCATGTTTAGATTGGAGAATAATTTCCTATGAATGGCGCAACCCATATGCTCTTTTCAGATGGAAGGCCCAGCTTGGATTCGGTGTCCGTCAGCTCAAGTGTGCTGCTTGCTTCGATGGAATTCCCCGAGTGAGATACGCTCAGGTGAGAAGAAGTCTTCATTCTCTTCTAAAGAAATTTCGTCCCCCGTTCCCCGTTGAATTGATGTTTCTGAATTTGCTCATAGGAGCGTGATTTGCACCGTTTCCAATGTATGGTTGCCGTTGAGCTGTTATCTAACTCCTATAAATTGCCTAATGATGACGTAATAATCTCATTCCTTCCTCTCTTCAGCGTTGTCTGGAGTGCGGTGTTGTGGTGCACTCGGAGTGCGCCAATCGAGTGGAGAACACGTGTGGAATGCCCGAGAAGTGCGCCACCTTCTATCTCGACACTCATTCGACCCCATCGAGTGCCATGAATGGATGGTTGAGAGTGTACATGTGAGTGAGGCAAGGATTGCATAGTGATGACGCAAGTGACCCCGTAGGTTCATGCTAAATTTGAAGAGATTCTAGGCTGGTTGGAGTTGCAGGGCACCAGTGAGATTGTTGCTTCGGGGTCATGAAATATGATTATGTTGGGCGTGTTTAAATGTTCTGTGGTAACTATTCATCTCCCCTAAACTAATATAAATTATTATTTCTTCAGCGACGACGGTACTCCATCTCGCAAGTGGGAGTCTGCATGGGCGAGATTGGACGGCGTCTCTCTCGCTCTCTTCGACAACGATTGTCTGGCGGAGAACGATGGAAGACCACTCATGGAGATGGATCTGGCCAATAATGTGAGTGAGGGGGAGAGAAAGATTAGATACATCCGCAGGATTTAGAAGTAGGCGAATTGAGGTTACAAGAAGTTACTTTAGGCTCAGCTGTTTGGGTATCGTTGGTACTCATCTGATTAGGAATTTAAAATTTATAAACTTATTTTAATAATAATGTTATTGAGTGTTTTCTTATTGCAGTCATGGACGATGCGTGCTGTGGCCGACGCTCCGAATGCAGAGAGGGAGGGACTCAATTGCATCCATCTCCAGATGAATGGGTATTGTACTCCTGAATGTTATTGATTGATAGTATACGGTAGTTGTGATATTTCTCCTACTTCGCTTACACGGTATTGGGTACGGTAGCCTATGTTAATCGATTTCAGCCGCAGTCTGTATCTGCACGCGCAGACGGCAAATTCGAGAGGACGATGGATAGAAGCACTCAAGGTGAGATTGAGAGAGCTTGAATGTTGACTAGGCAATACATTTGGGGTTAAAATTGATGGAACGCGATGACATGTGAATGCAAGTTTCATGAACATTGTATATCTCGATTGATTAGTGTGTACTAATCAATCGAGATTTAAATCCCAACCCATCACTCCTCATTCCCTTCCCATTCTTCCGAATAGATAACAATTTCGTTCCATTATTTTTTTATTATTAATTACAAACCATTTCCATTGATCCCTTTTTCGACTACATTTTATGAACTCCAAACATGTGAATGCAAGTTCCATGGATTCTTTTTATACAGAGTAGATAGTCTGTAGTAATTTTACCCGCCTTCCTAGTTTAAAATGCAAACCATCTCTCCTCGTTACTTTTTTAAAAATTAAAATTAAAAGAACTCAAAACACGTGAATGCAAGTTTCAAGGATTTTGTTTATACCGAATAGATAGTACGAACTAATTTCCAGTGATCATGGTCTAATGCCCAACCAATTTTCCCTCATTGCTTTCTTATCTTCAGACAGTGCAACGTGCCCGCATCGAAGCAGTCCGTCGTCCCTCTCAGTCTCTCGCTGCTTCTTCAATGCTCTTCGGACTGGAAGCACCCGCGAATCTCGTACGAGACGATGAATCATTGCATAGTGATGACGAAATTACCTTCCTATAGAAGAAGAGGAGAAATAAAAAAAAGAAGAAACTACCCTAAACCCTAACATAATAAAGACATTACATTACTGGCAATAGGAACGATTTGGAATTACATAATTGATTATATAGCGAATCAACAGAACATGAAGGAATAGAGTCATGTAATTACAGAACATCAACGCGTCGTACTGCATGGATGACTGGATTCTGATAGGCTGTCAGGAGGGTCTCTTCGTGACGTCACTCTCAAACCCGAGAGCACCATTCGCTGTCGCCGGAATCACGGCAATCGCTGCGGTGAGAGATGTTGCATCATAGTTAGGCAATCATTAACACAATAAAACTGCAGCGGATTACGGTTGGAGAGAGATATTGATCGGTGTTATGAATTAACACCCTCATCCAGTTGATAAAGTTGATGTATAAAAATAGGTAAACTGATGAATTGTGGTCTATTTCAGTTGGAGGGAGCTCCCGACATTGGAATGCTAATCGCTGTGTGTGGTCCTCTTCGGACGCTCGCCCTCCTCTCATTCAACCAACTCAGAGCGGAAGTGGCAGGTGAGATTATCGATTGATTCATGAAGGAGATGCTACAGTATTCTGCCATCATTGACCGTACCGTACTAATCGATTTTCTTTGACTGTTTTGTTGCTTTTTCAGTGCGACAACCAACAGCTCGTCCTCACATTCTCACTCAGTTCGACCACATCCATCTCATAATGTACACCAAAGTGGGCAGCGAGAGGTACTGTAAGATTACGGTAGAGGGGTCATGTAATAGTAATAGTGAGTTATTTGTGAAAATGAAGTATCGGGAAATCAGGAATATATGAGAATGGTTATGCAGTGCAGAGAACGAAGGTAGCTGATTATTATCTCCTTTATCAGATAGTCATTCGATATGAACTCTTGGGGGTAATCATGATTCGATCGTTTGTTCTCCTCCTCCTCCTTGCCTGCAATCGATCGTGAATTGACTACCGCATTCGACTGCTTCCGTACCACTCAATACTCACTGCCCGCTGTTTTCTCCTTAGTATCACCACTGGCAGCACCAGTTTTGTCCTTATTTTCACTGCTCGCCATTCTCTCCCTGTTTGTATCTTCTGCTGGGGCCAATCCTGCCCGCGGGTCGCCGTCTTTTGCCTGTGATACGGTAAATGTGGGAGATACTGTAGTCAAGGAATACATTATTCCAGGAGTACGGTATGGTGTCAACTAACATCATCCCAGTCGCTCTCTATATCAGCCATAGTCGGGTAGTCGGTGTTGCGGCATTTTGCTCCTCCCTGGATTGCCATCTGAATTGGTTATCGATCAATAGATGCCACAGTATCAATACAGCATACCTCCTTCACGCCCAGTTTCTCTATCTTTGGAGTGGGCGCATCTTTGAGACTGACGCCCCTGAAGGTTGCAAATTGACGAGGTTACGGTAGCATGATTACTGTAATCGATTATCTGTCCTTGCTTGATGTGGGAGGGCGATGCAGATTCGTTCATTGCCACGCTTATCGATCGAGTTTTGACTCCCGGTTTGCCCTTTCCTTTATTATTCCCACGTCTCGAATCCTTACGCGTACTTTCGGAGCGATTTGACTGAAACGAAGATAGATGAATCCCGGAAGAGTACCGTATGAAGCATCGATTAACGATGTCGGCCATTATATATCGTAAAATGGAAAAGCCTGCCCCACTGGGGCCCACGGACCCTTTGATTGGGTAGGGGCGCGTTTATTTGAGCTTTTTGCGAATGTCACCTCTGATCTCGCTTTCGTAGGCGTTTGCGCTGTTTTCGGCTTCTGCCCTTTCTGTTGATTCTGTAACTCGATCGGTTAGTCTACCGTAGACAGTGATACCGTATACATTGGCGCAGTGGAAAAGTGATGGAGGCAGGAAGAGAATGAGGATGAGACAGAGTATCAACATAGGAGGGGAGAGGGACGACCGTAGGGAAGGGAGGGAAGAGGGAGGAATGAAGTGGAGGAGGAGAGAAGAGAAGGGCACAGATGGCACGGCATTTGCATATTACATTTCGTATATCCTACATTGGAAATTTAATTGTCTTACGATGCCACTTGGTTTAGGGGTAAAGAACTAATTTTCAGAATAATTTAATGTATTAAAACATATGTTTGCAGATTCCTGGCAGCGTGCAACTCGACCGAGATCAACATCCTACGGTACAATGAGCGACTCGACTCGTTCGTGCCTCACCACGTGAGTGAGGGATACGGTAGTCAGGGAATACTGTAGACGGAGTTACGATATTAATGTGACCATCTTTCCCGTTTAGACACTGTCTACGACGGAGCCCGCCATGTGTCTCACTCCCTGGCAATCTGGATTCTTCTTCGGCAGTGACTCCTTCTACTCGGTCAGTTATTTGCACTGATTTTTGAAATGAATTAAACATACACTTCTGTGAATTTGAATATGTTAAGCATGTACGGCTTTATTATTGTCTTTTTTGCTTATATTAATAATAACTGTTGTAAAGTAGGCATGAACAATTGCGTGTTTAGGTGAATCTGGTGGAGTCCTCAGTGCGAGTGAAGAGTCTCGCTCCCTCTCATCTGGCCGACTTCCCCATTGCAGTACTCCCCATCTCTGATAGAGAACTCCTGCTCGCATACCAGAGTGAGCCAGCAATTGTGCTCATGAATTCAGCAGCGAAACATAAACATTGTCCTCCATTTACATGTTCAACGACCAATAACTAGCCATGATTCATACTCGTTTGTAGATGTATTGTAACACAAAAATGACGGGGTTTCAATGTTTTGGTTGTCATTTCTTGGTCACTTATTCCACTTGCAGACCACGGTCGATTCGTCTCTCCCGATGGAATTCTCACGAGGAACGAGCAAATCGAGTGGGAGCAGATGCCTCTCGAGTTCTGTAAGTGACCAATTATCGATTTCCAACTTGATCGATTATCTGGGCACAATTCGAGAACCATTTTAGTGAAGATATTTTTTCTGAGTCGATACGTTGACACCACTAGTGCTTCGAGAATTTTTCCACCATTGATTTGCGTTTGAAACTGGAGGTGACCCTGTGATATCATTGATATTGTTTCCTCTCAGGCTACATCGCTCCCCATCTGTATCTCGTCTCGATGAATTCCCTCGAGATTCTCTCCGTCCTTCCCTATTCTTCTCCCTCCACTCCTGCCTTCGCCCCTGAGAAGGAATATGTGAGGATGAATGGAACTGGAGCACATATTGTGGGAAGGAGACTCAATGGAGGTGAGCACTCATACTTATACTTATCACCAACGCATTCGGAATAAGAAATAGGTGTCTGTACGCTGGTTTTTAGTCTCGGGAGAGGGGAGTTGATCGATAGAAAACTTCGATCAGAAATGTCGCAAATACCTCGCTAGTCGATTACGGGTTTCACTGTTCGATATTCTGGACACTGTTGCGCAATGATGGCAATAGTAAGAGGCCACAAGTCCGAGAATTAATCAACCACACGACCAAATTAATGAAATATTTATACAATTGCAGATGTGCATCTCGCCCTGACGACTCCCTCCATCACGGAACTCCACTCGATCAATGCAGCACAGGTAGATAAAAAGAAGAAGAGAAAGAGGGAAATCGTCTCCCCCTCTTCCCCTCCCCCTCTTGCCCCATCTCGCCCTTTAGTGGTGCACCCCCTACCCGACCAGATTACGGTAGAGTGTATCGGACGACCGACGTTCACGAGCACACCACGCGCATCTCGAGTCGACGTCACGGTTACGGTAGAGAAGGAAAAGGCGGCGACACCTAAAGAGACATGGATCTAGTAGCTTCGAGACATTCACTGTGCTTTTTAATTAATTGGCTATTTGGAGGGTGGTGGGCACTATTCGACACTGGTTTTAATTATTGCAGAAGCGATCTGTGAAGAGGAAAGGATCGGCGACTGTTGCAGACAAGAGATCAAAGATCGGATTGTGAATATCGATCGACCCCCTCCCTGTCAGCTGCTGCACCACGCTATACGCCTAATCAGTTACTGCCGCCTAGTCCACTGCTTTACACCCCTCCCCCCCAATGTTTCGATGCAATTTGTGATAATCAACCACCCTGCTTGTCTTGTCAACTTCGTTATAATTTCTAACTTTCGATTTTACAAATTTCGAAAATCCGATAGTTTATTTGTTTTCTCATCACCTCCCATTCCCATTCACTTACTCTATTGTGATAACATCCACTAGTATTTGTACTCGACCCTAGTTCTGATTGATTGACTGATACTACTAATCGACCGTGTTTTATTTCATTACCATGCATATCCGATTTAATCGAGACTTTTCAGTCCATTCTATTGTAAATAGTGACGATCAAATGAAGATATTTTATCGTATGAAAAGACATCTGAGGATACGGTAATTGACCTACATACGAATGATTTGCTTGAGCATCAGCCCTCTCTGGAAATCTCCAATTGAAGTCTAACCATGAGATCAAAGATCATCGGACTTGAATGGAAATTTCCACAAGGAATGGCACGAAATGGAGGGATGACCGGGATGAAATTGAGAGAGTTTAGCACGGAATGATCTACTGTGAGCGGAAGTATTGATTGGATTATGACTAGAATTGAGTGGCTATTGCAATTGAATAAACGGTGATAGAACGTTTTGAAACTGCCGCATAGGAACCCTTAACATTTTCCCCATGATTTTTTGAGATACGTTTCAGATAATTTGGAAACTTTTATATTTTCGGGTTCCTAAACGGCAGTTCCACAACGTACTATCACCGAATGAACTACTACGAATGACTAGTTAGATACTATCTACACATTATAGAATGGGGACGCAGCGGAAGTCTGCAATTCGACTTGGGCGATCTTGAATCGAACTTTCTTGAGCCATTCTGAGAGTTGAGGAGGAGAGAGAGTCGGCTGATTCTCTGTGGCATCCAACTGAAGAGAGAGATCAAGGATCAGAATGAAACTATAAAACTTTCTACAATTCCCAATAAACTGCTCAACGAGTGGGTTCAAGCCTTCAAAAAGCGTTCAGAATCTAGGGAGTGTGGGAGAATGGGAGAGGCTCTGTGACTTGCCAGGATTCGTACACTCTACCCCTTTCTAGAAGTTTGACTGACAGGTAGAATAAAGTGGTTGTCACAACCTAGTGCTAATGGCGAAATTCCTATTTCTATCAAAACAGTTATATGCTCGTATTGCGTGAGAAATATAATAGATGACCTTCATTCTCAGTTGATTGGGTACTGCCGAGTGGTAGGCAGTTAGGATGGGCGACCACATTGCATAGAGACGACAGAGAAGAGCGGAATTGACTGATTGAAGGGCTTGCATCGTATTGAGGAAGTGGAGATTAACCATGTCTGCCAACTGGAATGACGTTTTTTTCTTCAAATGTTCGCTAATCAAAGATCAAATATGCGAGAGACGCACTTACTACGCCATTTAGTTCTCTTTTCGTATTCCTCACTATTTCATGCTATCGATTGTTTTGGAAGACATGTCGAAAAAAAATTTTTCATTTTTTCCAAACAGACTTCGGGAAATACATCAGTAGTGAAGGCGAAAGTGCATTACCACTTTGGAGTGGCTGAGCAACTGCAGAATCGCCGGTGTCACTCGACTCCAAAAGTCGAGAAGATGCGAGAAAGCAGAGGGAGAGGAGAATGTCGAGGCACTGAAATAAGTTATTGTTTTTTTTGCATCCAGACATTACAGTATCTATTCCCTACCGTACCACCCTTACCGTTCACAGTACACCGTCCACAACTGGCAGAGATGGAAGGCGTGGAAGAGGGCGGACATATGCACGACTGATTGCTGCAAAGATCAGATATGGATGGAGTAGTGATGATGCAATCCAAGGCAGTGAGAAATTAGGATGGCAAAATTCAAAGAACTGTGTGTACTTGATTTAATCCAATTGTCTGTTAGAGATTCAGTTCTCTGGAATTTGACGTGCAATGATCTGTGAAGGAGCCGAAGATCAAAGATCACCTTGCTCTGATCGGCGAATCCTGCCAGCACGAAGTGAATGTAGTCAGCCATGTGTTGTGAGCATTCGATGGGCACGGGGAGACAGGCAGTGTTGGCTGAGAGAGCACCCAGAAGGAGCCAGGAGAGAACTCTCACGTTCGTCACCTGAGAGGATGAGAGTCGACCTACCGCAGACTGCGTAAGGGGCACACCGCATACCAACCTTATTTCACAGCAAGCCCACCTTCCAGAAAGGAGTAGGAGTGAGAGGATGTGCCAAATCAAGGATACTCTCATTTTCAATACACACACTCTCGATCCTGCCCCCTTTTCTGGAGGATTTTCGAAAGCGTGTTGTCTAGTCTTTTTGCTTTCATTGTCAGCCAAATCATGTTCTCACCGAATCAGCGAATGCTCCAGGTGGCGCTTGAGTGACGGAAGGAGGAGACATCAGCCAGGGGATGAATCTGGATGGAAAGATCAAATATCACTTGTTGAAAATTCAATCTCAGTAGTGTAAAATATTTTACCGTCTCGCCGATAAACATCATAAAGCTAAATAATCAAAGAAGTGGTACGCCCCTATTTGATATGTGATGAGAGCGCTGAAAAATGAAATAGACTAGGAAGTAGGTGCTAAATACTAACCGAATGACAGTTCTGCAGTCTCTGGCTGACGATCTGCTCATTTCGACAGCGACGATCTCAGCCAGCCACACTTTGATGTCACCCGCGTCTCCAACCTCGGCAACCTCTTTCTGAATGAGGAATTACTGTAATCCATGCCGATTACTTACTGATTTTCTAGCTTTTCTCACATATCAGGCTGTTGCAAAAGTCCTGTCGTTTTTTGAGCGTCCACTATCGCGGGTTATCTCGGCACTGTTTCTTTTTGTAATGTGCCTTCCAGTTTACAGTAGAAGGGGGTCCATACCTTCTCTCTAAAGCACGGTTATGATTAGTCCCTTCTAGTTCTCTGAGGGAGAAATACGAATTGTTTTGTTAACGTCCCTCACCACTTTTGGGGGGTAGTTTTGTTCGTCTTCCTGTACGACTCAAACTCACCCGAATTTGAACGCCATGTGGATAAATGTCATAGGGCATATGTACCCTCTTAGCACACTGTGAAAAGTTGGACTTTCGATAGCGAGAATTTGGACTTTTCCCTGGCCGAAGAGTATCGATCCGGAAATTCCTCCATCTATATTTTGGCACTCTGTGCACAGAGCAAGAAACAGACCCCTATCAGATCATGCGCAAACTGGGCGGCACACTAGGGGTCGACTTTATCACCATACATTGGGGACTTCACGAGATGGGAAAGAAGAAAAATATGGGAAGATTGATTTACAACGAATTCTAGGATCCAGTCATTTTTCTGACCGTGGAGATGCATTTGATTTTCCTAATTTTCCACAGGGCCTTCAGCTGTCTGGACTAAATGGTGTTTGGGGATTATGCAGGGGTAAAGTGTTAAAACGTTGTACCCAAATACCAGTGGGTTGATGCAGATTAGAAAGCAGACGATGTTCCCAAACACAGTTTTCGGTAGTCAAAAATGATGTTGCGAATTTCGTGGAGCGCCCGGGGCGATCAGTGCTGGGAGCTCCGACTCGAAGACACCACTAGCATGGTACAGGTGTACACCATTGATATATAATAAGTCAAGACCAAAGTCGATAAGAGACGCGGATTATGGGCAAATGTTTACTTCCAACACTGCATCGCTGGACCCCTTACTGCGAGGGTGACCAATTCTGAACTGGCGGCGTAGGGAAGCGCCATCCTAATCCATCCTTCTTAGTCGTCAGACATTACCCTCTAAGAAAATAACTTGTTCCCCACCATCACTAACTTCCTCAGAGAACAACACTTCAAGATCCGAGTTGATATCGTAAACGAGTTGACCAGCTTCTTCAAATTATAGACCCCGGCGTTTTATGAGGGTGGTATCCATAAGTTGCGCGAATTATAGAGGACTACTAGTGGTGTGAACGTAGACTATTCCCAAGTTCATTGGTTCATCTTTGAAGATGGTAGGGATAAAGATGTTCGTACCCCGAAACGCGACAAGACTTTTGCAACAGCCTAGTAAAACAACTTTTTTTTGCAGCAAAAATAGATCAACACATTTTATTAGTGTTAAAGAAATAAGTCCGCTCACCTTCAACTTGGCCAACACGTGGAGATCAGCGATGAAATCGATAATCTCGAATAAATGGGGCCGAACTGCTTCAGATGCAGCTGTGTTGTACTCATCATCCGGAAACGACGAATCTATGTCCTCTCCAGAATCCTGAAGTGATCTTTGATCTTCATTGATTAGTCTTTCTTTTTTGAATGTGATATTTTTAGTCCTTCCATATCACGATTATTATAAAGTCGATGAATCGCTTACCTGCAGTACCATCCTCGCAATGGTCAGATAATTGCTTGCATGGAGTGTGCACTTGAATCGAATTGCCTGCATCAACTCGGCGATCATTGCTCGAGAGAGCGTCTGCTTGTCACGCTCCTGAACATAATTTATCAGAGTTGATCTTTGATCTCTGGGTCCCCGAATGAAACAAGTCGAACAATAATGTACTGTGTCCGTAAGACTGTATAAAATATTGATCTTTGATCTTCTCACCCTAATAAGTGCCCGATTGCAAGCAGTGCACACAGCGAGTAGATGTTCCAATTGGACGGGCGATTCATGAAGAACTTCTCCCATCCACTTACCGAAGGATTCGGCCAGAGCGACGGAACACTGCAAATATCAATTTTTAATTTTGCTGCAAAAAGCGCATCCCAGAGGTATCATGGACACATGAACAAATATTCATTCCGTCAGAGGTTCGCACAAATAGAAGAACTGAGATGGGAACAAAAGAGAAAGGCGTATTGCTTTGTAAACTTTTCCATTCAAAAAATGCATAAGTCTTAGAAGATTGTGTCATTCATATGAGGCTGTTCGCGAAAGGATCAATGAAATGGACGTACACTGAAATTGAAAAGTGGTACAAAAATTTACACACAGTGGTTATTGAAGGTGCTGATCATCATGGTGACATTCATTTTGCATTTCACTTATCGGTTGGGGAGTACTGTAACTACCGTTTTTGAGGCTGATGTGTCATATCTCTTGAATCTTTCAACCGATTTCCAAGAAAATTTTTTTCTGCGGGTGTTTTATGATGCTGATAACAATTGGATACTTTAGTAAGAAATATAAATAATTTCTCAAGTTTCAAAAAAGTGTTTCAGAACACCTTTAATAAGAATCGCTAATTTCATATAACAGAAGATGCGGCGTTTTCTCAGCTTTCATATTCTTATGCGACATGTATACTTTAGACCTACCATAACAATCGATAATGTCCTTTTTATTACCAATTTTGTGTTTCAATGACCGCGCAGGAGAGTGCGAAATGAGAATGACAAATGAAAAATGATAATAAATGGTGATCTAATGGCCATTTCCGTAAAGAAATTGGGAATAAAAAGGGCATTTTCGATTCTTATGGTAGGTCTAAAGTATACATGTCGCATAAGAATATGAAAGCTGAGAAAACGGCGCATCTTATGTTATATGAAATTAGCGATTCTTATTAAAGGTGTTCTGAAACACTTTTTTGAAACTTGAGAAATTATTTACATTTCTTGCTAAAGTATCCAATTGTTATCAGTATCTTAAAGTACCCACAGAAAAAAATTTTCTTGGAAATCGGTTGAGAGGTTCAAGAGATAGCAGCCTCAAAAACGGTAGTTACAGTGCTCCCCAACCGATAATTGAAATGCAAAATGAATGTCACCATGATGATCAGCACCTTCGATAACGTCAATCAAGAGATTTCCAGAAAATCGATGTACGAGGTCCTTCACAAAAGTTATTGATCCTCTCGCAAACAGCCTCATATGAACTTGTTTCCCTCATTTACTCACCTTGAAACTGCTGTAGTTCTGTACTCTCATCGTTGTCATCACAATGGTGATTGCATTGTGGAGATCGGCTGCCGTCGGCTTACGACCACCGTCGATCGTCAACTGAGATTGCGTCATTACTAGGTAATAATTTATAGAATTCTGAGATTGTATCATTACTTTGTAATATAAGATGCAGTCTTGAGATTGCTTCATTATAAGGTTATAGTAGATGACTAGTTACTTGTTACATCATAACAATATCAGACTGATCAAATCCTCAACTATGACGAGAATCACCGAGTACAATCTACTGATCAACTCAAATCAATTGCAGTGGTTGCAGTGTAAATCTCTCTTCTTCTTCTTCTTCTTCTTCGGTTTCGAATACCTTGGAATGTGCCGTTCGGAAGAAAGTTTCCATGTGAGTGACGAGATTGTTCCATTGATTGAGGAAGGAATCGGGTGAGACGTGAACGATGTAGAGGGAGAGATTACGGAGAATGAGGGAGAGAGACGAGGGCCACTCCTCGATCATGTCCTCAAATTGCGTCATTCATTGGCAAAAATAGCGAAATAAATCTCTAAACATTTGGGTTGTCGTACGACGACTTTTAAAGTCTAAACAAATCGCTCCCGCGCGCCTATTAGCCTTTGAAGTCGTCGCGGGGGATTAGACGTATGGAGTCTCTTGTTAGACTTATTTCTCCGTGAGTAGAATTGATCCTAGATGCGACATATTGCATCATGTCTAACCAACCTCGAATAGCAACTGCATGAAGGAAACTGGAGAGAGGTCAGTGAAGTCATTGAGTGAGTAAGCAGTCACATTCCACAGAGGATCGTCTCGTTTCAGAGGAGAATCGAAGAGTTGAAGGGCGATTCCCGAGGTCGAGAGCTGAGAAAGTATCGATTGATTGAAGGAATGGGAAAATCGCATGGGCATTCCGACTGAAGTCATGTTGAATTTGAGTGAAAACAAAGTTTTATCATGTTTGTAGAGTAATTTCTGCCTCTCACCTGATGTAGAATAACTCTCATAATCTGTTTGGCGACACTCCGGCAGTTGGCGATAACGAATACTTCCGAGTCGTGCCATGGATACATCGGACGATGAACCACTCTGGAAAGGCAAATTAACTAATGCAATTATTGTTAATAATTTAAAAAAAATCAAAGTATTGCATAGTAAGCAAAGTTTCGAATTGTATTTTCTCTTTCATCGATTGCGAGTTGTCACTGATTGGTCCCACACAGAGAGAAAACATACCAGGAATACGACATCAAGTTGGCACGCCTACTAATATATAAGTAGGGCCTACTAATATATAAGTAGGACATTAGTAGGCCCTACTTATATATTAGTAGGCGTGCCAACTTGATGTCGTATTCCTAGTATGTTTTCTCTGTGTGCACTTCAGAATTGTCAAGAACACCGACTGAAACGTATCGCGGTACAGGCAAAACTTGAAACGCGTTTTTTTGTTGAGAAATGATTTGACTGGTGGACAAGATAATTAGAGTGAGGACCTTGTGACCGCCTGAATTATCTTGAGTAGAAGGGGCGCTGCCATCGCTGTTTCTCGCTGCAGGAAAGTGGAGAGGGCGATGAGAGAGAGGGAGATCGATTCCTCGTCGAAGACCGGCAATTAGGAAGGTACGGTAACAGAAGATTACGGTAGGATACTCGACATGATTGATTGATTCATATCGACATAATTAATTATAATTCATTGCACCATCAAATACACGATTCTTCGGCTGCTTTTGTAATTCAAACAGTTTTTTTTTGTTTGAGCTCTCAAATAAAAAAAAATGACGCTTCGTCAATCACTTCGGTTCGTTCTCACAGCATTAGTGAATATTTCGATCGTTTCATTCATAGATCTCTCACCTCCAACTTCTCATTGCACTTCTGACATCTCAATACCATCGAGTGGTCAACATCCGAATGTGAAGGAGGAGGTCGACTGGAGGTAGACGATTCCTTGTGACGACCCTTTCGAGAAGAGGGAACCATTCGAATGAACTCGTCTGATTCCTCCTGGGAAATACAAAATTCTTCTTTCAAATCGATACTTTCAAATTGCAATCTGAATTTTAATTAAAATTGTGGTTCACTGACATTCGCCTTTCGAATATGTTTCGATTGTGTCTATTATGTCTGCAATGTTAGTATGTTAGTATTATGAAGAGGTTAAAGAAAGATTTCTATTTCAAAATAGCACTATATATTTTTTTTAAATGTCCTTCTCACCGCAATACTCGTCACAGTGAGACTCTCCGGTCTCGTCAGCTTCTCATCCTCATTATCACTCTGTTCAACAGAAGTCGACCACGATGAAATGTCTTTGCTCTCCTCTGATTCGTCCACACACTCGTGAGAATGATTCTGAGATGGATGGAGTAGTGATCATGCCATCAAGGGACAAATGTCATTCAAAAATCAAAGAGCTGCTCTTCTTGTAATATATTTTCTCTCTCTCAATATTTAGAAATTCAGTCTTCAAGACTGTGAGGTTATTTTTTTAGAGAACATAATTTAATGGCAATTTAATGATTCGAGATGCAACAATTTTCACCTGCAGCGTCTTGAGTAAAATGCCGATGATTCGCACGATGTTGTCATTCACTGGCTGCTGATCGAAGCGGTACTGTAATTGATGGAGATTATCGATCAACCAAGTACTTTTTATTGATTTCCTACCTTGTAGAGCACGAGAATGACAGAGTTGAGCCACAGATGTCTCTGATGTTGTGAGAGAAGCGAGAGGGAATAGGAGAGACCGTGCTGATCAGATGCAAGTTTCTGTGGAGATGGAAGATGAACGAGCAGTTGGAGAATTATGGGGAGGATCTGAGAATTGCATTGTTAGTTATACTATATTTCAAGCTAACCGTCATCATTCTGCATGTTCATTTATAAAAACCCTACGTTTTAAATTAAGGCGTAAAATTTAAGAGAGACTATCTGAGTGAATCAACATGTTTCTGAAGAGGCTTGGCACAGGTTGAAAAGTGAGAAGATGAGATAAACATGCCACATTGTACTATGGCCGAGTCGGAATTGATTCATGATATTGAGAAAGTGCAAAAACATTTCTACGCCTCAGGGCATGACGTCATCGAAATTTCCGGTTTTCGAAAACTTCATCAAATGGCCTAATGAGTGGTACCAATCGATTCCTCATAAAATTCTAAGACTTTTGTGACTCCATGAGTTTTTCGCTAATCTTTGATCTAAGCCTGAAAAATTGAAAAATTGGTTTTAAAATAATTGATTTTAATAATTTTAATATTTTTGAGTAGTTTCCCTGAGGAGATGGCAAAATTTTATTCGCGTAATAAAATGATATAACAATGATAGTTTAACTGTATGAAGGGTTGTTTGTATGAGGGGCATTAAGCTTGTTCAGTAAGCTGAAATTGAATGGGTCCTTGGAATTATGGTGTACCTACAGTCACCAGGGGAAAAGTCGTAATGTTATTAAAGCGGCTCTGGAAGACACGATATCCATTTTAGCATAACTACTCAATAGTAGGTGGCCAGGGCTTTCATCGGCCTTACCGCCGAACCTGCCGGATAATAATTGGAAATTACTCCGGGTTACTGTAGTACACCATAATTCCAAGGACCCACTCAACTTCAGTTTACTGAACAAGCTTAATGCCCCTCATACAAACAACCCTTCACACAGTTGAACTATCATTGTTATAGCATTGTATTACGCGAATAAAATTTTGCCATCTCTTCAGGGAAACTACACAAAAATATTTAAATTTTTAAAATCATTTATTTAAAAACCAATTTTTCAATTTTTCAGGCTTAGATCAAAGATTAGCGAAAAACTCATGGAGTCACAAAAGTCTTAGAATTTTATGAGGAATCGATTGGTACCACTCATTAGCTCATTTGATGAAGTTTTCGAAAACCGGAAATTTCGATGACGTCATGCCCTGAGGCGTAGAAATGTTTTTGCACTTTCTCAATATCATGAATCAACTCCGCCTCGGCCATAGTGCAATGTGGCATGTTTTCTCATCTTCTCACTTTTCGACCTGTGCCAAGATTAATTCGACTGAGTCAGATAGTCTCTCTTAAGATTCAACCCATTCTTTTCATGTTTCGTGCGATTTCCATGTTCCAATGTTTCCTGCGAAAAGCGATCTTGTACCGATTAATGCGATGTTCAAAAACGAGGAAAAGATCAGAGATGTGATCTTTTGCCTGTTAAAAATTCCAACCAAAAGATCGCAAAAGATCGAATATTTGAATTCCCGCACTTTCTGTTTTTATCGATTATCTCGGCTCCCAGAGAAGGTAGAGACTCAATTTTTGGATCATTTGTTCCAAATAAGAATGTCGATCGTCACCTAACGTTTCAACATTCTAGCATCACTGGGAACCGAGATATACGCAAAAATCGATAAATGCGTGAATTCAAATTTGAGATCTTTTCGATTTTTTGGTCGTGCTTTTTTAACAGGCAGATGTCAACATTTAGAATCTTTTCGAAGTTTTTTTAACGCCACATAAGACTGAAACAAAATTCAACAACATTAACCTGATTGCCGACGGTAAGATTCTGATCCAGAATCTCCGGAATTCCCGAAAGAAATGCGTTGCACACGGCGGACTTTCTGAAAATGTAGTTACATTAAAGTCAGTTCTAGATCACCGTATCAGTGTACTTACCGTAGTCTAGCGGGCGGTATGGTGAAGCATTTCTCCGTGTTGGAATATCCTAGCAGTGTGTTAAAGTGACGGAATAGAACCGACTGCTTCTTGGCCACTTGCTTTTCGTCCATTGATGGATTAGCCTCAAGATCAAAGATCAGAGATCAATTTAAGGAGACCGAATTTGATCTCGGACTGGGCTAAAGGTCGTCATAAACTACTTAATCATCTTGTTAATAATGATTTTTATTGAATAATTACCTTGTTGTTAGACAGGAAGGTGACGAAAAGCGATACAGTAAGATAGACCGTATGCCTCTCAGGATTGGCCATATCGACAACTCGATTCATCAGCAGACACATATTGGACTCCTGGTCGGTGAACTCACGCAGACGACCGAATCCTCCTGCAATTATCGATTGATTTTTGAACGATTATCAATTTTTCACATGCAAAATTCACTTCCACAGTCTAAATAATGTTTTTACCGACTTTTTCAGAAGCTATTTTAACTTTTTCCAGATTAATTTCCTGTTCCGGATCATCGATAGAACTCTTTCGGTTGTTATCGATTAGTGATTAGCTGTGTGATCAATGAGAAGAGATTGAGGGAAGAAGGAAGATAAGAAGTGTAAGCATTAGTCACCACTTGAGTATCCCTGGGGAGAGACGACCGACGGAGAGTGTACGCCCGAATCCGCTGCAATCAGAACACTATACGGGTTAGAGCGACACCCAACCGTATTACGGGTGACGTCAGCCGTCATCGAGCCGTGCCGTCATCACCCGTAATACGGCCAGTGTCGATAGTCAGTGAAACTAGTGGATAGACTGTGGAGAGAAGAGCGATCTCGAGTAGATCAACTGAGGGAGTGAAAGAGTGAGAGAAAGAGTGCGTGAGAGATAGAGGGGGAGAAGAGAGAGAGAGGAGAGTCGAAGGGGCGGAACATGCTGTGTGCTTGTCGGGCGGGTTGGAGGAAGAGGTTGCTGCAGCTGCTGCACATTCCGAGGGGTTAGTAGTCTCTCCGGGATGCAGCTTGCCTTTCCCTGGCGCCGCTTCAGAGACGACGGAGGCAGGTCGGGAGGCAATCAACTGCACTAGAGAAGCGGCATTGAAAGTGAGCGAAGAGGCGACGTCACGCCATCGATTGAGCACTCTGACGAGAGTGACCACCTTGAGGATCTTCATGCGACACGACAACGCAGCCTCCGATAGACGACCGCGACGCTGCACGCTCGCGCGTCGCGCCGTCAGCTCTGTGATACTGAACGCCTAGTATATTGATTAGAGAGAGATAGAGAGAGGACTAGACAGCGAGGCCACGACGGGATGTAAGCGAGAGAGAATTGAGTGAAATCAATCGATAAATGGACTCACTCGGGACATCGGGAGAGACGAAGAACAGTTGATGTTTCATTCCTTTTCCAATCAGTGTTTTGGCGATCGAGCGAGCTGTCGCAGCATTTTCGATTGCCTTCTTTGCCTTTGTTACCTGTAAAATACTACTTCTGGATAATATATGAGTTATCTGCATACGAAACACTCTATGATAGTAAGTTAAAGTCCCTTTCCTAAGAAATAATTAATGAGTGAAACACAAACCTTCCTTACGTAGATCTCACTCATCGGATCCGTTCTCGAGAGATCTGCAATGAGGGAAGATTATCGATTGACACACCAGATAATCGATTGAACATCGAAGAGTTAGTAATCGATCGACAGGAGAAACGGGTGTGAGAGAGAATTTGTTTTGGTCTGTTCGTCATTCAACTATTCTGCATGCTGGATGCTATCATTCTAATTCATTCCGCGCTGTGTAAAAGAGGTGAACAAAGGTATACATTCGGGTGCTACAGTATCCAGTGAGCGTATCTTGGTTACTGTAATCGTGCCATTCCATTGACTACTGTATTCGTGGGGGGACGCGATTGCATGCGCAGCCATCGACAGTCGATCTCATCAGTGTGTGTGCACATTCGATTCCGTCTCGGGGACATTCCACGGAATCGATGGGGTAGGTCAGTGTGACCTACCGCATTGTCATTCCGCTCACCTCTGAGGTAGGTCTAGTGACCTACCTCTCTCTGTCTCACCTTTCACCGTGCTTCCGCCCTCCTCGTCCTCCGAATCAACCACTAAAGACACGCACAAGAATAATGAGAAGAAAGAAAGTGGGAGGAGAAACAAAAAATAATAACAAAGAAAAGACGGCATACAAATTGGAACGTTATGAGGGAAGAAGGAGAGCTACTCTATTTCTAAACATCTTCAGAAAAAAAGTAAATATTAATCGTCACTTTCCGGACGGTTCTCTACCACACTTAGGCTGGGCTAAAAGTGATCATCAACTAATCAATAAATCGATAGTGTATCGTACCTTGGACGAACAGGGACGAGTCTTCCGACTGGGATGCCAGTTGCGCCTCGAGAACGAGAGTTTCGAAGAGTTGAATGAAGAAATCAAAAGACAGTGTAGTCTCCTCCGGTACCTGCATCAGTTTAAAAAAATTGTCACATCGTCCTCACGGTGAGATAGTGTGCAAAAGTGAGAGAGTTTCTCTCACTTTTCAAATTCTCTCGACGCTTACCCCTTTCAGGATTTTTTCTTAGGCTGTCACTTTTCACACAGTCGCCCTTCCTCTTGTGGGCGTTTTCCGAAGCACCGCTAAAGTACACTTAGTGTGGCTACAGTACCTGTGTCGCGAGTGTTCTCATCGCGTGAATGAGCAGCGGCCGATCGATAATGCAAGCATCGAATTGAGATTCGACGCAGATTGTGAGAAGACGAAGAACTCCCGAGGGAAGGGCACGGAGAGATGTGAGAGCACTGAAATATGGAAAGTATTAAAACATTTATATGTTCTTCGACGTTGTTTGAATTTTCCGGATGAGATTTTTTTTAAAAGGAATTCGGATTTTTAATATGTCTAAATGCTGCGTTGACTCTCTATCCAAGTAACTCTCTTTTAGACTGGACATTTTTTTAGAAAATGAACAATCAATAAAATCATACCGCTGCGCGACACTCGGGTTGGGATCTCCAGTGGAAGTTGTGAGATGGAAGAAGAGAGAGGAGAGAGCCCATTGAACCACTTTGTTTGCCTTGACTGCTGATGCACGAGCGAGATGGAAGAAGACTGTGGCACGACCGACTGAGAAGATCAAAGATCAAGTAGTTATTGCATGACCACAACGTGACACAGCACTGTCCCCAACCAGAAAGGGGTCAAGGGCGAGAAAAGTGAGTCTCTCTCGTTTTCGCACACTTTCTCGTCCTGGAGGTTAGTATTCGAAATTTTTCCATGAATGAGGAATTTTAAGCAGTTGTTCGATAATAATTTTTCTAAGAATATTCAGAGAATGAAAGAAAAATACTAACCAGCATCAAATCGTACTTTCCAGTCTTGACTTGTGAAATGCTTGGGCACAATTCGCCACAGCATCTCCTCCCCTGAGGGAAACGTGCACGCGTGGATGAGGAGAAGCGACGCTACTTCGCCCACCTAAAGATCAAAGATCAACCCTTAGAAGAGCAATCGATATATCAAAGTTCAACAGTATCTATTAATCACGAGACATTGTACGCTGAGAAATCAACGGCATTCTGGCGAATCTATAAATATTTCAACAGACAAAAATCATAAAAATTAGAATCCCTTGTCTCACCATGAATTCAATATCGGATAGTTTCGCACAGAACTCCAAGCAATCAAAAGATCAAAGATCAACTACCCACCTGGATGTAGTCTGATCTGAGCAGTGTCCACAACTTAGGGACGATGATGTTTTCGTGCATCCAAATGAGAAATCCTCGATGTTCTCTACGAGAATGCGTCATTACTTCGCAGTGGAGACAGAGAATCTTCAGCGTCTGAACAAATAATAGAAGTGAGCTTCTTTTCGCGTTTCCGTCATTAACCGAATATGTTTCATGACTATCAGATAAGTTGAGCTTCTATGTGTTTTATGATGCCATTTTGAGAAATATCTAAACATTTACCTGAAGAATGAACAATTCGACGTCGGGGTCCCTCTCTCCATCCATATTCTTGTAGAGGGCGAAGATGAATCGAAGTTGAGCAGGCAGAGCATCGAAGGCGAATCTGCAGTTGATTGCGTCATTACTATGCAATCGCGCTCTAACTGGGTTATGCTGTTGAAATTGCTTGCATTATCAATTACAATTACAATACATTATCGATCAAATTGAAAATCGATTGCGTGATCAATATGCATTCTTCGCTATCTTAATCTAAACAACTATTTCTTCATCGTTGTGGCGGTATCTATCGTTGATATCTCAGTCACTGTTTCCCTTTCCGAACTGGCATATCACGGGTTGTTTCATTTGCTTGTTGCGGGTCTTCCACGATTTGCGTCATTACTATTAAATCTTGTCCTTACTGGTAGTACCGTAGAAACAAAAATTGCGTCATCCCTACTCAATCCTCTCACTTGAATCTTCCCACACTCGTCTCCCAGAAGCACTCGTTCTCCACAGTCCGACTGGACGGAGTGGCCAGCATCGGAGTCGATCCCGTCTGCATATTATTATTTTTTCCGCAATAATATTTTACCATGACAATCAAGAGTGTGTAATTTTTAGAAACATATCGGACAAATTGTGAGTACATGATGGATGCGATGTCACAACTTTGACCTCTCATGGTTAATCTTTGGTCTCACCTTTCCCTGCACGAGTGTTGACATAAGTACATGGCACGTCTCTCTTCCGACGTCACTTTCAGTCATCGTAGTCGTCTCGGCGTTCGCTGTTTCCACCTGAGAACAGAGATCAAAGATCAATCGAGATTAGTCAAAAGAGTAGCTTTCGGAGCGCATCAAATGCACATCTGAATAATGTAAACGATGTATTAATCCGCGAAAAAAATGAAGATGGAAATCACAGATGACTAGTATGAAATATAATTACAGGGAACGGAAACAAGAAATCACCACGAAGTATTTAAAACACTTTTCACACCTCTTCGGTAGGTAGTATTCCGACATATTCCATGCCTTCTTCGACGACATTCGCACGTTGGATGACCATAGATGAAGATGGAGGAGGGATGAGGAATGACGGGGAGGCTGCAAGGGGAACACTATAACAGTCAATCTTGTATCTGGATTGAGAAGTTGCAAACGTGACGGATACTATACCACGGTTTTTTCAAATGCAATTAGGTGTATATATTCACCACAAATATACGAAGATGCGATAAGAAATATTCCGATGAAAGGTTCTAGATATCAACCAGTTCCTGATTGCTCACCAGTGTGTGGGTGTGGCTGGGGCGAGAGTACGGTGGACGGAAGAGAGGAAGTAGGAGAGGTGATCTCTGCCAACTCTGCCACATCCTCTTCACGAGTCTCGATCAGCATTTCTTGTTTGGGAGAAACGGAGGAAACGAGGGAGAGAACCATCTGGAATACAGTAGATTGAGGTATCGTATTACGGTTGACGAATATCGATTGACATCCGTGAGCTACCTGATAGAAGAATGCAGCCTGCTGGCAGGGATTGCAATCGGCGAACTCGTCCATATCAGAACTATGACACACGTGAGGTCCCACCTGGAAAATCGTGGATACGGTATTGATTAAGAGTAGACAGTTACCGTACCTGCATCGGGGTGCGCAGGAGCAGCGCCATTGCAGAGAAGAGTTTCTCCGCTGTCGAGGTCATTTCGTGCGAGGAGATCTCGTTGAGACGGAACTGAGAAGGGTTATGGCATCTATCGATTGATTGACTACGGTATCGATACCGTATACCTGCATGACGAGAATGTCGATGACGACCACGTGCGTGCACACATCGTCGTCGTCCAGATCGATGCCCTCCTCGATCTGATTATCGATTGATCATTGATGATTATCGATCGACTACAGTACCTTCGGTATATCCATGGTTGGCAGCAGCTTGAAACACTCGGCAAAGTCAGTGAGCAGCATTGACAGAGGCACTCGAATCTCCATGCGGGATAATTGCTGGAGAAAGACAATAAATTATCGATTGGTTACGGTAGTTCTTACATGAATCCACTTGAGAGCGCAATTCATTCGTTCGAAGTCGCCACTAACGAGTTCTTTGGTGATGAACTCGAATACCTGCAGAAAAGGGAATAGTACGAATCTACCTTTTTAAGAATAATAGAATAGTAATTTTTTATCCGAATGCGAGGCTAGAATCGATGCTGTCTTTGATCGAAAGAAGGTGAAAACCGTGTGAAACATAACTGATTTCATTTAGAAATTAGAATAATACCTAACTCATTTTAAAGAATAATAGAAGAATATTTTTTTAGCCGGATAATGACTCAGAATCGATGGGATTCTTTGATCGAAAGAAGACGAAAAAACTGTGAAACACAAATGATTTCATTCCTTAATTCACTCACTTTCGGTGTGTCGAATGGCAGAGGACACAGATCGGGTTCGAATATCTTGGAGAGAACAATCTTCAACTCACGCAGATGCTCCTCCTCACTGTTGTCGTAGATACACTGTTGATTTTACTTGATCGAACGTAAATTTCCCTGCCCCGATAATGTGGATCAACTACAGCTCTCAGATGAGTCTAGCACATCCATAAACGAGTAATGTTCAATAGAGCATGAGGGACTGTCTCACGATCACAGGCTCTCTCGACCCCAATATTGAGTTTTTCTATCGTCTGTATCCCCACCTGCAGCCATTTCGGCATGACTCTACTCCACGTCTCGAGGGATACGATGTCATAGGGAGTGAGTGAGAGAAGTTTCCCCAGTGCTTCCTTCATTTCCTCCACTCGCGGACGGTCTTCTACCTGCAATTCACGGCGTTTAACAGGCGGTGTAGGAGAGATCAAAAGAGGGTGTACTGACATTTCGCCAATCAGATAATTCTAACTCGATCTTGAAGGGATTTTACGAGAGCCATTCAAAATTTTTCCCGCCAAAATGCCGTGAATCCATTACATTTTGGAAGGCAAAACCTTGTATTCACATCATAAAAATGCTGCATTACTAAACTACCCCAATGGTCATCATTACCAACGTATGCACGCTATACTTCGGAAAAATTTTACAGTGAGTTTTTTTTTCTAGCAATCCGACAAAATTTGGATCACATTTTATTTATGTTTTTGCAATGAATGAGAAAACATAAATAATTGGCCCATTCGCGTCACGGTGTGACGATGGTGTGAAACTCAAGTGATCAAAAGTGCAAATACTAACCTCCTTGATTGCAGCGGGAGAGAGGACGTCGACGAAGACATCGTAGTGATTGCGAATCGCCAGGTTGAGCCAGTCAGAGACGAACTGAAACATGGGATTCAATCGATACTCAAAGGCAAATAGCTGAAAACTGTGCGGTAGGTCTACTATATTCTCCTTGGGTGGTCCCTCACCTCCGTCTTCAGCTGCTCCAGACTCGATCCCATGTTGTCATTGGGAAGCAGTGCCGTCGTCGCGAACCACTCGAACACCGCCTCCATCACGTAGTGGAGAGCTCTCTGAGAGGAGATGATCTTTGATCTTTGATTTTAGATAGACTAACTCCACTAGACAAATCTTAATAGATTCTCCGTTACAGTTATGATAAATATTGTATATCTGGTCTTGTTGTTTCACAGCTATAAAGCGCCTAAGAAACAGAGTATTTATAGGAGGAGCTATATTTTTAAACATTACCCCTTCTCACCTCATTAGCTTCTGGAACGGGCGGACACAACGCCGCCATCAGCCATATTCCGAATCGACTCAGCATCCTGATCAGTCAGTTATCGATCCTTCTCATCGACTACAGTATACCTCCTCTCATCACTCATCTTGTCCACTTCCTTCCCTGCCTGCTGCCCTCCCTCCAGCTGCCGCAGCCACTTTGGTCGCTTTCCCTCCGATTCTCCGCCTGATTATCGATTTATTTTTAATTTTGCATACCGTACCCCTTCCCATCTGCCTAACGATCTGATGAAGCAGGGCAGTAGTTATTTATTGCATTTGGAATATCGAAGAGCTGCGATCGGAATTGGATCATTCCCGCAGCGTAATTTTTTAAGGTCGGTGTGAAACTCAGATGAATCTCAAAAAATGACGAATAAAAGTCTCCCAAATTGTGGCTCGTTACACCTTCTTACAAATTCCGATTTTCTCTAACAACTTGATGAAAGCAGGTCAATAATTAATATTTATTGAAATTTTAATACGAAAAGGAGAACAGGAATTGCTTCATTCATGTCTCAGAGAGTTTATGAGGACGTTGTGAAACACAAGTGGGTCTCAAAATAAATCAGCTATGGACTAAAAGTATGATCGTACCTCCCAGATTGTGACTCGTCTCTCTCAGCAACTTGACAATTGCTTCGATCATCTCCCATTCCAATGGAGTCCCCCACACAACCGATGATCCCTCGTGGGTGAGATGAGTCTCCGTCTCGGTCGATCGATGCTCACGCTCCAGACACTCCTGACACGAATATACTGTATCCAAGAGTACGGTAGACTATTCTATTTATTCGTTTTCAATCTGTGAAACTTCAAAAGTTGACGTGAGAAGAGCAACATTGCTTCACTTGGCGCTCGGTTTTCGGAAATTGTCAAAAGAGTCAATTTCCTGCACCCGAACGTGCACTTGGAACAATTTCGAGTGGTCTAGGGAAAGAAAGAAGAGTCACTAGAGTCACTCTATGGAAGTGCCCTCATTTCCTCTGACTGACTGAGTTTTTGCAGTGAATTTTGAGCTGCAGAGGGCAGTCTCTCATTCCGTTTTAAAGATTTCTTTTAAATGTGTATAATTGAAGCTTACGAGACAGAGTCGAATGGGCACATAATTGTGATGTTTGACGCAATCGGGAGAGAAACACGTGGAGACCGCGATGCGAGAAGAGGAAGAGCACGACTGAGATAAAGAATGGAATTACACTTACCGTTGAAGGGTTATTAGCAAATTTGTTGTCCAAGTGATACGGGAAGGCCAAACATCACAAAATCAGAATTAAATCATTTTTTTTTCAAAAGCAAGCTATTTTCTCTATGGATCAATAAAACTGAAAAATCTATTCGCTTAAATTCCAGAAATTTCTCTCTCTCCTCACCTTATTCTGACAAGTGGTCGCATTGCTTCCACTGCTCATTGGCTGCAGTAAATTCTCCATTTGCACTCGACCCTCCGATTGAATTGCCTCGGAACAACGACGACACACGAAGATCTGAGAGGAGAAAGCGATAATCTACAATATCGATCGATCCACATAATTAACAAATGATCAATTAATTTAGATACGCCCGAGGCGCAACACAAAAATATCGATAAATGGGTCAGGAGAAAATGTTTGTTCATGCGGCTTACTCATGACCCCATTCTGGAGGTGTCGAGTTATGCAGCTTTAGAAAACTATAGATAGATTTGTGGGTAAAAAATAGTAAATTCTTTTTAAAAACGGTTATTTCCTCACAGGCGGCGCGGTGTCGACGCTGCCAGAGCAGATGGACGGATCGTAGCACTTTCGCACACTACAAATACACTATTATTTATATTTTAATAAATTTAAATATGAATAATTGTTTTTTCTCTCAAATTGTCCCCATGGACTGCCTCTTTCTAGAGTTCTTTTGCATTCTCTCGTTCAGCCCCCGCTCCTTTCAAAATGCCAACTCAATTATGTCAATTATGGAAAGGGGGCCGAAAACGGAAGCGGCCGACTGGGAAAATGCTTCCGGTTTAATGAATAATCAAAGGACAGTGGGTATACAGGATCGTGAAATAATGCATGGTTCGGTGTTTTCGCAATTGAGGTTCCTCGGATGCGTCATTTTCAGACCGGTTTCACATTCCCTTCATAGCCCACCTCGGTCCCTTCTCCGCACACGTTCCATACTGACACGCTATCGGCGTCCACGCTAAAAATATTTATTTGTTCTGTAATCCGGATAAGCAGCAGAAATTGAGTGTCGCCACAATATCTCTACTATATAGAGTCTGTGAAACGTAAAGTTGACATCTCTTGAAAAACAACTAAAAATTCTATTTGGAGAAAACTTTTTTTGGATGCGATGGTTTTACGGAATAAGAAAAGGATAAATGGATGAAATATCACAAAAAAAAGGATCAGCTCACCGTGCACTTTATATTGGATTAACTTCCGATGTAGCACGTGTGGATTGGAGAATGGCCAGTAGTGGAAGAGGAGATTGGCGGCTGTTACTCGAGATGGAGAGGTTCCCTGAGGGGATTTAGAGAAGATGAAATGGGGAAGAGATCAAAGATCAACTTTGAATGATTAAGTCGGATCATCGATCAAAGATCAACGATTGAGACGACATTCAAGCTCTATCTCTGTGTCAAAAGATCAAAGTTTCAAGCTCTTTCTCTGCCTCAACAAATCAAACTTCCAACCTTAGCTAATACAGCAATGACGTCACCGTAGATATTCTCAGTCTGTGCCATCGCTGCCTCGATTATCCATGTGTGAAGAGCTCAAATATGTATTAATTAATTTTGTTCACTAATTTCTAAATTCTCGAGCGAATATACCGACGGGTTCGAATATGTTTCAGAGGTACATCAACATGAACATTACTCACTCTCCACCGTTTTTCTGTCGAACGTTTTGTGAAGAACAAATATTTTTTTAAAACACAATTTTATTTGACAAAAAAGAACTGACTGGGATCGGGAGTGTGCTGGAAGATGAGCATGAGTAGTGCGGGAATGGAAATACGAGTGATGGAATCGGATGTGAGAGAGAAGGGAAGGAGACAGTCCGCTATCACATGCACTATCGATCTCAATGACCAATTACTTTTTTTTATCATTTTTGGATACTCTCCCTGGTTCTTTTCCGCTGGTGTACCCAACAAGTCTTGCTTTCAAAATAGTTTTACACAATATTTCATTCCTGCTTCCGTGTTTTCCAGCAAAGACGCTTCCGACAAACAGTAATATATCTTCTACCCACTGGTTAAAAGATTTACTGGATTGGGTTGCCTAGTGAATCATTATTCTTCGTTTAATCCCGACAGGCTTCTCTCTCTCTCTCTCTCTCTCTCTCTCTCTCTCTCTCTCTTTGAAGAAGACTCACTTGTGCAATTCTGCAGGGAAAACTCCCAGTTGGGATGCTAGCAGAATAGGAAGTTGATCTAGAGAATCTCGATCGAGAAAGGGAATAAGGGCTTTGAGCGTCTCCAGAATCGCCTCGGCGATGTCTGCAATAGGCCCTTTTTGTTCATGTTTTTGTTGGAATAATATTCAAATTAAGTAAGTACATACACATGGGATAGGGGATCACATGGAAAAATATTAAAGCCGTTCCATAAGAATTGTTACCCAAGACACTATGAAAAATAAGTATAGTCCTCTCGGAAAAGAAACCATCCTCCTCTCTCTCTCTGACCTTTGTGCGACGCGGGAATGAGATGGAATACATCGAGCAGATTGTTGATTGCATAGAAAAGTCCCGAATAGTTCAGATTCGGACACAGATTCAGTCGATTCGAGTCTGATGAATAACGACGGACGAAACCGATTTGAGCATCCGGAGGGAGGTCTTTGAGAAAACTGCAAAATGGTGATTATCGATTGGATTTATCAAAAATTGTTGTCAAATTTTCAGGCGAATTATCTGTTTTCCAGACTTTAATTTGGTTTGTTCATGGGTTTCCAGTGAGATGCAGTAAGTCGAGCAAATTCTTTCATTTCCTAGACTTATATGAATTTTAGCATGTTTTCAGTGAGATGCAGTAAGTGAACTAGACTATCAGTGTCCACTATACTCTTCCTCCCTTTCTTTCTCTTGTCTGAATAGCCAGCAAAATCTGCTGAATGGTCCTTGTTCCTTCCTTCCTCTTTCTCTCTTTTTCTCCCCATTCACATTGATAGGCTGCCTCTGGTTTTTGCAAGAGAATGGAATTGCATTACAACCGCTGCCTTTGATCTACCAATACATACGAATCTTCGCTAACGGAAAACTACGAAACGCGCATCAGATATGTGAGAAACAAAGAGTGTACATGTGAGAGACACGTGGAAAAGTGAGATGAAATGTCAAAATATGAAGGCATTTGAAGACTTCAGGGAGCAATTAGAGACATGAACAATCGTAAGCTGAACAGTTTTCGAACATCGCTCTTCGAACATCAAATATTCGGTGTAACTGTATGCGAAAGGCTATATGTCCCAGTCATTAGAAGACCAGAACTAATTACAAACGCCTAGAATGGCAGCCAGTCTCTCGGACTGCGGACTACATACTGACTGCCCAAAGGTCAAAAATCACCGACCAACCTGACAAGTGTGCATTGGAAGTATCGAAGGGTGGCGATAATCTCAGCAGACGAGGGACTTTTGTTCGCCTCTTGCTGCGAATTCAAGATTCTCGCTTGGAACTCGGAGAGTGACCGGATCTTGGCCGAAACTGAAATGGGCGAAAATCGATAATTTGACAGCTCCTAGCAAGTCCCAGCTATTTTTCCTCGCTTGCCCATAGACCAAACTACCCTTCACAATCGTCAAACCCCGATTTTCTCCTGCGAACCACCTATAAATAATCAATAAGCCTCGAATAGAATTGTGCACTGTTCTAGCCGAATTCTGGACCGATCTTGGCGGAATTTTGATGTAAACTGAGCGGCTTACATGTGTAGTATTTGAGTAGAAAAGCCATGTGATGGCATGAGACACCGATCACTTCTCTGTCTAGTCCCACCCTACTCTCCACCCCCTTCACTTCTGATCCCGCCCCCTCCCCCATTCCCATCTCTCCTCCCCCCAGTTTCCCCCTGACTCCGCCCCCTCACTCACAGGTCGCAGCTCGAGTGGTCGCCATAGTAGATCACGTTGGCCAATCCATCGATCGATAATTGTAGAACACGAATAGAAGAAGAAGACTAAAGCACGGCGTGAATTGAATGCAAAAAGCAGAGAGAGAGGGGAGTCTCCTCTTCCTCCTCTCCTCTCTTCTCTATCGATTCCCCTTCCTCCCTCTTCTCTCCCAGTCTTCTTACTCCTCTTCTCCCCCTTGTGTATCAACTCCATTATTGCTTACTCCTTCTTCTCCTTCTTCCAATACCGTACTTGTTCACTGTAGCATCCTTCTCATCTCAAGGATTCATATACTTTCCCACAAGTATCCACTTTCCTCTTCCCATCTCCTCTTTACTTCTTCTTCTTCCCTCTCTTCTCTAACAGCCACTAGCAAAAGTCATTTATTTCCAACAATCAATGAACATCAACAAGAAGAAAAAAGTGTGTGTGTGACAACAGAACAAGTGTCGGGGGAATGGAGGGAACGAGAATCTGATATTGGGATATGAGTGATCAATCGATAATCGGGAGACCAATCCCTCTACTAGATTCTCAATAACAATTGGGGTCTATGAGATTGTGCGAGATGTGAGAACATGAAACGTGAACCAACAACAATTTTGAAGAAGGTAAAAAAAGTCATAATCTAACAGGTCAACTAACCGATTTTGAAATTTTATGAATGGGATCAGAAAGTAAATGTGGGTGGGCATTCAGTTAATTATTTAACTGCCGTAATTAAGGAGTGAAACTAGACCAGAAAGGTTACATCTCACCCACTTAATTACCACCGTTTCAGCAAAATTGAACGGAAACAATGAGGGGAATTGGAAGTGAAAAGGATGGAAACTCGGGTGAAACAATTGAATTTTGGTGGGGGAAATAGGTAGAAAGTATTCATTTCCTATGGCAGTGTTCTCATTTGAGACTAGCCTTCTTACCATCTACGACAATGCCTGCCTTCTGAATCTTCTCCTCAAATAGAGCGAGTAGATCATCGCCCTCCACTTCACCCGCAATCGATCGATAATCGTCCAACACCGCCGTACGCAGCTTCTTCACCTTCATCTGAACAGAGGAGAGAATGAAGGTAATTACTAGACCGCAAACTAAGCCACTAACGAACAACCCGAGAAAAAATCCAACTATACTCAAGAGGTGGAACACAAAAGAACAGAGGTTTTTTTTAAAATTAAGATCATGCTCGATTCATTGACATCAATGTATAACCCTACAATTTTACGAAACTATAGAAACTAAACATCATCGGGTCTGCGTTCAACTGTTCTCTGTCGAAAATTCAAGCAAAACATTACCGGGAACCTTTCAATATGGCAAAAAGGTAAGAGAAGGCTAGAGAAGCGACAAAAATAGAGTAGAAAAAGAAGGGAAAGAGAATTGCCCTCACTTCTCCTCCGTTCTCCTTCAATTTCCTCTTGATCGACGTCTTCCACTTGAATTCGGCCGTCGGCTTCGCGCCCTCGGCAGAATCAGTCTGCGATTCCACCTCAAGTATCGATCGATGATAATAGATTGCAATACCCCATATTACAGTATATTGTACGCAGGGAATTAATATATAACCCCCCCCCTCCTATTGAGCTTAGATTTCGATAGTAAACATGAACGAATAATAATTGAAAATTGAACACCACTCGCTACCCCAATTCACCTTCTCCTCTTCCTGCTTCTCCTTCTTCTTCTCCTCCGCTTCCTTCTGCTTCTCAGCCTCAGCTGCCTGAAGGAATAAAAGATCAGTTTCCGATCACCCCTCCCTCCTACCGTACCTTCTTGATCTCGTCCTCCTCCTTCTTAATCTTGGCTGCTTCCTCTGCAATGGCTGCCCACGCCTTCGAGCACAGATCTCGATTGCGGATCTTGATCGAATTGACGAGGAAATTGATGAACTTCGCTTCCTGCAAAGAAAATCGATCAATATTCAACTCAACTAATTTCTTCTGATTTTCCTCGATAGATTTGCTCGTATTGTATCTCTCTTTTTTCTGTGGATCAATATTTTTTCGACAAACTCAGCGGCATCTAACATACACTTTTTTGCTCCTTAAACTCCTCAAATCTACACAGATGAACTTTTCCTCTTCCCCCCTGCCCCATTTCCCCCTTCTGTTCTTCTCTGTCGTTCAACTAACGACGCCATCCGTCCATATGTCATATTATCCTTCCCCTCCCATCCGATTCCAATTCTCCTTCTCCTCTCCCATCTCACACGGTCTACTTCATTTCATAATAATACACAGCCCTCCCCCCCATTCAGAAGGGCGGGGGGAGTCAATTATGGGGAAAGAGACGAAAGGAAGAGAAGAGAATGCTTCATGGACCCCGATCTTTAACATTTAAACAAAGAGATCTCAAAACAGTCGACAACATTTTTGTTCTCTTTAATCACCAAACAGTGAGATTTTAAAACCTTGGAAAAACTATTTCGTCCAATCTTAAAAGTGTTCAAACTTTGAACTTCAAAGTGAACTCAACCTCCACCCTCTCCCACCCTCTGTCCCTCTTCGCCCATTTGACAATTTCGCCTTTCGTCCATTCATCTTGCAATCTTCCAACCTTCCAATTCCTCCTTTTTTTTCCTCTCTCTCTCTCCCCATCCACTCTTTCTCTATAGAGAGCACTTCTCTGATGGACGGAAGGAGGGGCAGCAAAGTAGAAGACAACGACACAGATTAGAATGGAAGAGAATAGAGAGGGGAGGGGGGAGAGGGGATGAATAGTTAAACTCACAATCAGATAGTCACCTACTGAGTGACGACTTCATCCCTCATACACTCTTCTACTTCTCAGAGGCAAATAAGTCAGGAAAATAAGAAATAACTCCGCAAGTCTTGGCTACCGAGTAACAACTTTGAAGACAAAATAATGCCTCTCCTCCTGCCTCTGATCGAAGAGAGTTGACTTATAAAGGCGTCGCTCGGAAGCCGAGAACTCTACAGTGGAAGATTTATTTCATGAGGTGATCTTTGATCTCCCCTCTCGCAGTCAGAGACCGCGCACTCTTCTCTCCCCCCCCTTATCTATATGCAAATGGCGATCAGCTGCAGCCAACGACTGACCATATTAGAGAGGAGAGAAGAGAAGAATTGGAGAAGAAGAGAAGAGAAGAAGGCGGAAGGGGGAGAGAAAGGTGCGAATCAACATAGAGAAGAGGCAGAGAGAAAGAAAAGCACCACTGATGAAGGGGGACAGGAAGGGTCAACGGGACAGAGAAGTGCATTGTCATGAGTTCTAAACATTACCACTCGAAAATTCGAAAATGGAAATAACAAAGCGTTTCGAGTCAGTTTCGGAATAGTTATCTGTTTCCTTTGTTTTGAACAAAGGAAGTTCCGAGTGGTCACCACTAATGAGCACCCTTCAGAAAAAGAAAAGTTATAATCGTGATAAATTTTATTTTATTCGATTATTTCTGCATATGTTGGCGCACCGTTTGGTGTACGATAATGAAATAATATCGGCTACACTTACAACAGTATGATGTCATCTGCAGCCACAGTCTATTCGAGTTAGAGAGGGGGGGAGGGGGGGAACCGGATGCGGGGATCGGAATAGTGCTGTCTCCCGAATAATCAACGACTCATCGTCGATTCCACGCAAAGACGACGAACGAGTGACAGGACATTGGTAAAGTTACTGCTCGTTTAGAAAAAAAAGGCCAAACATACTCAATTACATATTTTTTCTAAACTGAGAAAACACAACATAATAGCAAGCATCGACACAGCAGCCTATGTACGCGCAAGCTGCAACCGAAATATCACAGGCTGAAAAGTTTCGAAGAAAAAAAAAAGCTAGACCATGCGCATTGTTACCGACAAAAGAATAGGTCATAAATACCACGCAAACGGTCATAACACATTTTTTTAAATGAATAATACAAAATAAAAATTGAATATATACAAAATGTACCTTTCTAGGGATATTGGCGAATCCCTGTATCCTCTCCAGCAGTTCCTTCAACTGTCTGTCCTTAACTGCTTCTATCGCCCGATCCACCTGATCCACCCACACATTCTGCTTCGTCTCGCCCTGTAACGACATTCATAGGTCAAAAGGTAGGTAAAAAACGACGAAGCCAACCCACATTTTGGCCTTTTCAAGGCCAATTTTTGAAAAATTCAACCCACATTCTTGGATTTTGAGAAAAAAAATTGAAAACCTAACCCACATTTTCAGTTTTTCATGCCCATACTTGAAAAACTAAACTCACATTTTCGACTTTCCCCAACGCACCCTTTTGACCTATGACGACATTGTATCGATATCGTACCGTACTCTTTCAGTAACTACAGTAATCTACCTCCTATCGCCAACTAGCTGCAGTCCTTCACTCATAACTGACTATATTATTCCAGGACTAATCATTACTAAATGCAGCCCTTCCCTCATAGTTTCGTCCATCTACTCTTTCACAATTCACAATTGCCTCTCTCTCTTCTCAATTCGCAGTCTACTATCCTCCTCCTCCTCCTCCTGCCCCTCTTCATTAAGTGTGCATGCCCTCACTCTCTCCAATTGCAGCACAATAAGAGCGAGGAGGAAGAGGACATTCATCTATTTACCACATTCTTTCCCCTTTTCCACCCATTCAACTGAAAATATCAGTAAACAGAAGGGGTTTACGAGTAAAACGTGCAAAATTTACGGGGGAAAACACGTGGAATATAATACTTTTCGCACATTTAGGAGAGAATTACCATAATTATAATAGAAAGATAGTCTAAAAAATATCCACCTTGTTCTCCTTGGCGACAAAGTTCTTTCCTCCGTACTTCTGATCCTCACTGATGCACTTGAGATGCTTCGCGTACGAATATCGACTGCAATAATAAAAAAAAACAATAATAATAATAAAAATCATGTCATGCGGATAAATATTATTATATCGACTGCAAAACGCGTCATTTGAACTACCTTGCAATCCGACGTTTCACCGCATTCATTAAGGCACATCGGCGCCTATTGTTTTGATTCTTGATTGATCGATAATTTATATTTGAAAAAAAAGAAATAAGAAGGGATAACAAACTCGAAATGCTGTTGGCAGTCAATGCATGAGTAAGACTCGGAACGGCAATGGTACGAGTGCTTCTCTACCTGAAATAGGATTACTGTAGATACGATTAGTCAATCAACCGAGCACTAATTTACTTTACCGGACCAAGCAAGCAGCACTAGCCCGAGGTTGGCCACTCATTCATCATCTGACTGTGTGAATAAAGTATTATTAAGTATTAATCTAGCAGCCACCTCTCGTGGTCCGGTAAAGTAAACTAGTGCCATCGACAGTACGTACTTGCTGTACCCATTCACCCATATCATACCGAAATTTTTCTGTACCTGATTTTTCTTGAGAGACTCGTTGCAGTGATCGCAGGAGAAGAAAACCATCTGGAAGTGGGGGTCATAGATCAAAGATCATTTTTTCTTACGGTATAATGTGGCGATTCAAACGCGATCACATCAAAATCCCATAACAATCATAGAAAGGCAACTCAATTTATGCTTGCTTCGAGGGAAGAAATTATGCAAAGAAAATCAAACACTCGCTCAATCGGCGCATATGACAGTGGTAAAACGAACACAGAAAATCAATCATCGATAGGCGACCCTTGGAAAGGGGTACGGTAGGAATGGGGTACTGTACAATCTACAACAGCAATCACATGATGATGGTTGGGAACCCAGAGGCGCATAAAACAGTATGTCTTCTAACCGGAATGGACTGAGCTCAAACAATTGCAGAATATTATACACCTAGCAACTAGCAAGTAATAAATTATTATGCTTATAAACAGAAAATTTACGATAATTTATGTGTTTTTGCTGCCATGAAGTGGCAGTAGTTGATATCCATTGTGAGAAGAAGAAGCTCCGATGGACAGACTCTTCCCATGGAAGTCATAGTAGAGAGTGGAGTGGAAGGCAATGTTCGACAGAATTATCGAGTACTCTGCAACACACAATTTTATATATAATACAAAAAATCAGTCCATGTAATGCAATGAATAATAGAGCTTTTGCAATTCCAGCACCTTCTTCAGCGCAAAAGGTCACATTCCGATACATTTAGCATAATTTTGAGGCCCATTTCTACCAGGCATGAAATGCAACGTATCGTTGTAACTGACCAGCCAATGCGAAGAGTGTGTACACTCCCGGTTCGCAGTACGTGTTGTGTCTGTAGTAGAGATAGGCAGCGAGGAGCATTGACAGGAACGAGACGCCGCCCGCAAGACACTTGTACTCGTACGATGTCTCGCCCTACAATACAACTCATTAAATATTATTTCAAAATACTTTTTTCATTAAATCTTTATTGTTAGCGAAAACTCCGTAGTTATGAAGTCTCGCCCAGCGATACACACGCTACTCTAATTGTTGCATTTATTATTCATCTTTTACGGCATATACAAATTTCGTACCCGTATTCACAAATAATACAACCATTTGAATTGATAAAAGTAGAGTATCGATTTTTTTAACTAACAATATTGCTGGAGAGTGCGCGTCGTCTGCCCGAGTACGAGTACAGCCACGTCGATAGGAGCATGTAGAGGAGGGCAGAGGCACCGAACACACCGAAACACACCTTGTGAGCATCTGAAGAGGGGAATATGAATTGTGACATCATTAGGCAACAATAAGTATCGCATCACCACTGGCATGTGTGACTTTCGGAAATTTTAGGAGTGGGGAATTTCAAACACCGAAATAGTATCAACAAATCGAAAATAATCCAATTATAATACTTCCAACGATGCCAAGACTACACATTCTCCAACCCAGAAACATTTCGGTTTCGGCAAATAGTCAAGAATAAAAAATGGAATCACTAATTCGCTAGTTCGTAAGCAGGAGATAAAATTTAAGATAAACAGGTTGGCACGAAAGTTTTGCCCGATTTTGAGATTCTTGAATTTCCGTCCGAATTTTCTTGTATGCTGGCCAGTCAAATAATCTCTAGTATAGGCATATGTAGCAAGTCTTCCTCTTTAACGAACTACTACGTCATGGCTAACGGACAATATCGGGAAGAGTTGTAAGGGAACAAAGTTGACTGGTTGGTTTCGACCCAACTTTTTCTTTGTCGTATATTTTTTATTGTGGAACGAGGCAAGGCCCGTATCAAGTGGTCTATTGAAAGAGTACTGTACACTGAATTCACAAAGCGGGACAAGACCGAATCACCATGCTGCACTAGCCGCTAATGAGGCCTAGAATATAAAAGTTATTAGTGAATAATCACGAAATTTCAATTTTTTGACTCAGTATCGCTGGCGGTTGGGATTGATGCCCCGTTCTCCTCTGATGTATAGTGCTATTTATCCTTGTTATAAAAGTATTACTCACTTTGAGCGTGGAGCTTTCACTACCGAACTGATTAAGACACAGTGTAAGGATCAAAATTAGAGATCGAAAATGAGATATGAAAGGATGCCACTAATTTTGAGAAGCTTGTAAACATTTCCCTTTTCGTTAACTTTAGAGAGAATGTATAGTAGTAGGACTGATTTGTCAGGCGTGTTTCGATTTCGCCTGTGCTCAATAAGACAGTCCATCGAACATGGTACCCAAAATTGTCGGTTTTCAGGAAATCTGAGATGCCATACAATTTTAGTATCTTAAATTACCACGAACGGATGAAAGGGCTTATTTTAAAATAATACTCGTATCAAATAGCCCAAGTGCTAATTAGCAGAAAACACCATATTATATGCACATCTTTTGTTTTACTGCTCCGGCAATTAAAATCATACATGGTCTGTGTTTGCCCGTCAAATCTGATTTGAAGAACCATAACTTCCAAAATAAGAAGTGCAACTATTCAGTCGTGTCATGGTTATAAAGAGGGTTGTTCGTAGTGTAACTCATTAGAAGAGCAGATCTTGAAAACAACATCGCGACAACTAGAGAGGCCAAACAAATGTTACCGAAATTTAGGCTCGTCACATCATTTGTATTTTATTGTAAATCAAGGAGGCAGAGTTAAAATCGAGTGAACCGAATACTGAGTAGTGTTATTCAAAAATCCACGCATAACATACTATGAGGACAGGAGATGTCGATTTCAACTGTGAGAGAACCGAAGCCTCAAACTTCAAATCCGAAATCGGGCAAAACTTTCGTGCCAACCCAATAAATAATAAAATAGCAAAGGAATTGTTCCCACCATGATTCTCCGTGGAAGAGATTGCAGTGAGGAGAAGGAGGAAAACGTTCTCGATCACTTGGATGAAACACGCAATCTGTAATATCAACGACTCATGTCCATACAATTGCGATGTGTTATTTTTTTGTAGAAAATTGTAGGTTGACTTTGAATTTTTAATTGTTTTTTTGGTACTATGGGGAAGAATCATAATCAGAAATAGTTGAAACTCGACCATTTTAGGAATTCTTTGAAACGCCAATCTCACCTGACAGAGAATCCTGAAGACGCCCGTTCCCTGCAGTGGCTGGAGGGGAGACGAAAGCAGAAAATTCCTGATGAAGTGCGTGGTAAAAAAAAGACTCAATTTTAAAATAGATCCGCCGCAGAGAAAATCCGAATTTAAAAAAATAAAGATAAAAAGGTGATTCAAAATATTTGTATAAGTACAAGTAGGTGTTTCAGAGTCAGTATGAATCGCGTAGTAATTTTAGCAAAATATTTAATCAGTATTATCTATAATTATCTACCATATAGCCTCCACAGCTTTCAACTCACTTTCCGCGCAAAAAAAAATATTAAAAATATTTGTAAAAGTCCAACAGCAACAACGGTGTTTCAGCGTGCGTATGAGTAAAGTAAGACAAGCTTCAAAACAATTGTTTCTCCCCTTTCCCAATTTTCAATAACTATCCACGGTATAACCTCCACAATCCTCTCCTTACCTATACGCGAACGCGAGGACGAATCTGGGTGCTCCGTGCAGTCCCACCAGCACTCTCCAGATGTACTTCTCGGGGGCGAACGTAGACACTGCTGCAGAAACTGACGGCAGCCTGAGGGGAAGAGAAGGGTGTACGGTGATGAGGAGAAAAAATCGACTACCGTAACATACTGCACCATTATCTATCTTCATAAATTCGTTGCACAATTTGTGGGAAAGCATCGATCGACCTGTATAATCAACAACTACTTTCCTTTCGTCATATCAGTGAATCTCTGACACAATAGGAGTGAAATTCGAATTTTAAAACAATTTTTACAGTTCCCCGTCCGCCCAATCAATATCTCACCAATTATCGACTCCGCAATGGGTGGTGGTTGCCTGGTCGTAGTGCAGCATGAGTGCACACAGAATGCAGAGGAATAGAGCGGACGAGGGCAGAGCTGCTACTGAGTACACCACGTATCGGAAGGGAAGAGAGATCACCTCAAAGGGTACTCTCATTTCAACTCATTCCAGTACTTTTTTACACTCATTATCGGGATGACCATGGGACAATTTTTTTCAAAATCAAAAAAATATTTCTCGTCCGCGAGGCAAAAAAAGAACAACAAAAAAGTTGTCATTTGCGAGCCGAATCTTTCATATTTATCCGAGCTCTATCAAAGAGCTTTTAATAAAAGTAGCAACTGACCTCCTCATCTCCGAGTGCCATTTTCTCACTTCAGAAGTCTATCACTATCTTCGCATAGTCTGAAATGGGAGGAATTGAGTTGAGTGAGATCTCAATTAGGTCATGCACGGCTCAGATTACACCTCTAGATAAGGCTGGGTGCAATTTAGTGAGTGAGGTACATCAAAGAGGCTCACAACCTCTGATAGGAAGAAATAAAGAAGCGATGGAAAGTGAGTGGTAGCATTTATCAATCATGTCGGGAAAACGATAACAAACAACAGAGATCAGCGAGCTATACAACGAATCTCCAACTAGTCTACTGTAACCTACACAATTTATCGGTACTTTCCCTTCCATGCCATATCGTATTCACTGAGCCACGAGGAGCAATTCTGCATGTTGTACTTGATGACGGTGTCCCAGTTGAAGGGATTCTGGTTGCACTTCGCCACCTCAAATTGCGTCATTACTATGTAACCATAAAACAAAACAGAAAAAAACGAATGGGCATCGACACCAACCAATTCCTCTTGTTGTCTCCTCTCGTCGAGAATTCGCTGACTCACAAATTCGACAGGGAACGAGAATCTCTCGCAGAGATACAATAGGAACGCCTGTGCCTGCAATACAATTCACATTCAATTTAACTATGCATTGCAACAGTGTTTTGGAAATGTCCTGATCATACTGATAAACGATTCTGATAATGTTTTCAGTTCCGTTATTCTGATTCTGATTTTGATAATGCTCTGCGCATTTTACTAAATGTAAGCGAACTCCCGAATCCATAGTTCAAAAAGATGATAGAAATCGACATAACCTGCCCGCCGAAGGCGCGAGTGAAAATAAATGCCTGATCAATTAGACCCCTAAAACGAAACCTGCCCGACAGGGTCTCCGAAAACATCCTCAAAAAGGATAAACGTGCCCGGTGGACCATCAAAAATATCGAAAAACCTGCCCGACTAGTTTACTTTACTTTTAGACCTCTGCCCGAATCTCAGTGATGTTTTACAATTATATATATATATATATATATTTAATGTTGGCATAAATACAATTAACATTTATTTTCAAATGTCTCATACCTCAATCTCGGTGATGTGTCCTCCCACTTCGAGAATGATTCGGTTTGCCTTGACAGGAGTGACGTAGTGGGAGATGGAGCCCTTGCCTCCTCCCAGTCTCGTACCCTCAAAATAGCATCGTAAATCAATTTCCAACCAGTATATGGCATGATCTAGCGATACGGTCATTTGCGTGAAAGTACAATGTATTTCGACAGTAGTTTTTGCGGGAGGGGGCTCCGAAAATGAAGAATGGTCAAAGTTGACATGTTTTAAGTTTTGAAAAAATATGCAAAAACCGATTGTTGTGGCTCCAGGGCCACTCTTTTATATACTATACTGAACTAGGCAGTGTCATACAAAAAAACCGTGGACACATGATACTTTGTAGACAATTCGGACACACCTGGGCCTTCTTCGTGCGTGGTAGCCACGGCGCGTCGACTCTCCAAACGGCGAACTGCTTGTCCACGAGATTCTTGTTGATTCGGTCCTGCAACGAGGCACATCGAGTACGGTACTTTACAAAAGAAAGCGAAGATAAATAGGGAAGAACATACCGTAAGGAACTTGAAGTCATGGGAAGCGATGAAACCACCAGAAACGGCAGCCAAACCAAACTGTTCGTGGACGAGCTCAGTGTGAATCTCCTCCACTCCTCGAGTCTAAAACATCGTTTTCGAATTGAGTTCGTTCTCACTTCAATAGCAGAGATACAAATTAATATTAGATAGCAAACCTCGATCATTCTCTTGGAAGTCTTGTACTTGGTCTCTCCCACTTCTCCGTTGTACACTGGCTCCATCGGCATAACGGGAAGCTTCAGCTCACCATCAGGAGGCCACGTCACTTCTGCAAGCAAACAAATGCAAATAAGCAACGAAAGAAAACAAAATATTCTGAAACATACTCTCATACGTGACTGGAAAGGGGTATTTCTTCATTCCGCGAGTGGAAACAACTTGTCCCGCAGTTCGGCATAATCCCCGTAGAGATGAGTTCATCTAGAAGTAACAAATACGCACCGTGAGTTGGCTAAAACGAAGTGAAACGGTTTCAAAGAAAATTTTCAAAGTTTCTATTAGTTATGTATCTGCTCTACTGAACTCGAAATACGGTACTTTGCTAAACCGCACAAGTTCATCCTATTTCATTTCTTTCCCAGCTCATAAAGTTTGAATTTTTGACTTATAAAAGAAGTAAAAGGAGAGTCAGACAAGAATTATGATTAAAACTAAACAAATTTTGCAAAATAATGAAAATAATATTACTGTATTTACCAATACGTGGAAGTTTTGGCCCCGCCCCCAGGCGAGAGCGGCAGAGTGACCAGAGTATCTTGCTCTCTTCCCTTTTGTATATTCAAACGTAGCTCTCTTGCAACGAAAACATAGCCATTTTACAGTTGTTGCCAACGTAAACGAGTTCGTGGAATCCATCTTGTTCTGAACCATACCGTTGTCTTCTCATGTATGCCTATCCCGGCCCAAAAATATGCTAAACATTGAAGGTAATGAGCTCGAAAAGCGGGTTGCTTCGAAGCAACTCGTTGGCGTACACGAGTCTTCTGACTTTCGTGATCCTCGCTCTCGCTTGGTTTGTCGGATTCGCGTCTCGTCTGTTCGCAATCGTCAGATTCGAGTCCATCATCCATGAGTTCGATCCCTGGTGAGCGATTTACTGCAAGTTACTATAAGACACGTCATCAAAAACATCGATTTCTGAATGCTCCATCTAGGTTCAACTACCGTGCGACGGCCCACATGGTCGAGCATGGCTACTACAACTTCCTGAACTGGTTCGACGAACGAGCGTGGTATCCGCTGGGCAGAATTGTCGGAGGAACGGTACGGTATCGTACAGTAACCTCCCGTTGGATACATTTGTAAACAATTTAATATGATAAGCAATGGATGTGCAGGTGTACCCCGGTCTGATGGTGACGTCCGGTCTGATCCACCATGTTCTGGACGTGCTCAACTTCCCCGTGCACATCAGAGACATCTGTGTGTTCCTCGCCCCGACCTTCTCCGGATTGACCGCAATTGCCACCTACTTCCTCACCAAGGTAACCCCAATTTTTTATTGAAAATGTGGTTCGATTATGCCAAAAAAAAGAAAATACTACTTTCTTTTCTCTACTCTAGTCGCGTTTAGGAATTGTGGTCGGCGGGCGCGGGTCTCTTCGCTGCTTGCTTCATTGCCATCTCTCCTGGATACACTTCTCGCTCCGTTGCTGGATCTTACGACAACGAAGGAATCGCCATCTTCGCTCTTCAAGTGAGAATAGTCCATTAGAAATTCATAACCTGAATGTATTATGAGGTCTGCTAGTCATGGTAACATATGTTGAATCAAATATGCACAATGATATTTAGTAGCGTTGATCAGTTGTGAAGTTTATACGAGTTTTATTTTAAAATGTTCCAAAATATATTAATTGTAGGCGACTTACTTCCTGTGGGTGAAGTCAGTCAAGACCGGATCCGTCATGTGGGCAGCACTCTGTGGACTCATGTACTTCTACATGGTAAGCAACAATTTCATTGCCTCGCAAGTACTTTGAACGTTTTTCTCGTTGCGGGAATACTATCAAAGATTTCATTTCACGCAGGAATGTATTTAAATTCCAGGTGTCTGCATGGGGAGGCTACGTCTTCATCATCAATCTCATTCCTCTTCATGTTCTCGCCCTCATTTGCATCGGCCGATTCTCTTCTAGAGTGTGCGTATTCATAAGTGTTTGGCCAATTAAGTGTATTTTTAGCGCACGTTCAAAATACTAAAGTGCCTACGTGAAGAGGCAATTAGATTTCGTTATCGATCTCTTAACAGCGCCCAAAATGGATTTGATAAACATCACTAGTACTAAAAAAAAGTATCATTCATTGCAGATACACTGCCTACTCGTCCTTCTACGCGCTCGGAACAATTCTCTCGATGCAGATTCCCTTCGTTGGTTTCCAGCCAGTTCGCACCTCGGAGCACATGCCCGCTCTCGGAGTTTTCGGACTCGTCCAGGTACACTATTCATTTAATTGCATCGTTTTCGGCCTGAAAATATTATTAACTTTCCAAAATTAGGTCTACTAGAGATGGAAGCACGCATCCAGCATGATACCAATGTTCCCATCACTTTGCTATCGATCATGTTCAATTGTTCTCTCCTCGCAGATCGTAGCTGCGATGCAATACGCGCGCACCCGAGTGACTCGTGCCCAATTCCTCACCATCTTCATCGGCGGTCTCTCGATCGCCCTCGGAGTCGGACTCGCCGGATATCTCGCCCTCGTCTGGGGAGGTACGGTAGCCAAACACTTATTACTGTTGACCGATTTTTTGGGCTCACCACTAATACATAATACGTCGCAGGATACGTCGCCCCCTTTTCTGGTCGTTTCTACTCCCTCTGGGATACTGGCTACGCCAAGATCCACATTCCCATCATTGCCTCTGTCTCTGAGCACCAGCCTACCACGTGAGTCATTTTCATCTCCTTTTTCAGAATTTCTATTTCTCAACCTGCGAATCTCTGGTTTCTGCATTATTCTTTCAAACGATTGATGCGTGATCGTTTAATGCTAGTGACAGTTCCATATCCTCTCTTGTTATCCAGTTAATAATTATTAACAATGTTTTTGTTTATTAAGTTGGGTTTCGTTCTTCTTCGATCTGCACATCACTGCGGCCGTCTTCCCCGCCGGTCTCTGGTACTGCGTCAAGAATGTCAACGACGAACGCGTATTCAGTCAGTTTTACCACCAATTATCTAGGGGAATTGTGGTTTCACGATGTCCATTTGATTGTGAATGGTTGGCACAATTTATATGTGCTTTGTCTTCAAATTAAATAACCCCACCCCTCGTTGAGTCATTCTGTACGCCGTATCTGCCGTCTACTTTGCGGGAGTCATGGTCCGTCTGATGCTCACTCTCACTCCCGTCGTCTGCGTCCTCGCCGGCATTGCATTCTCACTCACTTTCGAGAAGTTCCTCAAGTGAGTACCAAGCTTCATTCAGAATGTGCAATGAGGATGATTAGAGTGTTGTTAGATCGAATATTCTTATATTTATAACCATTGTTATTCGCGAATACAATTATTCGATCTAACAACAGCAGAGGATGAGCAGGCTTCGGAATGATTTTTTCTTCAACATCGCATTAGCACTTTTCCCCTCTTGTCAGGAACGACGATCACTTCCGCAGCAATGCGACGGGCGCTGACAACAAGCAGTACGACAAGCTGAAGAAGCAGAAGGTGAGGAGTTTGGAAACACTAATCTACGCGAGAACAATTTCTACATAGGGACGATGTTATCATAGCTCAGTGAAACTGAAATCACGCGGGTGTTCAGTGCTAGTTAAAGTATTTCTTGATTTCAGGCCGGTACCTCCACAGACGGTGTCTCCCTCTCGGAGGACCCCATCGGTCCGAACGTCCGTTCGATTGTCTCCTTCCTCATGTCGATTCTCCTCCTCATGTTTGTCGTCCATGCGACCTACGTCACGTCGAATGCCTACTCGCATCCCTCCGTCGTGCTCCAGAGCTCCACCTCCAATGGGTACGGTATTTTATTGATTGGAAGGGGTTTTTATTGATTTTAGAGGTAGAATTTCGCACAAGGTTTGCTTCATTGCGTTATTTTATTTTTGTCATCTTCAGTGGTCGTGTTATCATGGACGACTTCCGTGAGGCCTACCACTGGCTGCGCGAGAACACTCCCGACGATGCGAGAATCATGAGTTGGTGGGATTACGGATACCAGGTGAATCCAGTTAACTATACCTTTGTCGTTTTTATTGTTGATCGTTTTTTAACAATATATTTCGTTAATTTTGCTATATAAGGCATGATCTCGTTCAGATCGCTGGAATGGCCAATCGCACGACTCTTGTTGATAACAACACGTGGAACAACTCGCACATCGCTCTGGTTGGAAAGGCGATGAGCTCAAACGAGAGTGCGGCCTACGAGGTGAGGGCAGACTGCAACCATAGTGTAGTGGCGAGAGTGTTTGCCCAGCGATCCGATTGTCGCGGGTTCGAATTCTCCTCCCCGCATTCACTTTCTTGCCAACCCTGTACGGTATCTCTGGACTAGCACTACATGCTCTTCCGGCTTCGAGTCACAGGAAGACCATTCATCTCAATCATAGTCCATTGTGGACGCTCTGTGCTCCAATGGTTCCCTGCGAGAGACACCTTTATCATTGATTTTTGTAACTTTTTAAAAGCTAATTGACAAGGAAGATAGAACATGTTTTGCAGATCATGCGCGAGCTTGACGTGGACTATGTGCTTGTCATCTTCGGAGGAGTGATTGGATACTCGGGTGACGACATCAACAAGTTCCTCTGGATGGTCAGAATCGCCGAGGGAGAGCATCCCAAGGAGATTAAGGTATCTATTTTGAACTGCGAAATTAACATTGATGCATTAACAGACCCCAATTTTTTCATTATATTTTTAAAGGATTAATATTTTTTTAATCAATAATTGCTACAGGAGGCGAACTACTTCACCGAGTCGGGCGAATACTCTGTCGGCGCCCAGGCCTCTCAAACCATGCTCAACTGCCTCATGTACAAGGTGCGTATTTTTTTTGTTTAAAAAATATTTTCATATTATTGTACACTTGTGCCATATTTAGAGTGCTTCGTAAATGGTTTACTTATTTGATCTTGCTCAGATGAGTTACTACCGTTTCGGAGAGACGCGCGTTGGATACAATCAGGCAGCCGGATTCGATAGGACGAGAAACTATGTGATTGGAAAGAAGGTGAGATGTCGTTTCGTGAAGGTTATAAAAATAGCGAAAGTGTGGAACATTTTCTCGCTCTGACTTCGTCATTGATTCACCAATTACCATTCGATTATGTCCTTTCATTATCTAGTGAATTGAAAATCAACTAAATAATTCGGTTCTTTGCAGGACATCACCCTCGAGCACGTGGAGGAAGCGTACACAACAGAGAACTGGCTTGTTCGAATCTATCGAGTGAAGAAGCCAGTGAATAGAAATGCAGTGAAGTACACGGAGAGGAAGATTCGGCCGACTGGTGGACACAAGAGTTCATCGACTGTCGGAAGAAGTGGGCGGAAGGGAACACTCAAGAACAAGGCTGTCGTAGTCAAGGGAAAGAGACCCCTCACTGCTTGAGTTGTTTCGATTACTATGCAACATTGTTGGGATTTCCCTCTATTAATAATGTATTATAGTCGGGGTTTTAGATAGCTTTTGGATGTGTATCTCTCTCTCACTCTCCCTTCTTTTGGTTATGCGCCTGATTTGTAACTTTACCAATTCTACTGTAAGAGTGTATCTCTCTCGGGTTCACTATGACCCTCTGCTTGTCAACCATCGTCCCTCTCCCTTCCATTCTACCGATAGGCATCGCCTTCCAAAGATATTTCTCCCCATGTATTACAGAAGAGGCTTCAATTGTGATACATGTCTGCGTAAGTTATCTCATTCGCGTTGTTTCCGCGTGTTTTCCGTTCCGAATTCCTAAGTAATAACTTATTTGATTTGTAGATCTGTTATCTCCTTCGTTGATAATAAATGTAGTTTTTGAGATGGTTGTGCGACATGGCTTTGATGGTTGGAGCAGTAAATCGGGGTCGGTCACTATGTCATTGAAAGTCGAGACGAGTCATAAAACGGCAGTTTCCTCCCCTCTTCCCTCTCTCTTTCACTACCTTGGTCCATCGATTGTGGGACACTTTTACTTCTTTTATCGTTGTTTTCTTCGTTGACCGTTGATTTGATCTACCGTATCTTAGAATGCTGCTCATCAAAAATCTGCGTCAAATCGTGCAAATTGTGGATGATTCGACAACCGAATTCCTGGTGGGAGAAAAGATGAAGGATTTGAAGGTAGGATCATGCGAATCTACCAATTAACTTTAATTGTGAATGTTATAGATTGCATAGTCTGAAGTTTGTGAAATTTAGATTTGTTTTATTCCATGTTTTCCAGATTCTGAACTCTCCCGAATGTAAATTGTGCATTGCCATTGGGAAAGATGGCAAGATCCAATATGTGGGAGAGGAGGAGAAAGTGGGAATTCTGCCTCCCGACGTGGAGATTGTCGATGGAAAGGTGAGATGATTACCGTATCCTAGTCAATTTGAAATCGATATTCATCCTTGTCGGCCAGTGAGATGGCTCCCAGTGCGATTTTGAACAATCTAAAGTATTGCCCAACACATCACCTGTCAAACCTCCGGAAAAGAGTCAGGAGTTGGAGATTGTTTTAAATCGAGCGGGTCTCTCTCTCACTATTCCACACTCTCTCGCTTCTGACCCCTTTCTGTCGTCAGGGTGGCGTTGCTCTTCCCTCGTTCGTCGACGCCCACACTCATCCCGTCTTCGCCGGCGATAGAGTCCACGAATTCGCCATGAAATTGGCCGGAGCGACCTATAATGAAGTCAGGCAACATTATCGATTAGTCTGATCGCATTATTCAACACGTCGATCAACCATACATAAAGGAGTTGGTAGTGAGAAAGCATGCAAAATCGAGAGGGACTCTCTCACCCTGACTCCTCTCTCTAGGGTTAGAATCATGAGGCTACAATCCCTAGAGCCCACTGTGATAGGTTCCAAAATGCACATACATTTTCGAAAATCGATCAAATTGATCGATATCAGGTGCAAAAGGCGGGCGGTGGAATTCATTTCACAACGGAGAAGACGAGGGCAGCGAGTGAGGAACAACTGTATGGCGATTTGGAGAAAGTGGGATACGGTAGAATATCGATCATTAGAGTTATTGATTTTTCAGATTCTCTCTCGCATGCTTCAATCGGGCACAACAACGATAGAGGCGAAGAGTGGCTATGGATTGGATGAAGAGACTGAATTGAAGGTGAGATTGAAGAATTCCAATTTTTTTATTGTTTTGTAAACACTATCGATGAACCTGCGAAATAATGAAAAATGGCAAGAAAATCACTACTGTCTATCATCGCTCCTCTCTCGCGCTCTCCAGAAAGGGGTCAGGGGCGAGAAAGTGCGTGGAGGTGAGAGGTGTTCTCTCATGTTCACACAGTCTCTCGCCACTTACCCCTTTCTGGAGGAGTGATTCGACGATGAGAAATCTGCATTCCTCTCTTGAGATGCTTCGAGTGCTCGATCGTGCCAACTCCTCTCTTCCCATCGAAATCTCGACCACTTTCTGTGGAGCTCACGCAGTTCCCAGAGGAAGCACCGAGCTGAAGCAGACTGAGTATTCATTTATCATTTTTTTAAACACAAAGCGAGAAAAAAATAAATTTACATAATATTCAGAGAACTCACTATCAGAATTTTTTTTTCTTATAAGCTAAATTGAAAGATAAATACAACACTACCACAAAATGCTAAAGTTTCTTCATCAAAACTATTTACTGAGACATATTTGAATCATGGCAGGAAATCAATAAATCGTTCAGATTGATCGTCGACCGTGTGATTCCCCTCATCGACGAGGCGAAGAAGAGAGGAGAACTGAAGAGTGTCGAGAATATCGACGTTTTTTGTGAGACTGGCAATTTCGGAGTCGAATCGACGTGAGACTTGCTCAAATATTATTCAATTTTATTTGGGGCCTACGATTGACAACTACACTACACTTCTCCTCCGCTTCGGTATTTCATACACCGTTGAAACACAAGTTCACCGGTGAAATCCGAAATTGTGGAAATAGTGTTTGGATAAGGCGAATTTTAGTCGTTTGCAGTGAGAAGATCCTGCGAGCGGGTCAATCGATCGGTCTCGTCCCGAATTTCCATGCAGAGGAGTTGACTTATATTGGAGGAGTGGAGATGGGAGCGAGAATTGGAGTAAGTGCAATCAAATTGAAAGGACAAAAGGCACAGGCTACCGTACCGGATCAGGCAAGCCGGGGTAGCCCGGGGTAGGACCCCATTCATCATCTCACTGTGCGAAACAACCGAGTAGCGGTCACCTCTCCGGGCAAAAGAGTTCCATGAACATTCTATGATCGATGATGATCATTATCATTCGAGTATTACTGTATGCGCATTATCAAACAAATAAGTGGGCGTAGTCCAATCCAATGACGTTTATCAATGAATAAACTAGCTGTATCTACAATTGAGATTGATTGGAATCGTATCTCTTCAGTCGTCGATAGCTTCAATCTTCTTCACGAATTACCGAGATCTTCCGGTTTTCCACAAATCTTCTCGAATCGATCTTTGAATTTCTCGTTGTTCGTTCTCTGAAGGGAAATCAATGAGAATCAAGATGAGAAGGGACAAAGAACTCACGTAGAGATACTCGAATAGCGTCTTGATCACGGATACGTAGTCTTCCTCACTTCTGATCATTCCATGGCGCGATTGACGAGCCCATTTCACAATTGCCGGCAACTGAATTGGGGGAGATTGCCTAGTGATGATGCAATCGACAACTGACCGACAGTCCCTTTTCTCCCTTGTAGATGAGAGCAGCGAAGATATCGACGATTGTGAGAATGGCGGCACGAGAAATAGCAGAGTATTCATCCATCACAACCACGGGTCCCGTACCGAGACTTTCCAACTGAAGGGATACGGTATCGAATGATTAGATGAGATACAGTATACCCGAGAGATGACACGAATGATCTTGAGAAGATTTCGACCGGTTGACTGCGTGAAGTTGGCCTCCCATGCGTTGAACTGGACGATGCTCATGATCTCAAGAGAGGATTACTGTAGTCAGTAATTGATTGATTATCTCACCTGAGAGTTGGAGCATCCCTCGGGCAGAACTTCCAGAGTGCTCACTGTTTCCTTGTGGACTTGTTCCGACTCAAATCATTACATTCCATCTCTTTTTTTGCGCTTTCATCACTCACTTTCTTGTTGGCCACAGACATCGTACCGTAGTTCTTGAAGTCACCGATCGATTTGGGCCAGAAGTCGGCAGAAACGTCCTGAAGAGTATGGAGTACTGTAGCTCAGTTAACGATAAACCAAAGGGATACGGTATGGAATGGGGATGGATACCTGGCCATTCTCCTTCATATCACAGAGAACGATAATTGCCATAACCTTGTGCTCGAAACACATCTTCCAGAAGTCTTCCACTGTAGAATCCATCGGTGCCTGATAATACCTTTATTAGTCACAGAAGACTAGAGGTGGCCAGTCGAAAAGCCGGAATGAGAGGGAGAACAAAGGAGAACAAAGGATTGAACTGGAACGAACCGGAGCGGAACCTTTGTTCGACATTATTTTAGACAAAGACATTTTTCGACTGATCATCACTACAGAAGACGTCACAACTCATAATCAATTTCGATCTATTGATTACCGTACTTGGGTGAGGATGTACTGTCGAACGAATTTGGTGAGGTCGTAGAGCCAGCTCGCATTGATATATCCTTTCTCTGGTAGGGACACTCTCGAAGTGTCGAGACACGTCGGAGGATCCTCAACAGTACGGTATAGATCATACATTTTCGCCCGGCCCAGATCTCTCATTTTCACACACTCTCTCGCCTAGCATAAACACGTCAGATTTCTATCGGAAGTTCGATAAAACACGTCAGATAGGGGACAATTCTTACTAAACTCGACATTCTGCGTATTCCTAGATGGGTCTCGAGTCTCTAAACTGCCTGGTTCAAAAAAGTGTAAACCCAGAATCTGGGCCAACGAAAATGTATGGTATAGATACGGTATCTCCCTTAACGAATTCTCACTTTGTGCCGATTCTTGGAGCTGTTCGCTTTGAATGCCACATCTCCGTAGGTGGGAGACTTGTATTGCTCGATTTCGGCTTTGAACTCCGCCTTGATTCCTTCCACTCCTTCATTTATTGATTAGATCGATCTGAGATGGAGAGACAAACTAACCCAATAGTGAATACTTGTCCATGAATTCCGCAGCACACTTGAGGGCCTCTGGAGTCCAGTTAGAATCTTCGACAGAAACTCCTCTTCGCTTCTTCTTAGAAGCTTTCTGTACAGGCGCACTCTTACTCTTCGATCCATCTCCCTCGATCGTATTCTTCTTTCGAGACTCAAATACTTAGTTTTAAAGCAAAACACATTACATTGAAAGGGAAGGGAAAAGGAAAGGGCGGAGAGGGGTCACCTTGGGCGCCATAGTAGACCTATCAAGGCAGCGACAAGAATGAAGAATGAATGGAGAGGAGGAGAAGAGAGGGAAGGGAACATTGATTAGAATGCAATTTAGATGCAAAATAAGAGAGATACAAAGGACAGCATTTTACTACAGAATTACGGTCGATATCTTACTTTAGAAAACACCCAGATTATTGCAAATTTTATACTAAAAATTCCGTAGTCGGCTACAGTATCCGGTCAGAGGGGAATTGAACATGCGATCTCATTGCCAGTTTTGGTCGCATTACACATCTAAAGCGGTATCCGCTTCGCCAAGGGAAAAAAAGTTCGTCACGCGGGAGGAGAAAAGATTTTTTTACACAAATAAACAAACTGAGAGTCTCCTCCTCATTCTCTATAATAATATATTTTCTTTTCATTTATTCAACTATATACGTAACTAAATGCGGCGATGACTAAATGCTTTTGAGGCCCGAGGGATGTCTCATCTCGAGGAGATCTCTCCCTCGGGCATTGCTGCAATGGCTGCAGCCGGAAGTGCTGCAGTGCTGCTACCCTCGACTGCATTCATACTCAGACTCACACCACCACCTGCGAGGAGAATGATCGAACAGAGTGAGTGACGACCGGGAAGGAGTCAAGACAAGAGAGTGTGCAAGAGTTGGAGAGTCACCCTCATACGCCCTCTCCCTCTAAACATTTTTCTGTAGTGTTGGCCGGCATGTGGAATGATGTGGTGATTGAGCCCTCTCACTTTCACACTCTCTCTCGCGAGCCGCCCCATTCAGGACGGTTTGCTATGACGTATTGTCTCATTTCAGACGTGATTGTCTCCCTCGGGTCGGATTTCAACCCCAACGCCCACTGTCTCTCCATGCCTGTCAGTTTTCTCCTTACTGTATCGATTTTATTAGCCTATTCTGCTGATAGAAGCACAGTTTTTTCATGATTTTGAGGATCTTACATATTGAGATTTATAGAATTTGTCAATCAGTCGATAATTACCTATTGTAGGTGATAATGTCACTGGCGTGCATCACGATGAAATTATCGATGGAAGAGGCGCTCGTTGCTGCTACTCTCAATTCGGCCTATTCCATTGGAAGGGGTGAGAATGGCCATTTTGAGACGAGAACATCATCTGTTTCTTCCCCAGTCACAGATCTATTCCTTGCATGCGAACCTCACACGGAATTATTGAATGCATGAATGAATGAGAAATCTGTCTTCTCGTCATTTAGAGAGAGGCGAAAATTTCTTATTGCACTAAAGATTCCAATCGAAAAATCAACATGTGCAGTTCCCCGCTACTCTTGTTCCCTAGTTGAAACTCTACTCTCGCAGGCGCTTCTCACGGTGCTCTGGCTGTCGGCCGTCAAGCGGATCTCCTTCTTCTCTCCTCCAATCGATGGGAGAATTTGATCTACCAAATGGGAGATCACTCTCATCTCATCTCTACCGTAATCAAGAGAGGAAACATTGTCCACACAAGAAAGTAGACAATGAAAAAAATATTATTATTAGAATCGATTCCACATTGTCGACGTGCATCTCTTTCTTACCACATTCACTCTCTTGTATGCGATACTCTGACAGAATAAACAAATAATAAGTTAATGAATTACCGACGATTTTCCCACACAGAAAACTGCACATTTATTCCTTAGGAGCGAATAAGTACAAACTAGCGATCAGTAAATGATGATTTTCTGCTCAGGTCGAATACCGTAGTTGGCCTTGTGCGCCTCGAACAGATCAATAAGGCTCTTGCAGTAGACCGCGTGCAGTTTATCGATCTGCAATTATCGATTATTCTTCCACCGTATTCTTCTCCCACCTCTTCTTTCGTCGGATTTGGGTTCTTCTCCACACGAATCGGTGCACCGACCACAGTCACTAGATGCACTCTGAAAGATCAAAGATCAAATATTGGGCTAAAGTTCAATTCTAATCGTACTTGAGAGGCATGATTCCTCCCCATGGCAGACCGACGAGACTCCGACCAATCATAATGGGAGGAACGAATCCGTAGTATTTGATGACTCGCGTCTGCAATTTTTAAAATTTATTTAAAGTTACCGGGAATCCACGGAATAATTTTGAATTCGCGGTATTCCCTGATGATCAATGGCGAGCGTCGCGCGTCGCGTCGCGGTCTTTTTTGAAAGCTCTTTTTCTCATTCGATGTTTTCGTTACATAAATTCTAATACGACGATAAATTTCAATAAATAATGAGGCATTGAAGTAAGCAAAAAAAAGAAGCGAAAAAAGGCTGGAGCGCAATAAGACAACATGATGAAATATTCACATTTGAATTTGCGCGAACTTTCCTGATGTTCAGTGCTCTATTTTCGGGCATTTGGAGCTGTGTCACGGCCTAATTATCGATTTTTGACATTTTTTGCTTCGACAGCCTTTCTTTTACGGCAATTGTCTATTCGATTCCGTCGTAAGATCAGACACCAAAAATGTGGATTCCCGGTAACTTTAAGATAATCAAGTAAGGAAGGATGAAAAAGCAGTAAATTAACGAGATACTGGTATTCTCTGCTTGTTTCGTATCTGGAAAGCATAGTAAAATGAAAAAGCCCACCTGCATGTTCCTCAATCTCTTCGGACAGATACCGCACACGGGCTTGTACGTTTCGTTCTCGCCAAAATGGAACATCGGCACGAGATCAGCTCTGGAAATCAATCGATAATTAACGTTGCATTCGGTAGATCAAACCCCTCAGTGAGGGCGACAGTAATGAATCCCTTGCGATCTTTGAGCTTGAGATGATATTTGCCCGGCGCCGACATAATGGCCTCGTTGAGACCGCCGACGGTCAAAGCAACTGCATGACCCTCAAGAAAACAAATTGGAGTAATTGCCTAACCCTCTCTCTATTCTGCATGCTCTCTCTCTCTCTCTCTCTCGCTGTCTGATTGATGAGAGAGCATGTAGAATGAGGAGAGTCTGTTCATACTAATACATTGCATCACGAAATTCTGACAATTTGTCTAAAGGAAACAAGAAATGTTGCGTTGAATTTAGAATTCTTTTTTTTGTGACTCATACCTTGTCCTCCTGGTTCAGAATGTACTTGAGATTGCGCTTTGAGGAAGCGCCCGTGCCTACAAAACCAATCGATAATCGTCAAGCTGGGAGGCGACCTACCGCAGATCATCATGAGCTCCCTCCTCAGAGGGTAGAGGAATTGGCCAATGAGGGTGACAGACCATGTCTTGATCCCCGGGAAAAGATCCGGCATTCCATTCAGCTAAAACATAGAGTTTGAAATTCGGGTAAATAATTTGATTAGCTATCTTCATTTCGAAATTTGAATCCCCTACAATTTGAATTTGTAATTCCTCCACTACTAGGAAATCGAAATGTCTGTCTGTTTGTCTGTTGGTTTTTTTTTCCTTCCGCGTGACGGACGTTTTTCCGTTTTTCCGCTATAACTCTTTTCAAAGTTTAGCAATCTTCTCACATTCTTTTGCATGTGATAGGCAACGACGAAACACATCGAAATTAATATTTGAAAAATCGATAATTTCATGGCCAAGTCGGTAGCGAGCTCGACTAGAAATCGGAGGGTCTCAGGTTCGATCCCCGCCGGTGCATAGTCTTTTGCCGCATTTTTTCCAAGTGTCAAATGTGGCCCAAACCCATTTTTGCGTAACGAGATTCACATTTGAGCATCTTTTGCCGATTTTTGAAGTGAAATATCTATTGATTTCACTTGATTTCACGCGATTTCATGAAATTTTCGCACATTTCGTTCCAAATCATTCCTCATTCCGGCAATCTCGCAGAAATGGAGTTAGAACGAGATTGTAAGGGAAATTGAGAGTGACTCTCTCACTTTGGCACACTCTCTCGCCTCTGACCCCTTTCTGGAGGCCGGAATCATGCATCCGGAAGCTTCCTAATAAATCGCTTCAAAAGCGCTCTATCTTCTCGGATCCTTTTGCATACGACAACAGACCAAAATCCCTTTAAAATTTTGCAATATTTAATTGACCAAATCCATAGCCAAGTGGGTTACGCGCTTGACTTATAATCCGAGACCCCCAGGTTCGAACCCCGCCGCGGGCAGTGTCAGAAGCCCTTTTAGCACGTTGTTGAGTGACGTGAAACACGTTTTCACATGTTTTGCCGTGTTTTGAAATGGAAAATAGAAAATTTCGAAAAGTTCCCAATTTGTTCGCAGGGCGTGGGGGAACACAGGAAAAGTGTTTTGCGATGTCGGAAACGTGTCTAACACGTTTTAAAGTGAAAAATTGAAAATTTCGCAAAGTTTCCAAATGATCCGGCGAGCGTAGGGAATCATTGGAAAAGTGTTTTGCGATGCCACAAACGTGTTCGAACACGCCATGGAAATCAACACACGGTATCCTGCGTTTCCGTTGAGAAAGGCTCGTGAGGCTGAGAGCGATCGAAAAAAAGTTGCCGCGGAGCCACGAAGTGGCGTAGTGGAAACTTTTTTTCGATCGCACTCAGCCTCACGAGCCTTTTGCAACGGAATAAGCCAGTATTCTTTCTAGAGATGAACATTCCCCCCAAACATAAGCTCCCCCTGGACCGTACCTGAAGAAGGCTACCAAGGTCCCCCTGGACCGTACCTGAAAAAGGCTACCAAGGTCCCTCTGGAACGTACCTGCAGCAGGTTACCGAGGTCCCCCTGGACCGAACCTGGAGCCAGTTACCGTCCTCCCCCTGGACCGAACCTGCACCCAGAACTATGCATAGAGCGTAGTGTACGCATAGAGCATGAAAAATCATGAAAAATCGAAAATTTCGAAAAGTTGCCAATTGATTCGCAGAACGTGAGGGAACACAGGAAAAGTGTTTTGCGATGTCGGAAACGTGTTCGAACACGCCCGGGAAATCAACACACGGTAATCTGCGTTTCCGTTGAGAAAGGCTCGTGAGGCTGAGAGCGATCGAAAAAAGTTGCCACGGAGCCACGAAGTGGCGTAGTGGAAACTTTTTTTTGATCGCACTCAGCCTCACGAGCCTTTTGCAACGGAATAAGCCAGTATTCTTTCTAGAGATGAACATTCCCCCCAAACATAAGCTCCCCCTGGACCGTACCTGAAGAAGGCTACCAAGGTCCCCCTGGACCGTACCTGAAAAAGGCTACCAAGGTCCCTCTGGAACGTACCTGCAGCAGGTTACCGAGGTCCCCCTGGACCGAACCTGGAGCCAGTTACCGTCCTCCCCCTGGACCGAACCTGCACCCAGAACTATGCATAGAGCGTAGTGTACGCATAGAGCATGAAAAATCATGAAAAATCGAAAATTTCGAAAAGTTGCCAATTGATTCGCAGAACGTGAGGGAACACAGGAAAAGTGTTTTGCGATGTCGGAAACGTGTTCGAACACGCCCGGGAAATCAACACACGGTAATCTGCGTTTCCGTTGAGAAAGGCTCGTGAGGCTGAGAGCGATCAAAAAAAGTTGCCACGGAGCCACGAAGTGGCGTAGTGGCAACTTTTTTCGATCGCTCTTAGCCTCACGAGCCTCTTGCAACGGAATAAGCCAGTACTCTTTCTAGAGATTTCCATTTCCCAACATACTCCCCCTGGACCGTACTTGGAGCCGGCTACCGAGTCCTCCTCTCTGGACCGAACCTCAAGCAAGCTACCGAGTTCTCCCTGGACCGAACCTTTAGCCAGCAACCGATCTCCCCCTGGACCGAAACTGGAGCCAGCTACCGATGTCCCCCTGGACCGAACCTGGAGCCGGCTACCGAGTCCTCCTCCCTGGACCGAACCTGTAGCGAGCAACCGATCTCCCCCTGGACCGAAACTGGAGCCAGTTACCGATCTCCCCCTGGACCGAACCTGGAGCCAGCTACCGATCTCCCCCTGGACCGAACCTTCACCCATAACTGTGCATAGAGCGTAGTGTACGCATAGAGCGTAGTGTACGCATAGAGCGTAGTGTATTTAACCTCAATACATCCCGGCTAGTTATATCATAGTAATGAACAAACGCAAGACAGGAAGGAGAAGGTCTTTCCCAGTGCGAGCATTCCATGCGGATGCGAACTGAAATATTTATTAATCATGATGACATCAATCGATAATTCCGCAAAAATATCGAACAATGACCGGCAAGGTTACCCGATGAGATAGTTCCGATCCGTGGGCAGTTCAGCAGTCTTGACGATTCGATAGTTGAAGTAGTCGCCTCCCCAATGCATGAATACGGCGTTGTATCGGAACCATTTCTGCACGAGGATCAATCGATAATACTCTCTACAGTATCTCTACCGTACCCATGGCATGCTTCCACACTCTGGCCAATCGTAGGTCACGTAGAACCAAGCGAAATAGAGAAGAACGATAGGGAAGAAGTGGACGAATTGTGTGAGCGTCACTACAACGGAGCTTCATGTGTATAGTTGATCTACCAAATTGATCTTCTACAGACTACAGTTTCGGAGAGTCACTTGTCGGATAAAATCAGACTGCCGGATTGAGATTTGATCAGATTTCGAATAGATAAAAAGGTTTGATTTGAAATTTCAAAATCCGCTTACAGTAAACAGACATGACAAAGAGCATAAGAGGCGAAGTCCACCAGAATCCATTGAAGACAAAGACGAATGCTACGATCTACAAATATAGAAGCTTGCATAGCCGATGGGTACGGTAGTCATGAGAATTACTGTAACACACTTTGAGACTTTTTATTTGTAATATATTTTATCTGCAGTTCGTGCTTGATCCACCGTAATTCTTACTTTACCGTATACTTCCTCTTGATTACTGTAACTCACTTTGAGATAGTCCACGATCGGTTGCCAGATGGCGCTGTACAACATGGTAGAAGAGTCGAAGAGTGAATTACGTGGAATGAGCCAGAAAAAGTTGCGAGTTTTGTTATGGCCCAATTCACATGTGGCAGAGAGATACGATCTTCGAATGAGCGTAATAATGGTGATGTGAAGGAAAAGAGGGAAGGGGAGTATCGCAAATTGAGAAGAGAGACAGTCAACATCTTCACTAAATCGACGGCGAAGACCTAGTGTTTGCGGGAAAACATTCATTCTCAATACATACTAACTCATCGATTGAATTTGGTGAACGGTCAATAGACAACTGAAGAAAAGCCGGGAATTCAACTCTCAACTATCTCACTTTCTGTTTAGAATTAGTCTTATTTGTACATTTTCAATCTTACAGTAATCTATCAAAAAATGTTGCCCTTCATTTATTTCAAGTCAAGTGAGAGAATAAGTTACGCCGTTCAATACAGGATAATTCTCTGCTCGGCTCGAATTCCGTAGTTGGACTTGTGGGTCTCGAACAGATCGATGAGCTTCTTACAGTATACATTGTGCAGTTGGTCAATATGCAATTATCGATTGATCCACCGTAATTCTTACTTGATAGTGTACCTCTTCTTGCGTGGGATTTTGGTTCTTCTCTACACGAATTGCAGCTCCGATCACAGATTCCATTCGGACTCTGTCACATATTATTGATTTTACCACACTTTCTCATGTCGATTTCGCAGAGATCAAAGATCAAAGATCAAGCTAACTGGAAGGGAGCGAGTCCTCCCCATGGAAGTCCGAGTAGACTTCGACCAATGAAAATAGGTGGACAGAAACCAAAAGTGCTCATCAAGTGACACTGAAAATAACGTTTTTGTTTGTATTTCTCGAAGTGTCCTCCTCTAACCTGCATATTCCTCAATCTCTTCTCGCACATTCCAAACACGGGTTTGTAAGCTTCGTTTTCACCGAAATGAAACATCGGAACAAGGTCAGCTCTGGAAAAAGTCGATTTTCAAACGATGCGGTAGGTAGATCAAACCCTTCTGTGAGGGCGAGTTTTATGAATCCCTTGCGATCTTTCAGCTTGAGTCGGTATTTGCCGGGCTGGGTCATCAAACATTCGTTGAGACCTCCCACGACGATGGTCACTGCTTGACCCTCAATATGAACTTAGGTATGGGATAAAGAAATATAAAGAAACTTCTCGAAAAATAAGTACTCGAAAATATAACAAACCCACTTTTTCTTTCTGGTTCAGAATCCATGTGAGACATTGCTTCGATGCAGTGCCTGATCCTGAAATTCCGGGATCAATCGATAGTTTTCAGCCATCGTGACCTACCGCCGATCATGAGGAATTCTCTTCTGAGTGGATAAAGGAACTGGCCCGACAGAGTGACAGTCCACATCTTGAAACCCTGGTAGAGATCGGTAATGCCAGCGACCTAGAGAAGGAATATCACTATGGACTACTTCTCTTTCTTGCACTGATCCACTTTATTCATATGTGGACGTATCTTCTAACCGCTAAACAGCATTATACAAAAAAAAAATTAAAATATGTATTGAATTGATTCGAATTTTTTTAGAGAAAAAATCCCTCTTCTGCGTCGGAAATGGGTTGTTTTGAGGGCGTATTTTTTGAGGTTTTAGAAGTTCTCCGCCCAAATCACTGTAGATAGGTGGTAAACTAACGTATGAAGCGAAGGATTGCGTCATTCCAAGGCACATGATTCCATGGGGATGAGAACTGGAAAGGGTTAATGGACATAGAAATATCACGCTCGGGCTGGTGTCCACTAGTGCTGTTAAATCGAATAATTCGATTTGCGAGTAACACAGATTACTAGCGAAAAAAACATTGGTATTCGCGAATAGGAATATTAGAACTAACAACACTAGTGCCCACCCAACGATGTAGTTTCGATCCGGTGGTAGATCAGCAGTCTTGACGATGCGATATTTAAAGTAGTCTGCACACCACTTCATAAATATTGCGTTTTTACGGTACCATGTCTGAAAAATCAATCGATAATTTTGCTTTATAATTTCAGCTAGTCACCCATGGCATGCTTCCACACTCCGGCCAGTGATAGGACATTGCAAACCAGATGAGATAGATAGAAATAACAGGGAGGAAGAGCGCGAATTTCATAGAGCATACTGTAATGGGCAACCGTCAATCGATAAATGAAAACTAACTGCTCACAGTAAGCAGCGAAGATTATCAGCATAACTGGAGTCACAATCCAGAATCCAGTGATGAAAAAGACGAAACCAAATATCTGAATTGAATACAAATAGATGCATGGGGTTGATGATCAGAACTTACTTTTAGAAAGTCCACTATGGGATCCCATGATGATTTGGAGAACATTGTGAGTTGGATGAATTAGTAATAATACGTTATGCGTTACAGGGTGGTGCACATGGAGTTTTCGTATTATGCACTGAGGGGAAGGGAGATTAAATCTTCGCTTCTGTTACCTGTTGTTTCAATTGCTCTTGCCGATGGGCAATACGATACCAATGGGAGATACTTTAGTTTAGAAGTCGTGTATCAAGAAACTACTCGAGTTCACTGAGAATCGAATTTGAGTTCTGATGAAGTTGACAGACCCTATATCATCGTTTGATTTATTCTGTAGAGCGATTTGAGCGCATGGATTTTGGAGTGAGAATCAAAAGAAAAGGAGAAGAGAGAGGGAAAGACGTCGGTGTGTCGGTGAATGAGTGAAAGTACCTTAGATATTTGGGAAATTTCTTCGGCTCAGGACCGATTAATGTTTTGTACATAGGGAAATCGGGCAGTGTTCATGTCACTCTCATAACTTACGGATTCGGAAAGTGGTCTAACAAATTTGGTTTCTTTCAGAGCCATCATGATGTATTCATTTACATTTATTTACTTCATTTCGTTGCAAAAAAAGTGCGAATCGTGTTGCATCATTTATCATATCTTTTACCTCGAGATCAATTCAATCAGTACATGATAATTGTTTCATTTCGAGGGATACCGTAGTTGCACTTGTGAGTCTCGAACAGATCGACGAGTTTCTTACAGTACACAGCGTGCAGTTCATCAATCTGCAGATATCGATTATACCGCAATTTCAACCATACAGTATGCCTCGTTTGGAGTTGGATTGGGGTTTATCTCCACACGAATCGGTGCCCCAATCACAGATTCCATTCGGACTCTGGAAATCGAATATTGTTACTTACCTCTAATATCTAACCGTTATAGAACGCAAAGATCAAAGATCAAACAAACTGGAAAGGAGCGATTCCTCCCCAGGGAAATCCGAAGAGACTTCGTCCAACGAAGAGTGGAGGTACGAAACCGAAAGAGTTCATTAAATGGCTCTGCAAAATTAAGATGAATCAGATACTCAGCTTTAGTGCAATCCCAATTTCAGAGAGATTTTGAACGAAATCTTATGTAAATTTACCAGCATATTCCTCATTCTCTTCTTACAAATTCCATACACTGGCTTGAATGCTTCATTCTCTCCAAAGTGAAACATTGGAACGAGATCGGCACTGGAAATCAATCGATAATTCGGATGAGAGCGATGGATCAAACCCTTGAGTGAGTGCAAGTCTCACGAATCCCTTTCGATCTTTGATCTTTAGATGATATTTCCCTGGTTGGGTCATAAGTGCCTCGTTCAGTCCTCCAACCACAATACCCACTGCTTGTCCCTGCAGAAATGATTATTTTTTTCTTGAACTGGGTCAAAGAACGATCCTGAATAAACAGTGGATTAATTTGATTTTTTAGTAGTTTAAAAGAAAATTTTACTATAAAGCTACCCTAGACAGCTCGATTATTGTCAATGAGATGTATCAATCAAACAAAAAATTACTCATTCAATACAAATCCTTGCTTTGCTGACTATAGAGCCAGTTTAGAAATTTTTTGCCTCAATGGGAGACACCTCAAAGGCTCAATACAAATCACATCATTCCACAGGCCGGTCAACCTTCCAGAAAGGCCTTTGGAGTGAGAGAGCGTGTGAAATCGAGAGGGACTCTCCCACTTTTGCATACTCTCTCGTCCTAACCCTGGTCTGTAGTTTTGGAATCATTTGAAATCCTTGCTTTGCTGACTATAGTGCCAGTTTAAAAAAATTTTGAGAGAGAGGAGACACCTCAAAGGCGCCTCTCGAATTCCAATGGGAAAATGTTGGCATTTCTGCCCCAATTGGGGCAGAAATACAGCAATAAAATGTTCACCTTATCCTTCTGGTTGAGAAGGAAGTGTAAATTGCGTAGTGATGCAACGCCTGTACCTGTAATAACAAGCTCTCTAGAATCCCACCAGCATAGTTTATTTGTTTTTTTTAGTGTTTCTGGTTGGATCACTATCTCGTCTGAGTGGGAATGTCCAGTAGTGCTACGGAATGAGCATACCACTGCACATGAGGAATTCCCTCCTGAGTGGCCATTGAAACTGTCCCCATAGTGTGACTGTCCATGTTGAGAGTCCCTTGTACAGATCTGTCACTCCCGATACCTGCAAATGAAATGAAGATGATGTCAAGCCTCCTTAAAGGGTCAGATCAAGAAAGTGTGAAAAGTGTCAAAGTCTCTCTTACTCTAACATTCTCTCTCGTGACCCCTTTATGGAGGTTTGAGGGGGATGAAAAATGAGGGGAGGAGGAAACGAACATTCGATGCGAAGCAAGTCGATAAGGCGAGTGAGAGCATTCCGTGTGGATGAGAACTAAATTCACATTGAAAATCGGAATAAGAATATTATGAATATTTGATTTACCATTTTCATTTACTTCACTTTCATTGGGGGGAACACCTACCCTACGACGTAGTTCCGATCTGGTGGTAGATCAGCGGTTTTGACGATTCGATAGTTGAAGTAGTCACCTCCCCATGTCATGAAGATGGCATTCTTTCGCATCCAATTCTGAGAAAACCAATCGATATTCCATAGATGAAGAGACCTACCAAAGGCATGCATCCTCTCTCCGGCCAATCGTATGTGATGCAGAACCAGATAATATAGAGAGAAAGAAGTGGAGCGAATAACATGAATTTGGTATAAGTCACTAAAAATATTTGGATTTCTTGGGGCGGAATGGCACTTCGAGCATTGATTCGTTAAGAGGTAAAATAAATATAGTTTTGAATTTATAGTGAATAAAACGGTGAGATCTTACGGTACATTGCGGCTAATACGATCATAGGAGGCGCAATCATCCAGAATCCAGTGAGCACAAAAAGATAACCCAATATCTGAGAGGCAATTCGAGATCAGAACATTTCGATGAGTGTACGGTCTGGGACCGCAAAACATTTTTTAAATGAAAAAAAAACGTAAGGAAAAACACAAATTGGGTTCTTAAAGGTGGTGTCCCACGAACTTTTGGTCAACTGAGTTCTCACTGTCGGGTTATGATAATCGGTTTCCAGATAAGAGCCCCGCAAACCGCATGTTCAGCCGGTAAGTTTGAACAAAGTTATTAGCGTTTGGCTCTGTGCCAAACTGGCCCTGAATGCAGGAATTCAAAAATGATAGGGAGGGATAAGGGTGGATGAGGAGAAAGCGACCGCGTCATTGAAACATATGAGATGAGGAATGATGGAGCAGGAGATTCGTGATACTCCTTCTTTAAACACCAAATTATCAGATAGAAAAAGCTCACTTTGAGACGGTTCACAATTAATTCCCATTGTGGAACGGCAACAAGCATTGCAGCTATGAGCGACTATGTGCATGTTTTCGTGTATTTCCATTCACTCAGATACGATCTATAATCTGACATTATCGATCTTTGGCATGTTGCGAATGCAGGGGCGACGGGGAACTTTCTTTATTATCGAAATAGACAAATTATTATTGATTATGATCGATCCACGAGTAGAATCGTCTCGTCAGAATGCACGAGGTCAATGGGTTCGCTTTCGTGAATCGGCCACGCTTCCGCCAGTGCGAAATCGACATTTCGACTGAAATTGAAGAGGGTTTTCAGCCGGAAATGGACCGAAAGTGAAACAGATCATGGTGCATTTGTTGTCGCTGAGGGGTCAGAAATGGTCATTTCACGCACTATCTCGAACAGGTCGGCAGTAATGACGAGACTATTTCGGACCCCTCAGCGACCATACAGGATTACTGACAGGTCCTCTTGGAGGGACTCTCTCTGTGTGAGAGTGGACACTTTCTGGCGCAGAAAGATTGAAGAGTGACGATTGAATCAATAATTGGATTGAGCGAACACTCGAGACGAATGCAACACGATTGAAAGCACGGCGCGCACATCTGAACATCGGTCTATTCAATCGAAATATCGATTGCAATTTCGACTATAATAATCGATTTCACACAATTCAAATCTTCAAGAAAGGGGTCAGGGGCGAGGGGTGTGCGAAAGTGAAAGAGTCTTTCATTCATTCTTTCGCTCTTGACCCCTTTCTGGAGATTAAAATCAATCTGTGATTGACTACCGTATCCTCGTCTTGTTCTACGACTTCAATGGCGGCCGTCACACTCTGATCAGTGGTCGTGCTGGGAGGTGTGGAGACTGGAGGAATAACTGCCTTCTCAACAGAGAAAGTTGGTTCGTCCATGGACAGAATGAAATCGGGTTCGATCGCCCGTGCAATGTAATCAGGTGTGAGATAGTCCTCCCCCGACCCCTCCAATTCATTCCGAGAAAGAGCCACAGTATCTGTCGAGATCAGATCCTCCACAGCCAGATCGAACTGAGATACGGTAAGCACCTGATACGGTAATTGTCGGAAGATTGAGGGATACGGTAGATCTCACTTTCGATTGAATAGTGGCAAGAAGTGTGCAGAAAGTGAAAATCCGCCGCAACATCGTGAGAGGAAGAAGGGTATGGAAAGTGATGGAGAGAGAGAAAAGATTTGAAAACTTAGTGACCCGATTCGGCTTTCCCAGAGCTTTTCCCGTTTCTTTTCTGCCGATTATCGCCGCTTGATTAGTCATTTTGAATGGAGAGGACTGGATCTACAGCAGAACGAGTAGAGTTCATCAACCATATATTATATTCAAGGTGGTAATCAATAACTGTGCCTATGTCGTATAAGGGACAAAACAACAACAACGAAAAAACAAAAACAAATATGCAGAAAATAGAATTCCCGAATTCAGAGGCGAATTTGTGAGTCATTAGTCTGACCCGCGATGCGCACCCCTCGGACACATTCAATTGATTGCGAGTCCGGCGGAAAAGTGACGCCTCAATTCTCGACTGTTTTCTTGTTTATTTCTGGTTGTATTATCGTCAAAATGCTGTCTCAAATGCTCAAGGAGCACAACCAGCGGCAGGTCGTTCGCAAGGAAATGCAGGGTGAGTTTTAACAATTAAAATTTGTATTTTGGAAGATAAATAAATTCAAATTCAGAGCGTCTGAAGAACGAGGCCGTCGTGGCGGCGCACGATCTCTCCGACGCCGTCGTCGACCACCTCAATACTAAGTAAGACATTACTTTGTAATTAGTAAATCTAACGGACGAGCAGATCAGGATCGTGAAACTAAATCAATCGATAATTCAGAGTCGGAGTGGCATATCACAATGAGAAGAAACTGGACGTGGAGGCGAAGCGATTCGACCAGAATTCGGCCCATCTCACGAAGCACACCGAACAGTGGATGGGACTAGCTGACACGTTGAATGATGCACTCAAGGTACGGTAGAGATACAGGAGTACGGTACACGGTAGATCGGTGTGTTGCAACGCTTCCTATTTTTCATCACGGCTTGTTGTTATGTTACGATCCTCCTAGAGTTCGAATCGTACTTGTGAAGGAGTTATTACCCTGAACTTTTCCTGATTACGGTATATTATAGATTGTTCCCTGTTCAGGAAGTCGGTGACGTTGAGCACTGGACTCGAATGATGGAATGCGATCTGGAGCAGATCCTCGAGACCCTCAAGAAAGTTGCACAGGGTAATTTATCGCAGTAATCATAATATATCATGTAAAATATAAATATACAGAGTATCGCAATCACCTCGTATGAACAATCCAACTCAAAGGTGTATAAAGTGTAAACGGTGTATGAAAAGTGTGTGTAAAACGACAAAATAATTGCAGAATCTAGTCCTGTTGTGGAAGGGACGAGTGAGGATAGTTGAGAGGCGAGTCTAGAGCAGTGTTGTCAGATCGAATAATTCTATTCGCGAATAATATTATTCGATCGACCAACACTATTCTAGAGTGCATTCATCTCTGCAGTCAACTGATCGATCTGCTCTTGCAATTCCACCTTCTTCTCTATCTTCGTCAGTTGATTCAACTCCAATTTCTCGCCCTTTTCCCGCTTCTCCTGCAATTTGTAACTTATTGTTATTTGTAACTTATCCTCCATGTGCATTATTGATTAGACTACGGGTTGACACGAGTGATAAATCGCATTACCATTCCATATTTCGAAGGAGTTCTCACGTTTGCAATAAAGATTATTGGGTAAAATTAGAGGTGACATTCAATACACGTTATGTGTTCCGAGTTTGCTGAAGGCACCGTGAAAGAATGAACCACTCTCAAATGTTCTCCGTGCTAAAAACATAAAAAGTACAATACATTCAAGCAAGATGGGTGTTCTACCGTACCTCGAGAGTCTGAATGTCGTCCAGTTTCTTCTGCACATTGCCGATCTTTCGCATGAAGTGATCCTGAGGGGTGATCGGCGCCTAGAACAAAATAAATTAGTTGAAGAAATACGTGATTGAACACGAATGTTATCGCATACACATTTAGTACTAAAGAAAAATATAACAGTTATTTAAGAATATTACAGTTATATTACAGTATTACAGTTAACTATAGTTCACTTGAATGTCACCGATAAAAGTGAGTTGGCGAGTAGGTAGCCTATTTAAGTTTTGTCTCCCCCCCTGACCTTCCCTCATCTAGAAGAACCTTTATCCTTCCTCATTTCTTTAATTGCCGTAACACCCTTCTTGAGTGCATCAAATAACTAAAAAAATAAATAGTTTGATAAAAAGAAGCAACACTAACCAGAACGGATACAGATAGTGCCCAGTTTTCGTTCACTATTATTTAATAATATAATTTATTTAAATATTGTTTATTAAAATGCACACCTTGGGTGCGAGGATGGCAGTGATGGGTGCCTTGGGACGAGTGGCCAATTTGGTGGGATGGACACCCACGGGCATGCGCTCATTCGACTGAGCCATTCCACGACTCAGGTACCTTCAATTTTGCGATAATTAACGATAAAGAAAGTTAGCTGTCCGATTAGACATCATTGAGCATTACTATCGACGACCCCAGAGGTACAAAATGCACTCATTCCCTTTTGGCAGCAATGGTGCGGAAATAAAAACAAGACCTCCGACGCGCTACTAGGTTCACAGATTTAAGGTAACATGAGCGATAGTTAAGAGTAGCGATGCACATTGTACTCATAGGGGAATAAATCAACGACTCTATAAGTATAAGCTGACCAGCGACGACTTCAAAGTCTAATAGACGCAGGGGAGCGAGTCGTGTAGACTGAAAGTCGTCGCGAGGCAGCCCAAAAGACTAGAGTCGCAGGCTTATTTCTTTCTGAGTAATAAAGCTAAATTCATACTTGGGTTGCTCCTCCTGCGGGATGTATCCCTCCTTCACCTTCCTCGGCTTTCTCCAAGTGCCATCAGGACGCTGCGAAGAGGCGATGAACGTCTCTCCTGCAAAGAAAAGAAACGTAAAGACATTCTAGAAAGATAAGAAGGAAAACACGGCGACCACAAGGACGATTTTGCCGGGAGGTCTACCTGCGCTGCGGCTGCGTCGCGGTTTTAAACCAATATTTTCAAAATCAATATTTTTGCTCCAAACCAACGCAATCAGCTTTCCCGGCGCACTCGATTTAATGAAATCACTTCGATTTCCCGAAAAATAACCTATAAAGCACGATACAGAGAGTGTCAGAATTTGCAGTACTTCCGGCCCCCGGTGCATCTTCCCAGACGAATTCAGAACAAAATGCTTCAATTTTTTGCTTTAAAAACGCAGCATATTCCAAAACGTTGGAATGATCCACAAAACATGGAAATTATAGCCTATTTCAGTCAATAAACGGCGTAACTTAAAGCTGGTAACGTACCACCTCTGATCACACTGGTCATATTTTTTGATCAGCAGCGGGGCTCCCACCACGACTTCCCTCAATATTTTGATCTATGTGAGATCCTACCGTGTTTTTCATACTCGCCCTTTTGTTCACTTTGTGGTCGCCGTGGAAAATAAGGGCAAACCTTCGCCGTTTCGGATTCTGCGATCGCCACCCTGTGTTCCAGACATTCCAAGAGAAGGACTGGAATGAATGGAATTGATATTTTACAAAAATACTCGATTGAAAACACGAAATTAATATATAATAATGGGAACTATCGGAAGATGATTTAGCTGTCCAGTTTGCGATAATGCCTTCAGGATTACGGTATGATTTGAACAGTACAGTATGTTCGGGACTGATTCAGGCAGAAAAGTATTGATTTCTAACAACAAGGATTCGAACTTCCGAACTTGTATTTATCTTTTTTTGCAGTTTTGCAGTGCTAATTGTTTTGCTTTTCAGTGTTATTGCACTGGATTAATACTTCGCGGATTCGTAGATATTCTTTGAAGGGATGCGACCCTTTTCATCGTCGTTTTCATTCGTTCTCCGAGTATTTGCACGTAGAAACTCTTTATTTGCTCTGTTGACAACATAAGCGACACTCAAAACGTTTCCTGAATTTACTGTTAATGATATACGACAAATAATACCAGTGCTTTTGAGCAAGAGTGCGGTTCCTAAGTAAATTCGAGCTAAAATAACCTACCCATATTTCTAGTCATACGATTCTGGACACATAGTGAAACAGCCTAGTAAGCAAACATAAAATACGTAATGGGTCATCCGTCCAGCGTTATTTGGATGGTTTCTGAAATGCATGGGTCATCTCGAGTTCGCAAATAGGTAATACCTTGGGTTGCTTGAAGTTATTCGGCTCCACTCTGCAGTCGGGACAGTACCACTTGCCCTTGGGTTTCACTTTGATGTTGATGCATTCAAAGTGGAACCACTCTATCGTGCACTTTTCATTGTCGCATCCGATCATGTCGCCGAACGATATCTTAAATATATTTCGTTTTAACGCGCATTTCGCACTAATTCTTGGTGATCATCTCGTGAAATATCGATTGATTTCCACTCACCCGATGGCATACACAGTACGTCGGTTCGTCTTCTTTCGCTTTCTTCACCACTCGATTCGACACTCGTTTGTTTGAATTACTTCCTGCCTTGGCGACCTTTGCAGCGGGCTGGAATTAGTCCATTACGTAGATTCTCTCCTATTCATCTTCCTGTTTTCGAATGCACGTCTCTTTTACAGTTCTCCTCTCTCTCTCGTGATATTCAGCCGAGAGTGGGAAGGAATGTAAGAGAGTCAGTGCACTGCACGGGCGTGGTGGATGCATGCACGGTACATTCCGAAGCAGGATTCGTACCTTGATCTCTTTCTCCTTCTTCTCCTCCTTCTCATCTCTTTCCTTCGGTTGTTTCCTCTTCCTCGTCGTTGCTGGTGTCGTCGTTTCCTCTTCCTTTGGTCGTTCTTTCGCTGCTTTTCCATTCCGCGTCGGCTCCACTGGCGCAGCTGGGGTCGCAACCTATATTTGTTCTTGATTATCGAGTGATTCATATGTTTGACCTACCCTGGGGGAAGCTACGACTGGTCTCGGTGAGGCTACAGCGCTCTTCAAATCCTCTTTGGGTGGTGGTGGCAGCTTTTTCTTGGGTTCTGCCTTCTCTCTGACTGGCCGTTCCCTGATGGCCGGTTTGGCTGCAGCTGCTGCAGCTGCAGCTGTCTTGGCGCCCTTCTTGCCCTTGACTTCCTTCTCCGGTTCCACAAGTTTCGCCTTGAGGGGAATCGGGTTGCCGGAGAGGGCTGCCAATGCTTTCGGCAGCACTTCGGTCACTGCAAAATTATGTAATGAGATATGATATATCGAAAGGTAGCACCCCGAATCAGGTTCTAACTGAATATAATAAATATTTCTGAAGTTCTCCGGACCATGTTTGCAGACAATAATTTTAATATAATAATAAGTCGGAAGTTTTGACTCTTTCATGTTTTTTGATCCCAACAAAGGTTATCAGAAATAGGGTAGTATGTATTTTGACACGCGATATTGGGCATATTTGTTCAAAATACCTGCGAGAACACCATTTGACCTATGACTAGCAATTATTGACTAGTTTTAAACGTTCTACTAGGAATTCGCGAGTTCCTCTGACTCATTTAATCATGATAGAGGAGTGAACTCACGATTGTTCTTCGTCTTTCCCTTGGCGGATCGCGCAATAAGTAGTCGGCATCGCTCTCCAGATTCGTTTAATCGCAGTGAGGCCGCGCTCGCCAGCACCCATAAGTTGTGGTCCATCTGCGAGTGATGTATTTAGGCACATTTATAGAAATAAGTTAGCATATTTGATATAAATATATTATTTCCCATAAATAAAACCTGCCGCACACAAAACAGAATGAGTAACATTCTACCTTTCTACCGATTCAATACACACTCAACACAATAACAAATTAAACAACGAAACTTACCGCGTGCAATGCGTGGAATGGATCGGGAATAACTACTCCGTCTCTTGACGTACTTGGCTGATTGGTATCTCGCTCCTGAATTTAGCAAATTACGTTTCTCTCCCAAAAATAACTCAAGAACAAGTGAAAATGAAACAACCAATTTTACAACTAAAGACAGCAAACGGGTTTACCTCGCCTAACGATTCGATGTTTTGTCGCAATGAACACATAGTTTCGTGCGTAAGTTGAGCACGAGGATCGTCGCGTCTATAATGAAATATTGCAAATATCGTACATAACCAAATACAACTCACTTTTGAAAGTGTATATTGTTGAGAAAGTCGTCTGGACTGGTTTTGACAGGCGCTTCATCCTCTTCTTCGTCGCTTGATTGAGAAGTTTCCGCGAAATCCTCGATAGAATCGGATTCCTCCTCATCTTCGTCGGTCGTCGAGTCGACAAAAGAAGATTGTCCATTGTTTCGAGAAGTCCCATTTGTCTTCACTTTAGTTTCTTCCTTCTCGGCAGAAACTGACGCCTCACCCAATCTCTTCTCGATTTTAGTTATTCCCTCGAAGACAACTTCCTCGTCCTCCTCCTCTTTCGAGGCGGACATTCCTGAAAATGGTTTTGTAAAAGAACAATTAAAATTAAATATGTACTTAAACTGGAATAAGTGAAAACGTGAAATACGAAAAGGCAGTTCAAAGAGAGCGGGTATTTTCCCTGCCCCTGCATTGTGTGTGTGCATCGTACCCACCGTATCCCTCGTGGTGTATATCGTGGGGTCAATAAGCTGTGTCACATTGCTGACTAGAAAATTTTCCCTGTGGTGGTAATTATATTGCTTATAGGATATAATTACCACCACAATGCAGGTGCATTTCTATTTGCAAAAAAATTCATAGCATCAATATATTTTAATCAATATACACTATTAATTTAGCTACACAGGAGCTTAAATCCATACCTTCTTCAACTGTACATCCAACAAACTAACAAAAGCTTATTATAAAGTTGGGGAAGTTGGGTAAAACTCAAGTAATTATTTGGCCCACCGGGAACGCCGGCGAGTAACATCAACTAATAATATGAGGAACAATTCCCAATTGGAGGGGAAAAAGTGCGACTCATAAAGTTCGTCCGAGTGTCTTCATATTGCATTTTCTTATATTAGAGATGGATAGCCCATTTCTGAGGTCCTCTTTCTCCTTCCTCGTTCTGTCCCATATACTCTGGGAGAGTACACTCCACCGCCACTCGAATTTTCAGATGACATTGTCGTGTGAATTTTCATTGTGCTCTTCTCTTCTCACGCTAATCAGTGAAAATATGTTACTCTCCCACGCCACTAGGTAGCCTATTGTGCGAATTCACCACTAAGTAGGCGTGGTCTCTCATTCTAACAGATTAGCCTCTTTTGTCTTCATACTTTTATTAACTGGAACCCACCGCCTCCCACTTACCGTAGACAGTTCACTCTATTCGAACATTGTCACTCGTCGTATAAACTATACTAACGTTCCTCCCACGCATTCTCCTATTTATTCGGTGCATTTCAACGATCATCAGTTCGTTACAGTCGATGGAGTCTCAGAGAGTGTATCTCCAATCCAAAAATGTGAGTAACATCAGCGAAGTGAGCACACTGTGCATGGAAGAGGAAGATTATCTGCTGCTCTCCGGGTCGCCCATGGAAGCAACTCTTTTCCGTTACTTCTTCCCCGCAATAGCCATTATCGGTATGCCGATAGCTAATCTGACATTGAAATTAAAATATCATTTCGAGGAATCGTCGGTAACTGCTTGAACATGGTCGTACTGCTCGACAAATACATGAAGAGGTCGGCTCTTTAATCTTTCTGCAGATATATCTGATTTTGGATTCAATCGCTGATAAATATCTAAGATTCTCTCGATTTCAGGGCGTACTTCATGTTTGCATGCATTGCCATGAGTGACATTTTTTTCTTCTGCATGCTAACTCCTGCCTGTCTCGCTTCTTTCGACGTATTTGCAAGGGAATGGGCATATCGTGACTTCTTCTTCACCAGCAAAGCAAGTACCTATGTTACGATAGATCAAAACGGAAGAGTTGTTCAGGTCCATTTCTATGGAGTGGCCAATTGGCTGTCAGCTTTCACAATATGGCAAGTGATCACGTACACGTGAAGAAGATGAACGTTTCTTGCAGGGTTGTTTGCATTGTATCCATCGAACGATTCTTTGCTGTTAAAGATCCGCTGAAGCGTAATAAGACAGAAGATGTATTGAACAGGCATATAATATGTTAGTGACTGGCAGTCTGACAACAAACTCCAGATATGAATGATTTCAGTCGCCTTAATGGGACTTACCTTTATAACCACTTCATATGTGCACTTCAATCAGAAATGCAAGACGAAGCATATCTGCAGCGGGAATCAAATCGTTAATGTGTGCGTCGATGTTAGAGCTGATTGGTATGGCCTACATTATTCTTTATATTCCGTGTTTTATGTCCCAATTAATAATATCTAATGATATTATGAATATGCACTACTTCGTAGGTTGTAGATATAATTAGATGAATTTATGCCTCAGGAACAGCTGGGGCGGCATCAATCCCACATCCCAAGTAATGCTAACTGTCATCGTACTTCTTCGGATTTCACATGTTCTCATTGCCATCGCAATACCACTGATCATAATCTTATACTTCAACTTCCTTCTCATTCATCATGCCAGGAAAGTCGGATTCACCTTCAATGGAAGCATCCCCAAGGTATCGAACACGCTTCACATATTTCCCTGTATTTGCGTTTGTAGAACCGAGATGACACGTTGCTCGATGGAAAGGATTCCAATCTGGCGTCAGTTTCTCGCAGACATTCAGAAACGGTAAATTTTCAGACATAGAGTGCCCTCCATCGAGTGTTCAGGCGAGTCGACAGCGTATCGAATATAGAGTCACCAATATTGCTATCGTCATCGTCACCGTCTTCCTTGTGACTAATGTGAGACATTTCCGACTGTTGATAAATTTATGAGATTCCTCAGGTTCCATCGGCTATCATGCTAAGCTATCAAACTTTAGACCCTTCCACATACTATTCTGATGTAGATCACGGAGATCAGTCGAAGTAAGTGAATGCAAATGACTTTCATGGATGTAAATTGTGTGAAATTCTAAATAGGATGTTTTATGAAATACGAGTACAGTATACCGATCTTTGCGACCCATTGATATATTACTGGCATATTCAGATATTCGGTTCAAGTTATCTGCGCGTTTCTGACCATGTCCGGAAAGGCAATCAACTTCTTCATCTTCTGTCTGCTGTCAAAGAATTTCCGCAAAAGACTACGGTCGAAGTTCATGCAGTGTCTCTGTCCAACGCGTACTCGCCTGCCTAGCAACGCCTTTGAACTAGGACCGAGGAGATTCTCCAAGAAGTTCAATCTGTAGTCCCATGCATGAATTCCCGTCTTAGGGTTTTCAACTGAGGCAAGCCAGAATTCTCCAGCGAGTTGCTTTTAAATTGCCATCTCTGCTTGTAATTATTTCTCCCCTCTTTCATTGCTTCTCACATAATCGCTTTTTTCCAAACCGTCATGCGTTTCTCATTGTGATCTCGGTGTAATAGCATGCTGATCTCGCAGAATCTAGACTGGTTTATCGTAGTGAATAAAATCAGATGGCAAGAAATCAAAGTAGAGAACATTCCCGTCAGAAACTCGATAGAGGAACACACAAACAATGGAGTGGGTAATTGGACACTCAGAACAATGCATTGCCCATGTCGCAGTTGGGCATCGTCACTCGCAAGCTGTCACGAGTTACCTTCAAATTATCGAATCACATCCACAATAGTCTCCAATACGATCCCTCTACCGTCATATCTCACGCAATAAATTTTCATCTCATTATCGCACTCACCGTGGATACGAGGCCCCATGCTTCGTTTCCGCACGTTGTGGTGATGGTGGGATGGGAGCAGCGGAGGTATCCATCCATCGCAGTACACATCGCTTTCAGGTACGGATCTCCGAACGCATTCTGAAGTAGGGAAAGATAATTGAAATAGACTTATTCTTAAATTCTTTTTTTATTAATTTTCGGGTGTATTTGACCGTTCTAAATCTTGGTACCTTCCACAGATATCCCCGACGTACCTTGTACTTCTTCTGTGCATCAGTCATCGCCTTAGTGGCCGCCTCCTTGCAGCTCATGTACGTCGTGTCCCTCTCGACCTAGAATAAATCAATATGTACAATATTAACACCTATAACAGTATCCATGCTTCTGTACCTGCGCAAAGCAAGCGGCGTGGCGTTCAAATAGAGGCATGCCGGGTCCGCACATGTAACCATAACTAGCAGAGACGGCGTCGATTGAGATAGACGTGCAGTGCACTTCCTCTACACATTCCTGATACATTTATTTCTTGTCAAAAACACTAACCACTGCATGAAAAGGGAAAGCACAATAACTCATGTGAGATTTTCATTCTTTTTCTCTCTCGCTCTCTTGATGAGAACGGAAGCAAACTGGGTGTTGAAATAGAGAAAAGACTCATCAGAAAATGCGTGAATTCGCAAGCCTTTTCATATAAATGGCTGATGACGTTATAGAGAATATTTCGAATAACTTTTTTTATAAACAAAAGTGGGAACAACAGATTTCAACAGACTAACGGCAATCATAGACCAAAAAGTTCGTTCCACGGAACAAACCCAGACAGCAATCGGACTTTTTTTTAGATGAAATTTCGAAAAATCAGACATCATTTTGACTTTTTGAGGTGAAATGTCGGAAAATCAGGCATCATTTTCGGGTTTTTACGCTAAAACGGTAAAATCAGACAGCATTGGGGACTTTTGGGAACATATGTTTTTGGTCTATGACGGCAATATACTGTTACCTGGAATTGATGGTAGATCTCGCACAGCTTGTTGAATATCGATCCTCCATGAAGTGGAAACTGCATTCCCGTGTCCTCTTGCAATCTATTCGCGTAATCGAGCATCGGCTGAAATTAATGGACTCTTCCAATCGCCACTTCCGGTCATTTTTCCTGCCCTCTCTCTGACGACAAAAGGGAAGTAGAGACATGCAAGAAGTCAGCACACACCAGAGACATACTGATTTCATGCTACGATAAGCCTTGAAGATATATTGCCTTCTGCTGGTTGCACACATAATGTCTCTGGGGGGGGGGGCGTGAGTCGTACCTGGAGACAGGTGGAGACGGTCTGTTCATTGTTGTAGTCGCATCTGCTAAAGGCTGGGTCCTCGTTGTCGTCGGTGGTCACGAGTCTTCCAAGGGACAGCAATAGCAGCAGAGACAGTAGTTGTCCTCCCATCGAGAGTCGTCGGCCCCCTTCTCTCCTCTCTGATTCTTGTTAGCAGTCAGTCAACTGAAGAGGCTGTGCGACGCGCCTAACGAACGAGATTTCGTCCCCCGATTCAGGGGAAGAATTGAGAGAGGAGAGGAAGGGCCATGAGGGGGGATGAGAGAAGCTGAGAGGAGAGGAGAGAAGAAGGTGAGAGAGAGAGCGAGGAAAGGACGGAGAAATGCAATTGAGAAGTTGTGAGACGAAATGAAGATACTGGAAAAGGGCTTTCGAAAAGACGAAGACGACCTATTTACAATTATCTCAGATCTTGAGCACATGCACTAAGTAAAATTGAGATTGGTGAAGAAGTCAGATGCCGATGGAAAAGGCGGACAGATAGCTCTGGAGATGTATTTTCTCCGTATATGAAGTAAAATAGAAACACAATATATGTTCTGGAGTCAGAATTCATTCCTTGCTCCCCGGGAAGAGACGGGATGGAACGAATTTCATCTACGACTCGGTCGAATGAGTATGATGAGTTAGGGTGTGCAGGAAAGCTATAAAGAGTAGATGGACTGGGGAGGGAAAGGAGAGGGGAGAGTGAGAATCGAATTGATGGGAGATGAGGACGACCGAGTGCTTAATGCACGCCCATCATCTCCAGTTACTGCAAAGAAGGAGTGGAGATGATCAAATTCAGTGCCAATTAGATGAGAATAGAAGTAAACACGGAAAAGCCTTGAAATTTTAACTAACGCTTAGAAAGAACTGCGACAATCGTACGAACGTCATAGACGTATTATAGTTATCTGAGACAATCCATAAATATTTTTAGAGTTCATTTTTTGACAGTAGGTATAAGTAGTCGCTTATATATGAATCGAATAAAACACATTCCAATTGAGTGAACACAAATGAATGATCACAAAATAGAGCAGGGTGTCAGATACAGACTCATCTGACTAGAAATGAACAGAGACGTTTGCCTCTCTTTCTCTCCCGCTCGGATTCCGATTGAGAGAAGGACTGAAGCAGTGGACAAAGAGAGGCGGTTCGGGCGGGGGGAGGAGAGAGAATGGAAAAGGGGAAGTTGACTCGGCTTCTGCCCCCTCTTTGCTCCCTTCCGATAGCCATCGAAGCGTGTGTGCATCGAATACAGAAGTCAGGCCCCTAATTGTGAGAATCAAAAGGAGGGAAGGAGAGAGAGAGAGAGGGACGCGTCTGACATGCACACTTCTCATTGAAGGGGAGACGACGGCAGTAGCGGGTATAAATGCGATTAGTGACTCGTCCCTCCCTCGCCCCCCTCATCTCAATCTCCCCTCGCCATATCCATGCCCTCTCAGAATACCAGTAATGAAGGCAACACATTTATAGCCGCACGAGGATGATTGGAGGAACGGGGAAATGATGATTGTGGGGGCATGCTTTTGATTTCTAGTCTTTCTTCTTCCTTTCTCTGCTCTTCGACGGCGAAGTCTTCTTTGGCTTCTCGGCTTTGATTTCTTTCGTATCAGATGATGTCGCTGATTTCTTCTTCTTCGAAGTCGAACGACGTCTTAAATGGAAGATCAAGATAAAATATTCTTTAAAAGTTTGCAAAACGATTAAATTATGCATTTAAAAAATGGAATTCGGAAAATGCACAACTGACCTCCCACTTCCTTTCTTGCCCTTATCATCCTCGTCGGTCTGTAATCAGAAGAGGGATTAGTGGTGATTAGACTGAGTGGAGACATGATTATAGACCACACATTCGACCACCAGATCGATTTTTTGATATGCTTCTCACTCGATACAAAATTGCATTGTTTCAAATATATCCGGTAGAAATCGGCAAAACGATACGATAACACTATTTTAAGCAGCGATCGTGATCTCTTCGTCTCTCGACCTGCATGAGTGTTTCGATGGCTTGAATTGACACACTCGTATTCTCTGCTGACTTGGCCTCTTCAAGTAGTCGTTGGAGACGATTGAACTGCAAGAGAGAAGGGGAAGGTGCGACACGTGGGAGAGACAGTGAAAGGGGCACGGAAGGGTAGAACACGGAACAGACGAGCAGCTCGACGAATCTTACAGTTTTGTGAGTTCCATTGAGTGGCGTTGACTTGGTGGAAGCAGGGGTGGAATTGCGAGAAGATCGATCGCCCCGACCCTTCAATTGCTGATTAATTGCTAAAAAAAAGAATGTATACCAACCTTCTGCGATCCAAACACGGTTACGTACAGATTGCTATTGTGGAGATAGTCGACGAGCTGAAAGTTGATTGTTCGGAGGAATCAGAATTTCAGACAGGGGGAACCTTGTCAGTCACTGGTCGATAGACGTAGGTATTCTCGTGTGAGTAGACTGGATTCGATCCCGAGACTGTCTTTGTCATGATCTCTTTCTCACCGAAGAAACGATACTTGCAGCATGTCTGAATAGATAAGAGTGAGGAGAATATTTCGAGAAAATTGGCTTTGATCATAGTTGATTAAAGGTCTGACAAATCATGTGAGTGTGTTGCCAAGTGTTTATATATGATTAGTTTAATTTCTTGAAGAGTGCTCAGGCTAACAATTCTATTTTTATTTTCACTTTTTTCGAACACCTCTCCTCACTAACGGTACACTGCATTTTCCCTCTTTTCAATCTTGTTTATCGCCCAGAGATCGTGGGGTGGAAAGAGTCTAGTGAGAGAGAGAAGAAAGAGAGGAACTCGCCTTGCTTATTCGTTTCGGAAGTCCAATCCCCGATAGAATCTTCACTTTGAAGGCAAAGTTCTTGCCGACCTGAATTGTACGACTTTCCTTGGTTCATTGAATTTCCTACTATGAATTTATTGTTAGTATTCGTAAGTTGTCGTCAGGGAAGGGTTTCAAATATTTTTTGTGTGCTGTGTTTTCGTGTCTTTTCAATTGTATCAACTGACCAATTCCTTTGGTTGTTCGACGAAAGCTCCTCTGATCTCCTTTCCAGCTACTGAACACGGCGACAGCGACACATTCAATTGGCCCATCTCGTTCCCAGAGAAATCAACAATCGGAAAGGCCTGCAAACGAGATTCGCCCGCATTCTCAATGGATACACGACGAAAATAGGAGAGAAGAGAGAAGGGAAAGAGCTTCCCGACACATCACAGGCCTTTGAGAGCTCCAAAATGGAGGCCTCGAGTGAGAGATTGTTTTGAAATTGTAAGGGACGCTCAGCTTCATGCAGTCCCTCGCCCATGATCCCTTTCTGGCCTGGAGCAATGCCCACAGTGTACTACACACCTCCTCGCTGTCAATGAGAAAAGAGAGGGATTGGAGGAAGACGACGGCCGATCCAATGAACACTTCCGAATCGGGCGGCTCGTAGAAGGGATCTCGCTCCTGAGAAGATTGGGTTGGGATGACGAAATGGTCTAGAGCTTGGGGAATCCACCTTGTGTTTTGGGCTCAGAAAAGCGGGCATTTCTAAATAATTGCCTAACAATGACTCAACCTTGGGCAGATTCCAGTCTGAGTCTCCGTCCATTTTATTCTCGTACATTTCCTGCATTCCGTAGTACCGAGACATGAATCGATTCTTCTCCCAGAGGAAATGAGTGTCGTCTGACTGATTGAGCACCTTTATCCACACCTGAAAGAAAATTCATTTCACAATGAACATAAAATATTAAGTGTACTGAGACGGTCGATCAGACTTAACACCACAGAGAACAAGAACTGCTGTTTCGTCAAATTTCATATAAAATAGAACGTTACAGCAATATTATGTGCGAGAAGCACAAAACGTGAACTGTTTTCCAGTATGGTGCAAAGTTAATGTTGAGGGCTCCTCCAACTTGATCTTTACTACAATATCCATTATGCCGTGCCTCAGTTAGTCCCTTCTCCAGTCCTCTCGCTTCGGGAGACACGAGAACGATCTCGAATGTGACTGCTCTTCCCAATTCCTTGGCCATCGCATTCGCTCGATGGACGAGAGGCATCAGAGCCACCAGTTCATCCTCCAGAATCATCTGCTCTGCAATGAGATTATTGATTAGAGACGGTCGATCAATCTTCAACCAATTTTAGCCTCTTTTAACGATACTGTATCAGAGATATACCACGTTCCACTGCAATAACTACCTGCTGCACTGTCTGATTCTCTCGCTTTCGCGTGCACGTTCGCATCATTTTTTTTGTCAGTGGCGCGTTTTTTTTAAATTTTCGGAAGATTGTTTGTAAATTTGTAATGCCGTACCCTTGCTTTTCGCTCCTCCTCCTTCTCTCGCCAGTCCAAGTCCTGAGTTCTGTGCAATCTCCTGTTGCGCCTTTTCATAAGTGAGTTCCTTATCTACGCCTTTCTTCGTTGGATTGGCAAAGACGTATAGATGATTGCCACCGAAGAGAATTCTGAAGAGGACGATTGGTTCAAGATGGCCACCGAATATTATGCCAACTAAATATAAGGCACAATAAAAGTAGCTGATTGTGAGGTGGTTGCAATGAGTCAGACGTTTTCCTCAAAATACAAAGTAACTCTTATTCACCTTCACTTTTTTACAATTTTATTCCTTTCTACCTCAGTTTTATATTTTCTTTTTTCTCAGTGGGCATAAAGATCATAATAAAAGTAGTATAGTTTCTCATTTTTCAGATTATCATGAAACACATGCTCACCGATCATTCTGCTGCAATTCCGTCGTTCCCTTGATCTCCTTTCCATTGATTAGAATGGATGCTCCACTCAAAGCTTCGATCGATATCTTCTTGTTTCCACTGTTGTGGAGGACGGCGTGTTGAGGTTGGATGGCCATTCCATTCAGAATTATCGAGGGAGCGGGAGATGCCGATTTGTTGCCTAAAGATTAAGAGTGTACAGCATGCAGAGCATTAATCATTATTTCCAATAATTCATTCCCTTTGAAACCTCGGTGAAACACATCTCATTTCGAGTGAGTTTCTTTGCAGAATAAACAGCGGTGAAATGGGTAAATTCATAAATTCAATTTCCTTTTTTTAAATAAAAACTAACCGACAGTGACTTCTCCCTCTGGAATAAAGTGAACGACGACATCAGTCAATGCCGAATCTTCATTCAAATTCCACAGATGAGGAACGGATTGTCTCCTCTTAGCCATTGCAGCATCGTGACCTTCGATTGCAGAGTGCTGAAAAGAAGTTACCCTGTTTTTTTTCTTTTAAAAATCTTCAGGTTGGATCAACTTCCGGTTTTTGTGTGTGATAATTTTCCAAATCTTTCATCATTGGATATTCTTTAAAACTGTATAAAAATTTTGACGAACTATAGAGTCGCTATTTTTGCTGCAGGGTCTCCTTCACGTTATATCGGTTCTATCTTCGTCTCCTCACCTTCCCTGCTTCCTCTGCCAGCTTCTGCTCCCATGTCTTCTGCAGATTGTCCATCTCCTTCTGATTTTCAGCCAACTGCCGTTTCAGCGCATCCAACTCTTCCTCAAATTGTTAATTTCCGATGTGCACTTCCGGTTCGGAACTTCCTTTACTCTATCCTTTCCTATTGTACTCCACTCAAGATAGCATTAGCATACCGTATTCTCCTCTCTTTTACCGTAAGTCCCTCCTACCGTATCCTCACCGATCCTCCACTGTGTCCTCCTCCTCCAATCTGCTGTTGCAATCGTAAGTTCTCCTCCTTCAGCTCTCTAATCATCCTTTCGGTGGCCGATTCGTTCACCACCGCCTTCGTTTTTATGGATTTGGCGCGATCGGCGAATCTATTAATTAGAGAGGTGTGAGGCGTAATAAACAGCCATAATCGGCGCCACTCCTTGTTGCCCCCTCCCTTTCATGTGTCCTCATTGGGGTCACTTTCAGTGTGGAGACATCCAGTCTGATCAGACAGAGAGGACGAGAGAGCAGGGCGAATTGAGAGAGTTAGAGAGATACCTGAGTGTGGAGAGAGTCTCCTCGTAGTTATCATCGGCTGGAGAGAGAGCGGCGATCTGAAGAGAGAGAGTGAGAATAAAGAGAGAGACTAGTGACAGAATGATGGATGAACATGACGGCATTGTGTATCGTTGTCATACTTAGCCACAATAATAGGCGAAGTTCGGAGATCATCACAAGGGATAACACACCAAGCATCAAGAAGGTGTCAGGTGCGAGAGATAGTCTCTCGCCCCTTGACCCCTTTCTGGAAATCCATCGGGGCGGCGGAATTGTGTGTTAGGTTGTTTCGATGCCTCATACCATAATAGTCTTGCTGTTTCCTCCCAGTGCATTCTTGAGCAGACATGTGAGCGCAGAGTCGCGATACGGGACCTGCAGTCAATTTATCAACAAGAATTGTATGTTGTATGAATTGTATGAATTGTATGTCCGTTCAGAGTCTTCTTTCATTCCACATCAGATATTCTTCACGATGTGTACATCGTGAAGCATATCTGATGTGGAATATTACGCTGTTCATTTAGTGCCTCTTGCGAAAAATAAATAATAAATATTAAATTAATAACCTGATTGCTTCCCTTCTTCCCCTTGCTCGTTTGTTGGTCTGCGAGTGCTTTGATTACTCTTCCGAGTGTCGTCAATGACTGGTTGATCACTATTCCCTCCTTCAATCGATCACCCTCGGTGTCCGCCTTGTCTTGACGCTCACTACAGGAATTGTTGATTAGAATTACATTATTACTTGAGCGTTTTTCTATGTCCCCGAAACATCAGAAAACTCATCCGAACAATCTGGAAGGTACTTTGCAACAGTAGACTACCTTCCAGCGAGATCAACTAGATTGATCTCCGATGTCTTCGTAGTCGTCCCTCCTCCTCCTTTCTTCGTCTTCTGATTGAACTTGATCTTCACGATAGTGTGCGCCCTGAACAGATCCCTTGTCTACCGTACCCATTATCGATTGTTTTCCTTCCCTCGGTCCCTGAATACTTCCCTCCCCTCATCTCTGCTCGCGTCATTTCATTGATTCATTCTGACACCTTGTTATCAGCATAACGAGCTTTTCTCACTCTCCAACTGCCACCACCACTATCAGTGATCTCTCTCTCCTATCAGTCCCTTGTGAGGGGGGAGGAAGAAGAGGGTGGAGAAGGGAGGGGACAAGCCATGACTTTATGAATTCATCAAACGGTCGTAAGCAGGCGCGAAATGGCGCAGAATAGAAGGAGCGGCGATTTATGATTGCCGTCCAAATGTTAGAGGAGGGCTAGAGAGAGGAGAAGAACCATTGAGTGTTTGTACAACTGAGACTAATCGCCATCCAAAGGTCGCCTACCCCAACATTCAAATGAACAGCTAAACGATGATGATGCCCATATACTTGGCACGATGCCAAAAAGCAAGAAAAAAGAGATACTCAGCATCTGAAAGAGTAACGGCGAGATAAAGTTAGAGCAATCATCGAGGGCGTTCGGCAAGAGAAGTGCTTGGCATGGTGCCAACTCGATGCCGTGAGATCGTGTCTTACCTACTACTAGTAGCATTCATTGCAGTAGCGGCGACCGTTCGATTCTTTGTTCCCTCGTTGATTTTGCCCTCGATTTCCTTGTACGAACTGACTGGAGCCGAGGAGAGACTCTCCACTGAAGGAAGACAATCGATAATTGAACTCTACCGTACGCCATACCGTAGAATCCCGTTTTGGGATGCTCACGAATCTTGAGTCCTCCTTTCGGTGGCTGCTTGGTCGTGAGCAGATCACGGACCTTCTCACAGTAGATCTCGAACATGGACACGAATACCTCAAAATCGGTCGATAATCAAGGGAATCAATCGATAATTGGGGTAGATCACTTCATAATCGACGTCGTCTCCCTTCTTCTCGCCGATTCGATTGAACAGTTCCTCGCAGACGATCGGGATGATTCCTGAATTTGAAATTCGAAAATAATTTCAAGAATTTCAGTTTTTTGGGCGAATGTAGCCCTACTCCATTGCTGCTTTCACCACTCCTTGGACCATATCTCATTTCCCATTCAACTACTCCACTCCCAAGACTATAAAACAGGGCGTCAAATTCGCAGACAGCATCCCAGTCTCTCTCTTTCTCTCTCTCTCTCTCTGTCTCTCCCTCTCTCTCTCTCTCTCTCTCTCTCTCTCTCTCTTCCTTCTCTAAGGCGGTATTGCGAGGGGGTTCAGATGGGTGGTTGAATGCATTGAGACTAGCCGTCTCTAGGCAGGAAAGGGCGAAAAGGAAGATGGACTTCCTCTCTCCCATTCTTTCTCCATTGTACACTTGGCCACGCAGGTCTATAGGAGACCAATGAGACAGGTTTGCACACTAAAAGACGACCAACGACTGACGAATCCATCAAAACGCCTAATGTGCGATATTGGAAAAAATATGAGCCGATTGTGCGCCCAAGTAACATACAACCCCGCCAGTTAGCTTGTGGTTTCTCGTGAATTTTAAATCCGATAGTTAATTTAATTTTCGCCCAATCTGTATAATCGTGACGCCATACCCTTGTTAGTCTTAGTGCCGACCATGGAGTAACTCTTGCCCGATCCCGTCTGTCCGTATGCGAACAGTGAGCAATTGTAGCCGGCCCAAGCATTGTCGAGTACGCCCTTCCCGAGGTCGTTGAACACTTTACGCTGCAAGCAAAGCTCTTTAACATCGCAAACTTATGTTGTTGTTTTTTTTAAAATTCGAAATGAATCATTCGTCGCTATGGAAAGCCTTCGACGCATCAAGAAAACAAGGAGAAATTATGAAACGGAAACAAATTGCGAAAGAATCGACTAACCAATGACAAGATCTGCATAATTTGTTTATCAACTTTGTTTATCAACTCCCAAACCTGATCGGCGTATTTGGAATCGGCCGGGGCCGAATATCCATTTCCATCCTCCTTGAATCCATCATGTGACCAGTAGGAATAATCGAAGGTGAACCACTTCGGATCGTCCCCAGACTTGTTCGGATCTCTGAAGAACACGATATTCCTCAGATTGAAAGACTTTCAGAAATGTGTCAGGAATTATGGAGTCCCACTCTCCCGACCCCTTTCCGGAGGCTAGAATTCAAATGGACGGAAATCAATAGACGAGACCATGGCGCTCGACCCCCATAACAACAATTCGTGGGATGACCTACCGAATCTACCGAACTCAATTCGATAAAGGATGATCTATATGGTCGAGAGTGGCTACTGAACCTCTCCCTTCCTCTCTCTCTTCTCTCCCTCACTCCGATAGTCATTCATCGAGTAATACGATGACTTTATGGTGAATCGAACTACTTTCCCTCCTTTATGTCCTACTCCCCCCTCTTCTCCCTTCTCTTTCATCCGACCATTCAGTCCTGGTCCGCACACTGGGAGTGTGGATGGTAGATCACTCCATTTATCGATCTCGGTCCCTCCTTCTCTTAGTTCCCCTCCTTTCCTATCATTTCTCAACTCGTTTATTCGTCGTCGGTCGTTTCGTCTACCGTAATCCTACTCTATTTCCTCCTCTTCTCTCCTCTCTTCCCCCACTTCTTTTCGCTGTACACTGCGAAAAGACTCGATCCGCTGTGTAATAGGTCGACTACCGTACTCACAAGGGATCACAGGGGCGAATGGTAGGGCACTCGCCTGGTTAATATGTCGCCTACCGTACTCTCAAGGGGGCGAACGGTAGGTCACTAACCTGATTCCAGTCCTTCGTCCGTCAGGCATTTCCACGACGAGTTGGCATTTCTTCGCCTTTTCTCTGTCGTTGAAAGGTCGAACTCGAACGGCGACGACTACATTGTCTCCTCCCATGGTAGAGGAGGAGGAGGTAGATCAGACTGGTCTCTTCTCTCTCCCCCTTCTCTTCCTTCCTCTCGATCAATTCAGTTGCCATGGTCTTCCACAGGGGCAACACATACACAAAAAGCAGCAGGGGAAGGCCCCCTTAGATACACTTGAATGACTCCTCTTCTCCTTCTCACTATATAGTCGAAGTACCACATGATTCCAAGACCACAGACAAGGGTCGGCGTGAGAAAGCGTTTAAACGTGAGCGAATCTCTCTCGATTTACACGCTCTCTCATTCGAACCCCTTTCGGGTGAGCGGACTGTCGAATGATGTGTATAGTCAAAGGGATCTGTCTGAAGGGGCGAGTTCCCACATGGGATATCATTCCCAGCTGTAACCACCTTATCTCTGTGTTATCACTCCTTCGACCACTCCTCTCATTGCACCTCTCCTTCCTTCCTTCGCATCTCGGCTCCCTTTGAGTCTTCTCTTTCTCTGGTCTCTTTCCGCCTCGCCCACTCTCTCGTCTCCTTCTATCTCTGTGCTCTCCTCGATTCACGCAGTTTTTCGTCGATCCGAGATCCGAGATCTCAGAATCGGCGGCTCTCCTTTCGACGATTTTATTGACGTCGATGGGCCCCGTTTAATTGTCAACTACTTGTCGTTATACGGTAAGTTTACGCACTTGAGACATCTGCTTAGTATAATTGGAGGAAGACGAGAGAGAGAGAGAGAGAGAGAGAGATCCCCTCGGGGCATACCGTATCCCCCGCCACTCCCTCGATTGGAACTACTCTGTGAAATGAAGACGGAGTGGAGAGGAAGAAATGACGAAGTAGATTAGATGAACTCTTTGTATAGAAGAGAGATGTTTATCTCTCTCTCTCTCTCTCTCTCTCTCTCTCTCTCTCTCCCTCCTCTTCGGGAATACGGTAGAAGTGGCCGATGTCATCGATCGATCATGCAGTGTATTCGATAAAAGTGACGAGCCGCTCTTTGACACCTTCGTCTCATTCCTTCCCTCATTATCAAGTCCCGTGCTATGGAGAAGAGATCGAAGTATACAGAGAGCAGACATTTTGTCGACAGAAAATGGAACGAAAGCTCGGGATCCATGCTTTTTCACAAGGGAAAAACCACATTTTCGAGGAACCCTACCGGAAATGCATTGCTGCATTTAGTAAAGTCGTAGAAACTCATGTTTTTCTTCCGTTGCAACTGTAAATCACAAAAACTAACTGGAGCGAATCGAAAGTTTACAAGTGTCTCTCGATGCAGTATCCTCCTTTCTTCTCTCTGTACACATGGATCCATCGGATAATCTGGATTTGGCCCGACGACTCTAATCTTTGGTCGTCTGATTCATTCCGTATCATTGTTTTCTAATCTCTTCTCGGTCTTCCCATTGTCTTTCATTCTCATAAATAAATGGCTAATCTTGGGATGTCGAGACGATTTTTTTTTAAATTTTATCAGTTTTAAAGCTGATACTATGAATGTACCATGAATGTGCTCATAACTATCATTTACTATTATTGTTTAGTGCAGTTTTTGTTGAACTTGGGTAATTAAACCAACATGTCTTCATTCTCATTTCCTTCTCATCATCTCTCAGTGTGAATATCCTCATTCATCTCTCCTCCCTTCCTTCCCCCAACTGTCAATCTTCCTCTCCATTCCTCATCTCTATTTGTGTTCTTCTTCCCCCGTTGACTACTTTATTGCATCTCTCTCTCTCTCTCTCTCTCTCTCCCCTATCTTCCTCCCTTCATCTTTACAGTCGTTCCAACCGTCGGCCGCCTCTTTCCCTCCTTCTCCAGATGACTCCATCGTCCCTCTCCCTTGTACCTCCTGTCAGCCTTGATTTATGCACTGTAACCAGGAGTTCTCTTACCGGAAGCACCGATGTGTGTGGCCCCTCGAAGGATCCTTTGATGTAATATCTAAACACCTTTAAGATCTCTCTCTTTCTCCTCTGGATATGCCCCTCTTCCCTCGCCCTTTCTGCCCTTATGGATAAAAGAAGTTGTCCTTTCCAGTCGCACAATTGGAAATTATTGCATTGGGATGAGAACGAGGGAGAAAGACAAGGGGGAAACGGAATGGGAGAATGAACTTTGAGAAGGAAGGGAGAAGAAGTTACATCACTCGAAGAGATGAGGAAAGAGTTATAAGAATAGAAAAGAATCTGCAAATTTGAATTGGATGGATCAGAGTCAATATCTAGTCGATTATGCGTCGGCTAGATATTGATTGCTTCGTTTCTGCCTGCACGATCAATGATTACGTGATTTCAGGAATATTATTCAAAATTATGCATCCATGATCAGTAATGAATCGAGTCGAATCGAGGCAGAGACGCAAAATGTTTTGTCTATTCGGTAGAGAAAGAGGGAAGAATTGAGAGGAGCTGCGACCGATTTACGACTACTCGAGCATCTGGAACAGATGGAGATGAGGAGGAGAAGAGAGAGAGAGAGAGAGAGAGAGAGAGAGAGAGAAGGAGAGGGGGAGAGACAATTACACGATGATACTACTACCATACACCTTACGAAATGGGACCGATCATATTTTCACCACATACCAGAGTCAGACAAATTTTTTTAAAAAATACTTTCAGATATCTGGATAGGATATCTTAATTTTTCGTGCTCGTTGGCCACTGAGTCGACTGAAGAAGAAAAATTAGGGGGTTTGGTCCTATTACTGATTCCAATTTTAAACTCTACCAGACTCTCCATGCCTCCCTGTCTCAGTCACATATATGACCGTAATCCCTCAAATGCCCTAACAATAGCCATGGGGATTACGGTAGTTATTGTGATAGTGAGGGAAAGTCTCTCTCTTTCTCTCTATTCATTCGACACACACCTGTGAGGGGATTAGACAATTCTGCTGCCACACACACTCACACACTGATTTACGGTGATTGCGTTGAATGAGAAGGGAGAGAGAGAGAGAGAGAGAGAGATTAGTGGAAGTTGGCTGCTCCATTCATATCAATCTCTTCTATGACTGGTTCGTGTCGACGCGACTGGATTGGATTGGAGAGAAACGGAAGATTTGTACAGTGATCTACGGCTGACGGATGAATTACAAGCAGAAAATGAGTGGACGAAGGAGATAAACATTCTACACTAAAAATGTATCAAACGTAATCACTACATTTCGGCATATGGCTGGATGAATCAGTTTGCATTGATGAAAATCACCGGTCGAGATAAATAATTAAATTCCCAAAATTTCATATTTCAGCTCCGACTTGGAATTTCTTAACGTTGTATGCAGTCTAAGAACACGACGAAACACATTACATGTCTCTAGCTGTTTAGGATTATACCACTTGTAGAGGAGAGATACCACCGATACATGGAGAGAGATGAGAGATGATGAGACAGCCGTTAGATATAGGTCATACCCCACTGGCACATTCTTAAACCCACTGGCTGGAATTCATATCAGTCAAACACCTCCTTTTGTCAATCCTGAGCGCTATATTGGATAGGTTTCAAAGAATATTAGCGAAAATTCGTCGGTCTAATGCCTTGTTAGAAATCAAAGCTCAAGGAAAATATTTGTACTCCCGAATTTCTTGCCTCACAGTGAAATTACAGATTTGAAAAGTGTTTTCCAAATATATCCAAATATTTCCTCGATTACTAACAGCGCATTAGACCGCCCAATTTACGCTAATATTCTTGGAAACTAGCGCTGAGGCTCGACAAAGGGCGTCTTTTGACTAATATCAAATTCATCCTGTGGGTTAGAGGAATACGCCTGTGGGTATGACCTATCTATCTATCGGCTGTCTCATCCTCCCTCATCTCTTTCTTCTTCATTCATCGGCGACCCTTCAACTTCTCTACAAGTGGGATAATCCATGGTCAACAAACGCGGATTCATCCCTCTTTTCTCGTGTCTCAACACGGTCAAATCAATCGATCACACTCATCACTGACAGTATCTCTCTCTTCTCTCTTTTGTCTCTCTCTCTTTCAAGCCCCAGTGTCATTACTGCCTTATCGAGGTGCATCTCTACAGACTCTTTGCGGGACAAAAAAGTTTTGATTAGAGAAAAAGATTGTAATCGAGACGCTTTTGACATCAAGCTTTGATGTCTGGTCCCCGCCGATCTACAGTAACCCGCTGCTAACAAAGAAAAAAACTCTAAAAAACTCATCTTTATATGCCCGAAAATTAGAGTTTCGATTTTTTAGTGATTTTGTTCATCTTTTCGGGACATTATTTGGATTTTAAGCCATTTAGAAACCCCCGGAAGTGTTGGTAAAGGTACTTCCGACGAAATTGTTTTGCCAAATTTTGGTAATTGTTTCTACATGGTCTATGGGGATTACGCCATATCTACCGTATCATTCTCGGTCGAGAGGGAGGGAGGAGGGAGTGTATGGATGACGCAACCGCTGACCGTTTAGCCTATAAGGGAGGGGGTGTTGATCCAATTTGTGGTCTTATCTCTCCCTGACTCCTTCTTCTTCTTCCTTCCTATAGACGACACTGATATCACTCGTGTCGGCGGGGATCAAAGGAAACCGCTATCAGTAGGAAAGGCTTATCACAGGAAGGGAGAGGACGTTGCAAGTCGTCGTCCCCCTCTAGTACCCCCGCTCACTTCATTAATCATCTTAATGAGTGTCTAATGATCTACTCCCCGCCACAATGGACACTACGCGCGGCGATCAACCGTAAGTCACGCCACACATTCCTCCCACTCTCAATTTTCATCAAATCGCCATGGCACACAATAACAAGTCGGGATCTTACGGTAGTTCCGTCTTAGTCATACACACTTCTCTCTTCTCTTCTCCTCTCGTCTCACCTCCCTATCGAATCTCACCCAAAACGGGAAGTCACCATGATGCCATCTATTTGTGTCTCTCCCCCCTTCTTTGCCCATCTTTCTCCCTAGTCACAGTCTGATTCCGACGACGATGTTTGTCGTCGTGACCTACCAATCGATAAGAGTGAGATGGTAACTATTCAGGGGGAAGTAAGTCTACGAATCTAGTCTTCTGGGCTGTCATGCAACGACTTTCAAAGCCTAAAGGACACGCTCTCTTCTTATACTTCCAAGTCTTATGGAGTCGTAGACTTATTTCCTTCCGAGTTCATTTCGAAAGCCGTTGAAAAGAAGCCACCCACAAAACACGGCTCTCCCCGTCATCACTCATCTTGCTGGCCACTTAAATCGGCTCATCTGGGAGGGTGTCGAATGGGGACGAAAGTGCCATTAGATAGGGATGGATTGACTACTTCACTCTCCCTTCCCTTCCCTCTCCCTATCCATTCTCTCCCCCCATCTAACCCCAATATTTCATCCGACCACTTGCCGCATTTTACTGTGAGAGGGGGTAATGACAAGGTGGTGTCGACTTGTGGAAATGGAGGAAAAAAGTGACGGAAACGGGAGGAAACGGGGTAAGGAGAGAGAGAGAGAATGGAGAGAGGTTGAGAGTGAGAAATGAAGAATTAAAATGAAAATGAGTCCTGCGCTGTTAGATGGAGCGACAATAGTTCTTTTTCCTACAGGGGAGTTCAGGATTTGTAAAATACACGGCTCGGCTGGGGCTTTGTGAAAAGCCTCTTTCACAAGGCACCAATCTCTCGATAGATATACAGCCAAAAATTTGGATTGACTAGATTATGGAGTCCGTGACATTAAATCCTTTAAAACATCTTTAAAAGTTACTTAAAGTTAGTTAACGGCGAATTGGCTTAGACTATTCGGATGCTTATTATCTAATGTTGAAACATAATAGAATATATATGAGAATATACTGGAAAGAGTGCGGGGACCTCACGACGAATGAGTCAATCTGAACAGGAAAGAACAAGGGGCGTTGATAAGATTCGCGGCGAGTTCAAAGTTATCGACGAGTTATTGATTGATAGCGGGGAATGAGTTATTGAGGGGAATAAACTGACAGTTTACTAGGTGCCACTGAATAGTGAGGCAGAACGGAGACAAATGGTCGGCACTTTTTGGACGATTTTGGACGATTCTGGGGATGAAAAAGCGAGTGAATCCTATCGAAATATGGACTGAATTGAGTGGACGGACGGGAAAGTCAGTGAGAGTTGAATCGATAGAGAGAGAAGAAGAGGAGGAGAGCAAAAGGGACAATCAAATCGAGAGCGAAGAATCGTAAAGTCCCGAAGAGGCAGAGAGAGAGAAGGGGTAAACGGCGCGGGTCTCACAATACCACTCCGACCACCCTCGAGTAGAGATCCTGGAGGAAATGATGTCGATGCCCTGAGGGCACTTACCTGTACCATCCTACTCATTAGATACGGGGGGGGAGAGGGAGACAGAGAGCGGAGAGAGCAGAGTACGGTAGAAGTGGGCGGGGCAGGGTGAGTTTCGTTCATTCGTCGCTCTATCTCTCTCTCCTCTCTCTCCCTCTCCCTCTAGCTCCTCCCCTCTCTACCCCCATTCATCTTTCTATTGCCCCTTTCCCCCCTCTTGAATGCTCTATACACACATTTACATGCGCCCTGGCGCCGCCCCGGGACCTTATAAAACTTTTTAATTAGCCAATTGCGATGCATTGACGATGAATTGTCGCCTCCGTTCGCGTGAATTACTGTCAGTGTTGATAGGGGGACTGAGAGGGGGGTGGGGATTAAAGTTAACTGCCCCCCCCCATCACCCGTCCCTTTTAGTACCTCCGGCATCGTCGATTAAACATTGAATGATATGCGTATTCCGTTTATGACACTCTTCCCCCCCCTCCCTCCTTCCCTTTCCTCATTCGTGTGTGTCTTCTCTCTCTCTCTGACAATGGTCGACGTCTGCTCTGTCATCAGGCCCGCATGCTATGTTGTCTGTCATGACAATGATGAGCTCCGACCCGCACCAGCAGCAGCAGACGCAGCAGCAGCACATCTCCCCGCCCTCCTCCTTCCCCGGTCGTGCGACAGGAGCTGCTGCAGCTGCTGCAGCCTTCTGGCCTGCAGCTCAGACCTCCTTCGCCCCGCCCCCCTCGACGTCGACTCCCGATGGATCGACTACCAAGCAAGAACCGAATGCTGATGAGAGTCCCAATCATCGAGTGTGAGTTGTGATTACACTCTTTATCTATAGATATCAAGGAGATCTTTGATTTTGAGCATAGAGATCATTTCAGTAGAGTTTAAAATTCGAGTGAATATTTGGATTGGATCTCTTTATTTAACACAGTCTCAACGCCAGTCTATTGGTTAGAGAGCGTATGAAATGAAGAGATCTGAGATTCAATTATTTACCCAAATTTCAAGATATCAATAATATGTTTGATTCCCAACATTTCCATCATTTCAGTGCTACCTCCACCTCTTCCTCCTCTCTCAATGGCACGACGCCATATCTCGCAGGAGGTTACGACTGGCAGAGGACCGCAGCATTTGCGTCCGCAGCAAACACCATCCAGACGAATATGGTTGCAGCAGCTGCAGCAGGACGGTCGCTGCCACAAGGTACTACTTTGCTGCATCCACAGAATTCCGTCTCTAACCATTTGCTTTGTTTTTTTTCTTTTTCGTAATCTTTCATTCCTTGTATTCCGCAAATGGAATAACATCACTCTCTACTCTACTTTATAGAGGATTGTAAATGTATGTCCATCGATTTCTAATCGTACATTTTTCTCACAATATCGATGGACTTCTAATTATCGATCGATTGGCAGGCTTCGATCCCTTCCCCACGATGTGTCCCACCACGGCGGAGATCTACAGTGCGGGCATCCATCCTGCAGGCATCGCCGCAGGTACCGTACTTAGTCAATTGTCAATTGACTACCGTCTCTTGTCAATTATCGATTGCTTATTGATTAATTGCAGCTCAAGCACAAGCCTGGAACGCCGCTCAAGCGTATCAATATGCTCAGCACTACGCCCCATTCGCTGCCCCCACGTATCCATCGACTTCCATGATCGATGCTTCAGTTTCCGGTGGGTTACTGTAAGACTACTGCACTCTGTAAGGTTACTGTACCTCTGATTACTGTAATGAATCAATCGATCGTGTGCGCGCCCACAACTCTTTAACCTGTCCCCGCAATGAGTTATTCGATAGACTACTGCCTAACTCGTCATGCAACTCTCTCTCTCTCTTGATCATCGATCGATTCTTTCTCTCTCTTCCTCTCAATACCGTAGTCCGTCGCTTCCCTTTCATCTCCACTTTTTCTCCTCTCTCCTCACTGAACTGTAACACACACACTCGGGGACGCTCCTCTCTCTCTTATCAGTGCTTCTCGAGATCTCTCTCTCTCCGTATCATTTCTCTCTCTCTCTCTCTCTCTCTCTCTCTCTCTATCGAACCAGACTTCACATCTGGTACCGACCCTTACTTTTTACCACAGTATCATCTGGGTTCATTCCCCGGGGTCGGCTTCCCCTTTCTGTATCGTTGCCCCTGCGGTAGGCTGTCTGCTGTTGTGTGTATCATATTACCGCCCGATGGGTGTGACAACTACTACCGTATCCCCTCTCTCTCTCCCCCCCCCCCCTCTTCTCCCCTTCTCTCCTTCCCCCACTGAACACGATTCGCCTCGCGCGTGTGCTACCCCTTTTTAATCCAAAAATTCGCATTTGCCGACATACAGAGAGGGAGAGAGAGAGAGAGAGAGAGAGAGAGAGAGAGGGAGGGAGGGGGGGGGCGAGCGAAAGCAGTAAAACAGATAGGAAGGAAGGATAACGAAGAGAGGGAGAGGGAGAAGGACAAATTGAGATGAGAAATGAGTGGAAGAAGTGGCAGAAAGATGGTCGGCTCTAAACAGTCATAGGCTTGTTTTGGAACACTACAAATCTGCTAAAACAGGCTTGTAAATATTCTGGAACGGTAGCCCTTCGAGCTTCTAAAAGCGTGTTCCAAATGGAGTCGTCACCATCTGAATAGGGTAGATCACCGTTAGAAGTGTGAAGAGTGAGAGAGGCATGCAACGCAAACACAGTGAGAGAGAAGGCCCGTTTTACGAGTTAGGAGAGAAGAAGAAGGAGAAGAGAGAAGAATCAATGAGTGTGTGTTCCACTCTCTCGACGACATTTCTGGTACTATTGTAGAAAGAGATTCTGAAGATGAGACGTTTCTTTCCATCCCAGATAGAAAGCAACCCATATGTCAAACATCCAGAAAGGGGTGAGAAGTAAGAGAGTGTATCAAAGTAAGAGTGCCATTTTGCATATTGTCCTTCTCCAGACCCCTTTCTGGAGGGTTTGGAATGACGTGGTCGGCGAAAATGAGAGAGGGAGTGTGACTCAATTGCAATCGATATCTCGTGAGACATCTCGAAATGTTCCTTCTCCTCCTCCCCTTCCTTCCCTCTTCTTCTTCTTCCTCAGGAGAGCCGAAGAGAGCACTAAAACTTTTATTAACTCTAGATTAGAGAGAGAGAGAGACGGTGGTGGTGGTGTAAGAAATATCGATCGGGAGCGAGTAACATAACATGCTCTCCCCTTGTCCAATCTCTCTCTCCCTATCTCCTCTTCTAATTCAACCTACCGTAATCTCATAATCAGTCGTTGAGGGGGAGAGAAAAGATACGGCGGGATAAGGTTTTATGCATTTTCCGCGCGCTGGTAAAGGTCAAGAGTGAAATTAGTCAATGAGTGAGGGAGAGTCAAGGTGGTCTCATCACACACACGCATATTACTCGCCTACCGTATCCATCAATCGATAATCTACCGTATCAATCGATAATGTACATTATCTAATGATAGTCTATCGTATCAATCGATAATCTACCGTATTGCAGAGCCGGGAGTGCTCGATTGGACGGGAAATCACTCGAGAAAGAAGCGAAAGCCGTACACAAAACTGCAGACTCTCGAATTGGAGAAAGAGTTTCTCTACAATCCCTACGTGTCGAAGCAGAAGCGATACGAACTCGCTATCAATCTCGGACTGACGGAGAGACAAGTCAAGATATGGTTCCAGGTACGGTATCTCACGGTCTCACCCTCTCAATTCAGCATGCTCTCTCGCGCTCTCTGATCGATGAGAAAGCATGTAGAATGAGGAGAGTCTGATCATTGTTCTACCTCATCCATATTGGAGTTAGAAATTCAGGTAAATAATTGAATTAGCACTCTCCATTTCGCACACTCTCTACACCGCTCGATTGGTGAGAGAGTTCGAAAGGAAGAGATCTAATCAAATTATTTGCCTGAATTTCAAGCACCAATGAATATGGAGTACGGTAATCCGATCGTTATCGAATTATTTTTGCAGAACCGACGAATGAAGAAGAAGAAGCATGACCAGCGAGTGGTAGGCCACGACATGTTCTGCAAGGATGAATAGGCATACTGTAATCGATCGATCAATTGGTAGATCAATCTCAGTTACGTCAGCCGCCTCTCTCTCTCTCTGGGTCTCTTCTTTCGCTCTCTTCTCTCTCCCCGTTTCATGAACAGAGTCCTCATCCGTGCCCCCCTTCTCTAACAGTGTGTGTTTTCCTATAGCTCCCCATCTATGCATCATTCTCCCTTCTTCCCCTTTTTTCCTAAACAAATAATGCATAATACCGGTAATAATGGCGCCTTGCCAGTGTGTGTTCGATGTTTGACCCGTCAATCCACTTTGATCTACACCTCCAATCAATCAATAATTATCAGTCTTGTTTCTCATGTCACAGGTCTCACCTGTCCCGTCAACCACTTCGACTTGCATGCAAAACCAGCACCGAACAACCTGTCCGAACATTGAATAATAATAAGAATGAATTCATCTTCCGAGATAGCTCCTCCTCTCTCCCCTGAGTACGTCAGTGATAATGCGATGTCCACGAAAGAGCTCCTAGGAACATCATTGCACTTCTTCGAAAGCGAACGAATAATTGTTGATAAATTTTACATTAAAATGAGATAAAATATATTTACAAAATAAGTTATTATTTATAAAACTTTGCGTCTCACAACGAACAATACAGTTTAGAGGATACTGTATTCACTGAAAAATATTGATACTTCTGTATACTTGTTTTCTCATTAATTTTCTATTTATTTTGTATTTTTAGACGTAGTTCTCGTAGTTCAGGATCGCGGGGGGACAGAATGAATTCATCTTCTGAGTTTTTCTTGTGTATGCAAGAATCGAAGGGATTTCACGACGCGGCGAAAACGACCAATGGACGAAAAACTGTTAACGAGGTTTGAACTGTTTCACAGCTACTCAGTGCTCGTGGGGTTTGACTACTCTTGCGGAAAGCATATCTACTTCAGCTAGAAGACTGAAATCAGCTAGAAAGAAGCTAGGAAGAAGGGCTACTTCAGTGTAGAGCTGAAGTAGCTTTGCCTCCTAGCTGTTTTCCTTCTTCTAACCGAAATAGCTATGCTTTCAGCCAGAGTTGTTTCTTATTAATTTTCTCTTTTACTCGCACATTTATGTACATGTTGTCGCACCCTTGTGGTGTACGATAAATAAATAAATAAATAGTTGCTATGCCTCACGAGCACTGAGTACTTGTTGATCGAGCTTCTCTTACAGTCGCTGAAATGCAATTTGCCTATCAGAATTAATTTCTGAACCAAACGTTGGTCTGTAAGCAACATCTTTTCGCCGTTTGTCACCTAAAAACCTCCAGAAAGTGAAAGTTCAGGAGCTTAAGGAGTATGTAACCAGAGTGGGACACTTTCTCATACACTTGCTCCTGACCTCCTTCTGGAGGTTTGAAATGGTCATGGATTAGCTACAATCTGTTGCAGCGTCCTCCGATCGAGAACACGGCCATCGACCTGCTGGAATCATGTAGGATCTCATCGTTATATTTCAAATAGTATCTTATCTCCTATTACAAGATAAGGCTCTTGTCGGAAGAGCTCTGTTTGTTGATGTTCATTAGGCCAGTTCTTCTTTGTCTCGGAAGCCTCTTCTCACTTTATCGTTCAGGCGGCATAAATTGGTCCTCGGAGAGGCCGATTATCGGCAAGGTGCACAACATGCTCAAGACGAAGCTCATCGGATGCGCCACCTGCGGCAGACAGCTCAACACGTTAGTTGCGCCTCTCATCAATTTTATGTATTACTAAAGAAGACTTATTACCGTCCTGTGTACATGATTTCTATGTGAAGCATTGATCTACACTTTTCGTAACCTTAATCTCTCTTCACAGCTGTGTCGTTCCCTCCAGCCACTTCTTCTGTCCCTCTACCCATAGGAATATGCAGATATCCAAGAGTCTCACAGTCTTCTTCACATGCAAGGCAAGTCGTTCAATAATCGACCGTAACGCTTTACCATTGCATACTACGGTATTTCTTCGAAACTTTTGGTTGCATAAGGTAACTATAACGTAGTAACTGTATTTGATTCTCGTGACCACTTTTATGTACGTTTGAGATCTCGTGAAACTATAGTTCCCTTGCAGTCGTGTTCATTCCTGAGTGCGAAGGGATTCCGTATCCGTCTCTACGACCTCGACTTCCGTTCCATCTCTATCATCAATCTAATGCTCTTTCCTGACGCGGGTCTCTCCATTCCCAAACCCCAGAAGTGCACAAAGACCAGCGGAGGTCAGTGGCTTGCAACTCCATCATAAGTGGGATAGGTTGTAGATCAAAGTGTCGAGCTGTTTTCGATTTTTGTTCCCAAAGGTGTCCGAAAGAAGTGCATTAATTTTTTGTTTCAAAAAAATATAAACTATTTTGCAGGTGTGACATTCTGCGGCTGCAGCGGCCATCGTGTCTCCCTTCACTAATTGTTAATAACGATAATCAAATTACACGTTGCTAATTAGTTACACTAAATAAAGAATATTAGAAGCATTTTTTTTTCAAATTGAGAGCATCACAGGGACACACAAAACAAGCAAACAAACAAGGATGGAGGAAGGAGCAGTAGATGGGGGAGACAATGGGAAAGCGAGTACAATCGAGACCAAATTGGAGGCGTATACGGTCGATTATTTTCACGATCAAAAAACTTATAAAAATAAAAATTGGTTCAGATTGGCAAAAGGATGAATTATCGATTGATGGGGATCATTGGGATGTGAAGTGATCTACTGAGCTGCTGGTCCAGCAATCTTCTTGAACTTCTCCTGCAATGCGACCAACTTGTCCTTCTGCGCACTCTGCTTCGATCCGAAATCAGACAGCGCGTCCTCCACTCTCTTCATCTCGCTGTTGATGTACTCGATACGCTTCTCCACGTTGGCACGAGCCTGCAATATCGATTGATTGGTACCAGGGGTGTGCAAAATTTCCCGATTTCCCGAAGGTTTTCGGGGAAAATGGTTTTCCCGATTTCCCGAACAAAATTTTCGGGAAATCGGGAAAAGTATGCACTAGGTAATATGCAATTTTTTGATAAAATGTTTCTTAAAATAATTTCGAAATTTGATCCAATTTCGTTCTAATGGAAAAATAGGGCGTTTTAAATTCAAAATAGCTGTCCACTTCAACGAAATTTGGAATATTTTATCGATTTGTGGAATATCGTATCGAATATTTTGTAATTTTAATGTTACAATTACAATTATTTATTCCGCCAGGGTTAGGGGTTTCGTGTGAGTTCTTTGTAGATTGTCGATAGTGGAGTCGGCAGATGTCCGTCGTCTTCAGACGATTCGGTTGTTTTGGGGGCAGGGTGAAGGGGGTGCAGCAGGGTGGGTTAAATCAGAATCGTAAGAGAGACTCTAATGTGAAAGAAATAATTTAATGAATAATTTATGGTTTATTTTTATTCTTTATTTTTATTCGATCATTGCAAAAAAGTGCAATTTTAGCCCAAACAAAATAGTAGCGAAAGCGAAATTGATATTTGAAAAAAATTTACCGAAATTTCCCGACTTTTTTTCGGGAAAAGTTTTTTCCCGAACTTTCCAGAAAAAATTTTCTAGCACAGCCGGCTGGGCTAGCCCTGATTGGTACAGTAATCTCTTGATGATCACCGTAACCGAAAATGCAAGCAGCAATCAGTAACCTCGGTGAGATCCTGCTTGACGAGGGCGGCGCCGATCAGCTTGTAGATGGTCGCATCATCGTCGAGCAGATCCATCTCCTGAACGGAATATTGATTGATGATACCGTACACATATTTGCTATTTTAACTACTAAATCATTTCCGATCATCACAAAATAAAATTATTCTTTAGGTCTCAGAATGATAATGCTGCTGGCTAGAAGAAGCTGAATATTTCCGAAGACAATGAAAGCGAATAAAAAATGTTTGACCAATTTAATCTATTTTCCACATAGATCCAGAATCTACCGTACCTCCTTGACGAGTTTGTTCTCAGTGAGCTGACTCTCCAGTTGCTGCCTGTTGTTTATGTACTTCTCGCGATCTGAAATGCACGCGTGAGTTTAATAGAATTCACTACCGTATACATTCACCCTTTCCACCCTACCGTACACCCCTCTTCACCTCCACCACTCACCCTTCTCAAGCTGCTTCATCTTGTTGATCTCCTCCTGGAACTGATCCTTGAGTGCCTCTGCCATCTGCGAAATATTGATCTATTATTAATTTTATATTTAAAACGAGAACGGATATATCGCATGGGTGCAAACCATGTAAGCGAACAACATCCTCACGAGAAACAATAAAGCAATTATTCTTATCGAAACATGTGGAATGAATATATCGAGAATCTTGGTGCGTACCGAGTTCAACAGTGAAAGCATCATTAGGACACGAAAAACAAACACGCGGAAGAAGCAATGGAATAGGTGCAAAATGACGAGATCTCAAAGTGGAGGGAGGCGAATTAGACATACTATCGATTGATGGTATGCAGAGATACTATAATTGCAGGGTATTAGATGATCTACTAGGAAGCCATCTTCTTAAACTTCTGCTGCAGTGCTACAATCTTGTCCTTCTGTGCACTCTGCTTCGATCCGAATCCTTCCAATGCGCTGTCCACTCTCTTCATTCCGTCACTGATGGCCTCGATACGAGTATCCACGTTGGTACGAGTCTGCAGCACATATTTTGTTTATTTGATAACTCGCGAAGGGTACGACATCAATTAAAGAAACTATCAAGAATAATAAATGTCCATTTAAATGTGGGTAATGATTATTTTACGATAATCAATCGAGACGTACTGTATACCCCTCCCCAAACAGAGATGCAATCAATAACCTCGATGGTATCCTGAGGGATGAAGGTGCGGCCGATCTGCTTGTAGACGACGGCGTCGTCTCCGTGCACATCCATACCCTGATAATAAATGATCGATTAATCGCACTGTAAATCAGCAGCAAAGTCATCACGCAAGAGAATATTAGAAGATACGATCTCCAAATATATATGAGAGCACCTAATAATATTTATAAATGGACGTTTTCGAACTCAATGTTAATAGCATAAAATTAATTTCTTCTTGTGTTCCAAGAACGATGTTTGCAGGATGATACAAAAAAGCAATAAAACGGAAATTTTTATACCGTACCTCCTTGATGAGCTTGTTCTCAGCGAGTTCTCTCACTAGCTTGTGCCTGATCCTCACGTAGTTCTCGTGATCTGCAATTTTCAGTTAGTCCCATACTTCAACCTGTTCTATCCCCCTATCTTATCGTCTCCTCTCTTTCTATCCCCTTGCCGTATACCCTTCCTCTCCTCCCTTCTACCGTATACCCTTCCTCCCCTCCCTTCTACCGTATACCCTCCTTTTTTTCCCTCCCACTCACCCTTTTCAAGCTGCTGCAGCTTGCCGATTTCCTCTCCAAATTGAGCCTTGATTTCATCTGCCATCTGAAAATAAAATTAAAATGCGAATTTCCCCCACTTTAAAAAAAAAGATATCGCATGGTCTCTGACCGAGTTACTGATCACAATTTGAGGGAAAATCATCAACAAAAATGATTATTATTCACACATAGTTGAAACAAAAATACGTCGACAGATAAAGTGATACAAGTACAGTGAGCATCTTGAGGTGAACTGAGTTCAAATATCTGAGATGATAAATCATGAAATGAATAATACGAAAAGGCAACAATAACAAAAACAACAACGGGAATAATTGAAACTGGGATCAAACGAATATAAAGATTGAGATCGAAAAAAAGGAATCAGGAAGTACCGGCAATATTATTTAGCGCTAATTCGGTTCATAAAAATTGGCAATATGCTAACGTATGATTATATGCAGAGTATCTAGCGTGTTTAAACTTGCGACTAATCAATCGATATCTAGTGAATACAACATGGAGGTAGATCACTCTTCCTCCTCCTCATCAATTCCTTCCCTCTCCTCGTGTCTCTTCTTGTGCTCTCTGTAGGCTCGTAGAGACCCAAACAACTTACTGCACTTGAAGCACGTTCTGTAATGAAATAGGTTACTGTATGTGAGACAATTTCACATATTAAAATGCTAAAGACCATCTAAAACAACTAATGAACTAAGCAACTCTAGTTTGAGATGTACCGAGAAATCAATAAACCCCTTCCACTCTACCGTATCCCATCACTCAATCCTCACCTATCATCCGGATGGACGAGCATCTCCGATTCGTGCACTCTGATCTGGTGAGCGCGCAGCTTCTGATGCGTCTCGTATCGGAATTGGCATTTGAAGCACCTAGACATGGTTCCGTAACAGGGCTGTGCGGCAAGACACTTGCCGGTTGCCGAAATTGCCGTACTTTCATTGCCGAAATTCCTTGCCGGCAACGGAAAGTGATTTTGGACGGCAACGGCAATACAATATTTCGGAATAAAATGTATGAAAAAAGAAGAAAAGATAAAAAATAAACGAGAAAAAAAATTGTTTTCGTTTTCTTTTTTTCATGTCGAAGGATTTGAAGAAAAAGTGAAATATCTATCACCTCTGATTGCAGTTCGTTGTTGAAATTCGCGACGAAATTTATTAAAAACTGCTTCAAATAGTCGTTTTTCACGTTTTTGAGCATTGCCGAAACTTGCCGAAATTTCATTTCGGCAGTTGCCGGCAATTGCCGATTGCCGAAAAAAGCCCTTGCCGCACACCCCTGTTCCGTAATCAGTAATACATTAGAGTTTACCGAAGGAGACGGTATCAATTCCACGGTATACTCCTGTACGTTGTTTTACTCAGTTTACTCGAACAAAACTCATTGTCACATTATGAGACATCGTATTTCATGCTTGCCTTTTGTTCATCAGATCAACTATTATTTCTCCTCTTCCGTTCGCCTTACTAAATCGCATGATAAACATATCATGATTATTATTATCTCCTGCAACACTGACTGGAATGGTCGGTCCTTGGGTGCGTGATCCTCCTCGCAGTGACATCTCCACTTCTTCTTGCTATTGAAGACGGAGGAGCAGACGGCACAGGGGAAGACGTCGGGCACGGAAAGAGAAGTGACGCCCTGAACAACAGTTACTCATTTATTAATTTATATATATCTACTCTAAACATGAAATACCCACTGCTACAACTTTTTGAAAACCCTATGGCGGAGAGTGAAAAATAGGGTTAAAAAATATTTTGTGATTTTTGGAATCATTACGATCCAAACATGCTCCGAAAGGGGTCCCCGATTCACGTGCACACAACACGAGGATAGCCTCGCAACAGACCGCTGATCATCTCAGGACAGGCTCTTGTTGCTACTCACAATCACGCATAGGGATGGTCGAGACCGCCTTGCGTGTAGAAGACCTAGCACCTTTACCTTTTTCTCATGTGCATGTAATCGTACCTGATGAGCTTCGTTGAAGTGAATCCTCAATGCCTCCGTGTTTCGTCCCTTGAATGAGCAGACCGAGCACCTGAACAATTCAATTTGTGATTGCATAATTTTCTACCGTATCCTCCTCACCTCACTCCGTCGACTCCCTTGATATGCGAGATGTCCTCTGCCTTTCCTTGCGTCGTCATCTGCGCCATCGACTGCAAGAGGATTACGGCGATGGATCGAGAACTAATCAATCGATACTCACCGTCTCTGGCAGCTCCTTGAAGATACTGGAAGAGGCATGTGTCGATTGAGAAGCGAGAGAGGGCGAGTTAGTCCTGGGATAAAACATTGATAAATAATACCTGGATTTAAAAGGAATAACTCCGATTCGTGCACTCTGATCTTAAAGGGTCAATTTGAAACCCCGAATCCCCGTTTGAATAAAAATTTGACTTTCACTCACGAGAATAATCGATCGAGTCGATCTCTCAGATCGTCATCGGGTTTGTGCGAGGGCGAGTACGTCGACATCGACTGTAGACTCGTGTCCAGCCAGCGAGATACCGTAGACCGCTGACCTGCAATCAATCGATACATACCGTATACACAATACGATCGATCGCTCAGTAATCGATTCATGTTATGCTACCGTACCCTCCAATACAGTATCGCACTCACGAGGCGTTCTAATCATGACAGTGGCGGTGGCTCCATCATCTCCCTCTACTCTTCTCCTCTTCTTTCCTACTTCTCCATTCTCTTCCTCCTCCTCATCTCCTTCTTCTTCCCTCTGTCTCTTCATCATCTCTGCTCCCGCTCTCAATGACCTGATAAAGGTAAGTAGAAACCGGAATAAAGGGGAATTGTACGTCGACAAGCGACTACACTGCAGGAAGGACCGAGCTCTGACCTGATAGTCCTCGAGCAACTGCTTCTCTGCTTCTCCCTCTTCCTCTCCTGCTCCTCCTCAAACTCCGCCCATGCTTGCAGACCCGCAGCCGCCTTGCTCTCACTGCAATATACATGTCTATAAATGGCTATGAAATGGTCAGCATAGAATAATGTCAGTTCTCAATCGGCTATCCCTGCCTACAGAACGCTCCACCATATCCTCACTAACTCAGTGTGCTTCGTCCATGCATGGGGAACGATATATCTGCTCTCCTTGGCAGAGTACCCGCAGAGGGAACATTCGAGAGAGTCGGCAGTCGAAGCAGAGAAGTTGATGAAGGGAAAGACGGACGGGGCACTGAATGGAGAGTTATATGATCGGTGTATGCACAAGTTCCATCAGTATTAATTAATTTGAAGCGGCTCTACACGCATAATCAGTCAAGTGAAACTTTGCATTCTTTCATTAGACAGTGAAACCTTGAATCAACCACTTCCACTTCAATGCCATTACTTTCGTTGGTGATTTAAGAATATGTCCAATCTAATTATCATCAATATATTCTAATTTGATCTGACGTCATCATCTGCTCCTGTGGATGCATCTTCAGTAGATGGATGTCCATCGAGACTGACGCCGCGTACAGCGAACTCGCGTAGATGACTCGTTCACAGTGCTCACACTTCATTGCACGATCACTTCAAGCAAACGAATCAACGATCGATATAAATAGACTACCGTATGCTTGACCCTCTCTCTACCGTATCCCACTCAAACTCACGGTGCCTTTCCTCGTCCTCGCTTCTCCGTCGACTGCACTTCAGCAGGCGTTCTTGGCGCAAACCTGCAACAGTAATCAATATCTTCGATCAACAGTAATCAATATCCGATCAATATCTTTGGCTACCGTAACCTTCTTCATCCTCCTCCTACCGCAACTTTGTCGCTCCTTCTTCTATGAAAGGTGTAAGTTCCACCCTCCTCCTACCGTAACCTTATTGGCTCTCATCTTACAGTAACCTTCTCCACCCTTCTCCTACCGTAATATTCCCTTCCACTCACAATGGCGTCGTCTTGACTGATCTCCTCACTATCCGATCGTTCTTCTCTCCACAATGGGCTCCAAAGTGCTTCGCGTGAAGGGAAATGTTGCGAGAGACGCGATCGCACAGTGCACACACGAGATACGCCTTCCCGTCACGCCAACTCTGAACAACCAATATCAAATTAATGCATGGATTTATGGAAAACATCGAAACACTGGTTGTTTTATATTTTATCGACGCCCGAAGGCACAACGGAATAATGTGTGATTACACGAAATGATGTACAGTAATTTGTGACTCTCTATATGGGGGGGGGGGTATTGTTTGGGGAGGTTGAAATAGGAGTAAATCAGTATGTAGATCAACTTGTTATTTTATAGTGTGAGCCGGAGCACATTCTTATGATAACAATCTTAACCCTCCCCTCTCTATTCCCATTTCCCGGATGAGAGTTATCCCCTCACCTCGATGCACTTGTCCACGTCCAGTCGCAGATTCGCCTCGCACCGCAGCTTTTCCTTGTCTCTACAATCATTCATTTTGATCAATTAGTATGTAAAATTTCGAGATTCTCTCTACCCATATCCATTTCCGCCTCTCTAATTTACGAAATTTGTGATTTGTATTCAACAGATCGCCGAAGGTATTGAGTCATACACCTCCGCTAGTTTTTAAAGAACACTTGGAGCAACAATGTGTCGGGTATGCGAAATCGGGCATGATTGATCGGTTTAAGAAATGATCAAGACATTGGATTTGATCTTTCCACATGACAAATTGTTTCAGGACACTTTCCTAGTCTTTGACGAATACTTGGAGCAACAATGCGGCGGCGTCAACTATTTAATACCATTTTTGACTCACTCGACTGCTACGGCATCCATCCACTGCTTGGCCTCCTCTTCCTCTGGCTGATGATTGAAGAGGAGATGAATGAATTGGATGGCGAGAATCGATCGAGGAATACCCATGAGAATGGATCGGAGAGAGGAGCAAGAGGAAGGGAGGGGACACGATAGACCACCACTGCAATCGACACAACGGTCTATCGACGGCCATTATGTCAATATATTCAATTCGCGAATTCTTGTAACCAACTAAATTCAGAAAGTTAATCGAAGGCCTACGAATTGTGCTGGAAATAAAGTGCGTGCGAAACAAAAGTCTCGCAGACGAATTTCGGGGAAAAGTAAACAAACTCTATCCAATTAATAAATCACTCTTATCGTGTAGGGAAATATATCAGAGAGTAAACTAACACGACGATATTCGCTTCCTCCTTCTCTTTGGATGTCGCATGAGATCGAGTGGCGTGGCGAATTGCTGACTGCAAATGTGAGCACAATTAATAGTGCCAATTATCACATCAAAAAGTCCTTACTTTATTATAGAATAAACCTGAGCGTCAGCAATGATGAAACAACTGTTGACGTTTTGTTGAATGGATTGTCATCAAACATGGGCTAGGGTGTGCATAACCCTCCCGCTTTTAGCCGAAAATTCACCCAATTTCTGATCAAGCTGTCACGATTTTGCATAAAACACTATTCTTTTTTTGCTAAATTCTCCAGGTTTTGTCCCGGACCCTCCCGCTTTTGATCTACCAGCAACAACCCTTGCCCATCTATGGACAACATGTTGAAACATACGGCGAGAGTGGGTGAGTTGGTGTCGCAGAGGGCGCATTGGATGCCCGACTCGGAGTGTCGGACACGGAAGGCAAAGGAATCATGGAGATTGAGGAAGGGGAAGGACGATTGGAGAGATGTCTCCTCTCTGAGAAGAACACACAATACATTTTGTATTTAATAAACTAATTATACAATGAATTATGTCTATTATATGAGAGGAACCAGCCAGAGACCCGACAATTACTGGGACGTAGAGTTTTTATTTATATTTTAAATTTGACTGAAAAAAAATAAAACCAAGATATTTCAAACCACACCCCGAAATACTCGATTCTCTTGAAATTCCTCTCACATCCTATACACAATTAGTATATCGACGCATTTTCCACTCACAGATCATCCAAATAGTGACACCAAGAAGTATTAACCGAACATTGAACCCCGAATCTACCTAGTGGCAAGTTTTTTAAGCATCACAAAACCCTACGACTCCCACATCATATGAAGTTATCATGACAAAAGTCATTGATTAAATTATATAATCCTACAATCGGGAGTAGCCAAATATTTCGTAGTGATGACGTCACAACTCACTCCAATTGCATGACCATCTCGTACGCCTGCTTGTCCGTCGTGTGTTTGAGCACGAGATGGACGGCCACTGAGACGTCGTCCGAGTAGTGAACAGACTTCCGCCAGCCCTCCCTGATCAGGCAACATAATCAATTACCGCTACCGTAATACTTGATTCAAGCTGCGCAAATTGCATGGTGGGAAATGGGGAACCATGTGTGGGAAACTCGTCTAACGCGGCTCAAACTGAAAAAAATAATCTCTCCAATTAAAAAGGAAATGTTCCAAACGTGTTTTACCATCCCTGTATCAAGTTTGGAAGCTGTACCTTGACGTGAAAAAAAGTTATGAAAAGGTGAGAAAAAAATTATTTTCCCGTTTCGTAGTTCTGTAATGTACCAATCATTTTTTTCCGATCACGATTTTTTACGCAGCATCAGCCACTCCCTTCATGGTTGCAATCACTCACCGACACAATGGACATCGTACACTGTGAGTGCTGGTCCTCTTGGGTGTTATTCTCTCCTCCCTCTCTTCCTCTTTCTCTTTCTCTCCCTCCTCTTCTCTCTTCTCCTTCCTCGCATTCACACTCTTCCCTCTGTTTCCCTTCACTCCACTGCATGATTCCCAATGCACCGCCAGATTCGACTGTCGGCCGCACTTGAACTCGAGACACCGAGAGCACGTCAGGTAGTTCTGTAATGTACCAATCATATGGGACCTAATTAGCACATTTTAAAATCTTGACTGGTTGTATGGCTCATATTACTATTTGTACGATAGTAAACTAACGGGATGGACGTTCTCCAGCAGGAACGGAGGCACTGCTTCCATTGCACCAGAGAGTAGCGAGGAGCAAAGGAGGAATCTACAATTATCCAGGGTAATTTTAGTTTCACTCTCCTATGTATAACACTGACTCCGCCAACTTCCAATCGATAATTCTTCTCCCTATACCGTACCTCTTCCGTGTCACAATAGCCATTGCATTCTCATCATCGCCGTGTCTCACAATGAGATGAGCCATCATGCTCTGTTCCACATTCGTCATCTTGCTCACTCCTCGATAGCCCTTCGTCTTCGGACACAGATCACAACGACCCGACTCCTGATACAAATTTATCGTTAGATATTTAATGAAAAACTTTGAAAGATGAAATGAAAGATGAAACATTTTAGGTTAAAATGCGTAATGTGAATATAAATAGATTAAATACATCTAGTTTACTCCTGCAGCATTCGTAACTGTTTTCTTCCTACATTCTTTCGGATACAAAACATCTCTGCAACATCAACCCACCTTGAACACTCGTATCAACTCAATCTGCTCCGCAGTCAACTGTGCCGGCTCTTCGCCCGTCCATCTTAAATATGCGTAAAATAAATAAATGAATATCATCAGAAAGCAAACAATATTGTAAAAAGATTCTCATGAGGAGTGAAATGCACGGCACACACCTGAATGCCTTCTTATGGACGGTATTTCCAGCCCTCTTGAATGGATGTTCCTTCTCTCCCGATGGAACGATGCCCGTGTCGTACAGCTCAGACGCTATCGACGACTCTGCAATAAGCATCGTAAGCGGAAGTTAAACGGGGTAGCTTTTTAAAGTGAGATAATAAAGTAATAAAAAAGGTTGGCGAGTTTAGGTTTCAAACACGACCCAAACGTTTTAAATTGATAGACGTGTAATGAAAATTCGGTTTGCTTCTTGGATGCACCATTGAGACCTACCAGTGCAAGTGTTGCTACTCTTCATCATCTGCTTCCTCTCCCTCTCACTCTTCACTCTCCGCAGTCCACTCGACGTGCTGGGCTCATTCTAAAAGCTACATTTATGCTACACGAACGTCTTATCAGTTGTCGTTGCTGCTGTACTCAGTGAACAGCAGGTCCGCATACAACAATATTCCAACATACCTCATCCTCATCCACCTCCATTGTGTCATTAAGTGTTCTTTCCTCGTCTCCTTCACTATCCCCGCTCTCCGCAGTACTAATCACGTACTTCTCAACACCCGAGTCACTGCAACAACAAAATACTCCAAGATTGAAGTAATCTAGAAAAGAAACAAACTAAATGCCTTGCGGGCCCAAACTTATCTCTTTGAAATGAATTAAACACGCAAGAATGTGTGTTTAATTCATTTCAAAGAGATAAGTTTGGAACAAGAATTTTCATGGTTGAATTAATGATTTCAGTGAAATCATTAATTTTACGGTGGAAATTCTTGTTTCACCGACTTCTAGAATACCGTCTTACAACCATTAAGTCGATTACGTGCTTATTCTCGTTTAACGAGTACTACAACCATCTAATTCTCACCTCTCCTCACTGCTCATCGTGTCCTCATTATTCGTCGTGTCATCAATGGGCACATATCTCCTCGCGACCGATCGAGCTCTCAGTCGATATCCAGACGATTTTGGCGTCGATACACTGCAATCAATCCGATTCAAGCACATGAACCCAACTGTATCATTACATCCAGTGAAGATTCAACATAGTTTGAATGTCTCAATAGTCAAAGATGAAAACAGAAAAATCTCACATCTCAATCTCCGTCCTATTGACAGGAGTGGCGGGAATCTCCTCCTTCCTCACTACCATCATTCTCTCTTCTCCTCTCATTCCATCCATCTCCTCGCAACTCGATTTCTCCTCGTACAGAATCGAAGAGGGCACGCGCAGCTTCTGCAAAGAAATCGACTCTGTGCATTTATGCAATATTTTCGAAAAATGTTTAAACGATACTATTTCGCAATACCGTCCCTGACATAACAGTTGTCTCTCGCCTCTTAAAGATTTCATCCGGTATAGAACATTATAAACGTCAAATTTATATCAACTAACTTAGTCTGACTCTCATCCTCACCTTTCTAATCGTCCGTATCGTCTTTTCATCGATGCACCCCTCTTGTCCGCCTTCCTCCAACACGACTCGACTGAATACAGACAACGATTACACTGCCCATCCAATTATTCTGTCATGCACCGCGCCAATCCGCGTTTCAAGTTCAGTATTACTCCAAAGTGAGAACGTGCCCATCAATAACTCAAGAATAGGCATGTGGTAGTAGTCTTACGGAAACGAAAACAGGAAAAAGGGCTAAAAGGGTAACAACTAATTTCCTACAAAAGTAATTAACCTTAAATTTTTCACAAGAGACCTAATATATGTAATGAACCCACTTGTCGCTCACGACGTATCCATGGGTGGCGAGATGGTCGAGTATCTCAGCCCCTCGAGAGACGAAGAAACAGTGACCACACACGAAGAAACCCGCAGGAACACGAAGAGATCGCTGCCAGGGGAAGATGAAGTCGGACGGATCACTTCAATTGGAGAGATGGATGGAGGATGGAAAAGGGTGAGAAAATAATATTCTCGTAGAAATCGGGTAGACAAGCTTGACAAAATGTGGCTATCAGTTCAACTCTTTCTATGTCAAAATTGAGCAGGAATTCACGTTATATCATACGGCCGCCCTCGAAATCCGATACACTCTTGCTGCGAGTAAGTACGCATGTTCAGCAGCGATGTTTCGATTTGAAGGAGTTTCCTGCAAAAGGCAAAATATATTGGGTGAATATATGGAAATAACGAAGATATACTTCATCAAAACAAACTTTTAAAAAACACGTCAAGATAACTCCTATCACTCAAATACTCGATGGAGAATAAAGTATTAAATATTAGTATTAAACTACCGTACCATTCATGGTTGTAGAATGCATCGTTGAACACTCGTGGATGGCTTTGTTCCAGATGTCGAAGGGCGAAGAATCGAAGAGAGATTGAAGAGGGAAAGAGTGAGACGTCGAGAGAGCAGAGAGTGCAATGCCTGCACAACATACAGGCTTCATTGTCATAGAAATACTGCAATGGGGAGGCCATTTTACAGAATGTTTAGAACTCGAAACGATAAACAACTTATAAATCGAATAGGACTTGCGAGAGTAGTGTTTCATCTAAATGATAACAGCGTATTCTAATCAAATATTTGATCGGAGTAGCGGATAGGCAGCCTCACCATTTGAACAGCTTGCACGGAGTCGCATCTTGCTCATTCTGAAGAAAAAAACTAATAATTACCTAGTGATGACGTCACTCACTGATAAATGGAGGAAGACAGAGAAGGCAAGAGTGGATTGGGGATCGGTGTTCGACCCCTGGGGAAGCTCCGCTATCTCATCCACCTCCTTGAACTCACTCCAGCCCTTTCTGAATACATGGGTGGTTACGGGACAGCATATTAGCGATTGAATTGCAGGTAAACTATGGGTAGGTCGCTCACACTGCAAGATGCCGATGGGAGTCGACGTTGAAATGGGGCGGAGTCTGCAGCGGCTGCAGCAGCGAGACGGAGAAGGGCGAGTGGCACACCAGACAGAGGGCGTTGCGCTGCAAAATCGGGACAATTCATTTTGAACACCTCCATTTTAGCAACGATAACACTGTAAAATACAGAGTTGCATCATCTCTACGGCTCGCCCACTACTCAATTTTTAAGTAATCCGAACTTAAATGAATCGAATTTTCGTTTCCCTGAAGTCGTATTCGGCCATGAACACCTGTCGCATATCGGACAATTGTTTTTTTAATCATTCTCGTTGACCTACCAGTTTCTTCGGTGGTCCATCCACACAACTTCGATCGATCGCATCCATCGCCTCTCCCACGCACTCATCGTCTCGCAATAGTGAATAGGCGAGGAAACTTCTGGAATCCGATATATTTTTCGTTGCGAAACAATAACCAATTCCTAAATACCTGCCAGTGGTAAATTCGTCAGTCTTTCTAATTCGATCTACAGGCAGAGTCGGCATCACTTCTCTCAGCAAGTCCCACTCCTGAAACAAGCAGAAGTTGTAGAACGATTGATGGGTGCCAGACACACGATTTCGTCTCCGACCAGAAACAACTTCCGTTCTAACCAGTCAATCAAAAAAAATCAACATAACTGGTCAGATCAATACAGAAAGTTCACAGAAATTGGCCAGATAGTTTTCCCACCATTGTGAACCTCCTGTACATTTCTAGGTTGGCTTTGGTTCTCGGAATTTATTGTCTAAATCAATTGCCTGCGAGAATTGTAGCGAAAATTTACGATGCTATACGTTGTTTAAATTGAGTTGCATAAATTAGCATGCAAAGAATGCGCCGGTTACAACACGTGTTGTTTCAACCAACCTTAGCGAGGATAGGCGCCAGATGATCGAAGAACTCATCGTTCACGTGCTTCTCCATGTGTAGGAGTGCATGGAGTCGGAGAGAGATCGAATTCTTCCACGAGAGTCCCTTGCTGTCCGCGCAGATTATGCAGCTCCTGCACACAACCTTTTTCAATACATTCAAATACCGTGCATACATACGATAATTGTATACTAACCAGTCAAGAGAAGTCGTTCGAGTGAGGAATTTGAAGGCGAGGTTGACATTCGATTGGACGTTCTCGAAGAGTTTTCGGCGCAACTGAATGAGACGGATAAATTGAGGACGAAAAAAGAAAGTGGCTTACCGAACATTTGAATTCTTCAAAGGACATTGAACTCGTTGATGGTGAGAAGATGGAGTGTCCGAGTGATTCACTCACTTTCTGTGCTATCATGAGACGCTTCGAGGAGCTGAAAGGTAGGTCTCATTGAAAGAAAGAAAATTCAGACTTACTCATGTGCTTGAACAGAATCTCTGATGGCCCTGTGAGCCGGGTCGATGGACGAATTCAGATCGTTCAGTTCATCTTGTACATCGAGTTCTGAGCGAGATTTCATCAGCAATGCGCAAGAGATGTGACAATCTTACCGGGATGGCTATTCTCTAGATGTCCCAACAACAGCAGACTATTCAGGCGCTTGTCACAGAACGGGCATTTCGCAGTGGATTTGTCCTATAATGATCGGTTCAAAACTGTCTACGTCCGGGAAATGAAAACCTGCTCTTTGTGAGTTCGGAGATGAACGAGAAGTCCTTTGCTGTCGAATTCCTTCGTACAGCCGCGATACGGACATTCGAAGATTGTCTTCCGACGACAAACTGATAAAGGCTAAAAAGATAGGCCGTAGACAAGCTCAACAAGGCCAGAATGTTCTCACATCAACAATAACTCCTTCAGTCTGTGAAACGGCGATAATATCGTCCATGTTCTTCTCCAAGCATCCTTTTGATAGTCTAGACCTCCCCCGCGCTTTGCGCATCGCGCCTGTATTCAAGTTATTGATAATATAACAAATAACGGCTATTAAAAAGAATTAAGAAAAATCCGCGAAATTCAAGTAACCGCGCACGCTTGGTATGTGGTACGTCGCGTGCTTGGGTTGGCCGGGTCACAACTGTGATCTTTCAATGCTTTGCAATTTTTCTTGCATTTTTTCATACATTTTTATCATTTCTTCACAAACAATTTGATCAACAACTGAACTATTACTCGTAACAACAATCTAATTTACTATATTGCTCTACTCTGCGAGTCTCTTGAGTGGCCTAGCAGGCTGTTCCAGCACTTCCGGCCTCTTGTCTCCAAACAATTTCTCCTTTTCCTCTAGGATTCGATCTTCGAGTGGAGTCAGATGGATCTTCCTCTCTTTCGCAGGCAACATTTTCTGATCAATCGCCACTCCGTCCTTCAGTTTGAGTGAAGCTTCGTGTGCCAGAATCGTCTCAGTCTGTAAAGCATACGGTATTTATCTTCACTGCCCAAAAATGTGTTTAGTGGAAACCCGAAAATGTGGTTGGGTTTTGAGAGTCACAAAAATCCGTTACTAGGCAACTACCGTATTCCATTACAGTATTCTCACCTCCTTCGTCCATTCATAACCACTGGGAGATCCAACTAGGAGATGTCTCAGCTTTCCCTTGCTCAGCACATTCAATTCCTCGAACTCCTCGTCGCTCATCGCAGGAATCTGTCAACAGAATTTAGTTATACAAGCAGTCATCGATAGGTGGTAATCACATGCATCGATACCGTACCTCTCTCCGTACAGTACTCGTCACAATGGGGTTATCGTCGTCGGTTACGGTAGGCCGCTCGTTGATCTTTCCCGCAATGTAAAACAGACGACCGTTCTCGTCCTCCGCAAACGCGTTTCCTGAGGTAATCGATACTATAGCTACGATAGACATACAGTGTCCATAACTACAACAGCCATATTGCTTCTCTACCTAAGCTAGTCGTCATGTACACCTCGCTCAGAATCAATCAACTACTGCTCTGCCTGAATGTCTCACTACCTTATTTCGCATTCGTACAGACTACAGTACCCTTCTCCCACCGTACCCAAACTACTAAAGTAACTACTATTCTACTAGGATCTTTTACTACCGTATTCATGTATGCTACCGTACCCATCTTCCCACCGTACCTCTCGCGTCCTGCACAACACTCGGATGCTCGAGCACTTTCCTCTCCGCAATAACATCGTCCAGATGCAATTCGTACTGCACTCCGAGCACTCGCAAGTCGTCGTTGCTCTCTTCCAGAAGGAGCGCCGACTTGCCGAGGTCCTTCAACGATCGATTACTGTAACTACAGTATCCTAATTGCTCAAAATATGTGTATTCGACTGCGTTGATAAAACGTGGAGAGTCATACTGTACTGCTTATATAACCACAATACACAACTGACTCCTCCCTCGGGTCATCGATAGCAATGCTCTAATGCAGCGCCAATTTCACATGTCAAGGGTGGAAAGTTCGTGTAACTCAGTTTAAACAAAACGAAATATTTCCAACCAAAATTATAATTTTCCACACGCGTTTCCCATCCCTGTGTCAAGCTTGGACATTGTACATAGCTTCATGAGAAAAAAAACCATGAAAAGGTGAAAAAAAAATGTTTTCTACTTTTCACCAAAGAAATTTGCACAGCATAGATACAGTACCTTGATATGGTCGAGTCCCTCCAATCGCAGATACTTGAGTGTCTTCATCTGTTTCAGTGCCATGATTCCCTTGTGTGAGAGTGCATGACATCCCGATAGATCGAGTAGTTCGAGTTGAGGGACGAGAGCAGAGAGACGAGACATCGACCAGTCGTCGATATGAGAACAATTGGAGAGACGAAGGAGGCGGAGGTGAGACAGACCGGAGAGATTGTCGAGACCTGAGAGAGGACAGAGATCAATCGATAATTAACAATCGTGTACCGTAATGTTTACTCTCTACAGCATTCACCACCATCAATTGGAAATTAATCTATCAAGACCAGCATGTTCCTAATCCCACGAATGCGTTGATTTAAAAGGTTTAGTATATATAAAAAAGGAACATCAACAATGCACCGTAATAGCGAATCTCTACAGCATTCACCACCATCAATTGATAATTAACCATGTAGACGGCACTATTCCCCGTGTCAATGATCAATCGATAATCGAATACCGTACCCTCGAACATGATCTCGGAGTCGGACGCATCGATAGCCTCCACATACAGTCCGTCCACCTTGCGGCCGGGGAGACTGTAGTTCTGCAATGCATTCACTATTCTCCTTTAATTATAATATTTTCCTGCACTCTATATTATAAACCCAGGAGAATATAAGAAATATTCTCCCCAGATTCCATAGATAAAAGCTCCAAAAAAACTCATCCCAAATTTTGACTATATTTTGCACGCGAAAAAGAATCTCGAATTAAAAAAAAACATTTTATGGTTGCACCTATCAAACTAACATGCAAGCTCTACCGTAATCTCTCTCCCCTCGTCTACCGTACTCCTAACCTTATTCTTGTCTCTTCTATACCACGTCTCGTCTCCGACAAACTTCACTGCTGCTCCTCTGTGCACAAAGAAGTGAGCGGCAGCCAGATCTGCCCCGAGGAAGAGAAGACGCTCAGGGATTGATCTGTGCAGAGAGAGATCATAGATCAATCCAGAGATCAAATATCTGTCAAATAATTCAAAAATATTCCTCCTTCAAAATCAAAGACAATTCAAAGCATCAGAGCATCAATGAATGTTTTAGCTCATTTCTGTCTTCTAGCTGAAGTAGTTATTCCTTCCGTCAGAAGTAGTTATAACCCCACGAGCACTGAGTTGTTCAAACTAGAAAGACTACTCGACGTCGAGCAAATAACGATAAGGAAGTTAAATGTGAAAACTCGATTTTACCCGTGAATACCCTTGGCACAGTTCGTGTTCACACAATTCTCTCACCTCTGATCATACTGCAGATGAAGGAAGTGATTGTATCGATTGAATCGACGCACATTGTCGATACTGTGGTCGATGTACCTGCAAACACAGGGGCTCAAAGGCGGATAAAAAAGTGGCCTGATAATTAAATGCGCTTTACTACGGTACAATGCCTAATAAAGTCACAAGTTTCATAGCAATACCATAGTAAGCAATGTAAATTTCACGCATTACGGTCGTGACCATCCTCTGTTCATTTCTCTTGTTGGGAATCGGTATTTTTTAGCCCCCCCCCCACCTTTACCTTTTACCTTGTTTACCCCCGCAAACGGCCATTGCTACCGTATCCACCGCAACATTGACCTACCACTCGAAGTCAATCAATAAATGTACCTCATCTGAGTGTGATTCGTGAGCAGATCCATGGGTAGGGCGCCTTGGTCCTGTCTTGTCTGATCCGCTCTGTCCTTTCTCGGCGCAACTGAACTTTATCGTCGACCTCCGATATCAATCGATATTCCTCACCATCCTCCGGTCTCTCGGGGGTGATGTACATGCCCGTGGGCAGTTTAATCGCGTTTTGCATCCGATATCGCTCCTGGAAAGACGGTTTCCCGAGTGAATTTGAGTGAAACGGGCGGTAAATCGACTGACCTTTTGATGTTCTTCGTTCGCCTTTACAGCATCTTGCCATCGCTTGAATCGTGACCATTTGTGGATCATCCAATTACTCCGTCGAACGATAGATGACCGCATTCTGACTACTACTATATGAACAAACTGCTCCCTTCTCCCTTCCAAGAGAGTACTGCTACTCTGCTTACCCTCTCAATCGCACACCCACAATCTCTCGGAACGAAATAATCAGGTACTTATTTTGAACTCTCAACAATTGCCACACACTTGAATTGATAAAAACTCGAATATGTTTATCGCTAAATTTGCCCAAGGAAACATCGTAACGCGTGTATTGATATGGGGCTGTTGAATTTCAAAGTGAATACATCAGAAAAGTGAGGAAGCTCTCAATGATGGAGTTAGCAAGAGGCAAGAACTTTGATTAATCTCTATCGATATCGATTGATGTCTGAAAGTATATATTGATTATTCTCTGAAAGTTATTCTAGGGCCACTTAACACTACATACAGAAACGTGAGTGCTAGCAATTTTTTACAAAATATTTTACAGAATCAAAAAATGTCACTGAATGCTAGGACAACGTATGTGTGTCTTAGTACTGCTGATGCGTGGGGTAGGCGGGATGCTGGTTGGGGTTGTATTGGTTGGGAAGGTGGGGCTGGGGCGGGTAACCCTGGTTCTGGTACTGCTGCTGGGGCTGAGGCGGGTACAGGTTCAGGTCGTACTGCTGTGGCTCCGAGTAATTCGGCTGATCGTCATACTGCTTCATCGGACATTCTGCAATACACATTGATCATGATGATGAGTACGGTATTACATTTACTCGCTACCGTAATCGCAATGACTAAATAATTATCGATTACTCACCTTCCTGATCTGGATCACACTCGTCTCCTTTGTCCTCTCCTCTGCAACTGTCAAAGAGATCTCCGAAGAACTTGCAAACGATGAAGAAGCCAACGCAACAGAGAAAAAGAAGGAAGATGACGATGCTGAAATATCGATTGATTGGTAGATCCATAGGCCAATTAGGAAAGAGGGGACACTCAGCTATGTACGCTCATTACCGTATTAGTATGGAGATAAACCTACAGAAGGACGATGGTTCCGAATAGGGATCCTCCTCCGCCCGTGGATTCCTTGGGTTGAGCTTCAACGGGGGCATGACAGCACTCCGTTCCACAGCAGACCTCAGAGCCCGCACGACAACCCCAAGTGACTGTCTTCGGATGAGTTCCGTCGGAGAATTGAATCTACAATCAATGGACGACATTAATGAACAATCAAAAAGTAAGAGATACTTCACATCCTGATTAAAAGCTTTTCTTTTTTTTTGTATTTTTGATGTGGTCAAAAAATCAAAAAAAAATCCCAGCCCTGAATTACATAACCCCTACGTCACTCACCGTATTGAGGACATTATCGGGAGAGAGAGTGGGGATTGTGGTCGTAGTACTCGCATTCGGGTTCATAGGAACAGGCGAGGACGTCGTAGTGGTAGTGGTAGTGGTAGTCGTCGAGGTAGCCGTTAGCTGAACAGCAAGAGTACGGTGGAATATCGATTAGATCCCAAAGTTCATTACTGATCACCCAGTACTATCAATAGCGGGAAAGGTGCATTGTTGTGAATTTTCTGACTCGTCTGATACAGTATATCCCCTCCATCCACTAAATCAATCAAATCACTCACAGCCTGGAGTTCACTGAGCGGCATGCTGCACTGCACCATTCCATTATGCCGCTTATAGTTCTGATCTCCAAAGTAGTAGTTTCGTCCTCCCTGGTGGAATGGCTCGTTCGCATTGCGAATGATCGCCTTCCCTGTCAAAGAGATTGGGATGCGGGTCGGATTCTAGTTGATTTTTCATCCTTCACACTAATCCACACTGAACTCATGAGACCAAAAATTCATGCCAATTTCATTTCCATTTGAAAAAAAAGATTGTTGCATTTAGTGCACGTATTAAATATACAACAAAAAATATGACATGTGCGACTATGGAAGCAATAAAAATAATATTAAATAAATAATCTCCCTCACCTCCTTCCCAAACGATGATTCCTCCCACTGCTCCAGCAACAAAAACAGTCTTGAAGTTAACAGAAGAGGCACGAGAGCCTACGCCCGAGTTTTGGAACGAAGGGCTGCAACAAAAACATTTAAAGTGGGATTAAGGGATAATTAAATTTAAGGGTGAATCAATGGTGATTTTATGATTCACATAATTTATGTGTTTAAAACAAAAAAAATGATATAAAGCATGAACTGACTGTCCTCTGAAGTTGCTGACAGGGGGTGGGGCAGGCACTCCTCCTCCGGCATTGTTGGTGAACTGGTGCTGGTGTGTAAAGTAGGTGGGCTGATGGTTGGGTTTGTACGGGGGCTGGGTCGGTGGCTGCTGCGGGGGAGTGTTCGGGTACTGGTGCTGGTGATGAGTCGGTGGCTGGTACTGATGATGGGTCGCGTGCTGGTTCTGGTAGTGATGATGTAGCTGCAAGTAATTCGGTTGCAGATCGTTGAAAAGTGAGATTACTTCTGGATTAAAATATATACTGTCTCATATCTGACGCCTCTGTGGAAGTCTATGTAAAAAGGTAAAGGTAAAGGTAAAGGTGTTAGGTCTTCTACACGCAAGGCGCACACCGTGTCAAGCGGGGGAAGAAAGCTCATTTGCGTGGCACGGGCTTTCCTCTGCGTCTCTGCCCTAATCCGATTACCATGTCTGGATGGGGCGGGAGGGGTGATCAGAGAACAGAGAGAGATTCCTTGAAACACAAATGAACGTTGTGAAAATGATCAACTTTCAAACGCAATCCTTTTCAACCGAATATATCTTCTGAACCAGAATAGGTATTGAGATGACATTTTAATGTGATGTAGAAACTTCATCGACGAAAAGGTTGAATGAAATTGATGATTTATTAAGTAGCGATGACGCAATCACACCACGATTATTCAGAATACCATCATTGTATCTTGCTTTCTTATCATGTTTTCTTTCAGCTCGTCAGGCTTAGGATAGAGACTAGTTTAAGGGTTATAACCCATGAAAGAAAACAAAGTTGTTGCGAGTTATCTTAGCTGAATCATTGCAGAAACTTTGCGGTCGCAAACTCGTTTCCCGGAATCTAGACAAGCTAGAGCCTCGTTCTAAGGACCAAAGCAATGCTTGCGAAGATTGCTGATGTTTCCGATGACCATCGATTTTCGGAAAGATAAATCGCCCAGACAAACGCCATTCCTTTTTTGTGATTACTGAACCAGATGAGTAAACGAAAATCTACCAAAATATTGCCTGGATTTAGTACAAAAGGACGAGGTCATTTATGGATATTACGCTCCGGATTTTAGTTATTGAGTAGTGACGCTGTAACATTCCAATCATACTATTTCAGAGGCGATTATTAGCTCTGTGAACAATTTTCAGACCTTGGTATTTTGAGGGATGACAGTTGGATTAGAGTGATAATCAATGGTAGAGACGACTGGTGCTCTTCATAAAATCTAGAAAAAAATACTTGTATTTGTCGGGCTTTGATTTTGACAACAAGTACCTACTGATCCGCCATTGACCATTGTCATTTCGTACTATCTATATCGATTGTCCCTCTATGTCAACTGTCATCACTCGAAGTGTCATGGCCGGGAAATTGATTGGCACTATGGTCTGGGCAATGAGGCGAAAATGCGTAATAACCGATCGTTTATAAAAGATCGTCATCACTGAAATCAGCAATCTTCGTGAGCATCACTTTCGTCCTCAGAACGAGTATCTAGCTTATCTAGAAGTCGAGAAACGAGTTTGTGACCACCAAGTTGCAGCAAGGCTCCAGATAAAAAGGATGCGAATGATCTATCGTCCTTGAAATTATTCGAAAAAAATTCAAGCATTCTCTACAATATTTTCCTTTTTGGATTTCGGCCTAAACAAAAATCATTAACCCCGTCACCATATTCAAAAATATTTTTTCGCACGCAGAAGCAACAAACAAGGCGTGAAAACAGGCAAAAACTGTCGTTTCACGCACTCTGGGTCTATCAACTCATTGGAGATTTGAGATATGGGGGTGGGATTTTCATAGAAAGTTGGCGAAACCCTTTGCCAACAATTGCTAGGAGCTACATTTTTCGATTTCTTTTTCAGTATTTTATTAAAAATTCAGAAATGTAAAAAACCCTGCGAAAACAGCTAAAAACGGCTGTTTTCCTCACGCGAACGTTTTCAACTCGGTTCAGATTGAAGATAAGGACATGGGAATTGCGCAGATAGATAGACAAAGCACTTCCCCACAACTTGCTCGAGGCCGATTTTTCGATTTCTTTTTCAGTATTTTATTAAAAATTCAGAAATGTGAAAAACCCTGCGAAAACAGCTAAAAACGGCTGTTTTCCTCACGCGAACGTTTTCAACTCGGTTCAGATTGAAGATAAGGACATGGGAATTGCGCAGATAGATAGACAAAGCACTTCCCCACAACTTGCTCGAGGCCGATTTTTCGATTTCTTTTTCAGTATTTTATTAAAAATTCAGAAATGTGAAAAACCCTGCGAAAACAGCTAAAAACGGCTGTTTTCCTCACGCGAACGTTTTCAACTCGGTTCAGATTGAAGATAAGGACATGGGAATTGCGCAGATAGATAGACAAAGCACTTCCCCACAACTTGCTCGAGGCCGATTTTTCGATTTCTTTTTCAGTATTTTATTAAAAATTCAGAAATGTGAAAAACCATGCGAAAACAGCTAAAAACGGCTGTTTTCCTCACGCGAACGTTTTCAACTCGGTTCAGATTGAAGATAAGGACATGGGAATTGCGCAGATAGATAGACAAAGCACTTCCCCACAACTTGCTCGAGGCCGATTTTTCGATTTCTTTTTCAGTATTTTATTAAAAATTCAGAAATGTGAAAAACCATGCGAAAACAGCTAAAAACGGCTGTTTTCCTCACGCGAACGTTTTCAACTCGGTTCTGATTGAAGATAAGGACATGGGAATTGCGCAGATAGATAGACAAAGCACTTCCCCACAACTTGCTCGAGGCTGATTTTTCGATTTCTCTCTGAAATCCAAGATACAACAAGAAAGCTAACGTACACACACAAGACCCGAAATTCTAAAATACTTTATATCTTGGCTCTTTCAATTCCGTTGTTTCTGATTTTTGGATATGGTATGAGGAATGTTGTCTCATTCCCAAAACTGTTTTCATCTTATCTCTATCTTCTCTCATTTTCGAGTTACACGCTTCCAAAGGAATCTCAGAAAACCGACCGCTCAATTAGCATCGATTTACTCTCGCCGCTCTCGCAGCCCTCTAATCTCCCAGACTGTCGTGCCACGCAAATGAGCTTTCATCCCCCGCTTGACACGGTGTGAGGCGGTCTCGACCACCCCTATGCCTGTAATACTGCAATATGCAAAGTGAGTGGATGCACGGACACGGCATCCACATAGCGTTTACCTTCATCACCTACCGGGTTCGGACTAGAGTGACCAATGTGAAAGCCATGAGGAAAAACATAAAATAGCAATTATTCGAAACTAAATAATCTCTAATCGACAGCCACTCCTCACGACACTCAAATACCGGATTCGGACTCGGGCCACTATTGAACCACCAGTGTGCGTCTATCAATTTCCCCACAAAATTCAATTTGAGTGTTAATAGTATGGGTTTATTTTTCAATTTCTGACCGGTCCGACTCCGCCTCCTCTTCCATTGGTGGCGCCTCCTCCACCTCCTTGACCACTGGCATCACTTGTCTTGCGGGCGCCTGAAAAAGGCAATATGTTCACAGTTGTAGCGCTCTCAAGTCACATCGTGAGCATTTTCGAACTCTGGACGATGAGAGATCGAGAACCACGCCTTCTCGCTACTATCTCATCACTCATACCTCAAAAAGTTTCGCTCGACTTTAATCATTTTCATTGGAAAATTTCCAGGAGGAAATAAAGTGATTTCTCTCTCCATCGCTGTTCTCATTTGGGCGTTCAATCGAAAATCGGCCAGGTTATTTTTCTCGAATAATATGTGTACAGTAAATTACTGCCGTAGGTTAAAAGCGAGATATTACTGTCAGTAATATCTAGCTTTTAACCTACGGCAGGATTTTTTTCCGACTGCGGGAGGTTTTCATCATTTGCTTCAGGTTGTTAATTGAAAGTTGCAGTGGGAACTACCATCGTATGTAGACATATAGGTTCCATGTTGACGGTTCCATGTTGTTCAACTCGAACCCCTAAAGTTTCGACGAACTTTTAGAGCTATGACCTCGCCACCTTTTGCTCCTTACTCTCCAATACATACAAACTGTCGGTTGATCTTGAAATCGAGCACCTTCCACGTATTGTGAGAGATGAGTTCCCTCACTAATCTAGAGGGGGGTGGAGATAGTGAAACAAACTTTCTTTAAGAAAGAGAAAGAGTAGGTAGACTCACTCGACGATCCTCGACCGAAGTTGCCTCCTCCACTGCTGCTTCTGCGTGGGAAGACGGGCGTTGCTATCAATAGGACCAAGAGAAGAACCCTCTTCTCCATCCTGCAATAGGGAAAGGGAATCAACAATCTTCCCTCTCACACTCCCCGAAGCACAGTGAAACACAGCGGACGTCTTGCAGACACGCGCGAACGAGACATCGAAAATCAAGGAAATAAAAGAAGCAAAATAGGCGACGAGTTTCAAGTTCTTAGTGCAATCGATGACAATCGAGAAACAAAATTGTCGGGGATTAAAAGGGATGATAAAATGATAGCGCTTCAACACAGAAAATGTAAGGCAGATAAGGCAGATAATAATCGTTAGACGAGTCTAGATCTCTCGATGAGACATCTAGATGATACTAGACAGAATGGACAGGACATCAAGAAGATAAAAATATATAATTGAAAGCTATAATCGATCGAATTTAGTTAATCAATTCAAATTAAGAAAAATAGAAAATTTCCATTCGAGACCACTTTCTGAAATTTGAAAATCTTGGATCAAATTTGCATGATACCGTAATTTTGAAGGGAATCGGGGTAGGAGATTTTTTCTACTACGACTTTGACTACGGTAGAATCTTGGAAAAAGTTTTCGCTCGCTGTTGCTATCGATAGTTTCCTCCGTTTTCTCATTTGTTCCATTTTTTTTGTTTTCTGCACGATGCATAGGCGTACACCCGGCGCTCCCTTATTTGAACAGCCCTTTGCTGAAAATTAAGGTTTATGGCGGATTTTTTCGCTCGTTTTTTATTGATAGTTTCCTCAGTTTTCTCATTCCTTTCCCTGTATGTTCTCAGAGATTTCGTGGCAGGGATGTTACAGGTATATGCCCGCTAAAGCGTACCTACTGACAGGTAAAACATCTATGTCGCTGGTACATGCCACGGGTAGTCTCTAGAGTTGTTGTTTCCGTACGAGAACCCGCGAATATGTTTATCGCTAAATTTGCCGAAGGAAACATCGCAACACGTTAATTGATATGGGGGACTGTAGAACTTCTAAGTGAATACATCAGAATATTACAACGTGAGTGAGTTTATGAATGATGGCCTTAGCAAGAGGCAAGAACTTTGATTCTTCTCTGAAAGTTCTTCTAGGGCCACATAAAAATACGTACAAAAATATGTGAGTGTGTAGTGCTAGCAATGTTTTTACAGAATAGAAAAATGCCAACGAATGTTAAGGACAACGTGTGCATGTGTTAGTACTGCTGATGAGTAGGGTACGCGGGATACTGGTTAGGGTTGTATTGGTTGGGAAGGTTGGGCTGGGGCGGGTAACCCTGGTTCGGGTACTGCTGCTGGGGATGAGACGGGTATTGGTGCTGGTCGTATTGCTGTGGCTGCGAATAATTGGGCTGCTGGCCATACTGCTGCATCGGATATTCTGCAATACATATTGATCATGATGGAGAATACGATATTACATTTACCCACTTCCGTAATCGGTACATAATTATCGATTACTCACCTCCCTGACCTTGGTCATACTGGTCTCTCTTGTCCTCTCCTCTGCAACTGTCAAAGAGACCTCCGAAGCACTTGTAAATGATGAAGCAGCCACAGCAACAGAGAAGAAGAAGGAAGATGATGATGCTGAAATATCGATTGATTGGTAGCTCAGAGGAGGGAAGAGTGATACAACGGAAAGAGAGCGACGATAGATTATAGAGGGGATTGGGAGACATGCAGACTATCGTACAGATTGATTAGTGATAGAAAGCGGATAGGAAAGAGGGGACACTCAGCTATGCACGCTAACTACCGTAACACCATCCACCACTCACCAAATCGATCGATAATAAATAGTTGGAGGCAATAACAAAAATTAGAAGAAGAGTCGTGTCGAGAGGAGCGTACTGTAATGTGTTCGAACCACATCACAAATCAAACTACGCAAATGGTAGTTAAGCGATCGATTGCATTCTGTGTATCGATTAGTCGAGCCATGACACATACGGGAATTACTCGACACGAACAATGACAAAGTTGTCGAAAACAATCGTAATCATCAGAGGAGGGACGGACAGACTGGTAGACCAGGGAGAATAGAGCGATAGACAGAGAAGAGGCGCGGATTAGAGTACTTAGCGTACTTGGAAGAGTATGGTAGCCATGTTAGTAAGGAGGTAAACCTACAGAAGGGCGATGGTTCCGAATGAGGATCCTCCTCCAGAACCCGTGGATCCATTGGGTCGAGAGGTGGCTGGTGCAGGACAGCATTCGGTTCCACAGCAGACCTCAGCACCCGCACGACAACCCCAAGTGACTGTCTTCGGACGAGTTCCGTCGGCGAATTGAATCTGAAATCAATGGAGACCATATTCAATCAAAAATGAACCTCGACCTGGATGCACGGCCTAATTATCAAACATCTTCAGAGGGATTATTCTTCGAGGAACATCGTTCCACAGTAATTACATCATCCCTATGCCACTCACCGTATTGAGGACGTTATCGGGAGACGGAGCGGGGGTTGTGGTCGTGCTGTCATTGGGGTCCACAGGGACAGACGAGGCCGTCGTTGTGGTAGTGGTAGTGGTCGTAGTCGAGGCAGCAGTTAGCTGAACACATAATTCTTTTCTGGCAGAAAAGGATTAGATGCGGCCATAGTTTCACTGTCGCGACAATACGAGAGAGCGCCAGGTGGTCATGGGAACACACACATTGCACGAGACGGGGTTGAGACGCAATAGAGAGAGGGTTGTCTCAACCCTATGTCGAGTAATGCGTAGCAGTTTATCACCTTCCTACAGTAGATTTGGTGTTGTCAGCCGGACAAAAATAATACGGTAGATTGGGAAAAAAAAATCTGGATACCATAATGATGTGAACAAAAGTACGGTGGAATATCGATTAGCTTCACAAGCTCGTCACTCACCCCTTTTAATTCCCCCATTACCAAGCGATAATGGGAAATGGATGTTATCGTGGATTTCGTGACTCATTTGCTACAGTATATCGTTCATGGAAAGAAACAATAAATACTCACAGCCTGGAGTTCACTAAGTGGCATGCTGCACTGCTGCATTCCATTCTGCTGCTTGTAGTTCTTATCATCGAAGTAGTAGTTTCTTCCTCCCTGGTGGAATGGCTCGTTCGCGTTACGAATGATCGCCTTGCCTGAAATTAAAAGATGGTCGGATCCAAATTTCATCGCCCCACTAATGAACCTGTGAAACCGATAATACATCGACACACCTGATTCCGTAGAGAAAAAATATTTAAAATATAATTTCTAATGTATTTAGCTACTTTCTATCTATAATAAACATAAATCACTAATAATAATACATAATATTTAAAGCTGACCAGCTTCCCATGCGAGGACTCCTCCGACGGCTCCCACTGCTCCTGCAGCCAATGCTGTCTTCCATGAACCAGAAGAGGCACGAGAGCCTACGCCCGAATTTGCGAAGGAAGAACTGTAACAAAATACATATATTACTAATCATTAATTTACTTATTTATCTCTTACATTATTTCACACTCAACAGTTCAGTATATATATATATATTTATGCGTGTTCAATGGAAACGCGGTTACAAATAGAAAGAGAAAACGAATACAGCATAACAGATTGAGATCATGAAAGGTCGGGGGTGTGGGGGTCGCTCATACAGGGAAACTGATTTGATTACCGGGTTTTGAGAAAAGCCGAGCCGCTCTGGGAAAGAAACTATTGTGTCTATAGTTCGCATGAGAGCCAGCATTTGCAAAATTTATTCCATTTCGTGTGTAATAATAACTGAAATGATGTGGTTTGAGTTTAGAGATTTTGTATTTACCTATCAGAAGATTCATGGCTGTCTTCAAGTCTATCGCTTCTCTACGCTTTTCTAATTTGTCTAATCCTAATTTCCTATTCCTATCCGCTACTTTAGGGATGTTTTCCCGTGTCATATTGTAGCAACGCATGAAAAGTCGACGAGTAAAATATTTCTGGACTTTTTCGAGTACCTTTTTGTTTTGGATGATGTAGGGGTTAAACACAGTGGACGCACTTTCTAGGATGGGTCTTATGTATATCGAGTAGGCTTTCACGAGGATTTCAACATTTTTCGTTCTGAGCGCTCTGAGTATAATGTGACAGGCTGTTTTACCTTTCATTGCAGTTGTTCTGCAGTGCTTAGTGAAAGTAAGTGTTTTCTCAATTATGAACCCTAGATCTTTTACTTCTACGTTCTGGGCTAATTTGGAGGTGCCGATACTGTATACCTTTTTGGTATTGGCCCGACCTAAGTGAAGTGAGCTGCATTTATGCGACGCAAGGGGGAGCTGCCACTCTGCAGACCAGTTTGATATACTATCGATAGCATTTTGTAGTGGGACAGAGGCATCACCCTTTTTGAAAGCTCGATATATTTTTATGTCGTCTGCATACATTCGTGCAATTACACCATTGTTTTGTACGAGGGATGGTATTTCGGAAGTGTATATTAGGAAAAGCAATGGTCCAAGCACAGAACCTTGTGGGACTCCACTAGAGACGGGATGGGGGTTTGATAGTTTTTCGCGCACTCTAACTTGGAAAGTCCTATCATTTAAGTATCCTGATATCCAACTAACTGTTTTCGAGGAGAGTCCAATATTTCCCAGTTTTAGTTTTAGTTTGGGATGGGAGACTCTATCGAACGCTTTCGCAAAGTCAAAATATATAACGTCCACTGGTTCTCCGTTACTAATTGATGATGTCCAATATTCAAGCGCATCGAGCATTTGCAACTCGCGGGACCTCCTCTTTCGGAAACCGTATTGTTCATCGGGGAATATGTTCTGCTTTTCGCAGTGGTCTATGACAGACTTGCATAAAAGGCGCTCAAATACTCTACAGAAAATCGATGTAATCGAAATCGGTCTGTAGTTTAAGGGGTCAGAAAAAGGAGGAGATTTCTTAACGGGAGTAACTATAGAGTGCCTCCAAGGGCTAGGCACGGTGCCTGTTTCGTATGAATGACGAAAGATTATTTCCAATGCTTCTGATATCGGGACTGCTATCTTTTCATCATCGGTGGTGAAAACACTTGCGAAGGTCTCAGCAAGCAAATTAGCTTTACCCTGGTCGTCTAAAATTAGATTTCCGGTGCTATTTTTCAACTCTTCAACTCCTCTCTGCTTGTTGACACAGCGTTTCATGTAACGGAAGAACTTATTTCTGTCCTCACTTTCAATAATTTTTCTCTCAATTGTTTTCTGGTATCGAATCAACTCTGTTCTGAAACGTCTATTTAAACTTTCAAACTCGCGCGTCAATCGTGGGCAACTTAATGCGATTGATTTCTGCCACGCATTGAAGCGTTTCACTAGGAGGCGCTCTATGTGCGGGGGGATTTTTCCGTGCGTTACGTTTACTTTTACCCATGGTACGTGGGTATCAATAGACTTTTGTATAACTTTAATTAGTAAATCATACATCTTGTCAATATTTCTCATTGTAGAGAAAGCAGTAACCCAGTCAACATTTGCTAGCTGACAATTGATCATATCGTAATCTGCTTTCTTGAAGTCTCTTTTCAATGTGAAAGCGGGAACGGAATGAACTAGTGATAGCTCAAATTTGACCGTGTTGTGGTCGGAGATGTCAAAGGGTGGGCCTACTTCAGTTTTGGTGACTATTCCAGGATTGTTGCAGAGAACGAGATCAAGAATGTTCTCTTTCCTAGTGGGGTCTTTTACAAGTTGCGCGAGTTTTATCGACTTACAGAGATCAATAAACGACTGGGAGGAGGGGGTGATATTGTTTTTCTGGGGGGTAGGAAAGGATGGCCAATCAATATCAGGTAGATTGAAATCACCTGTGATTACCGAGGGCTGGGGGCAAGAGCAGAGGTCAGTAATCGATTTTATTAGGGAATCAGTCTGTAGAGTGGTCGCTTTTGGATTACGGTATGCGCAGATAATTCTCAGTAGGTCACCGTTGATATCTAGATCAATGGCTATCAGTTCATGTGACCCTTTGACAGTTTCATCAGATATCTGAATGGCACTAATTGAGGAATGTACTATGATAGCAACTCCACCTCCTCTGGAATTTCGGTCTCTACGGAAAACATTATAGAATTGTTCGTGCGAATCTAACAGTAGAGAGAAAACTTTCGGACATCCGGCCTTTCCTCGAATAATAGTGCTATCACTAATCTGCTTATCGCTCTCACACCTACACAATCGTATCGGTGAATAATCTACTATTTGTCATTTCCACAAACATACTACCAAATTTAGTGGTGAATCAATGGTTCAGACACAGACTCAATGATTCAGACAATTGCTATATTAAATAATTTATAAAGAAAAAATATAAAGAATGAACTGACGGTCCTGAAGGTCGGAATCCTCCTCCGGGATTGTTGTTGAATCCTCCAGGCTGCTGCAATGCGCCTCATCTACACCACAGTCCGGATCTACCGTATACTAAGAAAGTGTAACAAGCGACATGCCACATGATTCCAATCCTCCAGAAAGAAGTTTCTTCTAGATTATAATACAGTCTCTTTCGTATCTGGCCTTTTTTCTGGAAGTGTGTGGAATTGAGAGATTATGACAAGCACAGTGCATGGACGCCACATTATCATACCGTACACCTCTACCACCTACCGGCTTAGGTCTAGGATTGCCTCCATTGTTCCAGCCGATGTTGTTAGGGCGTGGTGCAGGCTGCTATTAAACAAAGTACGTATACACAAACATCTACGACAACATTCATTGAGAACTTAAATAATCGTTACTCCATAGCATGGACATGACATCTACATACCGTACACCTCTACCACCTACCGGGTTCGGTCTAGGATTGACTCCGTTATTCCAGCCGATGTTGTTAGGGCGTGGGGCAGGCAACTGTTAAACAAAGTACATCTACACACATATCTAAGACTAACAGAAATATTAATCAATAGTCACACGTCATCACACTTAAAAACGTTATTCGGTCTCGTGTTATTACTGAATCCTCCGTTTTTTTCGCATGTGACGTAAATTACGACTATATAGTATATATCCTATGATTCCAAACCTCTAGAAAGGGGCAAAAGCGAAAGATCGTTGGAAAGTAAGTTCTCGTCAAACTCTCTCCTTTCTGATCCCTTTCTATAGTGGAATGATGTCATAAAGGGTGAGAGTGAACAAGTACCGTGCATGGACACGACATCTACATACCGTACACCTCCACCACCTACCGGGTTGGGTCTAGGGTTGCCTCCACTACTCGAGCCGAAATTGTTAGGGCGTGGGGCAGGCTGCGGCTAAACAAAGTAAAAGCCATTAAAACATATTCAGCGGTTGTTATTATGCGAACGCACTGACAAGAAAGCATTAAACCGGAAATAAAATAAGCGTTAATGGGTGGCCACACACCACGACACTCAAATACCTGAGGTCTCGGGCCACTATTGAATCCGCCATTGTTGAATCCAGTATTCGTCGGCTAAACTGTCACATTTGTTTTCCAAGTTCATTTCAAATATGAATAATATGCTTTTATTTCGCAATTTCTGACCGGTCTGCCTCCTCCTCCCTGCTGGAAGCCTCCTCCACCTCCTTGATTGAAGCCTCCGCCACCGCTTTGAGTGCGAGAACCTGAGAACGAGAATATATTCAAAGTCATACATTTTAAAACACGGACAATGTCCGTGGATAAATTTTGAAGGATTTTTGAAACTCGAAAATTATCTATAAACACGCGGAAGGATTATATTAGTGAGTAAAAAAATTCGAAATCTGACTAGTTTATGGGACTTGAACTATACTTCTGAGCAGTATTATGTGAAATGTGGTCAGTTTGCACATTTCGCAATAAGCCTTATTGTCCGTGGGATGGCAATCTATGACATAAGTTCACAGTTTGCTCTCAAGTCAAATCGTGTGCATCTTCAAACTCTAGACGATGAGAGATCGAGAACCACGCATTTTCTCTGCTATCTCATCACTTCGTTTTTCTCCTTATTCTCCAATGCATTCACACTGTCGTTCGATAGGAAATCGTACACCTTCCACGTATTGTGAAAGATAGATGCTCCGTTTCTAATGGAGAAGAAAGGAGAGAGAAATGGTTTGACTAAAGTTTGAAATTCTGGTAAATAGTTGGATTCATCTCTTCATTTTACACACTCTCTCACCAGTCGACCGGTGTAGAGAGTGTGCGACATATGAAGTACATGATAATGATGAGAATGAAATAATAAATCAGAACGAAATGGATACACTTATTTACCGGAATGTAAAACTCTAGACTAGACTCACCCGACGACCCTCGACCGAAGTTGCCTCCTCCACTGCTGCTTCTGCGCGGGAAAACGGGGGTCGCTATCAAGAGGACCAAGAGAAGAACCCTCTTCTCCATCCTGCAATAGGGGGAATCAACACGAGAATGGTCATCGATTTATCGCCCCTCCCACTCTATCGACGCTCTGTTAGTCAGTGAACACACGCGACAACTGTAATAACCATCGATAACAAAGATAGATGGAGGGAGGGGGAGATCGAGTAATCCCGAGGACAAAAGATGGGGTAGAGTGGTGAAATACTGCCAGAGATTAGGGAGAAAAAAGAGATTGAGGGATAATTGTTGCCTCGTCATACAAACGACAGGGGAACGGAAGCATGCACAATTTGTGCTTAGACGCAATGAATCGATAGCCAATAAGGAGACGGGAGCAATAGAGGTCAACGGATAAGGGTGAGATCAAGAGAAAGAAGAACAGACAACAGCGAAGGTGAGAGAGAAGAGGGAGAGAGACGCGTGTATTGAGATGAGAGAGAGAGACTGGAGGGGAACCGGTCCCCGTGGTATGACTACTGTCGAGGTATAGTAGCTACGGATGAAACACGAAAGTTCCCGTAACTCGCACCCCTTCTCTTCCCCTAAGATCTCGTTCACAAATACTCCTCCCTTCGTCGAGTGGAGAAGGGAGAATCGTCTCCCTGACAACGCGAACAAGCGCACTGCCACACAATACAGGGAGTGGAAAGAGAACGAGCAGGAGGAGAGTTTCGAGAAGAGATAGATATGACATGAGTCACCTCCCATTTACCCCGCGAATGTGAACAACCCATCACATCATTTAGTTCCCTGTGTTACGCAATGTTCGAGAAGGAGATTGGACGAGATTTATTGCATAGTTAAGATATGTTTGGCAACGAAGATTTTGAAGAGAGGCACAAAATGCAGTTATGATAATACTCAGAAGGCAGACGAATCCATGGTTGGGGGGCAAGTGTTCAGAGTGGAAGGGTCACGCAACAACGTCGATGGGGCGTGTGAAACGAGGCGCGTTTCTTGGGCGAACGAGTTGAGACGAGACGCTCCCACCTCATTCAAGGAGTGATTAGATAGATCTGCAAGGAGGTCAAATGATGGAATGGGCGTGTATCGATCGATTCACATTACTCCAAACACACAGAAAGGGGTCATAGCGAGAGTTTGTAAAAGGGAGAGAGTCCCTCTCGATTTTACACGCTCTCTCACTCCGAAGCCTTGCGTGTGAGATTGGCCGGCCAGTGGAATGATGTGAATTGACTTGCCTGAGATAGAAGAGGGTCGAGAGGAGACGAGTAGAGGTCGGCATTGGATGAGAGAAGTGGTAAGGGAGACGACGACGGTAGCACCAAGGAGGAGGCAAGAGAAGGAATAGTCACTGTGGACGGACGGAGGAGAGAGCGCAGTCTATTTGTGTTTGTGAGGAGTTGAGTACACGCAAAGCTTCCCCCCTTCCCCGCCCTCCGACCTCTCACTCTTCCCTTTCACACTCCCCCGAAGCACAGTGAAACACAGCGGACGTCTTGCAAACACCGTGAAATAGACGCGACCGAGACATCGAAAATCAGGGAAAGAAAAGACGCCGAATAGGCGACGAAACTTCAAATTCTTAGTCCAATCGATGATAATCGAGAAACAAAGTGATCGGGGTGAAAGAAATGATCAAATGATAGCGCATCAAAATTGAAAACATGTGCACGTGCATAAATAGCAATGATATTATTCTAGATTTCTGGATAAGACATCTAGATGATACTAGACACAATGGGCAGGATATCAAGAAGATAACAATTTATAACTGAAAGCTACATTTAGTTATTTAAGTCAAATTAAGAAAATAAAAAATTTCCATTTGAGACCTCTGAATAGGGTTCTCTTATTGGAATCAAATGGAATTGTGAAATTTGGAGAACAAAGGAACGCAGACCGCAACGCGTGCGAGAGAGTGTATGAAATCGAGAGGGTAGTGATCAGTTCAATTCCAATAAGTTCCAATAAGGGAACCCTACCTCTGAATGAAATTCGAAAATCTTGGATCAAATATAGCCTAGTACCGTAATTTTAAAGGGAATCGGAGTAGGAGATATTTTCTCAGCGATGACTACGGTAGGCTCTTCAAAACAACAAATATGTTCGGTCGCTGTTTTATTGATAGTTTCCTCCTTTTCCTTATTTTTTCCACTAATTGTTGTTGTTGTTTTCCGCACGATGCATAGGCGCACACTCGGCGCTCTCATATTTGACCATTCCTCTGCTGAAAATTATGTTTTATGTCGGATTTTGTCCTTGTTTTCGAGAAGCTATTTTCGAAACTTATTTAGCTTTATTTTTAAAAACAAATGCTGATTAATAAATTGTTATTTGATTAATTTAGCTCCGAGTAGTTGTTACCCACTATTTTAACTCCCATGCCGAGTTTTAGCGTACGGTAGACATGCGAATTGAGCCATAATGAGCCGTTCCGCTGTTAGCCAGTAATAAAACTGCCTCACACCTCTCTTTCTTCTTATTTCCCCTGCTATCAGTCTTGTCATTTTATTGCTTATCACTCATATTGCAATCTCGTTATTTTGCCGACTCGCCGCCTCGTTTCCACTCATTTAATGATGTGTGCATTGGTTGTAGAGCGGGGGATGTGCAAGAAGATATCACAACTGTTACCGGCGGGGGTGGCATGGTTTCTTCTCGTTGGATCCACTGCTTTCTTCTATGCACTGCTGGCTCCTCGATTGATGCAAGATGACATGTGGGGTGTAAGTCGAGCCATTATTTTACTTCAATCTTTGTTCGAATGAACAAGTATGTACATACCTTTAATTCAATCTTACTCATGAACCGATCGTTGATAGCTTTTCTTGATGTCCATACTAGATTCGTCCATAGTCGATCAATACTTGCTATTTGTTCAGCCATTCGAAGTCACGTCTCAGTTGGTTACTCTAGAGCAGCTATGATTGTAGTCTGCAATTTGTAGATTCGTGCCTACTTTGTAATCGGAATCGATGTCGTTCTCTTTCTTCTCGTCGTTTCTAATCTTGTCATGGCAATGTGTCTCGACCCTGGAATTCATCCCATCGGTAAGAATTCTCGTTTTTCTCTCTCGGCATATTTCGATTCTTCTCAAATTGCTCTCATTAGAGGGCGTCGTAGTACATCGTATGTCCTCAACTAGACGAATTGCAGTTTAAATTAATAATTAAATACTTATATTTAAATATGGTTATTTTAGCGACGCTATCGGAGGAGCAGAATGGGGGCGACGAATTTCGCTCTCCTCTCTACAAGAATGTTGTCATCAACGGAATAAGCGTCCGCATGAAGTGGTAAGCATGCACGACCACCCACGGGGAACTCTGCATTGTCTAGAACCCTGGTTGAGGGGCTCGAGAAAAAAGTTCAAAATGCTATAAGTTAACGATTTGGAGAGTTGGTCAATGCTGGGGGTACTATGTCATCGAATGGAACCGGGGTGGGATCTATAATTCGCTGCCCACGTGTGGTGGTAAGTGAATCGGTTTTCGTCGACCGGATATCCGGTTGTCTCATCCAATCAATCGTCTTTCTTCTCACAGGTGCGTCACCTGCAAGTTCTACCGTCCACCTCGTGCTTCCCACTGCTCAGTCTGCAATAGGTCAGTATTTGTTATTTATGTAATTATTTAGAAATCTAAATTAAATTAAATGATATTGATGAAAAACGGCATTACTGATTCCCTATTCCGTATTCTCATTAGTGGTTGATTGATGTGAAAGCGTAATAACTGTTTGTGCAACACTCTCCTACTCATCTCTCATCACTCAAATCTTTTTCTCTTTCGCCATAGTTCAAATGAGATTCTCGCGGGAATTTTGAATCGAAATGCGTGAAAATCGCGTGCCGAAATGCACAATACTTTTTTTTGGGGGGGGGACGATAAAAGATGCACGAACACACTAATATTCACAATTCCGGCTTGGTGGTGACACCGTGAAAGAGTGCTTGTCCTCGGTAGGAATAGACCAAAGGGCTATGTACAAAATGTCCAAAATGTTGTCTCATTTTTCAATTGTAGGCTGGAAAATAAAAAAAATTGGTTTTGTTTTTGAGTTTTGCCATTTTTGTTCTCCTCAAAATGTCTAAATGTATCCAGTGTATGGTCCCTGGAACGTACCTTTTTGTCTAGGTCTGTACTGAATCTATTTGATCAATGTTCCACTTGTTCAGATGCATCGACAACTTCGACCACCACTGTCCGTGGGTGCACAACTGTGTCGGGTGGCGCAACTATCGCTACTTCTTCTTCTTCCTTGTCTTTCTCTCCCTCCACATGGTGTACGTCGGCACGACCTGCATCGTGTATCTGCTGCAGAATGCGAAGATGGCGGGGTGAGAAGGAGATAATTATAATAATAATATGTATATTTTGATAAGAGAGTCGATTGATAATTGAAATAGCGAGTATTATTGCGTACCTGGGGATTGCTAGCTTCGAGGAGTGCATGAAATGAATGTTTATGACAAGAAAATTGGTAGGTTCTTAGCGACTTCAAAATAATAACTCAAACATATATCTCTTCGAACGAAAAAAGTAATGTCTCGTTATTAGAATATCTGTACCTGGCGATTACCAGTTTCGGAGTGTGTACGAAACTATTATTTCTTCGTGGGAAGATTAATAGGTCCTTAGCAACCTCGTTAAAATAATAACTCGAACATATCTCTTCGAATTTGAGTTTGCGTCGTGTTGGTGATAGTAAAACGGAAAGAGTAATGTCTTCTGACCAGAGTACCTGGCGATTACTAGTTTCGGGGTGTGCACGAAACGAATGTTTATGACAAGAAGGTTGATCGGTTCTTAGCCAGCTCATTAAAATAGTAACCCAAATGGATCTCTTTGAAATGGAGTTTGCTTCTACTAAAACGAAAAGAACAATTGAGCGAGACGATGGATCCTCCGTTCCTCTGCTCCGTCGCTCTCCTCATTCTCACAATCGTCCTTTGTATTCCCGTCATTGGACTCACCATCTTCCATGTCATCCTCGTCGTGCGAGGAAGGAGTACAAATGAACAGGCGAGTGGGAGAGGGGAGACGAAAAGAGAAGCGAAGGGGAAGTACGGTAGGGTTAGAGCGAGAAATATGGTATTATAAATGCACAAACACTCGTCCAAAATAATACAACGTTCCGCTCCTAAACAACAGATACGGCTTTGAGAGAGTATGCAAAAGCAAGAGATACGCCGAGATATAGAAAGAAAGTACACCACCAGTAGTCCATTTCATAAACTTATCGTTTTAAATTTGTAATAGCATTAGAGTGAAATGAGGGACATGTAAAACAGGTGACAATGTGCGTGAACAAATTGTTGAAGTAGGCAGTTTTGACACTCACAAACTGTGATTTATATGAATCGAAAAGCCTGGAGAGTAATTTAACAGTAGAGATTAGATTTGTAGGAATATGATCCCCTGTATAATGTGCCAGAAACTACATGATCAAGAAATACTACCGTACCCGAGAATACAGTAATTTTGCATTGATTGCAGGTGACGGGCAAGTTCCAATCGGGATTCAATCCCTTCACTCGTGGATGGTATCACAACTGCTTCTTCACCCTCTGCCATTCTCAGTCCCCATCGTGAGTATCCCAAAAAATATTTTTTGTTTCTTTTGAATTTTGTTTTGGTTTGTTATTTCACAGAGAGAAAAAACTATCGAATGAGGCGGCTGTATGAGGAAGATCTTATTGTTTCACTGGTTGCTCATGGCAAAATCCCCACCATACGTGGGCAGTAAATTATAGTTGTTTTTTGCATAGTGCCTCAGCATTCACCAATTCCCCAAACCTTCAACTTGTTAACTTCTTGAACTTTTGCATAGTTGCCCACTACCATGTTTCCCTAGAATGTCCCTCGGGTGAGAGTGTGCATATCTGACCCCCTCATTCCAGATTCGTCAACTACTCGTCGTCGAGATATACGAAGAAGGCAGAACAGAGACAGAAAGTGAGTGGGGGGGGTATCGAACGGTGCCAATCCACGATCAAATGGTTCCTTGTTTTCCCTCCAGTCCCGGTAGACCCGTGCGAAACTGTGTAAGCAAAAAGAAATACGAAAAATATGTGTTCCCGCGGGTATTCATTTGCAGTAATTTCTCAGTATCGATATTTTCTGTGTGATGTATGCAATTGTTTGTTGCTAGAAAAGAGAAATATAAAATGTCCAGAAGTGAAGCGAATATCCACTGATGGGTCCGCCCGGTAAGGGAAGGATGATGCAAATTTGAACGGTAAGTTTGCCGAAATAATCTAGTCGTTGATTGCAGCGAACGCTGAAAGTGCTGGTGACGGACGAGACGTCGGTGCTGTACGTACCCGATGGAGAGGGAAAAGAGGGAGGACACATCAGGGTAAGCAACACACTTTTAGATCAATTATTCATGAATGTAGCATGCCAAAATTCGATGTATTCTTCTAGACATTTGAAATATGAGCAAACATGACAATTACTATGTTACTACTGGCCTACAAATAGTTGTTTACTGGTCTTTAATTTCTTCACTAGTGATGATTAGCTATTATACATTTCTAGACAACACGAATACAAATCAGAGAAACAATCTGCGTTCGCTTTCTCTCCAATTCACGAACATCTGCCTTTTTCTCTCTCTCCCTCGATTGTTCCGCGAAAACACCATTAGTTCCGTGTCTTGGAGAGTGTGGTGCTGCGAGAAGTGAATTGGAGAAACGTTCCCCCCCCTTAGCGCTAGCTATTGTTTTCTGCAGAGTGAACTCCGATTTTTTCTTCAATTTCGTGTGCACTAATTCCACAAAACATGCTAGGCGTACGCGTTTGATACATTATAAAATGAAGATGGTATGAGGAAGAAATAAATAGTTTATCGATGGGGTCTTGGGGAGTGTGGTTAGTTAGTTAACTAGTGTTTTAAGAAGTGAATTGGAGAAACGTTCCCCTCCCTCCCCTTAGCATTAGCTATTGCTTTCTGTTGAGTGTTCTGCAGAGTCGACTACGATTTTTCTCCAATTTGAGATTTTTTTGGAATTAGAGTACAGGAAATTGTTAATTTACTCTATTCTACTTCCAAAATAGTGCATGTTAGATCAACGAATTAGATGCATTTATAGGCGAAAACTAAACGAATAACAATGAAAATAAGTGATAAATAATGGCTGATTTTTATTTTATCGACGCCCGAAGGCGCACACGGAATAACGTTTGATTCCGCGAAATAATGTACAGTACATTAAGACTCTATATAGGGAAGTATTTAAAAAAAAGTAATTAGTTGATTTCAGTTGAAGCAGATGCGTGGAGGGGACTCGGACTCAGTCGGGACGGCCCTCTCACTCGGCAAATCTATGAAGGAGGAGAAGAGTGTGACTGCCAATGGAAGCACTTGCAATCTATATGAAGAGAAGAGTGAGTTGACCTTTTTATTTATTTATCGTGCCACAATGGTGCAACAACATGCATACAAATGTGCGAATAAAAAAAAAGTTAGTCTTCTCATTTCCAGTGATGGGAGAGGACATTTCCTGAAAAGGAAAAAGAAAAAAGAAAAATTTCCTACTGTTTTGCAAAATTATGAAGTTTTCTTGAACATGCAGCCCGTCACTGTTGAATTTTGTGGCCCGTTGTGGACCCCCCACTCGATATCGAAATTTCTGCCCTACTAGCACAACTTGGTTCCTTGCCCTCTCTTCGCTGACTTTTTGAAATCTAAACCTTTGATGAGTGACCGGGAGTGTTTGCTTAGCTGATGTCAAATGCCCGAGTATAGCTGGTAGTGTTGTTAGATCGAATAATTCATTGTTTCGCCAATAATCCTTTGTTATTCGCGAATTGTATTATTCGATCTAAAAACACAAATGGCTGGAAATGGCGCCTCCGTGTGTGAGAAATAGAACTGTCTAACCCCCTTTGCCCTGAGTTCTCGCTCTTTCCTCGGAACTCACTCGTCGCCAGTCCCTGTGATTGTTTTCCCCCGAATAAGTTCTGTTTTTCCGGGGGCTGTCGAGGGGGTTCATTCATAATATAAACGAAGTACGATTGCGGAGTGCGTAGAATTAGAACAGCCGGCCGGCAAAGTGCTCGTGATTTCAGAATGCGTTATTTATTTCGGGGCCGGCCGCTCCTGCCGCGCTCCTTGCTAACCATGTAATAGGTAATGCGAATCGTGGGAAGATAGGGTAGAGAGAGGGTAATTCAATAGTTTCTCTCTCTCTCTCTCTGAACCCGTAAAGGGTCTAATTTTGGTGGTGCTTCTCCCCCTCGATGGGCAGTCCTGTCAATGTTTGACTCCTTCCTCCCCTCTCCCTACCCACCTCTCTCCCTCTTTATCCGCCTTCAATAGGCAAATTGAGTGTGTGTGTGAGTATGACTGACTGACGTGGGGGGCCTCACTGTTTTCCGAGAAGAAGAAGTTACAATTGGGTGGGGGGATCGGGTTTCCATTGAAGGGTGGACATCAGAAGGAAGAAAATGTGTGGGGTGTTGTGTGCATGTCGCCCTGCACACCCACGTTGCCCCCCCCCCCATCTAATAGCTCAGATATGGTATCCATTTCTCTAGTCTGCTCCCCTCGGGAGGGATACCCTCCAGAAAAGAGATTGAAGGAGTTCGCACCCCCCGATAAACAGCAGGAGTAGTGACTAGAGTTTTAAATTCGGGCGAATAAGTGGAGTAGATCTCTTCGTTTCACACACACTTTCTACATCGGTGAGAGAGTATGTGAAATAAAGAGGTCTAGTCCAATTATTTACCCGAATGCCAAACTCTAGTTCGCACCTCCGATAAACAGCGGAGTGTTGACGTGCAACCACCACACCACGAACACAGATAAGCCGATAACGGCAATAGACAATGAGGAGAGAGAGTTGCAAAAAGAAGCAAAACGAGTGCATCAAAGGGCTGAGAGATGATTGGTCTATCGATTGGGTGGAATTTGAGAAACGAGGTTGGACAAACCATGTGATTTCGGGTGACCGTGGCGTCTCATCTACGGGGGTTTCGGATAGGTGGTAATGTGCAGTCGTTCACAGGACAATCAATTCCAATTCCAGAATATAAATAGTAGATAGTCGTAGTTGTTCGATATTGCACCTTCTAAAACTGATAAAACTTTTAAAAAAGGAATGTTTTCAGACACCTCCGTGGGTGCGTACGAGGCGTCTCTGGCAGAGGCGATGGCGGGTTCTTCGCTCTCAGCTGGATCGCCCTCCAGTGAGAGAATCGCCCTACTCAATAATGGTGAGAACAGATCATAGACCAACAACTTCGTTCCACGGAACAAATCCATGCAGCATTTTGACTTTTTGAGATGAAATTCCAAAAAAAAACAAACATAGTTTTCGGGTTTTTACCCTAAAACGGTAAAATCAGACAGCATTCGTGACTTTTGGGAACATACGTTTTTGGTCTATGGAACAGATAGGAATATAACCCGGAAAGGTGTGCTCTAGAGTGCCTCATTTCGCACATTCTCTTCGCAGCTCGGTGGATGAGAGAGTGTGCCAAATGAGGAGATTGTGGTCTCACATTTCGCATCCTAGTGTGCTCCTGGGAACTTGGTCTGGCTGTATTTCCTGGTTGCGCGAAGTTTGTGCTGCACATAGCTGCACAGCACGTTCAAACCTCCAGAAAGGGGCATGCGAAGAAGTGAGAATGTGCCTTTTCATTTTTAGCATTAACTATGTGAAAAAACTATGTGTGAACAGGAAGAAAAGCAGCAAGAGATTACATCAGGGTGCAGAGATTTATAGTAGAGTGTGATCTGAGAGTGACAGAATTAGAGATAGTGTAAAGTGATCCGGTGATCGAGATCTTGGAAGATTGGATGTTAGCTCTTTGATGAGATCCATGAGATCAGTAGTTCTTATTTTTTTTGATAATCTGTGCATGGATGGGATTTAAGACGAAAAGATTGACGCTTTTAGGATCTATGACTTAAAGTTGATTAGAACATGCCTAGGCAGATACTGAATCAGTTGTGAATATAAACAATCTGTTTCTTTTCTCAAAATAGACTAGGGCAGCTGAATACTGTACCACCTCCCCCTCGATTTTCTTATCACTAACTAATTTATTTCCTCCTACTTATTGTTAGGTGACGACATTGACGCCTTTCTGATCTATGACTTGCTTTTGATTAGAACATGACGCGATAAATATGTTATGTCTATGGAGGCAGATGTAGCATACTGAATCTGGAGTAATAAAACAATCAAACAATCAGAGTTTCTCTAAATAGACTAGGACGGCTGAATACAGTATCCACTTCCCCCTCACCTATCACTAACTAACTTATTTCCTCCTCATCAGGTGACCGACGTGGCAAACCGCTCGCCTTCTCCGATGCGATGCGAATCCACGACGAGCTCTCATCTCCGACGAGAGCAGTCAATCTGTGATAGATCGACATACCGTACGTCCCCTCCCGTCTACAGTACCCCCGCCTCATCCCCCATATGACGGGTCGTAGCTCTCTCACTCAGTTGTAGTAGGTGTGTTGTAAGTTATTGTTATAAGTATATATCTGTGTGTGGTATATTGTTCTAGAAAGGACTGGTCCGTTGTCTCGGTGATGGGACGTTAAGCAACTGCCCTTTAGGGACCCTCTATTTAACTTTTACATTTTCGGATTCTCAAACGGCAGTTCCAATTCGTCCTATCACCCCGTTGTCCCCTTCTATCTCTCTCTCTCCGTTCCTCTCTCCCTCCTCTCCTTGTCTACCCAATCTCTTGGTATTGCCTCTCCTCCCCACTCATGAACCTCTTCGTCCATCTTCTCCTCTTTCCCCTTTCGAGTGAATAAGCTCCGCCCCCTTTCCAGCTCCGGCCCCTTCTCTGTCCTTCTCTTGTCTCTCCCCTTCTCTCTTCTAATCCAAATCGTGTCTATTCACACCACACCCATCCATCTACAGGTCTCCCGTTCTCATATGATGATAGATAGTCGTTGACCTACTCTCTCTGGCCTACTCTACCCCCCCCCCCTCTCCTCCCATCCATACTTAGAGGGAAATCAGTCTACGACATCAGAAGTCGTGGCTACCGAGCGACGACTTTAAAAATGACGTTCCCCTGTCTCTGATCGAAGCGAGTAGACTTTTGAATTAGGCGCTCGGTAGCCGAGAAGTCTAGAGTCGTTGACTTATTTGCCTGTGAGCTATTCTGACGATTCTCTCCCACACTGACTACTCTCTACTCTCCTGCTCATCTCAAGTAGTTCTCACTCCACTCCTGCTCTTCTAAAGATGACGATGACCCGTGAATCGCTCCACCGATCTACCGTAGTCTATCTCGTGTTGTTCCTCCTGTTCGATTGTCGGATCTCTCTTCCCATCTTTCTCTCCTGAAGTCAATCAACCACTGATCGTACCTTGTATACTCTGATGCTTTACTGTCCTTCCATCCCTCCTCTATCATTGTGTATTCTATTCATGTGGAAAGGTGGAATCGGGAACTGACTCAATTCTCTCATTCTCAGTAGGTCATAGACAGTACCGAGAGAGAGAGAGTTTAGTCCGACTCCGCCCCCTTTCCCCTTCCCCCGACCCCTCTCTCTGTCTCTCTGTTATCATCTCTTTCACATTGTCATACAGGTCCGTGTATCCCATTGTTATTATTGATCCATCTCACTGCAATATCGGTGGCTATCGATATAAAACCGCCTCAATTACCGATTTGTTGATATCACATCAGTGTAGGTTGGTAGCGAGAGAGAGTGTAAAATGGAGAGAGACTCTCCCACGTTCTCTCGTCCCGATTCTTTAGTGTAGGGTTGACATCATGTGAGAATGTCTCGAAACGTATCATATACTGGAGCGAATTCCGTTCCTAAATTTCGTCATCACTATAAGTGGGGAGTCTTGTGACTTGTGACTCTCTCGCTTTTACATACTCTCTTGCCCCGATCCCTTTGTGTAAATGGGGAATCGTTGTGTGAAAGTGGGAGGAGGAAGTGACCACGTGTGTCATTGGTACAATCACATTAGTCTCTCTCTGCGTATATCGATACTAGTCTCGCGCCACCACTCTCAACCTTTCTTTTGCCTTCTCTCCAATAGCCCCCATCGAATCCCCTATTGTGCAGAAGACTTTCTTGAGTGATCAGAAATGAGAAAGTGTGCCTGAGATGTAGAGAGCTGAGGTCTGAGATAAGAGAGTGTGTGAGATGGAGAGAGTCTCATGTGGCGTTTAAATTGCGGGATTTAAAATATTTTGCTTTTCCAAACTAAAATTAAAAGAGAAGGAGAAAGATACATCAATTATATTTTTGCCCAATGGCTTTTCCTGAAAACTAAGAATGTATCAGTCTGAGACGAGAGAGTGTGCGAGATGTAGAGAATTTCGGTCTGAGACGAGAGAGTGTGTGAGATGGAGAGAGTCTTCGATCTCCTCCCAACCTATCGTCGTAGGTTCCTGAATTGGGATGAAAGTCAGTGTCAAATATCTCCTCTCGAGTGCTCTCATAATGGATTATCTCCTTTCCATTTTCTCCTAATTCTACCCACTATTTCTGGCTTCCGAGAGAGAGAGAGAGAGAGAGACCGATCTCCTTCCTAAGTAGTTTACACAGCCCTCCTTCTGGACTAGCAATCTATTTACTCCGGTCACTTACTCATCACTCCTCCCGTCTCTCTCTCTCTCTCTCTCTCTCTCTCTCTCTATCAACAAGACCCCATCTGGGTGTGATCTCTTCTTCCTCTCGGCCGTAAGTCCCGCCCCTTTCTCGTCGTCTATGCCCTCAGGGCTCATTCCACCCCTCCCCTGACCCAGTCTGATCATCTGTCTTTCTTCATTCCCTCACTGATCACACACTCTGTTTCTCACATTTTCCTTCGAGAGAGGAGAGAGAGAGAGAGAGAGAGATCAAAGGGAAACCCCAAGAATACGTCTTTTCCTCTCTCAATTTACCCAAGCCTTGCCTAAGTGAGCTATCAAGTATCAGAGAGAGAGAGAGGTAGAGAGAGAGAGAGACCTCCTTTTCCATTGCGACATTTCGTCTTCTTCTTCATCTTATTTTCCTCCTTCTCCTTCTTGAATATCTCAAGTTACCACTCCTTCCCTCATTCAACTGTACCTAATTACTGTGCTCTCTCTCTGTTTCGAATCTAGTTCGGTCATTGGTGTTACCATTTTGAAATATTGCACCCAGAACTATGCATAGAGCGTACTGTATTTAACCTCAACACATCACGGCTAGCTCAATCTTTGGTGCTACAATTTAAAAGAACTACGTTCATGAAATGGACAACTGATGTGAGCACTCTTTTTTTGTACCTCGGCGTCTCTCTCGGAAAATTGCAATCTAAGAGGAAATTTGTTATTAAAAAGAGCTTTTTAGATGGTTATTTTCACGAAAAAATAGGTCTCTTCTTGCCAATTTTCAAACGACGGAACCATCTAGCATCTTGTTGTCCTCTCGGTTGCATTTCACGCCTTTCGTTTGTGCAATGAACTTTCTCTCTCTCTCTCTCTCTCTCTCTCTCTCTTTCGGGCGTCAAACTTCAATTAAAAGTGTAGAAGAGGGGGAGGAGGAGGACAAAGCATCTAAGAGGGGGGAAGAATAGAAGGAAGTCATCTGGTTGTCACTGGTTTCGATGCCTGGTCTTCTCTCACTCGTCTCTTTTGTCTCAACACCTCATCAATCGACTCTGGTCATCTATTCTCGTAGTTTCACCCCCATCTTCAACTTACGTTTCATGTGATTCCAAGCCTCATTGTCAGAGAAGGGAAAATCGCGAGAGAGTGTGCAAAAGTGAGAGAGTCCCTCTCCATTTCACACGGTCTCTCACTCCAACGCCCCTTTCTGACAACCGGCCTGTTGAATTATGTACCTCCTGACCTTCCGAATTGATGAGATTTACCAGTTATTGCATCATCACTATGCAATCACCGTGACTTCCTATTCACTACTAACTTCCTCTTCTTTCCCGTTGCGTGCGTACCCGGAGGGAAGATAAATACAGTTTGCACATATTTTTCAGTGCGCACATTCGAGCATCACGCGGAAAACTTATTTCGCTGTCTGACTCTCTCTGTGTCGCACGCTCTCTTGCTGGTTTTCTGTTCCTCTCTAACTTGAAATCAAACCGTCACAGTTTCGAATATTGTTATCTCACTAATAATAATTCTAATATTCATACGAGTCACGCGGTAAAATAAGAAATAAAGGATATTGCAGGTGCAGATACAGTAAAGTAGTCCTCTCTCTCCTCCTTCTCCCCCTTCCAGGGTTGCCTCCCTCACTCCTTTCTAGTCATGAATTCAACAGCAGCAGAGTACTGCTTGACCGACGAGCAGCTCCGATTGTCCGCCTCGCCTTTCGAAAGTTTCGTTATTGGAAAGGTGAGATTGTGTAGTGATGACGAAATTGACCGCTTGTTAGGGCGTAGGGAGAGCAAAGAGGACCTATAGGCCGCATTGAGTTTTGGGGGAAAATCCGCTTTCCAAAGAGCAAATTTGCCCACTAGACCGCGTAGAGTTTTGGAAAAAGGTGATTGCATTGTAATGACGCAATGAAGCAGGAAGAGTGTCTATGCAAGGTAGACCAATGAGACTACTTGGAGTGTGCGGACGTGGGAGAACTCAAAGATAGCCTATGCCTTAGCACGCGCGCTGTCCTTTTCACACGGTCGCGCAAATATGGGGGTACTTCCGAAAAGTAGAGCAAGGATTGCGTAGTGATGATGTCACAGTGTTCCGCGTCACAGATATCGTCACAGGCATCTGAAAATGAGAGACCATATAGCATTACCAATTAGACAAACTGTTGCGTAGCGATGACGCAATGTCTCTCTCTCTCTCTTCAGATCGTCCCTCTCCTCATCGTCTTTGGCATCAGCGGCAACGTGGTGAATCTGTCCGTGCTACTGGACGGAAACATGAGAACGAGGTAAGGAGTCAACATTATGATGGAAGCACGGGAGAGAGAGAGAGAGAGAGAGATCTTTTCGATGAGGAGGAGGGTGAGCATGTGTTTGGGCATCATGCACAGATTCTCGCATTTCAACCCTTGAAAGATCAAGACCTATTCGGTGGGTTTCCGGGTGGGACCACAAGTGGATCACGTGAACCAGAGCGATTATCGATTTTTAAATCTATTTATCGATTTTCAGGTCAAATACACTTCTCGCGAATCTTGCCGTCACTGACATCTTCTTTCTACTCTTTATGATACCTCATTGGTCAGTTATTTCGATGCTTCTCAGAGGGAAATAAGTCAATGCCTCTAGACTTCTGGGCTACCGAGCGATGGCTTTAACAGTCTAATCGATTCGAACAAAAGCAGTACTTGTAGATGTTTAATTCGTGGCTGGGCAACCAAGACTTCTGGTGTCCTAGACTTATTTCTCTCAGAGTTCATTGCATCATCACTAGGTAATCTCTCTCTCTTCCAGTATGGCTCACTACGGCTGGTTCGCTCACTCGTACTTCTTTCGTCTCCTCTATATCAGCAACAAAATGCACTTGATTGCAATGCTCAACTGGGCTTCGGCCTGCGCCATTTGGTCAGTTTACCAGGGGAAGAACAAGGTATTGCATAGTGATGACGTAGGCTTTGGAACCGGCTTTTAGGAACTGATATTTTTCAGGAAGGAGTCACTTGCACACTCATTCACAGTCTGTCCATTTCCCTTTGTGAACAGGCGATAGACAAGTGGTCGATGGTGCACAAAACGAATAATATTCATTTCGAATCTCATCGGATATTAGATGTAGCTATTGGCAAAGACCTATATTTCCTACTAATTAAAAGAGCAGAACTAAGTAAGAATAGTCAAGAAAAGAGCAGAACTAAGCTAAAATGAACTAATTTAAAAATACAGTTCATTATTTGTAAAGTCACGTGGTCAATTATCACTTGTTCTCTCTCTCTCTCTCTCCTCCTCCCCTTCTCTTCTTCTCACTCCTTTCCTTCCATCTGTGCAATTCCTCTGAGTGGGGTGTCCGCTAATTGTCGGAATGAGCGAGGAAAACAAAGACTGCCTCAGGGTCGGGAGTGAATTTCCACTCGAGACACCCCCACTACAAAGTAGCGTGCACTCAGAGGGATACCGTAATCGATAGGGAGCAAAACAAAAATCGATTTCAGGTTGGTGCTTGCTGTATCGCTGGAACGTCTCGTAGCCATCAAATGGCCTCTACGGTCGCGCGATCGACCAATCCTCATGAAATCATCACGATTAGTGAGTTATTTTTCCACTCACGGGATGTATTTTTTGTTCATGTAGTTTGAAACATCTTCTCTCTCAAAAGTTCTAAAATGAAGGACTCATTATCACTCATGATGCAAAACTTAGTGAAAGGGGTCAGGGCGAGATAGTCCCTCTCAATTTGCCACGCTCTCTCGTCCTGACCCCCTTCTGCTGGTTTGGAATTATGTGAGAAGTCTCTCTCTAGGGACTCCCGTCAACCCACCTTCTCCATTTCTGCCTTGCAAAATATTACATGCCCCCCCGCTTAATTCAGATGCAAACCGAGTCGTCTCTTCTTCCCTATTGTCTCTCAGTTTGGAAGGAAACGAGGGAGAGAGAGAGAGAGATCACGTGAAATTAAGAGAGCCAGACAGTCCAGTGTCTGCCCTATGAAATCCGAGATTATTCCACTCTATTCTCTCAGGTTCTCCTCATTTTCTTCCTCACTGGTCTGCTCACATTCTACAACCACTTCTCATGTGAGTCAAGGGAGGGAACGAAGAATGAAGCCAGTCCTCGATAGAGATTATGGACCTACCGTAATCGGGGGATATTTGTAGATCACTGCCCGACGAAGGTGTTCTGCAAGGGGTCGCAGCCGCACGCGATCTGCGTCCACTCCGACTCTAATACGTGAGTGTTGCGTAGGAATGATGAAATATGTATGAACATTCTTAGCAGCGATGACTCCGCTAAAAAATATAAGGTTTCGATTGTCTTTGATATAATCAACGCATTTCGATGAGTGTTTGAGATATTGCGCGATGTTTGTAGATAATGGCTGAATGTTTATTTCGTGGTAACGTGAGCGTTGGTAGATGAAAAGAGAAAGAGTTTCGTTGCTTTTCGAAGCTGATCTTTGCGAACCGTCGTAGTACTTTGTTCTCTCATCTCTCCACACTCAAAGAGCTTCTGAAAGAGCGCCGATCTCTGATTAGTTTGCAAACAGAATCATCATCTCTGATCATTCTCTTTCTCTTCTGATTACTCTTCGTCTTACAGTGAGAGAGAGATTGGGACCAGTTCCCAAACCAAAATATCCTCAGTACGTGACGAACAACAACGGGGGATCGGCTATTTTCCATTAAGCGTCCCGACTAATAATCGCGAAATGAAAAAAAAGAGAAAAGAAGGGGATTTGTGTGTACAGCGGTTATGCGAACTGTCTGTTTTCCTCTTTCGGTGAGACTAGGAATGAAGAGGAAAATACCCGACAGACCACTGACTTTGGCGCGCCCGGAAGCGTGGGAATTGACCACCTGCGCATGACGGACCACGAGTTGTATATCATAGGGACGAAGATACGATTGTGCAGTGATCATACACAATTGAGTAGCAATGACGACAGGTTGTTAAGTAATCGTGAAATTCTAAGACTGGGCGAACAATGAACTGCTTCCTAAAGTGGCAAGTATTTATGAAATTCGAAGATCGCCTAGTAATGACGCAATTCTAAAATTTGGTGGTAAAAATGGAGAAAAATTATTGAAATTGAAATATTGTCTAATAATGATGCAATCTTGAGCTGGATTCGACCCAATCAATCCAATCCGAATCCCCAATGGATCCGTCTCATCGTCCGTTGGAGTCCTCTCGTCAATGCAATTCTCGTCGTCTTCCTTCCCATTCTTCTAGTGTGCATATCAAATGCAATGCTCATTCTGACGATCAAGAGGAGGTGAGGGAGTATTTATTGATTAGTGATTGCAAGGACCACTAACAGTTCCTAGAAACTCTGCTCACATTTTTGTTCAAAATTTTGATCTTTTACTGTTTTCGTGCTCATAGTTAGGCTCATAGTTTAAGTTTTGCTCATAGTTTAAGTTTTCGTGCTCATAGTGAGAAGTGTAAACCGCTCGAAAATTTTCTAATCGTTTAGATATTATGTAGATCATAGCATTCTCTGAATCGTTTTTGAAAAGAACTTATTGCCACACCGTTGAGGGTATACCGTATCCAATCAATAAATGCAAAAAATGAATTGCAGACACGTTCCTCTTCTCAAAGAGACAGCAGAAATGGCGAGTCAGCTGAAGACGGAGCAAAGAGTGGCCAGGACTGTTATACTCATCGTCACTTCATTCACTATTACACAGGTACGAATTATATATCAATCAATATTTCATCATTTAAAAGTGGAATGAGACAAATCGCGTTGTTCTAATGTTTAAAAAAATATTTTTAAAAGTTGGAATTCAAGAGAGAAACGCGTCCTGACAATGGGGATTAAATAGTCGTTGCCATGTCTCTCCGAGAACTGATGCAGAACACACCGATTGATCGCCACGTGCAAATGTGTTTCAACGATGGTACATTTTGGAACTGCCCATTCACTGTGGCGTCAGAATCCTAGTAGAAAAGTAATAGCTCTTATCTTCTTCCGCATTTCGGCTTCGAAAATTCGCTATTTTGACGAGTGGTGATTGATTAGTGTGGAGGTGACTGATGACAGTTATTGTTGCAATTTTAGAGTCGAGGTGGAGAGGAGAGAGAGAGAGATGTGCAGTTTTTGTATCTCATGACGCATTAATATACTTATTTCCGTGTTCTCAGTGAACAGAAACGGATCAACAACGATTTTAGATACCAAAATCGTTAAATGAACATGAAACTCTTCCTATTTATTGATTGATTCTCGTCATTTCACACTGCATTCTGGCGAGTCGACGCAAATTGAGGCAGACAATTAGAGAGGGCGAAAATAGCGTGTAAATGGGTGATGGTCTCACCACGAATTCATTTTGGTATTTATCGATTGATTCCGCCATTTCAGGGTCCATCTGCAGTGCTCAACGTCGCTGCCGCCTTCCACCCCGTTTCCGTCGTTAGTGTAAGTATTTTTTTTGTAAATCTACCAAATTAATTTACAAAAAAAAGGATAATTAGTTTGGCAAGAGCGCTACTTTTGTGCGGGAATGTGTTGTTGTTATCTATTTGGGTGGATTTGCGTGGAGAGAGTCGAGGAAGGGAAGGATCCACCACAAATCTCACTCATTGCCCAATTAACGAAAGATGGTGATTCACGAAATGGAAAGAGAGGAGGAGAAGAAGAGGAAGAAGCAACTGCTGATGCTATCTCTCACGGGATACTCACATTCTGAAATATATGGGTTAAGGGAGCGACAAAGTCATACCTGACACTATTCTGACACAAAAGCCACAGCAGCAGTAAAAAAATAGGCATAGTTATTCGTATGATAAGTTAAATTGATCCAGAAACAGGTCGGATAATGATCGGAATATTTTTGTACAAAAATGACAGTAAAATGAAACAAACTACATAATAGTTGTGGTGGGAATATTGCAGGAAATGTTAACTTTCATTAAAAACGTTTTTATTGGATTTAAATCTGCAGCCTCTGCAGCAGCTGCAGCATATCCCTCTCCCATTGCAGCTCACTCTGACGACATTCTTCGTAATTCTGGGGAAAGCTCTCACTTTCGTTCTCTTCTGCACTTCTTCCTCCTCCTTCCGACAAAGATTACTGCACAAAACGAAGTTGATTAGGAGACAAACGGCGAGGTGAGAAGAAATTCCGCGTTTGTAATAATTATTTTAATATTATTTGTCAGGGAAAACGCTGAACGACCGCACACATAAACATAAAGGCATCGAACAGCTTTATTCGAGTCTATTTTATTGGAATCAGAAATGACAGACGAATAGGTTTCAAGCAAAACAGTAATTGCGCATTGAACAGTACCACTAGTTATTTTTTCTTCCTCTATTTAAAAAAAGAAAGCTTCATTTCGAGAAAATTTGCAATCGTTATCGAAAGTAAAATAAATTATAAAGAAAGCAGAGAGTAACAATTCTTTTTGCAGAAAGCTGACAGTTCTAACTCAAGGCGACACTCAAGAGACTCATCTCATGCTCTCATCTCGTAATTCCTCTGGACGATTACAGCCAAAGAAATCGCCGCCTCCCATTCCACTTTGAATTCAAACCCCCAATTTCAGAAATTCGGTTGAATAATTGATTTATCTCTCTTCATTTCGCACACTCTCTACGCCGGTTGATATCTAGGTGCGAAATGAAAAGATCTATACCAGTTATTTACCCGAACTTCAAACTCCCCCAAAAATCCAGAAAGGGGTTCCAAAACTAATCGATTTTTCACCCTGTCAATAATCACTACTATGTGTTTCCTCTCGGTGATCATTTTATGCCTCACAAATGGGTATAATCACGTGCCATGACCTCTGTTCAATCTTTGTTCAATTTTATCACCTTTTGGAACTTCCGTTTGATAACCGGATTTTTAAAAGAGTTTTCTGTGATTTCTTAAACGGATGTTCCGAAATGGTACTACCCAAAGCGTAAGATTTTTGGTAAATGTCATTCTGCAAATTTTTGAACTATGGCAGGTCTTCCCATGTCTTTGTTCAACAATTACCTATCCATTGTTCAAAAATGTACAGAATGACTTTTCCCAAAAATTTGTGACATCTTGAGATAGCACCTCCGAAACGTATCCATACTGCACCCTGTGTTCGATTCCCCTTTCCCTCCACTTCTCATTCCTTCGACCGGTGATCTATCTGAAATCAGTCATTCCCTTACGAGTTCGACCATTCCTCCCACTGTACAATAAATATCTCACTCATGACCGATAAAGATTCGAAATTAAAGTTCAGACATCAATTACAGTTGGAAACAAAATAGGCATGCTATACAGTGTTTTTTTTATAAATAAAACACTGTATAGCATGCCTATTTTGTTAGCATGCCTATTTTGCTACACAGTGTTTTTTTTTATAAAAAACACTGTGTAGCACTATCGATATTTTTCCCGACGTCAATGACTTTTATTCAAGACATAAATAGCGACAAAAATAGCCGGAATAAATATTCATTCTGCTTATTCTCTCTAATGGAACTTCTTTTCTTGGGTCGACTGAGGAGTGAATTAGATTCCCCCTCTCTCTTCTCTGTTCTCACTGTGTTGCCAATAGGAAACTGAGACTGAGTCCACTCTCCTCTTCCAATCGACACAAACCCGGTGAGTATTGTTTTTTTATTTCCCAGAGATATTCTTTCTCAATTTGCAAAATTCGGGCCCGAACAAATAAGCAATGCTTTTACTGGAAAGTACGTATTTTCTCGTATTTGGCAAGAATCTCCACAGAGAGAAAAAATAAGCCTCTAACAGTTTTCCAATGTTTCGTTTCGCATTAGTCTCCAACCTCATCTTTTGAGCAAACGAGAGAGTGGAATGACGAGGTTGGAAAACAGTTCTCTAAAAACAAATCCTGGAGAAGCGCCCCTATCAAATTTGCGCTCAGTGTCCGAATTTACTGCATGACCGATAGAATGAGGCTTCGTTTCACTCTCCCCCGTTCCTGAAATTTCCCTTCGTATATTCACCGAAAGAAGTCGAATTTGTGTCCTCACCCCTTCATCAAAATATAATGTTGTTGTTTTTCTCAACATCGTGAGTCCGCCGCACTCTCTTTGTTCGAAATCAACCCGGAACGCGCCTGCTTTTATTTGGCGAGTTCTGAATATAATGAAGCTTTCTCTCCTCCTACTTATTCCATTAGAGGGGTGGGAGGAGTGGGGGGGAAGAAATGGTAGTAGACTGGGAGAAGAAAGCGAGCCCCAGTCGAGTCAGTTTGCAATCAAGAGATGAAAGGAGAATCTCATCTCAGACGATTCTCGAGGGCCATCGGCCTCTCACTTGGACAAAGAAGACTGACGAATAACCACATGGACTGCTTCCAATGCATTTATGTAAGTTATTACAATATTGTTTATTGTATTTGAAACGGTTTCCATTACTTTTTACCAGTCTCGGATAAAATGTTCTAAGAAATCTCGCGTGTACAACCCTGGATTCCTAGAAAATATTATAAGAACGGAAGACTAAGATCTATAGCAGACAGCTCCGACAGGGAAAGGAAAAGCTAATTCCTCATGGCTGTCTAAAAGGGGGAGTTTTTCCAGATACAAGGCGAGTTCGTCTTTAGATGGCCTAAGACACATCTTCTGGCATTCTCTGATGATTAATTCATTCGTATCCTCCCCTCTCTTCTTCTTCTCTCCTTTATTCTCCTCTCAATTAATCTCCAGTTTTCTCCTTCTTCTTTCTCTTCTTCGTCTTTTCTGCGTGTCACTTCCACATTTGCTCCTCTTTTCGCAGACATTTTGTAAAGTCGTCACGAACTTTGCCCGAAATTGAGTCAAACTCCGTTGAAAGGAGATCTGTGAGAACCCCTGAGCAACACTCGCTCATCTTTATTACACAACTGCATGTGCCCCGACTCTCGTAGTTATAAGTCTTTCCTCCTCTCCTCTCCTCTCTCTCCCGCACCTTCTCACTACCCATGAAATCAGCACTGGAAAGGGTATGCATTTATATTGCCAACTTTGTCCAGTCTCAATCTCTTTTCTTTTCTGTCCCTCTCAATAACTTGCACTCTTTGTTTACCCACTATTTACTTGTCATTCGATATCGCAGTGGGTTGAAGAGAGAGAGATAACTATTGACTCAAGTCAGTCTTTTGAAATTCGCCTCATTATTACTTCTTCACTTTTCGTCTTCTCTATTATCTGGTACAGTTTTAAATTCGAGTAAATAATTGAATTTATTCCACTGGCGTAGCAGTGTTCTCCCGCGAGCCCAGCTCGAAGACGGGAAGTACCTTTACCTTTATTGAATTAGCACACATCATTGTGATTTTTTTTATATTCCGGTGGATTGAAAGAGATTATACTGGACTAATCCAATATTTAACCGAATTTCAAAGTCTATCCTCTACAGATGCCAACACTCCGTCTCAACATGGTTTTCGCGCAGGAAAAGTTTATGGCCGGAGATTTTCTCAACGCAAAAGTGAGTCAAACTGCTGCATAAATCAATAAAACAATCGATTATTCTCAGATATTGATTGATTCGAGTGATCCGGATACCGTAATCGACCAATTGTTGGTGGAGATTCGAGGTTGGGGACGGACGGGATGGATCAATGTCCACACCGATAAGATCTTCGAGAAGGAGACGGTAGGTCATGGAACGATTTCAAGAGGGTCAATCGATAATTCAGGCGTATTGGTCGTACAAAACGATGATTTCGTCGAATACGCCAGTTGTTCCCGGCAGACACAACTATCCACTGCAGGTGGGAACTTTCAGAAAAAAAGATTTTAACTATCACACTTTTGGCGGTCTCATGGCAGTAATAATTATTCATGTGCCCGCCATAACTAAAATACTTAGTGTCATGCATGAAGAAAATGAAGGCAATTAGTCAACCTGAAAGAAAACTAAGACTTTCCTTCGTCCGGAAAGGATTTATCGTCCGAGAAAAAACAACAAAAAAAGAGAAAAGAATAAGTAAAATGCAGATTCCAATCCCCGAAGAGTGCCCTTCTTCTTACGAATCTCAATATGGAAGCATTCGATATGAAATCAAAGTGAGGGTCGACTCGAATAATGATCAGGTTAGTATTTTATCTACCAAGGCACTGTGTTTTCAACGAAAGAGAGACTTTGAATTAGCAGTGAAACATATGCCGAGACTAATGACAAAGAAAACGACTCAAGTTACCCAGTGAACCTCTAAACTTATCTCAATTGTGTATACTTCTTTTTCGTCGTTGATTGCTTTGTTTCGCTTCGAATTAAATGGAATCTGCATGACTCAATGGTAAAATTGCAGGCGTCCAGCTCGGAAACCTTCCCTTTCCTCGTGATCTCTCGATCATTTCTCAACAAACTCCCTACTAATCTGCTCACTCCCATAGACTATGCAGAGGAGGTTTCAGTCTTTTTTCACTTTTCTTTAATTCTCTCTCTCTCTCTCTCTCTCTTAATTCCCTCTTCTAGATTGATTTCACCTGTTGCACTCTTCCCTTTGGCGCTGTCTCATTCAAAGTCCATCTCAAGAGAACGGCTTTTGTGATTGGAGAGGTGAGATTCAATAGATCCATGTTGAATTCGTAATTCAATCCGGATTGAAATGATTCAATTCCAAAAGTAAGAGTAAGATGATAGTATGTATGTATTGGTTCACGGTATAATTTACAGCCTACAATCAGACAGAATATGAAAAAGATACCATAGAAGAAGACTCTTATTGTGAGACTGAGTGTAACTGAAATATACACAAAGGGTGATTCAATAACCCTGTTTTTTACTCTTTCGGCGTGCAAATCTGTGAAGATGCACGTATAAAATGGAGAGTTTTGTCTGATTGCGAGAATCCTCTCGATCCTGCCCGTTTCATCTATGTTTTCGTCTCTTTTTCCTCTTCCGAGTAGACAATTTAGGGAAGTGAGAGGAGAAAACGCGGAAAAACATCGTGGAACACTTCCCCCATTGCTTTTTGCAGTGTGAGGCATTTTTGCACAATTCTTTTCCACTTCCATGGCTTTTGTGTCTCGGAAAACTGTCTAAAAGTGAGGGAGGATGGAAATGGGAGGGTAAATTCAAGAACTTTCTAGGCAATAAGGACTTTGGAAAGGGGCCCGGCGCAAGATAATGCGTCAAAGTGATAGGAACTCCCTCTCCCCTTTCTGGAGAGAGATTTAGAATCAAGGTTCTTTCAGACGATAGAGCCGGTCGTTCATGTGAGAAATCGATCGAGGAAACAATTGAAGGAGATGAGCATGTTCCTACTTGCGAAGAGTCAATATGAAGCACGGTCAGACTTACTTAATCAATTTAATTGTAATTATAATTAACTTAATAAGTGTATTTCCACTAATTAACAGGGGTTTTGTCTGTCCTCCTTCCTTCGATCCTTGAAGCGTTTTTGCTGCGGAACTCCACTAGATATTTCGGGGTTTGTACCGTGTGACCTACCGTCGATAGTGATCTCTTGGCTGTTTTTTGTGGCTAGTCAGTGGGAAGTCAACCATTACACCTCCCTCCTCTCCTCTTCCCCTTCGGCAGCTCGAAAACAAGGACGAAATTATGCAATCGGCTAGGAACTCATCAATGAGAGAGAGAGAGAGAGAGAGAGACGGGGAGAAGTTACGGGAAAACAAGGTTCGTCTCACTGGAAAAGAGCTCAATCCGCGTAATTGTGGGCTATTCTTGAGGGATTTCCGGCACGAGTTTCGGAGAGTTGAGAAACAAGCAAGTTGTGATGAAGTTGGAAACTTCGCTAAAATAGAAAATCGGATTTTCGGGAATTATCTATAAAAGAATACAGTACGTCATAGTTGATATGGGAAATGTGTCTGATTGTGAGACCAGCAATTGGGGAATTTTTTTTCGGGCAATTTAGATATTTTTAAAAAAATCAGAAATAAAGAATTTTAGAAGTCGATACGAGCACGTGGACGAGAAGAAATTGGCGGAAGTTGTGATGGATCAATGCCATCTTGGATTTGTGACTCCGAGGAGTAATCAGGTGAGATCTCACATCATCCGAATATTCTCATGCCGATCTTGGCAAAATGCCAAATGTTGATTCGTGGTCGGGGAATCGCCATAATATTTTTTGAAACTATTTTTAACATACTATTTTTCACTTTCTATCTTTTACCTTAATTTGCAATGACCCTCCAGAATGCCCTATTTGACAGCCCAGTCAGACCTCCGAAAAGGGGTTCGTTGATAGGGTATGAATATGTTGTTGATATTTTGATATTCGAAATTCGAATGCGTAGCAATTTTGCGTTTGAAAAATGGGCTTCCCAAAGGACTGAATCAACCGAAGTGCACATGCGTTTATCCGTTCTCTCAATAAATTAATTTCTAATCTCTCAAGGATGAACATCTAGGAGTGTATAGAGCCGCTTAGATTAGATTTTTTTTATTATATCAAAGGAGATGCGAACTTAAAGTCGAACTTAACGCCATTAATGTCGTACTTTCGAATAAACAAAACGTCCTCAATTCCAAATTTCTAAGAAAAAGTTCGGATCTCCTTTGATATAATCTTCTAGGCTCTAAACACCTCCAGCTGTTCATCCTTGAGAGATTAGCACTCGATACAACACGTCGTTCTTTTTGCGAGAAACGAGTTTAGTCCCTAGATGTGAGAGAGAATGCGAGTGTTATGTGAACTAGAGAGAAGTTATGAGAACGAAATGATCCATTTCGACCTCCAAAAGTCGGTAAACTATTCTCCCGTCTCGTATACAATGCAAAATGAAAGTCAAGTGGAAAGATGGGCGAGAACAATTTCAGAATTTTAAAAATGTCACCGAGAATAGATTGAATAACCCGAAACGGCTTTCCCAAAATTGATTTAACACCTTCAACACCTGGCGCTGATTCAGATACTAACCGATGAGTAAATTCGTCTAAAACACCACATTTCCATTGCCGGAAAAATAATCTTCGCAAACGATAAATTCTAAAACAGACACACTTCGGAAAGATAAAAGGAGTTTGAATTTGCAGGATTTCGACTGTGTCTCACTCCGAATTCCCTTCGATGCTCCGCCAACACAGAAATATTCACCGGAAATTCCACTCTCTTTCATCCCCATCATCACCATTCACTACGTACTCAAACTAACAGCCCTACCAGGTGAGCTTCGTGCTTTACATTTTAGAAATGTCATTTAGGAACCTGAAATGAAGATGTTCCTCCACTAATAAACATCTCCTCTAGTTTTAAAATGTTATTTAACGAATCCCAAAAAAATTCTGAATGAACACATCTAACACGATCAAATTTCCAGAAAAGTATAACGAGCGAGAGAGTGTGCAAAAGTGAGAGGGGCTTTCTCATCACACCTCGCATTGGACCCATTTCTGGAGGTCGATGTACTGTAGACGTTTACAGTTGACAGAACCCCACCAGAGGCATAAACATCGCTGTTTATTTCCACCCTCCCTCGGGGTAGTCACGCTTTTTGCTTTGGAACTGGTGCGGGGTCAGACTCTTGACCTACCTTTCCCCCGCAATTACTCTACTTTACAAGGTTGATCTACTGAACCCTAGTTAAGTGATAAGTATTAGGAAGTAAGTCTTAAGTGTTGAGTGTTAAGGTATCGAACTGGAGATTCCTCTGCTTGTCACGGCCGCCGCGTCAGACGAACGAGCAACACTCTAACCCAGCGAGTGGAAACAACGTGTCACCCTTTCTCCCCCCCCCCCCCCTCCTCTCTCTCTCACTGCATTATCCACCCCTCTTTCTCTCCCCCTTCTCATTCTTTTCACGTGTATTCTCCCTCTCCTCTCCCTACATTCTCTCTCGATACGGAGCTTCTTCATCCCTAATTCATTCTCATTCCTTCCCCCTTTCCCTCCCCTCTCTCATCGCGCCGCGCGTTCTCAATTTTTCTGCCTTTTCCTCCCCTCTTTTTTCCGGAATTCGAGCAAAAAAACGAGGAATTGACACATCCCCAGAGACGGTTTAGAGCTCGAAGAGGGGTGGTCGAGAGAGATCTTCTAGAGGTTGTCCTGTGCAAACTCCCTTGCAATTCTTGCTGTTTCTCGTTTTGTTGTACTTTCAAACTCTCCAGAAAGGGGTCGGGTGCGAGAGAAAGGTGTATTTGAGAGGAACTCTCTCACTTTCACACACTCTCTAGCGTCTGACCCCTTTCTGGAGGTTTGGAATCGTTGGTATTGCCCTCGTTCCCTCGATCTCTGTCCCTCTTTCCCAATCCACATCGTGTAGTCGTCAATAGCAACTATTCTGTGTACTTCTCCCTCCCAATCCCCCTTCTCTCCCGATAAATGGCTTCTCTCCGCTCACTTTTGCATTGATTTCGTAGTCAAGACACTGGTTTTTTTCGTCCTTCGATCGATAAATGTCATGATAATTATCGATTGATCTCCTAGTCAAAGTAATCACTCCCCTTGCTTCTTCCCTTCTCTTTTGCATTGATTTCGTAGTCAAGACGCTGGTTTTCAATCGATAAATCGCATTATAATTATCGATTGATCTGATATAGTCAGAGTACTTCTCCAGTCTCTCTCCCCTCCATTCATCTCCTCTCTTCTCCACTCGATCGGTCGCTCCTCTCTCGAAATGGGCAAGCAGTCCTCGCCGCTGTCGGAAAAGGGATGGAATGAGTGAGTTTCCCCCACTTTCCCTTGATCTACCGGTGAGATTAGCCTTCCTCCCGTCTAAAGAGATCCCACAGCATCGAGTTGGCATCATGATCGTCTTTCGTTGTCTGACTCTCTCGTTTCGCGCACTCTCTCGTCGATTCTCTTTCTCTAACTTGATCTCGCCGATACTCTTTCGGAGGCTGTGCTAAAGGGCCCCCCCCCCCCCGACTGGCTAGTGATGACGTAATCAACTGATAAGGGGAATTGACGTGGCTCGCGCTGACTAATAAAAGGAAAGGGCGGGGATTGCCCACTAAAGTACTGATTGTATTACCTAGTGATGACGTAATACTTATATTCGGGGGTATGTATGTTACCTAGCAATGACGTGACGTATCCTGACGGATATTTAGGTATTGCCTAGTGATGACGAAACTTTTGAGATGTCTTTTGCCTAGTGATGTCGTAACAGATGCTGACGGAACTTTAGGTATTGCCTAGTGGAGATGCAATTCATAAAATTCAATATTACTTAGTGATGACGAAACTTTGAAAAGTCCATTGCCTAGTGATGCCGTAACTGAGAGGCTGACGTATATTTATGTGTTGCCTAGTGATGATGGACTACCTGATGTTTTGATATTGCCTATTGATGACGCAACATCCCTTTCAGACGAGAGCGTCGTCTATGGTCGCTCTCTCTCTTCGCTGGGGCAGCAATGCTCTACGCCTCTCGTGCCTCTCTTCCCATTGCAATCGCCAAGATTTCCATCGAATTCGAGTGGAACAAAGCAACTTCCGTGAGTCAGATTGCATAGGGATGACGTAATCGGATGAGCAACACTGACAATGATAAGGGAGGCTTCGCATGATGATGTCAGGGACTTTTGAAACACACATGTGATAGGGGGGAGTGTCTGGAGCTATACATTAACATTCAATTTCGATCGGGGGGTTGGGGTAAACATCTACGCGACATTAATATACCAGTTACGAAAAGATCGATCGGGAACTGAGTTTAAATAAATATGTATTTGCAGGGTTCGGTGTTGTCTGCTTTCTTCTGGGGCTACGCCATCACGCAAATATTCGCCGGCTCACTCGCAGGTTTGTTTGACTTTACTGGAGAGAAAAGAGAGAAACACCTGGGAATGAAGGGGATTCCCTTCTCTCTCACCCCCACGCGTGAGAATACTGAGTCACCACTTCACCTATTCAGCAGTTTGAAAGTAGACCAATCGATATTCAGGCATAGATCTTACTGTAGATCAAAAAGGATGTTATTGCAGATTAGTTAGGATTTTGCTGCAGTTCCATTCGTACAATTATGTAGATAAGCTACTGTAGTTCAGTACGAATCATACCGTAGATTACTCCGAACACCGTATCTCACTCAATCTCAGATCGATATGGCGGTGAGCGGATACTGTATGTCTCGTCTCTCGTCTGGATCATTCTCACCATTGGCACTCCTCTCGTTCTCGATATTGCCGCTCTCACTGGACGACCCGTACCATTCTGCATATTACTGAGAGTCGTGACGGGAGTCGCCCAAGGTACGGCAGTTATTGATTGGCTGAGGGATACTGTAGGTGGACGAGGTATACAGTAGTTATCGATTGAACGAGAGATACTGTAGGGAACAGAGGTAAGTGAATCTATGCTGCACAAGGTATACTGTAGTTATCTATGGATTGAAAGATAATGTAGGGAACGGAAGCTGAATCTATACTGCGCAAGGTATACGGTAGCTATCGATGGGATGAGGGATACTTTAGATATCAGTGGTAAATCAATCGATAATTCAGGTTTCTTCATGCCGTCAATGGCGTCGATCTGCTCTCGCAATCTGAACTCGACTGAGAAGGGGCGCATCTTTGGATTCTGTCTGGCAGGCACTCATTTGGGGTAAGAGAGCACGATTACTGGTCTCCAAAAAGGGGTTAGAAACGAAAGATTGTGAGAGCGTATCTCTTACATTCACACACTCTATCGCGAATAATCAGTGTTTGAAGGGTCGCTCTGGGTATTTTTCCTGGCTGGATATTTTACAGCCAGGAAAACAGCCTTTTTTTACAATACAGAGAAGATTAGCATGGCACCTGCGCAAGGCAAATACGTGAAGCGTTCCAAATTTTTTGTTGTTGTATTGCTTGACACGGAACACCTTTACCTTTTTTAAACCTTTACAGCCTGGAAAAAAACAGTGTGTCTGGGAAGCTGAATAGTGTGGAGGGCTATCCCCGTTTATGTTTGGGCACAGATTGGGACGGCAGATGTGCAGATGCATTCCGTATTGAGAGAGAAGAGAATGTTATGTTGCGTCGGATCGAAATTTGTATTGAACGTTTGATCTCTCGTTGAGAGAAGGGAGAAAAGAGAAGGAAAAGGGGGAAGAAAAGAGTTTGGTGACCATTGGGAGGGAATTCAGATATGGTGATAAATAGGGTTCCGCAAGTGAGACAATTGAGGAGACATAGAACAATGGATTTGATAATGTCTCCTTTTTAATCCGGAGACGGAGACGTCTCCCTTGATTTTACATACAAAAATGAGTGTCTCCTTTGATTGAAAGAAGAATAATGGGAGACGTCTCTCTCCACTTTCCACTTCTCCCCCAGTGAAGAGCGGTGGTAATTGGTCCCAATAGGCACTAGAGGTCAACCGCTTTTCCCTCCAATTCCTCTATAAAGTTATTGTTCTTCAATTGATCGTGAGAACAATGAGAAAGGAGACGTCTCCCCAAATGTCTCCCACGAAATTACCATCGAGAGACGTCTCCATGGGAGACACCAATTATAGGAGACACTAATCCAATTAGTGTCTCTTTTTTGAAACGTCTCTCTTGCGGAACCCTAGTGATAAACTCTAATGGATTTTCTCCCATTGCAGGGTCGTTATCGCCGGATTTATCGGATCGTCGCTCATGACCAACTATGGATGGAGAAGTCTGTTCCATTGCATGGGTGAGCAACGATCTTTGACCTATAAACGCTCATTCTCCATCACTAGGGGTCGATTATCTTTGACCTTTTCAACTATTGATCTTTGAAACTTTCATCCTCCATCGGTAGCAGTTATACGTTAATTTGAATATGTGGTATTTAGTTGATCTTTGATCTCTCATTGCATTGACCTATTATCTTTCTAATCTTTGATCGTTGATATTTCATCTCTCCTCATATTGATCTTTGATCTCTTCCAGGAGCGACCGCTCTCGTCTGGGTGGCCGTCTACCATGCCATTCTGTCGTCGACCACAGAGAAGCGGAAATCGTCCAATCTACCGGTAAGAACTACCGTAATCTCTACAGTACACCAATTATCGATTGCCTTCAGATGCTTTCCGTCTCTGAGACTGCCCTCGACGTCCCGTGGCGGACGCTCTTCTCCCATCCCGGATTCTGGTAATCGATAATTTCGTCATACGGTACATCAACGTGATTATTCAGGGCAGCGTCGGTTGCTCACTACGCGGGATCGAACGCCTACTTCATGATCTTCAATTGGCTACCTACTTTCTTCCATGATGTCTATCCGGATGCTAATGTGAGACTACTGTATTGATATATGACTATGAGCAGGGAGTACGGTAGCATGAGTGATTGACAAGATAAATCGTTCAGGGAGTATTATAGCGTGATTGATCAATATGTGAAATCATTCAAGGGATACTGTATCATGACTGATCGACAATTGAGATTATTTAGAGATTATTATAGCGAGATCGAAATCCTTCAGGGGATACTGTATCTTGTGTGATCGACAACTGAACTGATTCAGGGAGTACTGTACAATGTACTGCCGGGTCTGGCCATCGTAATCACCTCGACCACTGCTCCTTATGTGGCAGCGAGAATACACGCAAGAGGACAATCATTGACGAGAACAAGGAAGATCGTCGAGGTACCGTAACCTATAGAATTACGGTAGAGCTCATGTTGGCTGAATACGGTAGATATCTCACCGTTGATTACGATAGATATTTAGTCGTCGATTACGGTAGATATGTAGCCATCGATTACAGTGGATATCTAGTTTACTGCGGTAGATATCTAGTCTTCGACTACGGTAGTCTATCTCAATTCAATCAATAAAGTAGATCACAGGGTGTCTCTCTCCTCGGAATGGCAGCTCTTCTCTACTGTATCTCTCCTCTCGCATCATTCTCCGTGACGTTGACCCTCTTCACTCTCGCAATGGCAATTCGGGGATTACACCATGGTGGTGTATCCGTTAATCCCACCGATTTCGCCCCCAACCACACGGGAGCAGTGTTCGGTGAGTGAGCAGATCTATGATACGACCAAATCGGATTGATAGGAAAGATCCCACGGCGAAATAAGTATACCACTCCATAAGTCTAAGCTGACCAGCGACGACTTCAACGTCTAACTGGCGCAGGAGAGCGAGTCGATTAGACTTTGAATGTTGCACGGCAGCCAGAAGTCTAGAGACGTAGACTTATTTCCCTCTGAGATGTTGAAAAAGTACGGTAGATCATGGTGATATCGATCGACCCTTGCAGGAATCTTCAATTCATTCGGCGCCATCACTGGATTCGTGGGAACTTTCATCGCCGGGCACATGCTGGAGAGCACAAATAACGATTGGACGGCAGTTTTCCTTCTGACTGCTCTGCAAAACGTCGTCGGAGCCGCTGTCTACGGAGTATTCGGCACCGCTCAACCCATTATTTAAGTAGAACCGTCCACAATTAGAGTTTATTAGTACAAACATACAGAAAGAAATGCATAGAAATCATAGAAAATTATTTTCGAAGTATTCAACTGTGATACTGTAGGAATTTCCGAGTACGAGTGTTTCACAGTCGTTTACGAACAACACTCTAAACAGCGATCGATCATTTTCCGAGACTCTTGCGTGCACTTTAGATGTTTATCGATTACATTGTTGTTAATGCGGGTCCAGCTTTGTTTTTGTCGTTGGCTTCTACTCACGGGTTATAGCTTCACATGGGCACCCCACCGCTTTCTGTGATTTGCCACGAGTGTCATGATAAATCGTGATTTTTTCTCGCTCGCGTCTCGTTGTTTCACAGTGTTTTCATGACTTTTCTTTTGATGACGTGCGCTAATCGGTCGATTGTTGAGGCCGGGGTTCGAGATGGGATCTCAGTACGCGTATGGGGAAGGCGCCCCTCAGAATGGCGGGCAGATGAACTACTACGCCGCCCCGCGCGGTTTCAACACCGTGGCCGAGCACATTCAGGCTGGACAGGCCGTCGAACATATCCCGCATAGATTGTTCGTCGGGGGATTCGGAGCTGCTGTGAGTGCTGATTTATTTCGGTTTCCAGCTAGTCAATCGACAATTGATATCAGGTGAATGAGGCTCACTTGCGGGAGCACTTCGAGCGTTTCTTCACCATTCGTGACGTGAAAGTGATTCGTAGTCCTGAGGGACTCAGCAAGGGCTACGGATTCCTCACGTTTGACACGGAAGAAGAGGCCAAGGCCGTTCAAGCCATGGTTAGCACTGATTTTCGAAAGTAATTTATTTTGAAATTGCCAGCCCTCTTCCCGGTTGTCACAAATCAAGATGTATGCTTCGACTGTTTCTACATTTCCTCTGTTCAGGACAAGGAAAACCTCAAGCTCAACGGAAAGACGCTCAATCTCGGTCCAGCGCTGCGAAAGATGGTGCACTCTCGCTACAACAACAGTGGTCAGCGCGTCATTTTCATGCTAATTTAATTAAATAATTTAATTAACTGTAGTTTTAAAATTATAAACATATTTTGCGTGCAGACTACGCGATGGCGACGCCGAATGGCGCCTACTCAGTGACTTCTCCGACGATGCAATACTCGTACACGTATCCCGCAATGGGACAGACACCCTACATGCCGAACTACGCGCCCCAAGGTAGATACCATTCGTGGGAAGGGAGGGGGGGGGGGTGCAGGGACACTGAAAAAATCAAGAATAATAAGAGTCGAAAAGGCGTAACATAATTAGAATTTTTCGGGGCACCCCGCAATGGGCTAAACTGATTCGGGAGCATTGCGCCAAATGGCTCGAATAAGTTCTGCCCACATAAGGTAAATACGAAGGCTGTACGCTTCCCCTTTTTTGTAGATGCGCCAAATTGGTCTGATGAATATGAGCAGTTCTCATAACCCCTTAAAAACGTCTGTATACAGTGCAGCACCTGTCGATCAACCATTGCAGAGTGTAGTATTCTGTTATGCATAACAACCAAAGTGTGTCGATGCATGCTATTTATTATGCTTCACTGCGACTGCCAACAATTTTTTTGCTGATTCCAGAGCGTTTCGAGGTGAAAACCTGCTGTAGTAATTGGGCAATGTGATCCGAATAACATTGGGTTCGAAATATTATATTAATACTGAAATATTAAATTCTTTATTAAAATATTCGGAATATTATATATATTTGTATTGATTGAAGGAATGGTTCCGCTCGTGCCTCAGTCACTGTCGGGCGACGAGACGACGCAGTCGCATTCCATCTCCAATGAGACGAATGGAGAGGAGCTGCAGCAGATGCAGCAACTGCAGCAGCCAGTAATGCCCATGCAGCCGCAGCTGACCATTCCGACCGGGATGCAAGGCAGTCCCTATGCAGCACCCTACTATGTACCCCCGCCCACACCCGTGAGTATTTGTCGAGTGATAACTATCTCGAATAGAAGTGAATCAATCGATTATATCGTTCCATTACAGATGACTCCGACGTTCCGCATGCTGCCCTTCGCCCCTCTCTACTATCCTCCGCAGACGCCGCAGATGACGGTCGATGGATCGGCCCTCTACCCACCTCAGGTAATACTGTAGTGCGACTCATACCTGGGCACGTTCACCAGGGAGTGCTCTGCATTTTTGGGAAACCTAATGGCGGGATAGTATGCAAATGTTCAAGATGTGAACAGTTGAAGGCGTTGTGTGTTGGTCAATGCTGGGGGCACTAAGTAATCGGGTGAAACCGGAGCGGGTGCACTCTGCTAAAGCTGTCTAAAATTTGCTACCCACGTGTGATGCGACTTATCTTGTCAATATCAGTCATCTACCGTAATCCCTGTCTAATCTGTGCCATGAACGGGATGTTAGTATCTGCACCAGCCAGTGAAATGGGAGAAGCGACCTCTGGCCATCTCTGGGTTGCCTCCCCTCTCCCTCCAAACTTGCGTCGTGGTCGGTCGTCGTCAGTTGTGTGATGCAGTGCTCGTTTCCGCTGGTTGGAATGAGGGAAAGAAGGCTCGACTTTCACACGGGACGCGTGCGCGCTTTCGTGTGATGAGGTGCGTGTGTGTGACGTCCTCGGCCCTTCTTGTCATGTCGTTTTAGCCCCCCCCCCCTCCTCTCATTCCAGACTCATTTATAGACGGAGGGGAGGGGAGCAACATGAGGAGAAGGAGGAGGAGTGCGATGGTGTGGTCCCTTGCTCATGGGGGCTCAAAAATTCTCAGATTTCCTGCAGGAGAAATTAACATTCAATTGCCGCAACCGCAACGCGTGAATTCTATTTACTTACTACTATACTGTTGTGCGAATTGTGGGCTGAATACGGTATTGTACCGTAGTAAGTGTAGGTGATTGTCGTGACTACTTGCTGTGTTGCTGCAATCCCTCTCCCTTTGTCCCTCTCCTCATTCTCTCATATTCTGTGCAATGAGGAACGACGATGGTGAATAGGCGAAAAGTGTGGAAACAAAAAGGGAGAGTAGAGGGGGGAGTGGGGAGGGGGAGGGTGCAATTCCGTGACTGCTGCAAGATAATGCATCCCGGAACCCCCTCCCACTCATTGGAAGTGGGGGCTTTCCTCCCGTCGGAATGGGACGACTCGATAGTTCATCCCAATAAGTGACGCCGATGACTCGACGACCACTTACTTCTCTCTTCCTCCCCACTCGATTCTGCACATCTAATGCGATTTAGATGTAATGTGTCTTCTGCTTTGGAAAGGGTAAACCCCTCCCGAACTCGTCTGACTCGTTATTTGTGTGTATATGTATTACTGGGAAGGAGGCAGTGAACGGTTAGATGGGAGGGGGGAGATATACGGTGGATGAGACAGAGATGGGAAAAGGCGGAATTAGAAGGAGGAACTGCGTGTGAGGTGAGATTGAAGGGAGGAGATAGATGGGAGAGGAAGGAACGACGTCTACGACAATTACGCATCGGAGATAGGGCAGCCACTGTCTAATGAACAGCTATTGCGTGCGTCAGAGACAGTAATCGCCCCCCCCCCAGATCGAGTTGGGCGATCGACGACTGACTTTGACATACCAGTAACCGGATTTGGAGAGCATGAGCGGGTAGCCTTCGAGTGATGTATGGATTAGTACTCGAAATCGCTAAAATTATGCCTTGTTTAAAAAAAAATATGTTCAAAAATTTCTTAAATATTGTGCAAATGTTTCACCATGATTTTTAAAAATTAAACTTTGGTAGCAGGTCCGTAACCGTGTGTGATTGCAGGCGGTGAGCACTCCTCTGATGTACCACCCCCAGTTCTTCCCTCCCACGCCATCGATGGACGGCTCATTCAACGCATCCATGCAGTATCCTCCTCCCACTGCTGCACCTGCTGCATCTCCTCCTGCTGCAGCTGCTGCAGCCCCTCTGCCCTCTCCCATCCCTCCTCTCATTCCCTCTCTGATGCAGCAGTCGCTGCCCGCCCTCGCACCCATGCCTCCCTTCAGTCCCCAGCACTACCCTCCCATAGCCTCCAATGGAGGAGGAGGACTGTCGACCGATGAGGAGGAGGAACAGGCAGAAGTGGTACGGTATTGATTGAGTTGTTAGAGGGTATTACGGTAGTTGATGATTGTAGATTGAGGGATCGATTGAGAAGCAGCCGATTGAGACTGGACGAGTGAGCTACGCGAGCATCGTCGCCAAAGTTGCGGTGAGCGATTGATATCGATTGATTCAGAGATACTCTACCTTATTGGTATCCGTAGTTTGGTTGGGCCCGTAATCTAATCTAGTCTAGTGCGGGTCTCTCGTTCCTCCAGCCGCCGACCACTCGATAATTGTTAGTGTTGTGTGCAGAATGGTCGCCTCTCTCTCTCTCACTCCACTTGTGTCTATTTCAATTGCGAGCCCTCTGCTCTGCCCCGTGTTTGTTCATAGCCTTGAAATGAGACGAGGAGCGTGTGCAAAAGTGTCGACTATGACGACACAAAGGGCATCATCTAGAAGGAGAGAAAGAAATAGAGAGGTCTACCGTAATCGACTGATAAACTAGTATACGGTAGATTGACGATGATTATCGATTGATTGCAGAGTGGAGATGCGAAGGAGGTCGAGCAGGCGGCGGCCGATATGGAGTCGATGAAGATCAACGTCGCCGGAGGAGATTACGGTACGAAGCAAGTATCGATTGGGTTCATAGGCGAGCAAGGGTTGTTGCTGTAAGGTCAAAAGCGGAAGGATCGGAGATAAAACCTGGTGAATTTGAGCAAAAGCGGGAGGGTTTGATCCTTAAAAACCCGAGGCGAACTGAACGAAAATCGGGCAGGTCTCTTGCAAAAAAACGGGGGGGGGGGGTTGGTTGATGGTTACACCCTAGCCCATATATGATTGGGTTACTGTATTTCGTTTTTAAAACTTTGATAGTTTTCTAATGCGGAGGAGGAATGAAAAGTTTTTGATCTAGACGGCTTGTCTCTATTCGTAGTTCAAAACATGTGGCGTCGGCAGTCGTCACAATAGGGTTTCTGACACATACACACAACAGACTAGTTGCGTTGCTTGCTTGAGGTAGTGTCGCGTATTGTATTGTGTTGTTGTTCCACCTGTGGCGGTAGAATAGCATGGAATCTACGTAGTCATATTCATTCGCAATTTGTAACCGTATCCGATCTTTCGCCTACTATCTTGTTTCTCGCTACTACTACCTCACACACACATTTTTGTCGTCCGAGTATGGGAGGTATAACACAGACAATAATCGAGAGATGAATGAAGTGTGAAGGAGGAGAGGGTGGGGAGGGTAGGAATAAGCTGACTTACTGTCGACCATTTTTCGAGAAACGTGTCTTAATTTCCATTCATTTTTTCAAGAAACGTCTTAAATTTCCACCCATTTTCAGGTGGTAAGAATAACGGCTCCCGTCACTGAGAAGAGATGACTCTGTTCGGCAACAAGAAGTGGTCTCGTCCCAATAATGAAGATGTGTTCCCCCGCCCCTCTCTATCCCCTAATATCACTTCTATCATCCCCCATTCCCTTCATCAAGGCCCACATCTGATTCCCTCCTCCCCCACTTGGCTACCTCCCCTCCCTTCTCAATAGTGTGATCTCCCCCCTCCCTATCTGGAGAGACTCCGCCTCCTCCTCACGGCTTTTCCCATATACTCCCTATACCAGGTCTTCTTTCTTTCTTTCAGTTGGACTCACTGGCTGAGTCTGTTCTCCCCTTTATTCCCTAGAATAACTATGAGAGAGTATCTTATCATTTTATCATTTCACCTCTTCTTTTTCGTGCTCGTTTTTTTGTTAATTATATACCGTACTCGAGATGATCGTCTATATTTTTGTGTTGTATTTTTTCTCTTTTTTTATCCGTTCCGTATTTCCCCTTGTGAGTGGCTGTACACACTGCTAGACTATCTATGAGATTGCAAAGATTGCCCGTACGGGTTACAGTATCCTCCCACCCCACCCTAATCAATCGATAACTCAAGTACTCAACTGTAGAATCTGAGTGTGCCTTTTCTGTGAAACGGGATGACAATAGTGTTCCCTAATGACCATAATTTATCATCTAATTCTGATTATAAGGTAGTGCCCTCCCACTGCACGCGTTCATTTGAATATCATCGTTTTGAACTTCAAGTTGACAATCGTTCCTTCATTTCCCATAATTGTCCTTCTCCCCATCTCCCCCTCACTACTGTAACATTTCACACATTTCATCTTCGTATTACGATGTCGTCAGTAGTTGCAAAGGGTAGACATATCTTTGCACATCTAGACATGCAATCCTTTGTGCCATTGTTGTCTGAGTAGATCATAGTACCTAGTGCAGTGTGACTATTGACTAGATGTGTCCTTTCTCACTCCCTCTGATCTACCGTAATCTCAGCTAGATACCGTATCGCCCCTCTTTCCGTCCCCAATCAATGTCGTTGTTCTTGAATGGTCTCTCTAGTTCAATCCCCGCCCACTCATTGAGTTTTATCCCCCTCCTTCTGAATCTTTTCCTCCTCCCCCTGTTACTCAATCGCCCCCGTTGCACGATGATGATGTAATAATAGTCCGTCTTCGAACCTGCTAATAAAGAGTGAGGAAGCCAATTCAAACATTGACTCACCCCCTAGATGTCCAATCGAGTCGAGACCGCCTACTCGTTCCACACCGATTTATAGTGTACAATTCTCTCTCAGACGACGACTGTCTGTCCACATCATTCCACAACCCGGTATACCGTACAGAAAGGGGGTTTGGTGTGAGAGAACGTGTGAAATTGAGAGGGACTCTCACTTTTGCACACTCTCTAACCCTCACCTCTGCCTGTCGGTTTGGAATCAAGTGTGTCGTATCCGGTGCCAATAGTGATTCACGTGGTAATAGCTCAAACACGTTTTCTCTATCATTCCTGAGTGAGGAAGTTCCCTCAATACTGTTCCACCCTCCCTCATACCATCACCCCTCTCCTCTCCCCCTCCCTCCTCCCTTGTGGGAGACAGTTGTTCCCACTTGTCAAATGAGTGTTCCACTCTCGGTTTGCACGTCATGTTATGGAATGAGTGGGAGAGGGGAGAGGAGAGATAGGGGCGTTCTGGGAATCGAATCACGCTCTATCTACAGTAGAACAATAGCCCCCCTGTACTCTACAGTCACCCACAATGCCTCAACTGACGCTATCATAATCATGATAGCGTGAATTGAGGTCATACGTCCTTCATTCGCCGAATTGAACTTACTTTAGTCGTTATCACAAGTAGCCAGACGAGAGATTCACACGTTTCTGCACCCTTTCCCATGCTCTCTTTCTGTGCAGAGGCGCGCAAGAATACATCGAAACCCCACTCATGTTTCAATGTTGCGCCCCGAGATGTCGACGTTTTCGAATCGTTCCATTCTTAGCCCTACCGTATCCTCCGTCCTCAATTTTAGCCTACCGTACTCCTATCGTATACAATTCTGTAATTATCCTACCGTACCCCGACCGTATCCCTCTTTCCAGAATGGAATGGTCCCTCTGCCGTACTCCTACAGTATCCCTCATTTCAGTATGCAATTGACCCTCTAAATTCTGTAATTATCCTACCGTACCCATACCGTATTCCTCTTTCAGTATGCAATTGACCCGTCTGTGCTTCGTCCTTCTCCTTCTCGTCTCCTTCTCATTGGTACTCCCTTCTGATGGCCGCGTCTACTTAGTCCGCGCCAAGAATGCAACCAAATCGTGTAAAGTGAGTGACGGCGCCATCTGACTCCTCACTCCAAATCCGGAGCCACCAATTGGTTAATTGCGCGCGCCCCCACGTCGGCCCCATTCCCAGCAATTGGATATTTTGTGGTTTTCGAAGGTTATTACGTCAGCACTATGTCAGGGAGGGGCAGAACAAAACAATACTGGGTACAATAGGCAATTAGTTCAGAATAACAGGGGGACGAGTCATCTCGGGTCGGGAACAAAAACAGGTCGAGAAAGTGAACATCTCACAGTAATTGTCACGTCTTTTTTTAAAAAAAAGGCCTATTGTTTGTGACTGCGCATTCTGTCGAGCATATGCAAATTTTATACAGCTAGAGAGCGCCAAAATAGCATGGAAATGGACGATGGTCTCACCACGACTTCAATTTTGGCATTTTACCAAGAACCCCGCGTGTGACAGTAGTCTACAGTGGGTGATGAGTAGATCAAGGGCTTTATGGTGGAGAGGAGAGAAAAGGGAGAGATGGACAGGCTCAGACAGACTAAATAGATACTAGAATGTTACGTGTTTGGGCAACATGGCTGATAGAGCGAAAAAATTCAGAAAGCCCAAAAAAATAATCCAAATTTATTAGGGAAAATCGGAAAAAAGCTCCTAACGGACAGAAAATAATGCATTACACGCAAATAATACGTAATGTGAAATATTATTTTGAAATATTTTTATTGCATTTACATTAATTCTTTTACATTTAAGGTATTTCGTCGGCCAACTCTCCACGAATTGATGGACCGAGTTTGTCTCATGTGTCATGAGATGTTCTCACACGAAATGCCCAATATGAGGAGTGAGTGCAGGGCGAACTGCTTCCGATCCCTCCAGTTCAAACAATGTTTGAAGGTGAGATTTGATCTTTGATCTTTTGGAGGGGAGGTCAGTAGACCTCAAACAGACCTCAAACATGGGTAATGCTTGAGGTGCTAAATCTACTAATGAAACACTTGCTGCCCTCTTAGATTATTTTATTCAGTGAAAGTTTTCTCTAAACGTATACTTTCGCATGCAGTTACTCGTTAAATTTGATCTGTGGCCTTTGGTCCTGGACCCAAGCAGCATCGGACCAACTAGCCGTGGGATTACGTTCAGCTCATTTCTGGGTACCTGAAATGGTCGTCAACAATATACATGTGTGTTAGGATGTGATCTACGAGTCGGTGTGTAGATCCGTGGCTAATTTAATGACGGGGGAAAGGGGCGATGAGCTGGACACTGTAGTGGTCATTTACACGTGGCGACTGATGCCCGAGTGTTCTCTTAAAAGAGTTCCGTAGAAAAGAATGGCGTCAACAGGTCGGAAACGGGAGAGAGAGAGAGAGAGCGGCGATTCTAAAAAGAGAGCGACGAAACAGCTCACTTCCCTGGCAGTTCCGCCACTTGTTTTTCCCTATTCTGAACGCCCCGCGTGTTTCGAGTTTGTTTTGACAGTCGCTCGAAATAGGCTCCAGACTATGCGAAGTTGCCTCATTTAGAGACAAACTAATAGTGAAAGACGCGTCAGTCGCACCTGTTTGCTGCAGAGAAAGTTGTCTGAAGCATGACGGGAACCTATGAATTATGGGCATAGGCGGGTGAAATTTGAGCTTACCCAGAGCAGGGAATGGATAGTTTCGGGGCTTTTCTAGTAGACTACACTCCCACTAGCTACACATAGAAACAATGCAGTTCTTTGTTTAAAAAATGGCAAGGATGAGGAGAGGATTTAAATGAAAATGTATTCAATAAAGTGCATTGTCACGTACATGGCTCCTCTCCTCGTCCATGACATGTATCAAAAGTAATGCGTATTTTTATTTTGGTTCCTGCCACCCTCCCGTCTTTTCGGCTCAGTAGTCATTGAGTAGCATGTCAAGACCATTCACCGACAGGCGGGGGACAGAAAACCACATCAAATTTGTCCGGCCTGTCTGACTCAGAGCCTGCTATTGTACTAAGAACAGTCCCAAACCGCCCACTCCCGCGCCCGGAATAAGAAAAGAGACATGAGAGAGATACACAACAGTCGAGTTTCCATGAACAAAAAACATCTGTCAAACGCACTATTCTGTGCCTCACAATAACGATAGAGGGCAGAGTTCGAAATGTGAGAACACGATCTCCTCATTTCACACACTATTTCGTCCAGCGACCGGTGAAGAGAGTGTGCGAAATGAAGAGATCGTGGCTTCACATTTCGCACTCTACTAAGGGGAATAACTGTTAGTGGTCGTGGTCTCTACGCTCGCCTAATCTTCGGTGTCAAGGAAAACATGACAACGTGCGTGTGAAGCACAGCACAGTTCAGTCGCCAGAAAGGGGTCCGAGACGAGAGAGTATGGGAAAAGATGTTTTGTAAAAATGAGCAATAACAATCAGTAAATTGCAGGTGTTCATGGCGCGCGGGGAGCAGCCGCCGATGAGCATGAACTCTCTCTTGAGTCCAGACGACAATGAAGAGTAGACGAACGACGGCACGCCAATCGATATTACGGTTACGGTAGTTTTCCCCTCGAGATGTGCTCATCCCCCTCTCATTCCCCAGTCACACCTCCACAAAGGGGTCAGGAAAGAGGTCAACGTTTCTAGCATGTTAACATGCTGAAAACGGGAATACCTTTACCTTTACCTTTTAACACACTCCCGTCCTGACCCCTTTTTGGAGGAGGGGAATGCCACCCCCCCTCATCCATCTAGAGCACGCTAAACTGCCTCTCCGTATTAGAGAAGTAATAGGAATATAGAGTCGGTCGTGCCCCTTCTAGGTTCAATTGTCGTATTCGTAACTGGAGAAGTGTTCTACGTCACACTTGCTCCGTACACCGATCATCAATCTGACCCCGCCGACCGACCCAATTGACTCGTCTTACTCTATTTGTACATTGTGACTATCTACTATACCGTACTACTACTACTATCTCATCTCCATCTCTCTCCACTCCCTACGGGTATCGATCAATTGTGATGTCACTTAGCCATTATTCACATTCATTCATTCCCCCTCTCTCTCCCCTTCTCAACCAAGGAACTTCCCACTCCGTCAGCCATTTCAGCCACCGTTTTTGCCATAATAACGACTAATAAAGCATGTTTTATGTTAATTGAATTGAGCTATTCGTGTCGACAATTCAGGAAACAGAAATTCCGTGTAGGGAAACGTAGTCACGATTGTATTTTTGGTTGATCATGGACCGATAACAATAGGAATAGACAAGGAAGTGAACTGCGACTTATTCAAAGGAGGCTTGATTAGAGGAACGATAAGAGTGACGTGAGGAAAGAGGACTTTGACCATCGATACAACTTAGTCGTCTCAAGACATTTCCGACTCGGTTTGCAGAGGAAAATATCTACACCCACTCTTTGTTTGACTACTCCAGAGAGGGGTCAAAGTGTCATCCGAACCTGATATGAGTCAAGCTCCCTCCCTCCCCCGATGTACTCCTATTTGCAAGAGAGTGTACACACACTCCTGTGTGTTCTCCCACGTTCACACAAACGAAGCACGGAATTTGGTCTCGTCTTTGTACGTTGATCTCCCATAGAACACTCGCGATTCACACGATTCCAAACCTACTGAGAGCAAGATAATCTGCAAAAGTTAGAGAGGCCCTCCCGAAGTTACACATTCTCTCACCCCTACCCCTTTCTGCAGGATTGGAAAAAAATGTCACGTATCTCGCAGGAATACACATGGTCAATATTAGTTTTCTGGGGGTTCAAATATAACTTCAAAACATGCGAATTCTCGAATGAGCTGCGAAATGTTTACTGCAGCACACACACACGCGTGTCATTCTGTGAAAGTGCGCAAACACAATAATGAGTAAATAGAGCAGCTCATTTCGGTGCGCGTTTCTCACCCCCATATTTCTAAATTGGTTATGCGTTGTGCGCAAAATACTGGGAAGCGAAGTGGGTGACGATTCCCTAGTGTTGTTGAAAACATCGAATGGACACAATTCTGCCACTTTGTTGCTTAATTCGAGAAAGGAATCATGAGTGAGGCGTTTGTGAACGTCCCTTTCACTGCTCCCGACCCATTTAAGGAGGTTTGGTCGAGGAAGGAATGAGACGTGAGTTTCAGAAGAATCGAAATGCAAAAGTATTACAGAGTTAACTGGTCGATTGCATCATCACTACGAAAATCACACATAATGACAAAGTGCAAACTGAAACGTGACAATGTAATCTGGTCTACGTGCCATTCCTTCTCTTTTTCGTTGTCTCACTGCCCCAAGAGGGTGGCTGTCCACCCCTCTCTAGTTGTACCTTGTGATCTCTATTTCATCCTTTCCCCGAGTCCTCTCTAATGCTTCACAAAATACCTATAGCCTCAAGCAAAGAATGGAAACAATCGAAATCAGACATCTAAAATTCATGCAAAATTGCACTTGGTGTAATGGAAATGTGATCGTTGAACGTTCGAGGGAGAGAGAGAAAAGGGGCGATGAGAAAGAGAGAAAGTGTAGAGATTGATCTCTTGAGTGTTCTCTATCGCAAAATGATGACAATTCATGAGGAAAAGGATAAAAGAAGTGTGGGGCCATGCATCTCTCACTACAAAACGAGCGTGCTTTTGGTTCAGATTAGACGCGTTGAACGATTGGACTCTCTCTCTACTCAGGTATTGTCATATTCAGAGAGCGAAATCTCCATCTTTCCTTACTCAAGAGTGTTTACATCTCCCAATGTGATGTTTCCGTATCTCAGCAGGAGACAACATGAGTAAGGAAAGTTGGAGACTTGGCGCTCTGTGTAGACTCCCTCCTCTTTGTTTGCGTGTTTCTCTCTTTTTCTCTCGTCTCTCGATTGATCACAACATTGACACTCGCAACCAATCACTACTCAGTAGATCACTATCTTCTCCCATTTCTCATATTTATTTCACGTTTCTTTTCTCAACTACCCCATCTTCGTCCCTGGCAGATGATCTGATTTTGCATAATGTCTACCTATAAAACCGCTAGTCTCTAGTTCTCTATTTTGATATCTGATGTTGCTTCCGCATCGTATTTTTCATTCGATGCTCGCGTTCTGGACTGTCACGAGATTGTTAGAATCGAGTAATAATTAGTTGATGATTAGATTGATAGGTCAATTTCCTTCCTTGTCTCCCCTAATAACCTCTCTCTCTCCACTTCAGAATGCCTCGTATCGCGGTTGTTCAAGCGGGCAGCAAAGTGTACGACACACCGGCCACAATCTCCCTGCTGGAGAAGTGAGTCAATCTACTTTACTCCACCCTTCCCCAATTCTACCTTTTAAACTCCCTTCTTACAAAGTTCAAATGATAGAATGTTAGATGCCATTTTATTTGTCACTTCATCCCACAGTCCAGGCAAGGCACCAGAAAACGGTCCGAGAGAGCGCGGAAAATGAGTGAGAAAATGAGCAATTATACAATAATATTTATGCAATTGAGAAAGGCCCACTCATTTTATGCACTCTCTCAATTGCTCTTGCCCTGTTCCCTTTCTGGAGTGTCGATATCGTGTTTCCTCCATTCTTAGTAGAGTGTTTTCATGAAAAACAGTGAGAGATGACAATTGTGCTAATCAATTACGATAGATTGGCTAGAAACGAGAGAGGACACGTGATTCTAAACTTACAAACAGGGGTCAGGGCTAGATAGTGTGCAAAAGTGAGAGAGTCCCTTTCGATTTTACGCCATCTCATTCTAAAACTCTTTTTGTATTGTTGATCTGTGGGGTGGGACGTGAGGTGTTTCCCATTGATTTGAAACCATCTTTCCTCTCCATTCTAATCTCTCGATCACTTCTCTTATCGAGTGAGCGTGTGTAAAGTAGCTGCTCTTTCTCACGTAGGCGCGTGTCCTTTCAGTAGTCTGAGACGAAAGAGTTCGTCGTTTGATCTTTCAATGCAGTTGCAATCAAGCGCAAGTGAATTTGACTTTACGAATTACGAAAACTTGAACAAATAAAAATCATTTCAGATACACACAGGAGGCAGCGAAGAATGGCGCCGACCTCGTCCTCTTTCCCGGTTAGAATTTATTATTTTTTTATTATAAAAAATATTTCGATATTAATTAAAAGATATAATTCCCCCGCTCTAGATAACAGGGTTTGGAGTGATAAAGCTTGCAAAATTGAGAGAAACTCTCACTTTTGCACACTCTCGCCCCTGTCCCCCTATATTTTGGATTGTAGTCATATGAAGGTATCTGCATCTCATTCTATGATAAGATTTATCTAATTGCACGATAGAAATGATAGTGATTGATCGTAGTAAAAACTGGCATTGTTTTGAGAAGCCTTCGTGGGTGGATATCCGAAGGGACTCGATTTCGGTGTCGTCCTTGGATTGAGAACTGACGAGGGAAGGAGTGAATACGCGAGGTAACCATCATCCACCATTTTCACTTTACTTTCTATATCGAGGCGATGGACACAGTTAGTTATCAATCTCATCATTGTATTCAAATTGAAAGTGAAACACAAACTAACTCTCGTTTGCCGATTACAGAAATGATTGTGAAACGGATTGTATACCGCGCCCTCGACTCTTTGAGATAATCAGTGGAAAAGTTGCACTAAATCATGCAAAAAGGGTAGTTTCCCTGTTCTTCCCAATTCGTCTCCATCTTTCAATTCATCTCATTTCCTTCAGATATTTCAATGGATCGATCACTGCCGATGGAGAGGAATCGACGAGAATCGCCACCATCGCCAAGGAGAACAGTGAGTACTCACTCATGGCCTTTTTTTGTAATTTTACCCATTTTCAACTTTTTGTTCTCTAATTTAATCTGAAAAGTCGACAAAAAAGAGAGAAAATAACGGAAGCGGTAGTTATGTGCTGGCTGGCATCCGTTTCGTCAAATCTGAGAATGGTATTGTTTAAGAGGAGTTCTTGTGATTTGATCCCTCCCTCCTTGTAGATATCTGGATAGTCTCTGGAGTGGTCGAGAGAGAGGGATCCACACTCTACTGTTCCGTTTTCTTCTACTCATCACAAGGAAAACTCGAGGTATACCTACTAACATTTACCAATGAACGCCTCCGCATTTTCCCTACATAAGCAAACTTCCGACTTGGGGTCAGAAAAGGAGTGTGATAATAATGAAGAGGGATCTTCCAACTTTACTTCTCTTTTTCCTGTCCCCGTGGTAGCCAAAAGTACTACCGGAATTAATTTGTGTGATCGAGTCAACCCCCTCCTCTTCTCAGACAGTTCACCGCAAGTTGCTACCGACAGCCCTCGAGCGTGTTGTGTGGGGACAGGGCGACGGATCGACCATGCCCGTCATCGATTCTCCCGTGGGAAAGATCGGCACTGCCATCTGCTGGGAGAATTACATGCCGCTCTACAGAGTCACACTCTACTCGAAGGGTACGCACAACAACTTTCTTCTTTTTTTCTTAGACATTTTGCATGTTTCGATAAGATGCATTCTTGCTGCGTTGAAGCTCAATTTCATACACCGATTGCCCATTTGTGATAGGAGGATTTGGCGTCTCTCATTTTCACACACTCTCTCATCCGACTCCTTTCTGGAGGTGTCTAATCACGAGTTGCTTGCAGGTGTGGAGGTGTATCTCGCCCCTACCGTCGACTGCAGAGACGAGTGGCTGCCCACCATGCAGACCATCGCTCTTGAAGGTATGGCAATATTCCATTTATTTCTTATTGACGAAGATTTCTATCAAACAACGCCTTTCGCGTGTGATATTTTTTCGTAGCAAGTACATTTTACTGCGGTAAGGAAAGAAGAAATAATTGTTAAAATCATTAAAAATGCTAATTTCAGGCCGTTGCTTCGTCGTTTCTGCGTGTCAATTCATGCGAGCGGGCGATTATCCCGCAGACCATCAGATTCGACAAAATCACAAAGATGAAGACGTACGGAGATCTTTGATCTTTCTCTCGCCATATAATTATTTTAATGAAGAATAATTATTTTAATGAAGACAACAATTACGTTTTTGGTTGATTCCCGACTTTTTCGTGAATTATATTCGATTACCTTCCTCAGACTTGATCATATTCTTTCCCTTCTGTTCAGATTCTAATCCGTGGTGGTTCTTGTGCTGTCACTCCTCTTGGCAAAGTCCTTCTCACTCCCGATTTCTCCAAGGAGGGAATCAGCTTTGTCGATATCGATCTCTCCGTCATTCCCAAGGTTCGCCTGATCTATCGTATCTTTCCTTAATACCGTAATCAATCGATATTTATCTATTTTCGCATTTCTAGACGCGCCGCACTACCTACCGTATCTTCCCTACATACCGTAATCAATCAATAATCATTGCCCCTTTCGTTCAGGCGCGATTCGACCTCGACCCGGTCGGCCACTACTCCCGCCCTGACGTCTTCCAGTTGAGAGTCAACGAGGACAAGAAGAGTACGGTAGTCTTCGAGAAGTGATCGAATATCGATTGATTTGTGTCTGTGATCTCATCCAATGTCTGCTAATTCCAAATGTATGCGAGATAAGTAAAGGAATGTATGAAGTGTATGTATGTGTCATGGCCCACAGACAAATCATTATGCCAACAAAAAAATGCTCATGGAAAAAATGCAAGACGACGCATGAGATGGTGAATATGAGAGAGAACTAGCCATGGGGTCTCATATTTTTCGGCACCCTTCTAGCGTCTATCGTATCAAAGGGATGTTCCCAAAATCCGCGTCTCTTTTCTCTTATATTATAATTTATCATAATCGAAATTTACTTTTCCCCATATTACGCATTATTTTGGCTGATTGTGTGTTGTAGTTCGAGTGAGATTGGATAAATCGAGTGATCATGGAGCGGATCGTCGTTGACCGTGATATGAAGGCGAAGGAAGTGTTAGACAGGTCTAATCGAGTGACACAATGTCAATTTCCTCCCTCCATCAGTGAGAATGTGAGAGCATTTGAAACAAAATTGAGCTCGTGTTGAAATTTTTATTGGAAATAAATTCATAATCAGCAGAGATCAGACTGCCCTAAATATGATCAAACCTCAAAATAGGAGACTGGTAAATATTGAGCTTGCATGACGATGATTATTTTAATTATGACAGATTCCGCTCATGTGCTAGACCAATGGTACGAATCAGATGCTTTTAACGATATTTATTAAAATAGCTTTATCGTATTCTCATAAATAAATTGTAAATCCTTTCAGGATTCGCTCACCAAACTTCCAGATATTTGCCTGTTGGAAATATTTTCTTATCTCAACTTGTATGTGTTTTGTATCATGTTTTGGTTTAGCAAAAATCTTGAGCTAACCAAATATCTATAATTTTTGACGAATAAAAACCATTTTTCCTTCGAAAAAGGAATAGGAGTTGAATTGATAATTTCAGGAATGATTTAGAGAAAATTAAGATTGTCAATCAGAAGTTGCGTTCTTTCTCTGAGTATCGAAGGCCCCGAACTGCCAAGCGAAGAGCGCGTGAATTAATGATTACAAAAGTGAGAACGAAAAATACATTTTATTTGAGCTAAATTTAAAAAAAAACGACAAAAATACTTGCAGACGCTGGAAGGCTACGCGTTTCATCTCTTTCACTCCGCCAAAAGTGATCTGAACTGCTTGTATGAGATCACTCATCCGGTGCTGAATGCACATTCTCAGTCACATGTTCTAGAGCGACTAGATGAATACCCGGGACAGAATAATTACTTGTTCCACGTCAGTTTACTTCTAATATCTTTTGCGATTCGGAGCTGACTATGAAACCGATCGAGGCTACGAACAAATTGTACTTCCTCTCCTTCATATCAGGGTGTCCCATAAGTAATGTCGCGAGCCTATTTTCATTATTCTATTCAACGAGTTATCGATCGACAGCCATGATGATATCATACATTTGATAGACAAACCATTCAGTTGAAAAACAACGTATAGTGCTAGTGGATTGCTTTGGTCTCCTAGTTTCTACATCAATTCTCCCTAAGTACACATAAACTCAATTTCGCTCTTTTTCTCTCCCGTAACTCCCCAATAGAAAGTAAGCGATGAAAAGAAATGAATAACTGGCGCAGTCGAAACTACAGGATGCCCCTAATATGCGACTCTGTTAGAGTTGGAATTTGGCAATCGCTTTGGGACACTACAGGCGTTTATACAGACCCCACTCTTGCTGTACCTCTGCTCCCCAACAAATTGTTCGTTCTCACTCCATTTGCAAGCAAACTCAAAATCAATTACCGTGGGGTGTAAGCAGTTATTCATACTCTCATACCCGTCCTAGATTAAATCATACTTCAGAACTGGAAGAACGCTAAGATACAAAATGCAGCCAATCATGCCATTTTTGCTGTAACGGAAAAGTAGCGGATTAGTATGCGTCGGGACTTTTTCAACTGTCTGGCAAATAGGAGACGGGCCACCAAGGTGTTCAATTACGATAAGAAGTGGCTCATGTAGGACAACACCCACATGAGACGGGATCGATTGCTTGCAGGAGAGAACTGTCCCAAAGAAAAAAATCCACAGAAATCATTAAATGTTCATTTTCTTCTCCTCCATTTTCGGCTCTATATACTGGGAGATCCTTAACTATGGCCCCAACATCATCAATGACCTCTTATCTACCCAAATGCAAGTGGTCGTCATCAGAGTTCCTGTTGGACTCCTAAGCTAGGAAAAAAAATCAAATTATGATTGGCTTGAAAATACCCCATTTTTAGAAATTCATTTTTAAAAAGTTGGTCGATCTGAGGTGAGAGTGGCTAATTATGCCGTTATACAATATCAATACCAGCCTATGTAACTATGGCTGTTTCGAAACCTTTGCGAGCATCTACTCTGAGAAATAGTTCTCTAATAGGACCGATCTCGACGCTGACTCTCCATTTTGGATTGACTCCAGAACCAGTCTTTCTAAAGTGAGAGTATCATGGTTCTGCGCGACCGATAGGAGGAGGTCACTAGTATAAACAGCGACTACTTCAATCACTGACCGCTGACATCTCTTCAAATTATAACGAAAAATTTCATTATTGAGATTTGGCGACATTACTTATCGGACACCCGAATAGAAACATTACGATTGTCTGTCCAGGAGTACTCTCCAGCTACAATCAACAACGATTTCCCCGTTCCGCGATTGCTCTTGGCGAGATTGGAAATGTTGCTAGTGCGCCATGCATTCAACAAGATGTTACTGCTGAATGTGAGTAATATAATCGCATTTTCTTAATCCAGGAATGGCATATCTTGAGGTTCCCCTCGATTCTTCATTAGTGGGTGAATTGAGACGATTGGTCAAGAGTTCTCCACCCATTATTATGATGAAAAGCGCAGTGATTGAAGAGGAATGCGCCGATGAGGGAGTGACCACCTTTAAAACACAGCATCGACTTGGCAACATGCCAAGAAGGTCTCTCGTTGTCTGCCTCTCTCGTTTCGCGCACTCTTTTGTCATCTCTCTCTTTATCTAACTCTCGCCGACTCTGTTTCGAATGTTGCGTCCAATTTTTTTTGTTGAAAATAATGCCCCTCAAAGACTTTTTCGATCAGAATTGTAATAAAGATCACTATTGCTTTTTCAAAAAAAAATGGTTCTCATCCGACTTAGCGCCGTTTTGACTCATTTATATTCATTCAAGATTTCCAAGTTCATTATCGAAATTAAGCCTAAAGTAGTAATCATGAGAAATACAAACGTGGAAGAACTTGGAATGATCGATCAGAATTTCATCATGAATTTCGCCAATATCTCTGCCCCGAATGGACTGTTCTTGATTGTTGCGTCCGATCATGAAGGCGGTTCTGTTCCGGTAAGCCAAATTCCTTTATTTTGTCCCAATTTTCTGTTAATTTCAGAGGGGGCAATTCTCGCCATCTAGGGAAATCGTAGAAAGCCTCTATCGCTTCTCGACAATCTGGCTGTGCTCAATGACACTGCCAACAGAATGGATCTGCGAACTTCTATCGGTATTTTTTTTATTTTAGAAAATATATCTATGTATTTGCTCTATTCTTCTCGATATACATCGAACAAAAGAAGTAACACGCTCAATAATTGAACCTAATTAAAAATGGTTTGGCTTTTTTTCACAGATGCGTTTAGCACAAGAACGCGAAGGAACTTTCCGATTCAGCATAACTGCATTTCTCAATCTTCAGCAATTTCAAATGCTAGAGAACTCAGAGGTGAAATCGCATCTCTACTTTCAACTGCACATTTTTTTCATTCGAAGGGTCGTGAGTTCGATCCCCCCGAGATCAACTGAGCCTTCCATCCACTCTGGGGCGGTAAATTGGTAGCAACTTTGATTGCGAAAGATGCCTTGGGAAAGCACGGATTACGTAATCCCTCGTTGCAGCTGGCTTACCGGCTTGCCCCATCTAGCGTGGTAGCTCGCTACTGTAAAATCGCTTGACATGGAACGCCTTTACCTTTTACATGCACAGAGCACATAACTATATTTATCCAAAGCATTCATTTCTTATATAAAAAGGTTTATAATTGAAAATACATCCTTTATCATGTAATTTTCAGTTTCTCGAAAAAAATAACGGAAGAAAATTTGTACTGAAGAGAAGAGACAGCAATTGGTTTGTGACCGTCGTATTGTTTGGCGAACGTTCTCGCAATATTTTGGATGCAGAATTCAAGAGTTCTTCTCCTAAGAAATGATATTGTCTTTTTTCTTCCACAAAAATCATCCAATCTCTGTTCATTTCACGTGCAAGCAATACAAATAAAGAAACAAATCGAGTGGATTCCCAAAGAGAAAAGCGAGCAGTGGCTAGATTCCATTCATAGAGTGAGACTCGTATGCGATCAAACGGGGGGCGGTGAATACAGAAGGGCAGTGGGAGAACAAATCGATCGATATCGACGCTCTGACCTACCGTTGGACGAAGATCCATTCTTGGAAGGGATCGGGAGGGGGAGTTGTTACTAGTGATGATGCAATCAATAGTAGGGAGCAAAGTAGGAGGGAATGCGCGAGACGTAGGGGCGGGGTCGATAGGAGTTGAAGTGGCGAAGTCCAGTGGATTGGTAGTGCTTTGAGAAGGAGGGAGAACTGCAAAGATCAAAGATCATCTTCAAATATACACTTCAAAACGATTATATTATTTGTATTTCCAAAAAAAACAGTTATTCGAAAACGGTGTACAATACTACTCCCCTGTGAAGGATAAACAGTGAAACATACACGTTCAGATAGGGTGTGGACAGGTAGAAATTGCGAGTGGACCGAGGTCGAGAGGTGACGTCGAAGTTTGATTCCGTCGCCAGATATGAATAACCTGGACGAGACAACAGTGAATTATCTTACAAAATAAACAGTTATTCGGTTGTGTAAGTTAGAGGTCAAACTGCTGTAGACAAGTTCTAACAGCTTATCAAAGTAACGAGAGCGCGATAGAACACTGAGATAAATTCATTGGAAACATGTATAATGGTTAATCAGCTATATTCCATATTAAGAAAAGATTACTAACCAGAATACGATCTCCTCGTTGTAATTGGCTGACAATCGGGAGTCATCTTGGGTGGAGTGTAGATCGGCGTTGTGCCGTACGTACGAGTGTACGAGTAGGGACGAGTCGAATGACTGTCACGGTAGATGTATCTGAAAGGGTATATTATGGTTACGGTAGGTTCCAAGAATGTGAACCGATGACTGATTAATTTGCTTACTTGTAGATGGGATAGCTCCATGATCGCAGTTGGAACACGTCGTACTTGCGAAGAGGCTCGATCTCACTTCTGCAAATGAAAAAAAATTAAATAACTACCTACTTTAAGTCAAATTGAGGTACTAATTGATCTACAATAGGACGAAAATATTATTGATCTCTCACCGATAAGAGATATTCGTGTGGTAGGGTGCGGTAATTTCGGCAAGAGGCGTTCTGCATCTGGCGGAGGTGCGAGGCCATCGATTGTCGTGGATTACCTGAGAGAAAAGACAAATATCTTAATTTTATTCAACTTGGATTTCTTTATTCAAAATTATATTTTAATGGAAAAAAATTATTCTATTTATAGTAATCAACGAAATTTAAAAAAAAATTATTTACTTACTAGCAATACAATAAATAAATAAAATATTTTTACTAGATATAACTAAAGATTCTTCACCGATTTTTCTTCTTTCATATTTGAATTATGTCTTTCAGATTTCTATTAGGTAGTTTTTGAGATTTGTGTTATGCACTTTACAACTGTACTGCATTTATCTAGAAGTGTTATTTATAAATATCCGTGGTACTCTTATTCCGTTCTCTTATGCGCCAGATGATTCAGAGTGATTGATAAAGAGGGTGAAAATGTCTTCTCTTGAAAGCATTTCATCCCCTCTTCCCTCTGTGTAACAATGCGAAGAGGACATAAAAACAACGGGGCTAATCAAAAGGAGACGAGGGAGGAATAAGAGGGAGGAGGGGGAGAGAGGAGGTTAGAGTAAAGCAGTAATTGACGCACGCAAAGTATCGATTTCAGAAAAAAATATCACGTATCGGAACAAGCGCAAAAAGTCATGTTTCGTAGCACAAGCAATTATGAACGAAATAGGAAACGAAGATTAATTTTAAAAAAATCAATAACTGGCTACCGTACCTCGTGTCCTGCCACTTCTCTCACTGGCGTGTAACTCCTTCTGCACACTCTTTCGAATCGATCGACGCAGTCGTTGGGAGTATTCTCACGAGACCAACGGGAGAGATACCGCTCTCCACTGGAAACACTCACTCGTTGTAGGAATTTATATTCATTTTGGTGACGGAGCGTTTCGAATCTACCTTAGGAAAAAGTGAAAAAAACAGAATTTATAAGAATACGTTCAGAACAAGTCCCAGAACGTGACCTTTCAGGAACTCCGGAAAATATTTATGATATACATAAGATTTATAAAAATAAAACCCTCGAAAGAATACCAAAAATTTAACGGAGAAGAAATGAATAATGATACCGTGAGACATAGCTGAGATCGAGTGATCTGCTCCTCGCTACACGTGCCATACTCGCTTCCAGACTTTCTCTCGATAGTAATTCACAATAGGGAACGGATCGACCACCGATTAGAGCATACACCTGAGAGGACGATAGCATGAGAGGACTAAAGACCAAAGATCACAAAATAGATTGGAAAGCAGAGCAACTCAGAGGGAAATAAGTCTACGAAACGTTAGCTGGAGAGCGACGACTTTCAAAGTCTAAGCATCTAGATCCGCGCCTATTAGACTGTGAAGTCATCTCAATCCGGCATAGACTAATGGAATCGTATTCTTTTTTCCAAGTGAGAAGGTACTCAAATAAATTGAATACTCACCTGCTCTTCCCAGCCTCTGAATCGATTCCGTTCGAGAAACGCCTTAGCTTCAGCGATCACTCGCTCGCGCCTCAAATACAACGATAACTAATCAATAATGGACACTGATCTACCTCGCCTCGCAACTCTCACAAGCATCCTCTACACATTTCTCATCTTCAATAGTGGGTTCAACAGGCAATTCGGTGGATTGGGAGGGGGTCTCGGGGATGGGGACCATCGTAGGTCAGAGACTCACTAATGGAGGAGATTGAAGTGAGATGAGATGGTGACTGGGCTATACAGTTTGTATTTACTCAGAGAGAGAACAGATGGGGGATACAAGAGAAGAAGGGAGTTCACAAGAGAAATTATAGCTGGTCAGATGAGGGGAGTGGGAAAGAGAGTGATCTATCCTGGAAGTTGGGGAAGTAAAGTCACGAACTTCTGGAAGTCTTCCCAAGGGCAAAAATGATTGAGAATGAAGTGAAAAGAGCGTTTGAACGATCAGCCGAAAATCAGCTCGAGAGTGTGGCAATGAGGAGACGAGGGAGTGAAAGAAAACGAGAGAGGGCAGACAGCAAAGAAGCAACGAGAGAGTATGGGGGGGAGGAGAGTGCAGAGAGGGGGAGGATCAGTTTAAAGTGAATGGCAGTCTTCCTCGCCTTCTCCTCCCACTCAATCGACGAGAGATAAACAGCATCTTGAGGTAGAGGAGAGGTGAGAAGAAGAAGGAATTTGTGCATTACGAAAGACGATTTCAATCGAGAGCATTTGGGAAACAGAATCAATCAATCGGGTCAACTCAGATCTACGTGGATCATTGCAGCGGAACAATTAAATTCCCAGTTAATATCATAATTAGAGTTTTTTTTCGATAGCAAAGTCTCAACAGATGAACGTGCCTCAATGTATGTTTCATCGCTGTCCCAAAATGTGCGACGCCGTTTCTTGCCAGTGCGGTTACAACATAGGGCAGATAGCAAATAAATCTTTTCTACATACTACAAAAAAATAGGGGAAATAATAAATTATTCATAGCGGATGTATGCACATAACCCGAGTCTCCGTGTCGCAATCCACATCATTCACTTGCTACGAGAATTATCCACACGCACCTCCTCCTTGCTTATGTCGATTCGATCGCCATCCAATCACGGAGTCTGCAGGACATCAAACATTCCTCACCACACCTTAACACGACCACGACTTGAGTGTGTGTACTTTCAATGTCTGCACAATAGACACCGTGCAGTCACAGACGATCCTAGAAGAACCCTATCATAAAAATCACCCACAATAATATTATTAAATATTATATTAAATATTAATACATCCGACGCATTAGATGCGAAAAATCTGCCTTCAGGAGACAAAGGTAAAGGCTCACCGAGTCCAATCGATAAAGGAGTCAACCTCATCCTCGGCCGAACAGTCGCCGCAAAAAATAGGTAGAAGTCGGTTTCCTCTTCAATCTTCGCCCTGTCCGTTGTATCCTTCCCTGTTCTATTCGCTTTCATAATCTCGGAGTTCGCCATCTCTTGAGCTACTCCCCCGTTATCACCGCCCACCACTCTCATCTGTCCCAACGATAAGCCGGATCTGTTGTTTCACTTCGCTGCGAAGGCCTACTAGAGAGCCTGCGATAACACGGATCTATCAACTTGAAAAAAGTTCAAAAATATTTTTATTTTTACTTTCATTTATAAATGATGGATTATACACTATTTGAATGCATTGCAGAAGTTAGAAGTCAATCAGCACACATCCATCGTTGTGGTACCGATACCTGTAAATACGCACTTGATTAAATTTATAATAATAATAATAATTTACCTACGCCCGATGCGCAATAGGATTTGAAATTTGATAAGAAATTAGGGAAGATATGGGGGAGCAGGGGGACTCTCCAATTTTCGCTTGGGATAACGGAGGTCTTTGACGACGGGGTGATTTATTTTTTATTGCTTATTATTGAATAGTTAAATTTGTCGAATAACAAGCTGACTTCAATTTATGGTATTCTATTATCTCCTTGACAGTCTTCTTGATCACCGATTTGCTTCCGGGAGATCCCCTTCCTGATCCTGTTCATTGTTTAATTTTTTTCGGTTAGTCTAGAAAAGAGGCTACACTAAAAAACCAAATTAGCAACAAATTATTTTTTTCCTCACCTGTTATTACTACAAGCGTCCTCGTTCCATCCGGAAACCCTCCAGAGAAGATTATAGCTGCAATGATCACACATATCATTTTACAGCAGTGCACCTCCAAATAAGTGAGAAAAGAGAGAGGTGCAAGAAATATGTACTGCCTTAGTGTCTCTCACTTTTGATCATTCCCTCGTTTCAAATACTTTACTGGAGGGGCGATACGATCGTTTCGCTCATGCCAATTTGATAAGTACTCTAATCTTACTCATAAAATCGATGATGCTCTGCTCAAGCATTTCCGCTGCTTGATATTCCAATAGAAAATGAAGATCAACGACATCCGGGTTGAGATAACTGTTCCGCCTTAATCATCTAACAATAAGATAACAATAAATGCATATATCAAAGCAATGCACTGTTTATAACAAAATAATAAAATCGATTTGAATGCGAATCTCATTACTGATGAAATATAACATAGAAAGATCAAAGATCATCAAACCACAATGCCAGCTTCCTGATATCTTCTATAAAATCTTTCTTCATATTCTTGAGATTCTCAAACTGCAAAAGAATAAAGAAACAATTCAACATCCAACAGCCCGGAAATAACTATTATTATTTATGTTGCAACAAAAATATCAAGTATCTAGTATTTCACAATAATATAATTATCATTACGGTTGTCCTCAGCTCACCTCTTTTCCGGTGTATCCGCTCCTTTGGCAACTAACAATTCTGAAATTATGTAAAATTGTTGTTTATAAATGTTGAATTTCATGAAATAAATAAAGAGATGCGATAAACGTTTTCTTAAATATCTAGAAACGGAAACAAAAGGTTTTTTTACCTTTTGTGCCAGTACGTTACAGCATGATGCAGCCGATTGAAATTGTCAGCAAGATCTTGCGCGCTCTGAAAAACAGCAGCATTGCCGAGATGAATCTATGCACATCATTCCACAGACCGGTCAACCATCCAGAAAGGCCTTTGGAGTGAGAGAGCGTGTGAAATCGAGAGGGACTCTCTCACTTTTGTACACTCTCTCGCTCTAACCCTGGTCTGTAGGTTTGGAGTCATGTGTATGTTTAAAATATATCGTTAGAGAGCTCAAACGGCAGTTGAAAGTTTTTAAATTTTTTTTGCGCCGATTCCACATTCTCCCAATATTCTCCCTCTCCCGCTCTTTCGATTAGTTCATAGGGAAATATTTACTAACTCTCTTGTCTAAGATACAATCAAAAAGGAATGATCAAACAAATATTGAGCGAACTAATTAACGAAGCACTAACTATTTTTACTAACTAACCAAGGGACATCCATTTGCAGCCAGCATCCTGCCCGTATTTTCGATTTGGTTGTTCTGTGTGTGAGTGGGAAAACCAAATCGCTGTTGCTGCAGATTCCACGAAGGTAATTCATTGAAGAAAAAATACATCCGAATTGGAGCTGAAGCGGAGAATTTGTGGAAGGCTCACACTCTTGTTGCGCCTCTTGAGGTCGGTGTATGTTGAGGGGTGAATTTTTGAATTAATTTTTTTTTAAATAATTTTTTTATATTTCAAAAATAATTTCATCACATTCTTGTTTCACCTTTCGCGGTTAGTGTATGTTGAGGGGTGACTTTTTTAAAATTAAAAAAAAAAAAAAATTTTTTTAAAATTTTTTTTTATTTTTTAAATTTTTTTTTATTTTTTTAAATTTTTTTTTTTATTTTAAAAATAATTTTATCACATTCTTTCTTTCACCTCTCGTGGTCAGTGATATGAGGGGTGACTTTTTAAACATTTTTTTAATTTAAAAATAGGAATCTCTCGATTTCATCACACGCTTGTTGCACCACTCGGACTGAGACGTGACGTGCTTATTTATTATAACTCATTGCCAGAAGCGCGAGCTGTTGTGTAATCGATAGTCGGGGGGGCAACTGTTTATCACTCGAGCTTTCAGAGAGAAAGAGAGTGTACTCGAAAAAATAGAGAGAGCAGAGAGCACAGGGAAAGCGAGGGAGGAGAGAGAGACGAGAAGGGAAGCGGGAGGAGCAAGAGACGCAAAGAGGAAAAACAATATTATTCGAGAAAACAAAACTTTTTTTTGAGAAGCATTCCATTTTTAGAATAATGTAGATACTTGGATATCAATGATTGATTTATTTATAAATTTTTTTATCAAGAAGTTATTCGGGTAACTATAGATAATAATGTTTGAGAGAAAAAAATGCACTAAAGAACTATCCTCACCCTCCCCCTCCAATCTTAGTTTTCTTACCTAGTCAAATGACATCGAAAAAATATTTAGCCCTTGGTACATCTCCTTTATTTTGTGATAGTGCTCCAGGCCATTAATGGCCCCAAAAGATGGAGACAAGAGATAAAGAGGATAAATGATGAACACATTTGTGTATCTCTTCTCGTAAACATCTCGAACACTTAAGTAGTAGCGATGCAATTTATCTCTATCGCAGCGTGGATTATTTAGACACGTATAAGATGTAGAACATCTCATAATTAGAAATTCCTTTTTCTTCTGTTGCAGAGAATAGAAATTCATCACTCTAATTTATTCATCTTACTTCATCTTCATCATTTTTTCTTCGAAGATTCTCACAAATGAAGTTTTCTTCTCACAAAATGGACAATCGATTTGATCTTTTGTGTCGGAAGTCTCATGGGCGCAAGAAGAGCACGAAAAGTGACCACATTCAATGAAGATTGCACGAATTGATGGATTATCGATTGAACAAATTTCACATTGACGAGAGTAGATAATCGGCTTGGGGTGACTGAAATCGGAAATGCATATGGAATTAATCGATGCTTTTGCGACCACTGTAAATGTCTATTCTGAATTAATCTTTTTGAAAAAGAAAAGGCTTACCTCTTATTATCTTCTTCTCTCATCTTTCGAATGAGTTTATTCTTTTCTTCAATATCAATTTCTTCTTCCTCGTCTTCCATTTCATCATCACTATCACTGTCAAACTCTTCTACCGTAATTTCTCTTCGTCTCTCTCTCTCATTTCAGGAGTTCTCACTGGTATCGATTGATTATCAGCCACTTGACAGATAATTGTTTTGAAACGAACATCATAATCATATATTGCTGTTATTTCGAACACTACCATCTCCGCATTGATTAATCGAATCATTGATTCAAATGGAGTGAAGGGAATCTGAGAGAAGGGTTTTTTTTAAAAAGAGTCTATTGAGTGATGGAAGGAGTACGGAAATCAATGAATTTAGCTGGTTATAAACAAAGATTTAATATGCGGACCTCACAATTTCGTGGGCGTTTATTTGCCGGTGACAAAGTTATGATTAGAAAGTTATCGATCACCGATAACACAAATAGAACTCACTTATCGATTGGAATTAATTCCCATATACGAGTGGGAATGTGAAGTGACCAGACATTATAGACGCCTGTCCTATTTTTGTAAGAGATGGATTAGGTCCAACGGCGTTGTCTTAAAGAAGGAGTATCACGAATCTCCTGCTCCCTCATTCCTCATCTCATATGTTTCAATGACGCGGTCGCTTTCTCCTCATCCACCCTTATCCCTCCCTATCATTTTTGAATTCCTGCATTCAGGGTCAGTTTGGCACAGAGCCAAACGCGAATAACTTTGTTCAAACTTATCGTCTGAACATGAGGTTTGCGGGGCTCTTATCTGGAAACCGATTACCATATCCCGATAGGGAGAACTCAGTTGACCAAAAGTTCGTGGGGCACCACCTTTAACGGAACGCGCCCATGAGAGAGAGAGAGTGTATGTGTGTGTTTGTGTGTATGTGAGAGAGAGACCCAGTGGCAGATCTCCCATATTAGCTCATTCTGGACCTATTAGACTCCACATGAGAGGACATTCTACAATATGTGTAGTTCTCCTAAATTATTATTTATCGTTCCATTAGGACGAAGATCTTTTTTCGTTGAAAACGACATCGTATTCTCAATAAACGTTTGTGAATTTAAATCAGTGTGTAAATCGTCTATTTTTTCATAAATTCACTACAGTATTAAGATCAATGCAATTAGAGCATATTTCATCATCGAGTTTATTCAACACCATAACTACAATGAGCATTTATGTACTTATTTAAACAACTGGTCCATTTAATCAATCGATATCTTCTCTATTCCTCCTTCTTCTCCGTAAGATCCAATAGAGACTGGGGAATATAAGGAGTGAGGAGAGTTTCGAGTTGAGTCACGGCAGGGCCCACATACGATGTGAACAGTTTGTCAACGGCAGAGGAAGAGATTGAGATGTACACGAGGAGGAGAGCCTGAGATTGCATAGGGATGATGCAATTATGATTTATTCCTGCAATTTCTGCCTCGAGAGAGATAGCCTAGGTTTTAGTTTAGTTCAAAAGTCATTTATCTGGAGGCTATTCGGGTTCACTGTGAATCGAATGGGAGCTCTAACTACGTTGAGACTCATAATCTTGCATTGGGATGATGTAATATCAGAATAAATGATCAACATTTAGCACAAGAGAAGAATGCAAGCTGTGATTCGATAGGCTATCTAACGTTTTGATGGTTTGCGTTCACACAATGACTCACCGCTCGTTCAAAAGCGCACATCAAACTTTTTTTATCCCATACAATTCTCAAGTTTTCAAACTCGATTATCTATAGTATCTCTACATGCCAGGCAAGCTGGTGCTTGTATTCGCGCATTTCTACTACAATAAAGATATATCTATCTCTCAATATCTATCAATCTATAAATTTCGTATTATTGTTGTCCAATGTGTCTGGGGGCTGTATAATCTGTCAGAACTTGGCCAAGTTTTCGGCGATCTTTTTTCGTCAGTTTTTGACTTAATCTTAATTTCTTTGCAATGGGTAGATTAAGCAAGATGAAAAAGTAACAATGCCAAAGAAATTAACATAAAATATAATGATAGCAATTAGCAAATCCGTGAAAAAGATGGACGAAAACGGAACTTCGCCAAGTTTTGTTTTGGGCGAGCTAGACAGTGACGAGAGAGCACGGAGATCGAGGAGAGGGAAAAGTATGCATGTGTTGTTTGCGTTTATTGCGAAACTCTGCGCTCTCTCTTGTTTACGTGCTCTCTCGTCACTGTCTAGCTCGCCCAAAACAAAACTTGGCGAAGTTCCGTTTTCGTCCATCTTTAACACGAATTTGCTAGTCTCTAATATTATATTTTATGTACATTTCTTTGGCATTGTTACTTTTTCATCTTGCTTAATCTACCCATTGTAAAGAAATTAAGATTAAGTCAAAAACAGACGAAAAAAGATCGCCGAAAACTTGGCCAAGTTCTGACAGATTATACAGCCCCCTGGTCGATCAGTCTTCTCTCTCTCTATTCAATGCTCGCTGAAGTGAATGTGACATGCAGATGCCGATTGAGCAAACGAACACAATTGAATGGAGGAAGAGAGAGAGAGAGAGAGAGAAATGTGATTTTTTTCTGCGTTCGATCGAACCCCGTTATAATCTTCTCTAGTTACACAAAACGACTATCTAAACACTTTCAGAATTGCTCTATACGTTTTGGCATTTTGAAACCTATACATTTTAAAATTGCAACACTCAATCGATTACTTATTTTTGCAGATCTGAACATGTTTCCCACGACGATTCACTGTTTACGAGGGCAATCTTTGTCCTCTCTCTCTCTCTCTCTCTCTCTCTCTCTCTCTCTCTCTATCTCTCTCTCTATCTCTCTCTCTCTCTCTCTCTTTTGCTGAATGATTGTGCAGAGTGTGCAAAGTGATAGCGCGAGAGTCAGAACCCATTATTTCGCCACTCCCTTTCGCCATAAGTAGATAGTATCTCACTAAGAAGAGCTCCTCCCGCCCACTCCAATCGGTGATCTACCAAAATCGATAACTTTTATAGTGGGCTGGGTGGGAGAAACTCCCCTGGGAAGGTCTGAGTGAGTTCCTATCTTTCGCCATACCTTGAGTAGATGATAGTAGGGAATGAAGTGGAATGAATCTGCAAGTGAGATGGTCGCGTAGATCATCCAATACTTCACCCAGTGGTCCAGATGACTTCCGCTCGTTAGCGCCTGCAATTGATCGATTACCCTCGGACTCGAATATGCCAATCATGGACACGGTGGAGTCGTTATCCCGCTCGTCGCCCTTTCTGGGCAAACATGCACAGAATACAAATTTGCTGGGAGAACGGTTTCCACCCTCCTCACTCCGTACACTCTCTCGTTTGATCACCTAGCAAATTTGCACTCAGTATGTAATCGAAAGACGTCCGCATAATGCCAAACCTCCTGAACAGGGTTTTGAAGGGGGGAGCATACAAGAGAGAGACCCTCTTTAGTTTACATACTCTCGCTACTGATCCTTTTCTGGACTGTATAACGAACTGTGAACTATGTTTTTCGTTGGAATCGAATATGTTTGTGTCGCTCATAAAAACGATGAGATCGCAGTCAACAGACCTTATCTCACTCTCTTCGGCACCAGTTAGTAATGGGTTTCAGCATCGAAACAAGTGTCGATCGATTTTTCTTTGTGCAGTTATCTTGGGATATATATTTTAAATACTAATAAAGTCGTATATAATAGAGTTTGTAATTTGGGTAAATATTTGGATTAGATTTTTCACTTCGCACACTCTTTACACCGATCGGAGGATGAGAGAGCGTGCGTAATGGAGAGACCGTGGTCTCACATTTCACAGTTTACAATTAGTGTAAAAGTACCTTGATTGACTTGATTGCTGGCAGAAGGAGTCCGGCGATGGAGCAGATAATGGAGAGCCACGAGGAAACGACAAAGGCAGCGACCGCCCCGATGAGAAGGAGAGAGATCAACTGAGTGATGATGAGAGAGTATGGGGAATGAGGAGAGTACCGATACAATGATTGATTCATTAATCGATTGCTGAGCTACCGTAGTAAACACATACATACTATATTTTTAAAGAAGTTAACAATCGATAAATCAATAAATGTTACCCTTTCCCTCTTGAGATAAGCAAAGGTAAAGGGACTATTGTGCATTCTAAGAAATAGGTAATCGATAAATCAATAAATTCGTCTTACCGTTTCCCTCTTGAGATGAGTGATCTGCTCGATCTTCGTGAGATGTCCATCGATCTTCGGATGTCTCAGCAATTCCTCCACTTTTGACATCAATTCCGATGCCATTTCTGCCGTCTGAAAGGGAAAGAAACGGGGTGAATGGAGGAGGAAAGGAGAGAGAGAGAGAGAGAAAGAGAGAGAGAGACGGTGATAAGCATTGATAGCAGAGAGAGAGAACTGATCAAATATTGTGTGCATCTACTTGTTATGAACAGATGCCAACAACTAGTAGATATAGATGAGAGCTGATCTCTGACAGATCTATCCACTGCATGGTTGGGTGGACTGGTACTTACGAAGATTGTAGTTATCACAATTAGCATTACAGTAGTGAGGATTCCAGTAGTCAGGGCTACGGTAGATAGATATACGGTAGGCAGTACGATTACGATAGGTATTGTACTTGTTAATATTTTAATTTCGAGCACGCCATGTATACGGCGGCTCGGAGTACTGCGGCTAGGGATGCCATAGTTAAAGTGCGGCGGGAATAGTTAGGTGTGTTTGTTAGTTAGGTGTATGGTAATTCTGAGTATAGTGGTTATGGATACTGTACCCATGATTACGGTAGTTCACAATACTAAAGTTAATAGTACGCAAGTTAGCATTACGGTAATTCAAAGAACAGCGTTAGGGCTCCTATGCGTTTGCGAGTAGGGTAGCTAGGCATACGGTGGATATAATTACGGTAGTTACCATAATCTGTCGCCCTTGTCCCTGCATCCTGCTCTACTTCCGGCAGAAGCCTACTAGCAATCGGAGAGTCGGAGGGGGGATTTATCCACTGTTTGCTTTATTCTCACACTCTCAATTTCTCTCCCCTTTCCTCCCATCTTTTGGGGGATGATTCAGATTGGATTTCATCCCCTGTGCGAAGTCACCGTCACATCCGTTTACTATACACTCGAGATCTCTCTCTCTCTCTCTCTTCTCCCCTTTTATCCGATTCTCTGTTGTTGTTTAGTTTTAGCCTCGCTCTACGACGCCTCACGTTTTATTTTGCTCGATCCCTCGCATTTCTCTCGAATAGCAGTAGTAGAAGCAGAAGAGACGTCCGAACGACCACGATATGTGCATCCCCCCTTCTCCTCCCCTATCCTCCTCCCTCCCCTCTCTCATTCCATATCTCTCCTACCTTCTCATCCCCCCTCCTTCCTCCCTGTTCATAAGTGTTCCGCGACCGCATAGTTTCATTCATACAGAAAAGGATTCGGAGCGAGAGAGGCCCTCTCACTTTTGCACGCTCTCTCACTCGTTTGTTGTGGGATGGGCCGGTCTGTAGGAGGGTGCGCCCCACTTTTTCCCGATTCATAACTGATCTTCGACCGCAGGCTTCCAAAGTTCCAGAGGACGAGAGAGCAAGACGACCCTCGATTATCTGTTAGAATTTATCGAACTTTGAATTTTCTTGAACGCTTCAGTCGATTTACTGTAGAATGTGTAATTCGGATTAGATTAGATCAGAAAAAACGACTAACTCTTCGCGGAATTCCTGTCTATGAGGTACGTGTAATTTCTCCGACGCTATTCCTGTTAACTTCACCGGCATTAGTAGTTTCTGATGACCCAATACAAATAAAATCTCTTGAAACGAGCGAGAATTATTTATAAAATATTTAACGTTTTACTGAACGGTAAAAACTCAAGAGATACAAATTCCTCAGTACGGAAGATTCAAAATGAGCACATTCCTAGACTGATTCAACGACATTTTCACCTCATTTTCGATTGGAATCGACGAAATTTACGCATTTCCACTAAATGTTTTACTCATAATCATCCACTTACTCTAAGCTGGCCTTTGTTAAGAATTTTTATAATCAAATAAAAAATGCTCAAGATTTTTTGATTTTCAAAAAAATAAACGCACAACGTTTTCCCATGGAAAAAAAAATTTCCAAGAAAAAACTCAAAAAAATTGTCTCGTCTTTAACTGACACCTGTCTTCTAATCTTCAGTTATGAAAGGTGAGAACAGTGGGAACAGAGAGGAAGAGAGAGAGAGAGAGAGAGAGAGAGAGAGAGAGAGAGAAAGGATCCCTCGTGCCTTCCCTTCTTCCCTCGTGAGCTCAGTTGCCTAGTTTCAACTCGATCAGCAAAGTTTCCTCTACCAGTCGGAGAGAAAGGACGTTTTGGAAGTTCCGTTTCTACTCATTTGGCGCTAGAAAGCTTATAAAATATAAAAAAAATCGAAATGTTGTCATCTGCCCGTTAAATAATCCACAGACAAAATTGTTATTAGACAGGTGATTTCGAATGTTTTCCGCGATTTTCAACATCGCATCACCCGGGAATAAATTACTCTTAAGTTCTAGCGTTTGCTTTCCAGAGCATTTCAATGCCAGTCAAAGTTCACTCCGCACATCTCCCCTTCTTATCTCTCTGATGACTGGGAGTGGGAGCCAACTTTCTTTGTCAAAATCTCTCTCTCTCTCTCTCTCTCTCTCTCTCTCTCTCTCTTCGTTACTCCCCTTATCCTCCACTCTAATCTCTCGGTCTTCTGTGTTCTTCTCAAATCGTCTGTGTTTTGTTCTCTCTTCTCTTTCTGGAGACGCATTTTGACTCTTGAGGAAGCTCGTCTCGAGGAAGGGAACGTAAACTGAGTTATGCCCCCGGCCTGTCGTCTCTCTCTCTCTCTCTCTCTCTCTCTCTCTCTCTCCTCTTTCCTCCTCCTCTGTTTTCACAATTCCCTCTCATCCAATCACGGACACTGATTCGACCATTCCCTCACTCTCTTTTTTTGCTAGAAATCCACAAGAAGGAACTTTCTCTCTACAGTGCTCTATACAATTGGTGACCCTCTTCTAGTCTTCCAGAAATAACGAAGAGCGGGTTGCGTAAATGAAATAACATCTCCACTCCTCCTTTTCGCACTCTTTTGCTGTCGAAGCTGTTCATTTTCCATTAATACAACCAGTTCTTACCATATTCTTTCCATTCTCTTCTCTTCATTTCGCACACTCTGTTCCTTGGTCAGACGGATGAGAAACCGTGAAAAATGCATAGAACGCGGTCGCACATTTCGCACTTCTCTCTCTCTCTCTCTCTCTCTCTCTCTCTCTCTGCGAGATAGTTTCTCTCTCTCTTTTCTATTATTGCCTCGGGGGGCTAAAACCTCTCTCAATTGTTGACTGTTTTCTTCTCCTTCTCTTCCAGAATCTGCAATGAGGAATGGATGATGTTGGGGGGAGAGAGGGGGCAAGGGATAGTCCACTTCCTTTACCATTCCTCGTACCAACTATTTATACGTGCACTTCACTTCTGTTTTTCTTTCTATTACAAGTTTGCGAGCTTTCCAGCATCTTTGTTCACTTTTGTGCACGTTTGTTTTTTCTCTCACACATCCCTCATCGCTTTCACACGACCAAATCATCTATGAAAAATACAAGTCGTTCTAGGCAAAACAAAACAAAAGAACTATAATATATCGACGCTATTCAATGTTCACTAACCCAAGTTTCAATCCTTGCTGCCCTCCTCATCTACTCTTGCCATCTCTGGTCACTCTATAGAACTCTTCTCTTTCACGAAGTTGCAAAGATTATATTCTTGATTAGCGCCATTTTGGAGGGTTTCCTTCAGAATCTACGAATTTCCGAAGGAGGCTTTATCTTCATGATCCAAACCATATGTGTGTATTCGACTCTCCTCCCTCAGAGAGAGAGAGAGGGAGAGAGAGAGAGAGAGAGAGAGAGAGGCGTCATGATTCATTTGGGGTCTCGCCCCCTCCCCCTTCTTTTCTCCTCCTCTCAACTTGATTTCATGCCTTCTCTCTCTTCTTTTTCCTCATCAATGAGGAATACAGTGGCAATTCATCCAACGATGCTCCACTGGATTTATAGAGAGAGAGAAAAGAAAAGAGAGAGAGAGAGAGAGAGAGAGAGATGGCAGAAGCTAGCGATACTCCTGTACGCCACATGCATTCTTCCCCCTCCCACTCTCCTCTGATTTTTCCTCGAAATCCCATTCTTCACAGACTTTCCACATCATTCCACAGGCAATTCTCCAGAAAGGGGTTGGGGTGAGAGATCGTGTAAAATCGACTCTCACTTTTGCACGGTCTCTAGGCCTGACCCCATTGTGGAGGTTTCACGTGCTTAATCTCTGGCCATTTCCTTCTCCATTACTCATTGCTATTGTATGCATACTTCAAAGAGTAATTTGATCCTGGGAGAAAAGCTTCGTAAAAGTGTTTTGAGTAGTTGTTGACTGGCTTGGCTTGAAAATGCACAAAGTTCGTGCATAATATACACTCTTCTCACACTTTCGGACTTTCTCTCTTTCTCTCTCTCCGCTCTAAAATGCAGACTCCTCGCCCATTCCTCCCTCTCTAACTGGCCTAATATCGAAACGGGACTTGGAGGAGACCCTCTCTCTCTCTCTCTCTCTCTCTCTCTCTCTCTCTCTTCTCCCCTCTACAGATTAGCCACGCTCATACATCTAATACTTGGCGCAGTGTCTGAAAGGGCATAATTTCGAGTTCTCTCTCTCTCTCAAAATTCTGCCCTCAAAAAGATATCTTCTTCTTATTCCCAGTCTTCCTCCCAATTACTCCGCCCCCTTTTTTCTACATCGTTTATACTGCATTCCTCATCTCTCTCTTCTCTCTCTCTCTCTCTTTCCCTTCTTAGCCTATGACCTCACTACCCCCGCGCCGTAGCTCATATCCCATTCACAACTTGACTGCTACTGGATATCACTCTCTCCCCTTAGATACCCCCGTGTCTCCCCCTTTCCTTCCCTGCTCTCTCTCTCTCTCTCTCTCCACTTTCTCATTCAGATGTTCTCCTAGTCCACAAATGGAATCGGAAGAGACGTCTTTCCTCGCCGTCCGTCAGCACTCTCACTTTCAACGGTGAGACAACCAATTCCTCCCACAAATTTAGAAATATATTTTCAAAATATTATAAAATATACTATTACCTTTGGTGTAGCACTACTTTTCCTTAAGTTGTAAACCGTAATTTTTAAATGTTACAAAATTCAGTACACTCTTTGCCATAGCGCTACCCTTTACCTAATTTCAATTTATAATAATTTCGAATTAATGTAAAATGCAGCGCTATGTAGTCCACAGGGAGCTAGACAGTGAGACAGACAGGCAAAGATATCAAGTATCCGCACTAGAATTAGTCTGCCTTCTGGAAGAGTCTCGTTCTTCCTACATTGTCACATGCTCTTTGACCTACCAGAAACTCTCTCCAGTAATTTCCCCTCACTAATGACCTCTTTCTCTTTCTCTCTATTTCGAAACCATAGAGGCGAAAAAAATGGTTGCATTCGTGATGTTCCTATCAATTTGAAAAAGACACGTTCATGAAATGGACTACTGGTGCGCGTGTTCTACACCTCGACGTGTCTTTTGCTTTGTCACGCTCTCTCGAAACCACCTGTTGTTTAAGAGCGGAATTTTTTATTATTTCGGACGAGCGTTTGTGAATTTATAATATATTAACAAGTGCACTTCACCCGCAAATTGTAGTAGTGTGTGGGGGTAATTGAAGTCCATGCTACGCATAGAGGAATGAATGGAGGTTCTGCTCCCACGAGTGGAAAACTAACTTGCACCCACTCGCACCCCATTCATGTAACGATTCCAGGAAGTATTTGCAGCAGTAGATAGATAGTGCATTCCATTACGAAGTGTGACACATCTTTTCACGGGCCTGTAAACCATCCAGAAAGTGGTCAGGAGCCAGACTTTGAGGGAAATGATCTTGTCGACTCCTTTCTGGAAGTTTGTAGTTCTGCGTTTTGCAGCGGTAGTAGTGCATTTCATTTCACACAGGCCTGTAAATCATCCGGAGAGGGGTCAAGAGCGAAATTTTCCGACAAAATCAGAGATGAAACCCATCTGGAGGAGCTGTTTGTTTTGCAGCGGCAGTGCAATTCACTCTGTCAAGTGACTGGGGGTCTAAAAGGGTTGCCGATATCCTCTTCTCTGTCTTTCCCTCACTCACTCACACTCCAAATTAGATCACACTCGGAATGACGATATCTTCTTCTCTTTCTCTCCATTGATTTCATTTATTTGTGCTGCCCTGAGGGCGTCTTTCGATTTCCCCCTCCTCCCTTCTTTTCTTATCGAATTTCGTGTGTTTCCAGGGGCCTCTTTCTCACTTTCTTCACTCCAATCTCTGACCATTTTCGTATCTCATTTTGAGAGAAAACGGGGATAGAAACGGCAGGCAATGAATGTCTGCCGAGATGACCTTTAACAAGGGGAACACAGGGACAAGTTGAAGAGAGAGAGAGAGAGAGAGAGAGGGGGAGAGAGAGAGAGATCAAAGATCAGAAAGGAACCACAGCAGTCGTTTGTTTTGGAGGGAAAGAAAGAGAGGGAACCAAGTTTCATTGTTTATCGCTTTCTTTTTCTGTCTTAGTCTAGTGTGTTTATGGAAGTGAGAAAGAGGGAGGGAAGGAGGGGAGACAGAAGGAGAGAGAGAGAGAGAGAGAGAGAGAAGAGAGAGAGAGAGAGAGAGAGAGAGAGAGAGAGAGAGAGAGAGAGAGAGAGCTAAGTAGGGGGGCTTCAGACCAGGAGTTAGGAGCACAATAAATTCTGCACGAGGTTCTGAGTTTTTTATGCTTGGAGGCGACTCGAATCATACAAGGTAATGGTCAAATCGGACGACATTTGATATTGAGACAAAGATGAAACACATCTGAATTTGTAGGAAACGTCGCTACGAATATATAATTTGATGGATACTGTCGCATTTTGAATAGACTATAACACTATAATACTAAATAAAGAAGGTATACTACTTCTATGCAGTAGTCTTTATAAGTTTTGTGTATGTGAAATTATGATTGCTATCACTTTCTCTGCAGGAGTTCTCTCCGTAGTTCGATCATCAAGAAGAACAGTCGATCGCCCTCGAGGAAAACTGTATCCTTCAGTAGCAGAAGAGAAGATCACAAACAGATATCTAATGGTGAGAGAGAGATCAAAGATCAAACTACTTTGGATCTAGCGGCGATTAAACACCACACTATTTATACGGAAAACGTGCATATTAGGTGTCTGCTATCTATTACTGAACCAAAATCGTAAATTGAGTCTTTAGGAGATCGTACACAAAATTTCCTCGTGTCTTTGAGAGATCAAATACTGTGCTAAAACGGTAAAAAAATATTAAACTAGTCAACAATAGAAAAGAGACCTAAATAAATGGCGATCAGTGTTTCGGCCCTTGGTCTAGACTGATGTCAGGCCCCGTCAATAGACAAGCCCCAGGGACATTGTTGGTAAAGAAGAAAAAAATGTTTCCTTCCAGTCGCGGATTGCTGGACGTTGATGACAAATGGGACGGAGCTGGTCAAACTACGGTCGAATGTCCGCCATTTCAGACGATTATTCAGGTACCGTTTATTGCAGTTGCTATATTTATATTTTATTCTTTGACTTTTAAGTTTTAAAACACCTCCGACTTTCTCACTATAAAATGTCTTATTTCCGCTTACTTTAGTTGAGTATTTTCCTCTGTACTGACAGGGAAGTAACTACGAATTCATAAGTCTAATTGGAGTGCGGCGTTTAGACGTTGAAAGTCGTCCCCCTGCCCCCCTTAGAATCATGGACTTGTTGACTTATTTCCCTCTGAGTACTCTTCGAAAAAATGGCCCTTTCTATTCTGGGAAGTGTTGACCTTCATCAATCCTCTCACTTTTATTTCTCCCTCTTCTTATCCAAGTTGTCAGTCTCGTCTTCATTGTGTATTCCCTCTCTCATCTTGCCCTTCTAACGATCTTCTCTTGTCTCTGCGTCTCTCTCTCTTCCGCATTATCTCTCATTTTCTCTGACCGACGAGAGAGCACATCAAATTGAGAGGCTTCCAGTCTCGAGACTCGGATCTCTCTCTCTCTCTCTTTGCAGTCTCGATTCGGATCTCTCTCACATCCGATGGACTCCCACCAACAAGAAGCCGCACAAAGCGAGAAGTGAGTGGGACGAGAAGATTCCAGACAAAAGCAACGCACTTTGACCCTTTTTGACATCCCGAATCAACTAAGATGCCCCGAGGGGCAACAGAATCTTGATGTGCTAAGCACTTTAGCGAATGATTAAAAAGGGATGACTTGGCTATCTTCATGTTTGGATACGATTAGTGTTGGACAAATCAAAGTCATCAAATCATCGCCAAACGTCTATAACCAATGAAACACATCTGCCATTCATTTTCAGGGCTTTTTTTCACAGCTCACATTTTAGCGAAAGGAAAAACACGGCGTTACAACAAAATGCCGAAAATGAATTCGTGCTGAGACCAAACTCCTGTGAAAAACAATCGTGAATTAGTTTCAAATTGAGTGTAATTTGCAGTTTCGATCGATTCGATTCGCGAGGTTCGCGTGGGGAGAAACACCGAATTGCTGAGAGCATCGGAGACGGCGCTGAATGATTTGCAAGTGAGGAAAGAATCTGAGGAAAATAAGGAAGTTCACTGAAACAAAATGCGTTTCACAATTAATTGAAATAGTGGTTACGTTTATTGTAGATATTATTCCATCGATATCCTTCTCGTACTAAAAATATATATGATTTTCTTCAGACATTCTAGTGTTCCCGGTTTATATAATTGTTACCTGATCCACAACACTAGGTGGTACTCCGTAATTCTCGTAATGGTGATAGATTACTGATTTTTCTCTGAACACATCAAATCTGTCCTCTTCCATGCATGAGCTGCACACAAATCGATTCCATTGTTCTGTTCGTTGAAACAATGATTAAAAACCCGATCATTTGTCCACTAATCTGTAAATGATCGCGTCTTATGCGAATCGCGTTTGCCTGTTTGAGGCTACACACTAGTGTTGTTAGTTGGAATAATCCTATTCGCGAATAACAATGCATTATTAGCGAATATCCTTTGTTACTCGCGAATAGAATTATTCGATCTAACAGGACTACTACACATCCTACATATTCCATATTTGAGGAGGAGTGCACCTTCTCCATAATCTACGGTGATGAGTACGATTGTCTCGATCTCGTTGCTGATTCACCCGATGATGCCAATATTTGGGTGACGGGACTCATCGCACTCACTAGCAACCGAGGTGCGCGCTAATTAGTATTAATTAATTTTATTAAAAAGTCAAATAGTTGTAAGAGAATTTAGTAGTTCTCTCCTCCTTTATTGGAAGTTTAGCGCAATCGAAGAATGTTAATTAGTATTAATTAGTATACTTTTGTTAAATTACAAATTTGTCAAGCGAATTTGGTAGTTGTCTTCACCTTTATACCAAGTTTAGCGCTAAAGGAGAAGTGAAAACAGCTAATTTGGACACCGCCGAGAGTGCCAATTTGGCGTCTTGGAGACCTTTCTGTGTAGAGAAACGTCAGAGCCCACTCTCCAGAAAGGGGTATAAAGTGAGAGAGCGAACAAAATCAAGAGAAACTCTCACAATTTTGCCCACTCTCTCACTATGGCCATATTTTGTTGGTTTGGAATCATGTGAGAGGGGACAAATAAGAGCGCAGCCCTCGAAAAACAACAAGAAATAATCCCGAGAATGGAGGGGAGGGAGGAAATTATTCCTGTGATGAATAATAATACAAAGTGCGGTCGGAGACGAGGAAAAGAAGAGATGAAAAAGTGGAAAGAAATGTAATTTCAGTGGAAAAGCCGACGACGGCGTCGCTTTCTATGCTGAGAGAAAGGTACGCAATAAAATTAGAGATGAGATGAAATGGGATGAAAATACCATCACGGAAAGGCTAACAAAACAAGGAAGTATTCAAACAAACACACTGACGTTGTGTTTACTCTAACTTTAAATTAAAAGAAATGGAAAAGCAATGGAATGAAAAGGGTTAATTAATTAAGAGACAGGCTCGGTAAGAATTGAGCACTGCCGGACATCCGCGCGAGGACTTTCGATTTGGCCCACCATGCTCATACCATGGAAGTGTCTCAGGACCCTATTTACAAAAGTACTCGAATATGTGCCCTGAGGCTCAAACCCGGCTTGCATATCGCGCGCAACCGACGAAAAAGTGATTTTTGCAACTTTTGACGTTGAATAGCTAGGATCAATTTTTCTTCGGCAATATTTTAGGCATGCTCAGTGTGCACCGAAAAACTACTTGAACAATTTTCTGAGCGATTGGAAATATTTTATCCGAATTTATTTTTCGTGATTTTTAAAATTTCTCCTCAAAGGTTTAAATTCGGCAAATAATTTCACGGTGCGCATTGTAGCGCAACATAATCTGCACACTGTGGTGGATACCACATTGCGTGCCATCATTTCGCATGAAACGAAAAATTCGATTTTACATTTCAAAAAATCGTCTTTAAAAAATCCGACAGTGGAATGTCATCATCTCATAGAATTATTCTGCATTCGTTCAAAGTATTGATGCCAAAAATCATCATTTCGCCGGTGGATGAAGAAATGATAAATAATTTTTTACCATTTCAAAAATAAATATTTTTTGGAAAAAATCCATGAACCCCGGGTCATGGTCCAAAATAGCAAAATCGTTTTTCGTTTCGTGATACGGGTTGAAGCCACTAACGGTTCATTCGAGTGTGAATACAGAACGTATGCATGGGTAAGATAACGGAGGCAGTATGGGATTGACGATAGTCGACAAAAATATTTTGAGATTTTGGACCATGAACCCCATCATGGATTTTTCAAAAAAATATTTTCTTTCAAACTTCATGGATAAATTTGATACTTCTTCAGTAAATGTAGTCCGATGAATGCAGAATAATTCTATGAGATGATGACATTCCACTGTCGGATTTTTTAAAGACGATTTTTTGAAATGTAAAATCGAATTTTTCGTTTCATGCGAAATGATGGCACGCAATGTGGTATCCACCACAGTGTGCAGATTATGTTGCGCTACAATGCGCACCGTGAAATTATTTGCCGAATTTAAACCTTTTTGAGGAGAAATTTTAAAAATCACGAAAAATAAATTCGGATAAAATATTTCCAATCGCTCAGAAAATTGTTCAAGTAGTTTTTCGGTGCACACTGAGCATGCCTAAAATATTGCCGAAGAAAAATTGATCCTAGCTATTCAACGTCAAAAGTTGCAAAAATCACTTTTTCGTCGGTTGCGCGCGATATGCAAGCCGGGTTTGAGCCTCAGGGCACATATTCGAGTACTTTTGTAAATAGGGTCCTGAGACACTTCCATGGTATGAGCATGGTGGGCCAAATCGAAAGTCCTCGCGCGGATGTCCGGCAGTGCTCAATTCTTACCGAGCCGGTCTCTTAAACGAGAATGAAGCTAACGCATCATGATTTTGGCAATAGAAAGACACATTTTTGATTTACCATCTTATTCATAATTAACTAATTAATTAGTAATGTCTGACTACTACAGATGGTTGGAGTCAGTATTCGATGAGGAAGATCGAGGAAAGAGGGGAGAAATAGGAGAGAAAGAGGCAGTTAGAGCCATTTCATCCATCAATCGAAGATTGCAACCAACGAGGATCAAGAGCAAGTTCAAGGTCATCCAACCGCATTATCTGTTTTTTTTTATATATTGCGACTTTTAAAACGGAAAACGCATCTATTATTGATGTACGATGTGATACACTGTTCGTATAGCAATTGTGAAACTCAATTGTGTCTGCAAAAAGTAAAATAATCGAATCTCTTCAGGAAATGAGTGGGCCGTCCGAAGGGAGTGTCGAGATTCGCATGATAAATAAGGAGAATTTCGTGGAACTCTACAAGGAAATTGCTACCAGGCCGGAGGTAGGTCACTGTTCAATCACCTACAAGTATCAGAGCATCCAATTTCTGTTCCTCTCTTTCCGATTAGCTGCGAAACTGTGAAACCATAGGCAATGTAATATTGTTCATAATCTTAATTACATGTCAAAGTTATGCCAATACTACTTCAGTTGTACTTCCTGATGGTTCGATATGCGAACAAGGACTATCTGTCGCTCCAGGACCTCCGACTCTTTCTAGAAACGGAACAAGGGGTTCGTTAAAAAAAATTTTTCAAAAAATATTTTTTAAATATTTGTTATTTAGTTACTGGGAGTGACAACTGATCTGTGCGAGTCGATTATCGATCAATACGAGCAGTGTCCTGAAGCGAAGGACAACAGTGTACTCACTATCGATGGTTCGCTTTTCTCTCAAATGTCCGAAAAATATGAGTGTTTTGGACTTTTTCAATAAAATTTCGAGTGAAATTGATACATTTCAATACAATTAAAGATGATTGCGCCGTTTCTTTCTGATCAGATGTGAAATAAATTCCATTAATTTTGTATATGTAGCTATATTTCATCTTTCAGGATTCACCTCCTATCTTCTCTCCTCTGAATGTTCTCTCTTCGACGCAAGTAGATCTTCAGTGTGGATGGATATGAAACAGCCAATGACGAGATATTTCATCGCCGCATCTCACAGGTTCGCGCTGCATCTCACGGTATTCTGATGAGTCTATGCAAATTAAGGCAACCCGTGAGAGAATGCAAAAGTAGCATGTATATATTTCGTATCGTGACGATGGTCTGACCACGAATTCAATTTGCCATTTCCTAGAACGCTGTGTATGTATAGTGTTCAACAGAAAAAGACTGGTTGGTAAAAAAATAATTTTAGAAAAATGTACCTCTAACGAGAATATAAAAATGGCTAACAAGTTGGAAGTAGACAGCTTCTAGATTGAGAAGAAAATGAACACACATTTTTCACGCATCAACACATTTTTGCATTCCTAATTGCTTCTCCAATTTTTTACCAACATAGCTGACTCTTTTCATGCCTTGACCATTCCTCAAATCTTGTACAATTCTGTAATCGTTATCATTTCTTCTTGGACATACAAATAAGAAATAAGTAATTTATTGTCACGACGAGAATCACCGAGAACCATCAAGTAATCATTAGTACAGGCCATTCCTCGTGGAGGAACAACAGGGAGCAGCTTCGGTTGATGGAATCATCGCTGCACTCAAAAGAGCGTCGAGATGGATTGAATGTGAGTCATTACCCAACTCCCAAATATTCCCGTTTTTAAAGAAGCTCCCGGGTAGATCTCATCGATTTTCATTGCTCACTGTGTAGATGATTCTGACGGAATAAGCAATAAATGAACGAATAAGCTGCATACATTATTTTTTGCCAAAAATTATTGTACGCTTTTTATATCAAAATGTAAAATACTTTTCTACACTCGGTTCAATTTGGTCTTATTTGCAGTGGAGATCTGGAATCCGGAGGAGGGCGAGGAGGAACCGAGAATTCAGAGAGGACCGACTACCAATAACAAGATTGGATTGAGATGCGCATTGGAGACGATTAAGGAATACGCATTCGAACGATCGAGGTTATTTATGTCTCCTATTTTGCTTTATAAAAAATGGGAACAATAAAACAATTATAAAATTAATAATTTGACTGATCGGATCTGACTGGTGGAGTAATGAAGAATGGAGAGCCCGAGTAACCTTAGCGCCCAAAAAGCGACACTGATAAATTCCAATATATTCTATTACTTGTTTTATTCTATTAATTATATTCTATTAATAATAAACTATTAATTATGATAAATGTCAGATATCCCCTGTTCCTCCGATTGCTCGTTCACTGCAAGAAAGAGTGGCAGCGAGCGACCGCGGCCATTCTCAGGTGAAAAATTAACTATTTTAAATCGAATTAACTATTTTTTAAGCGCTAAATCGTAATTAAAATCGTGGAAATGACTGGGAAACGAGTTGTTTTTTTTTAAATTTATATTATTGTACTTCCTCGTGACTCGCATGAATATTATTAAATAATTAGGACCGGAACTCCAGCCTAATTAGGATTACTTCTTGTAGGATTCCTTTAGATGCGATTCCCAACACGCACGACATGAATTGGATTACACGGGATTTATCTTACAGTAATCGGGTGAGATAGAGAAGAGGTGAGACACAGGGACTTGAGAGAGATGAATACAGTCACCAAGAGTCAGAGTACGAAGTCAATGAGGGGGAAGATTACGGTAGGAGCATGGTGGAGCTACGGTAGTGAGATTGGGGGAGACGAGAAGAGAGGGAGAGAGGGTTACGGTAACGAACAGTCAAACGGGCAGAGGTTCATCTCAGTCACAGGAACAGGTGGGGGATCGGGTGCGTCTTAATTAGCTGGCTTCCGGTCTCCTTAAATAGTGACCTTGACGGGGCGGAGTCGGGAGGCGGAGTCCTGCAATGGGCGGAGTTAAGTTCCGTAGGGAGAGGCGGACTCCAAAGTACGATCAACTTGATCAGTCTATCAGACAGTCAGTCATGGAGGATGGTGATGCTCTAAGAGCTAGAGACAATGGGGATATGAGAGAGGAGAAAGACGACGAGAGGGGAGAGAGACTATGGGCATCAAGGAGAGCGCAGACGGCTATGGTCTGGCGAGATAGAGTGCAAGACCGAGAGAGTGATCCGGCTTGGTTAGAGATGGAGACAGAGAAGTTAGAGAGAAGCTACTGAACTGTTCGCCTAGCGAGAGAGTGTGTGAACTAGAGAGAGCGCGAGAAGGCTCACAGCTGTTTCCAACTTAGGTTGCGCGGCTTACCTTTCTGCTTTGATCGGCGTGATCTAGGATTATCGATTAGTTCTAGGATCAGTCCGTAACCTACCGTTACAATTATCATATTATTTCGTTCAGGGAGAAGCTGGCGAAGCGTTTGTATATTCCCTCTGAGGATCCAACTGATTGGAAGAAGAACAAAGCGACGCCATTCGACTTCCAGATGAAGATTATCGTTGTTGTTAGTTGTTTTTATTGATTTAATAACTTAGAAACTACAAATGATATGCAAGTTTTAATACAGATAACAAAAAATGAAGAAAAACCCATGGGTAAATCTAACGATTTGTTGGAGATCATTTCTCTCCTCTTCAGAGCAAACGACTCCCATCAACAGCAACTGGAGACGGCGACGTGTCAGAGGAAGACGAGACTCCACCTTCGGCGAGAAGAATGACTAGGTATTTGCCACTCTCTCTATCCTAAATTCGATCGACCAGGGAATTCTCTCTCTCAACGAACACTTAGTGGAAAAGGGTAGTAATATTCAACCCCCCCCCCTCAACTACTAGGAGTTTGGACAACGATTTATAATTGGAATATCTTAATCAAATTCTGGCAAATCAAAGTGTTATATTAGTCATAATCTACAGTACTTTCAAAATACCTTCCAGACGTCTCGAGTTGGCGAAGGAGTTGTCTTCCCTCTCAGCCCCTTTCTTCGTTCCCAAAGCATGCTCGGATCTCATGAGCACCGCTCCCAACTCCCATTACAGTCAGTTACTATTCTCCTTTGCATATTTCCTGTTAATATTTACCAATTTCCTTCCCGTTACCTACTAAATATTCAGTGAATTTTGATGATAGGAGAAATAGCTTGCAAAACAGGTGGTCAATATGATCAACTGAATACAACTCCAGAAGAGATCAACATGCCCCCATAACCTTAGCATGATTCTAATAAAGTAATTAAATTGAATTTAAAATTAAGTGAGTCCGTCGTTCAATCTCCCTCACATCTCTGAGTCAGTCGCTCTTCGTCTTATGCACACTTATCCAGCTGAATTCGCCCAGACGACGAGGGATTACTCGGTGAGAGAGAATTACTTTGAGTGAATAGTATGGAAGACGGTTGAGTGTTTTGTGCACCCTCTGGCAGTCTGTTTATCGCCGTATTACCGATTTCTCATTCAAAAGATCGCAAAAAGATTACCGAACCAGCTTCCCTAGTGAATAAATTTCACCTGTCATTTGAAAAGAATTTGAGGTTTTCTACAGCGGTGCAGTTCCCTGAGAACGTCATAGAAATAAAATTTTAATTTCAATGAATAAAATATGCTATCAGGTTGTGATCTCTCCGAATCTCTCTCGTCTCGATTCCTCAAATCTCAATCCGCAAGAGTTCTGGAATCATGGATGTCAGATCGTCGAGATGAACTACCAGACACCTGGACTCATGATGGATCTACAGGTGAGGGAATAGATATAACTTCTTTTGAAAAAAAGGAAATAGGAATACCTTTATGCAAAAAAAAGATCAACGTTGTCTCGATTAATTTAATACCTAATATCCTATAAACACTCTCATCTGGTCTCTAACTTAGTATTCAACAAGTAACCGCGCAATCATTTCAGGAAGGCAAATTCTCCGAGAACGGTGGTTGTGGATACGTGCTGAAACCGGAGATTCTGAATGACTCGTTGTTCACACCCGGAGACAAGATTCCCACCACACCACAGGTAGATTAATTAGCATAACTACCAATAAATATGAATGTCCTTTCAGATTCTTCACATCCGTATTCTCTCGGGACAGCAACTGCCTCGACCACGAGGATCATCTGCAAAGGTTACTGATGATTCCAAATCATTTGGAGTGATCATGACATCACATTATGTATCCAGATCGAATAGTACTACAGTAGGGGTCTTACTTGCTCTTGCAAGACATTATCATTTGTTTTGCTGCGTATCATATCGTATCGATGAAATGTGCATGCATAAGATCGTCCTTCGATATCCAGTTGTCGATCGCTTCCAGGGCGATTCCTCCGATCCCTTCGTGGTGGTCGAAGTGTTTGGAGTGGCTGGAGATTGCACTGAAGACAGAACGAAGACTGTGAAGAACGACTGCAATCCCTCCTTTGATGAGAGCTTCCAATTCCAGGTATCGACGAAGTTATGAAATGACCCAGAACTTTCTAGATTTAGCATAGTCATTGACCGTTTTCTATGTCGATTCAGATAGATATTTAGCGAGGGAAGAAATTATCAATCACTAAGAAATTTGTCCTATTGTTGTTTCCGAGTTTTCTACTGCTTACGAGAAACAAAGTATAATTGTCTTTCAGATCACGGTTCCCGAATTGGCGCTCGTTCGTTTTCTCGTGTTGGACGATGAGTACATCGAGGACGATTTCATCGGACAGTACACCATTCCATTCGAGTGTCTGCAACCGGGTGAGAGAAAGAGATCAAATGGACCTTAGTTATCAATAAATTCATAGTTCGTCATGCGAAAATTAGATGTAGTAAAATGGATTATAAGAGAGGAATCGCGAGAAACTCGACCATAGCCAGGACGTGGAAATTTTTATTTTTTGATTTGGCTGAAAATTTTACCTAAGGTATTTCAACACTTCCTCTATCGATTGGCGTTGACAGAATTTTGATAAAAAATTTCGCAACCGCGTGAAACATATCCAAACCTGGAGTCTTCGGATTTTTCCGCCGAGAGGTCAAAGTTTGCAAAATCATAACTTGGTTCAAAATAAAGATAGAAAAATGCGGTTATGTTTGTTAGATAGAGAATATTGTTGGCTACAATTAGAACCGTGCCAACTCATTCCTGGGTGGCGCGTTGGCGCGAAGCGGTTGGTTTCGTGAAAAATGTTATAAGTCACGTTAAAATTAAAAGTGGTCTTAGGTTCTTTGTTAGTTCTGATGAGCACCGCAGTTACTCACTATAACCGAGAAATGGGCCAAATCGGCCCATGCATGGGAATTGCGCTAAGGTGAACTTTTTTTTGTTAAAAAAATTTTTTTTCTTTCTGCGACAATAAGTGCTATTTTCGTTTAAAATATTCGTAAATATTCTAAAAACACTATTAAAGTTGTTTTAGGGAACTTTTAACGCTAACTTTTTGAAATAAAAAAAATGGAAAAATTTCAAGGCTGAATTCAACTTTTGACGAAATTGTACTTTTGCAGCGTCCTATTGTGTACTAATGTTCCCATAATTATTAGATATGATGAATGGGTCAAGAATTGTGCATCTAACCATATACACTAAATGCCTATTACATTTCAGCACTCGTTATGCGATGATCGGCTTCATATTTTACAGCGGTCTCATATCCACCAAACTTCATTAGAAATGCACTCAACATGAGAAGAGAAATTAGTTAATTGAAAGTGAGTTCCTATCTCTACATTATGGTCAGATACAACAACTACATTTTTCAATATTTGTCTGAAAGAGCAAATATCGCATTTTGCGAAAATACTTCCTCTTTTTCACACATATCTCAGAAATCTGGATCTCTACCGAATCCTGGCCTAGGTCAAATTGTTCGGAGAGTTTCATTGAATCATTTTGTTGTTGATAGTATACAAATCTATGAATGATTTGATCAGATAAAAAATCGAATACTCAAAAGTGCTCAAATTTCCCAAGAAAAAAAATATTTCTGAGGATTTCTGAAACGGTTCCAGTGAAATATTGCGCAAATTAATTTTCATCTACCAAAAGAAGAACTATGAAACTCATAACTTATACTTATGAAAAAAAATTTTTTTTGAAAAATACCATGAACCCGGGTTCATGGTATTTTTCAAAAAAAAAAAATTTTCATAACTTTAAGTTATGAATTTCATAGTTCTTCTTTAGGTATAAGAAAATGAATGTGAGCAATATTTCGCTCGAAACGTTTCAAATTCATTTAGAATTAATGTTTTTTCTTGGGAAATTTGAGCACTTTTGAGTATTCGATTTTTTATCTGATCAAATCATTCATAGATTTGTATACTATCAACAACAAAATGATTCAATGAAACTCTCCGAACAATTTGACCTAGGCCAGGATTCGGTAGAGATCCAGATTTCTGAGATATGTGTGAAAAAGAGGAAGTATTTTCGCAAAATGCGATATTTGCTCTTTCAGACAAATATTGAAAAATGTAGTTGTTGTATCTGACCATAATGTAGAGATAGGAACTCACTTTCAATTAACTAATTTCTCTTCTCATGTTGAGTGCATTTCTAATGAAGTTTGGTGGATATGAGACCGCTGTAAAATATGAAGCCGATCATCGCATAACGAGTGCTGAAATGTAATAGGCATTTAGTGTATATGGTTAGATGCACAATTCTTGACCCATTCATCATATCTAATAATTATGGGAACATTAGTACACAATAGGACGCTGCAAAAGTACAATTTCGTCAAAAGTTGAATTCAGCCTTGAAATTTTTCCATTTTTTTTATTTCAAAAAGTTAGCGTTAAAAGTTCCCTAAAACAACTTTAATAGTGTTTTTAGAATATTTACGAATATTTTAAACGAAAATAGCACTTATTGTCGCAGAAAGAAAAAAAATTTTTTTAACAAAAAAAAGTTCACCTTAGCGCAATTCCCATGCATGGGCCGATTTGGCCCATTTCTCGGTTATAGTGAGTAACTGCGGTGCTCATCAGAACTAACAAAGAACCTAAGACCACTTTTAATTTTAACGTGACTTATAACATTTTTCACGAAACCAACCGCTTCGCGCCAACGCGCCACCCAGGAATGAGTTGGCACGGTTCTAATTGTAGCCAACAATATTCTCTATCTAACAAACATAACCGCATTTTTCTATCTTTATTTTGAACCAAGTTATGATTTTGCAAACTTTGACCTCTCGGCGGAAAAATCCGAAGACTCCAGGTTTGGATATGTTTCACGCGGTTGCGAAATTTTTTATCAAAATTCTGTCAACGCCAATCGATAGAGGAGGTGTTGAAATACCTTAGGTAAAATTTTCAGCCAAATCAAAAAATAAAAATTTCTACGTCCTGGCCACGGCCGAAGTGGTCGAGTCTCTCGCGATTCCTCTCATAAAACGATCTACATATCATCGTCAACGATTATGAAGAGTCTGATTCTTTAAATGTAAGAGAGTTAACCTTTTTGATGGACAAGATACGTTTGACGTGGGAAATGTATGCAATGAGATGAGCTGCCTCAGGTTTCCACCACGTTCCCCTTCTGAACAGTGAGGGAGATCCACTCGAGCATGCCAGTCTATTCGTCCATGTCGCATTGACGAACAAGAGGGGAGGAGGAGTGAGTTTGCGCTGATTTTAATATACTATTTGGACATTATAAACTGGAAGTTATCATTTTCCGTTTACTTTTTAATAATTCGAACCCTTTGTGAAACTCATTTCGTCCATTGCAGAAAGCGAAGAAACGAGGAATGTCTGTGAAGCGAAAGCAGCAGAAAATCACGACTGGAATGAAGGTGAGAGATCAAAGATCAACTTTAGTAAATTATGGAAGAGATCAGAGATCATAGATCAGTTATTAGTTTACTGAGAAGACATAGATCATATCTCATAAATTTGAGGCGGTGGGAATCAAATCGGTGGAGGATCTCTTCAAACTGGCCAGTGATCCTCTCTCCAATTGCATCTCCATGAGACTCCGACTCGAAACTTGCATGGTAAGATATGCATGGTATATTCTCTATGATAAAATTGTTTCTCATGTGTCTATTCAACTTACATGAAAATATTTAAAGAAAATATTTTACTTTGAGTACTTTCTCTAGATCTCTACGAAACGAATATGTTTCAGCGGGGTGCTTTATGAATTTTCCAGGGAATTCGTCAGTAGTTACCAGTCTGCTGAGTTTATAAAATAAGAAAACATCCAACTAATACAGAAATATTCATAATAACTGTATTTATAATAGCCGTGGTTGCAGATCGAGTGGCAAGAGGAGTGTGGACTGGGACCGACGGGGACGATCAGACAGGGAATACGGTTGATACACTCGAGGATGACTACTCTAGCACTTAATTGTAAGTAACAACGCTAATCCTTAGAACCTTTTAAAGTTAAAACATCACTTAATCTAACCTCCCGTCGCATAATTCCAGCTAAAGTGGTTGAATCTGATAGAGGTTCTCTCACTTTCACGAACTCTCTCGCTCTTGACCTCATTATGGAGAATTCCTTCAGCGTCTCCTCCCTCGACTCCTCGTGATTCCACCCACAGTTCGGATGCCACTCCTTCCTTCCTAATCGATGTGGATGATAAACAGGTGAGTACAAAATTCAGTCCAATTCAGCTCCATTTCCGGTTTAATGAATGGCAAAATATATTATTGAAATTTCAATTGGATTAGGGGGAAACTTCTCAAAATGTTTCGATGCCTGAAGAATTGTCAGAAAGGCAATGATGTGGAATATTTTCCTAATTAAGAAAAAAGTCTTTTTCTCTCCTGACAATCCTTTGATTGTTTTCTCAGATGCCCTGTCTCATCATCACCGGTCAACTTCCCGATCAACTCAATCGAACCTTCGAGAAACTGCGTGCGCTTCTCTCCGTTTGTTCTGAGATTACGCATGAGAGCGAGGGACTGCTGACAAAGGTGATCGAGATCGCTTGGATTCAATATATAGCGAGGAAAGAAGAACAAAGGAATTGTATATGAAATTCACGAACACTCGTCCGAAATAATAAAAATAGTTCCACGGCTAAAGACACTTTCCGTGGGCGAGAGATCATGAAAACGGAAGAGGCACACCGAGATATAGAAAGTGAATACACCAGTTTTGCATTTGGTCGTATCATTTTAAAATTGTAACATCTGATCTTTGATCTCTTAGATGGAAGATGCCACTGCCAAATTATCGACGACCTACGAAAAGCTGTCGATTCTCTGCACTGAGGCAGGTTTGAGGTAAGTCATGGAATCATTCTTCTTCTCTAAAACATATTTATGAGAAGAATAAATCATTTACAAAACATTGCATTCCCAAAGGAAAAAAATCAATAAATAGATAGTTCAACAAAGTGGTTACAGAGGTCAAAAAGCAGTTCGTGCTGGTGAGAATTTTACATGGAATCTGCGCGTGCTCAAAGCTCAACTTTCCCTTCTCAATCGAACACAAGATGAAGCGAATGACATCATCGCCCAGGTTTGATCTTTGATCTCTCATCTCTCATCTCTCTGATTTCTTATCTTTGATTTCTCATTCTCTTACTAATAGACATATTACTAATCTTTGACCTCTGATTTTCTTGTCTTCTTTTTGATCTCTATACCACAGCGCCGATCCTTTTAGGCGCATAACTCAATTACTTTAAATCTCACTATTCTTCGATTTTAATACAAATTTGATCTCTTCCAGGTCTTCGAGACAGCCCGAGTCCTCTCCGTTCTCTCCGATCGTCTTCTCAATCAATCAAAAGGCCGTCGTTTCTCTCGCGTCCTCGCCGACCCGCTAAACGACTCGCTCCTGTAGAAAAACGATCACAAATTCGAATTTCGTCGTCTGGCCTCTCCTCGATTCGCACACTATCTCAACATCCCCATATAGTAGAACACATTTCGTAAAATCAACAGTTTAAAAGAAGAATCTCGATTTTCGTAAATTCTTTTCGCTCTAAAACCCGAATTTCGAAAATGAGCACACACACAAACACATCACCCCCTGTTATCTCAGTCTCCATTTTCACTTTCGCTCTGCACTTTTGCTAACTTTCGTCGAAATCTCGACTGTTCTTCTTCACTTTTTCCTCTCCCCACAAGGTCATTTCTTCTTTTCCTTTCCGGTGTTGGACGATTCTCGAATTCCCTGCAAAACCTGCTGAAATTTGGAATTTCGGTATATAAATGGCAGAGAACTCCAAGTTTCGCGCACTTAATGCCTAAATGTCGTATATTCTGTGAAGAGAAAGCGTAAGAAATGGGGAATCTAAACCATTTATGTGCACGAATTTCAAATTCCTCCGATCGTTTCCTTCATTCCATCAGGTTCCCTCATAATTCCATCGTAGTCTTTCATTGTCACTCAATTTTCACTCGATTCCATCACTTCTCCTTCAAATTGTTAACCATCGACAGTTTCCTCTGCAGACTTTCCAAAAAACGGGTCGGAATAATGCAAAATCTCAACTCGATAAATCGTTTTTCTCCTCTTATCGCATTGAGTGAACTATGCAAGTCGCAATTCGACTGACCTAAAAGAGAGAGAGAGAGAGAGAGAGAGAGAGAGAGAGAGAAAGAGGGAGCGGCTCTTAATAGGACAATCGTCCATACTCTTACCATGCATGCATATCCCACCCCTCCATTCATCATTATTCGACCCATTCTGACCCCTTATTTCTATCATTCTCCTTCTTCTCTCTCTCTCTCTCTCCCTCTCTCTCTCTCTCTCTCTCTCTCTCTCTCTCCTCAATCCTTCCCGTTCTCATAGTCAACTCTCGCTTTGTGGTCGATCCAATTTGAGATCGTCTATCGTTTATCTCTCTTCCTTTCATTGCTATCGGCTAAACGCAACCGCTAAGCAGTTCCCGCATTTTATAGGTGGGATTCGTGCTGAAATCACGCACATTGCTAGGATAATTGTCGTATCAGTCCATTGTTGTAGTATCTAGTCCTCGAGATTTTTTTCTGTTTTGATTTCACACTCATTTTGATACCGAATCTCGATTTTGAAATCTTTTTTATCTAAAAATTTAAACTGATCTTACGCTAAAGGAGGGAAACGTCATAGAAATTATAGTTATTAGCACATTTCACTTGTAGTACACTTGAAATAGCCGTAAAATTGTAATTATTATTATTCCAGTAATGTCTCGATTATTCCTCCTCGCTCTTCTTCCACTGATCCTCGCTGAATCTGAGAATGAAATCGGCGAGATCGTCTTGACTCCCCATGGAATGGGAAAGGATCACACTGAGAGAGTCGTCCTGCCTGGTCAGTTTATGTCTTCTGGCATCTTTTCCATGCTAGATCCCGGTATATTTCCCTCGTGGGATCAGGATTTCCGTACAAAATATAGGGATCGTTGTACTGGGAATTTTTGCACAGAAAAATGTGTTTCATAGCCATTTCTTCTTAAATTCGGCTGATTTGAGAATATTGTTCACCACCTCGTTGGGCATAAAAGAAATTAATAAATTGTATACCCAGCAACCATTGCATCATCTCTACTCAATTCAGTGAGCAACGGTCACATTCCGCCCCTTCCCTGTGTCCTTCTCAATGCTGGCGCTCACGAACACGGACAGACTTTTACAAAGGTGAGAAATGAGTAGCAATCTGACCCTCTCAATTCTGCATGCTCTCTCGCACTGTCTGATCGATGAGAGAACGTGCAGATTTGGGAGAGTATGATCATATCTCTGCGAAATCCAGGCGAGAAACCGGACATGCGGTTGCGAAATCGACTTCTAACTTTAAATTAATTAGAGAATGAATTCTAATTTGCAGGGCAACTTCCACTACATGTGCAACAACGGCACGGCTGAGGTCGTCGGTGGGTCATTTTGGATTCGATTGGGAATTCTTTTTTTTGCTAGTTTTTGCTGGGTAGCACACTCAATTTCCCACACTCTCGCGCTTTCCACCAATAGTACACACAATTGATGAGCAAATGGTGATGAGAGAGTGTGGGAATTTGAGAGAGCCACTGGTAGTGGGCAGAAACAAGAGAAAGAAAAAAAGTTGTTCTAATGAACTCGGATGAGTGTCTCTAGACATACCGATCGTCTCCTCTAGACTCTCCCATTCGGCGAGGGGAATATGACTCAGACGAATGATACACTCAATCGGAAGTGCAGAAAAATCATGACATTTGACAAAACGTTTTTTTTTCTGCGTAATCAATAGAGATTACTGTTGCCAACTCGAAATGTCGGAACAGTTCTTTGGTTCGTTGTTTTATTTTTCCTCAAACAAAGATTATTTCGAGTGGTCAACACTAATAGAGAACGTGATTACGGCGAGATGGATTGTGTTTCACATACTCTACATCTCTACAGTTTTCGCATTGTAATCAATAATGCCCACAACTGATTTGAAACCAAATGAAATTTGTCCAATCAAAATGTTAAATGTCATCGAATGATTGGATTCACATGATTCCAAACCTACAGAAAGGGTGAGAGAGTGTGCAGAAGTGAGAGAGTCTCTCTCGATCCAAACTTTTTTTCTGAACGGTTGACCGGTTTGTGAATTATGTATCCATCCTCATCTATATTGATTGCAGCTTGCGTCGCCGAGGATCAATCAGTGATCCAATTGGGACGAACTTTCGTCAAGAATGGAATTAGACACAAGTGCAATGTCAATGGAGACTCGGTTACTTACGAACAGGGTGAGTAGAAATGATGCATAAGGAATCCTCCTATCGTTTCAATGACCGAGAATGAACAGATAAATCTCCATGTCGGCTCTTACTTTCTCGCACAGCTTTTCTCCCAGTCCTGACAATGTTCTTGTGATTTGGAATGTCTGTATCTTACAATTAGCTTATCTGAAGAGGGAGATGAGACGTGACTGTTTAATGATTTCAGAGTCGATGTGTTTCGAGAACGGCATTCACTACAACGTCGGAGATTCCTTCAGAAACGGATCGTTCAAACTCACTTGTGGAAAGGACGGAGTCGCTATTGAGGGTTGGTTACTTTTTGACGATTTTTAAGCCATGCAACATCTCATAAATCACTTGTTCTCCACATTTTGCTCCGCGTGCGCACAAGTTTCTGAAGTGCACACGTTACTTTCTCATTACTTTCTTTTAAAAACTTAAACCGGACGATCGGAGAGCGACCAAATGTGCACTGCAGGTTGCTATCTCCAGAACGAGGCGACGGGAATTCTCGCCCCCGGGGAGTCTCGAATTGTGGGAAAGTACCGACACGAATGTGAGAAGGTAGCAGAGGGCAAAGTGAGATACACCGTCAAAGGTCAGTACATATTTCACATTTTTTATCGATTAACAAGGGAAATTATGCGCACAAAAATCAATACGCCCTCCGGAAAGTGCCAGATACTGTGAACTTTCTTCTGTTTTGAGGACACATTTCTGAAAAGTCTTGATAAGCTACTTTCCGAATGCCGACTTTAAATTCTGATCTACTTGCTGTTAAAATTGTTCGATTCAGATTCAAATGCTTTCTGATCAGATTCAAAACGAGTTGTCCGAGTCGTTATTTACTTTTTCTAATTCTAAAAAAGGTCACTTGGATCAGCTGCTATTTCCCCTGCTATCACTCTCAATTTCTCTTCCAGTTGTCGGTTGTGTCAAGGACGATCGAGTGTTCAATGTGGGCCAAGTCTTCACTGACAAGCACATCCGATATCAGTGTCAGCTCGATGGAACACTCAATGTTATGGGTGAGTAATCGATAAATTATAGACCCACATTGGAAAATATAGAAAAAAAGAGAACCTTTTGGTAAGCAAAAACAAATCTACTCTATGAAAAGTTTCATTTCTTTTTTCTTGTAGTCATTAAAAATCACAGAGATATTGTTCAATATTGTCCAGGTTGCGTTGACGAGGGAGGTCTCTTCATTGAATTGGGCAAGGATCTTCTAGTCAATGGAATGGTCCATCGATGCTACAAGATCGACCGAACGACCTTCTTCCACAAGTCAGTTATACATTCACAACATTCTCAAATACCTAGCGAACATTAGTTCTCTTAATAACCTAATCACAACATCTAAACTGCATTGGGCAAAACAATTAATATGGATTATTCTTCTCACATCCAAAATCCATTAACAAAAACAGATGTATTCAGTAGTATTACTATTAGAATTCTCGAATCCCATTTCCCCTCCTTATCTATGTGTGGGAACTGAGAATGCATGCGAAGTTCCGTTTATTTCTTCGTCTCAAACAGACAGAGATTGCGGGATGCGAGAAACCCGAGGGTGGGCAATAAACGTGTGTGAGTAGATGGTACAGGAGGGGGAAACTATAATAGAATGAATCGAGAACTGAACTCGTCTATTCAAATTCTCTACAAGACACGGGGGCAAAAGGGGCGAGATCCCAACCCGATTTTGCCTCGTCTCTCAAATGCCATAAATGGTACAAGCAATGACTATGGAAATCACAAAGATAAATCAATAAATCAAACGGGGAAATCAGTGCTCAATCGGGACTAGCAAATACTGGGATATAAATAAATGAGATGCGAATTAATGTAAATGTGCGTGTGTTTTGTAAACTTAGTGATTGATTGTACAACTGTGAAAGTAAGAATAAATAAATAATAGTCGTACGGGTATTCATTAGAGTGCGAAATGTGAGACCTCTGTCTCTTCTTTTCGCACACTCTCTCTGCCGATGGGTGGATGAGAGTGTGAAAACTGAAGAGACAGAGGTCTCACATTTCACTCTAATACTCATCTCTTGCAATCTCAATCGATAAACAACTTCGAATGTGAGTCAGAGTATAATTAAAGGGAATCAATCGATAATCGAACAAATCGATAATTGCAGGTTCGCCTGCGATTCCGATCGATTGGACGTTTGCATCGCCAATTCGATCGTGCCTCGATTCAAGAGAACCGTCTCTTAGAGAGAGAGAGAGAGAGAGAGAAAGAGAGAGAATCAATCGATAATCTCCATCCAATTATATGCACTGCACATCTCGATACAATCAATAATAAAACACTTCTAATATATGAGTCTGAGTATGAGTGGGGGGAGGGGAATTAGTTTGAAATTCGGGTAAACAATTGGATTAGATCTCCTCATTTCGCACACCAATCAATTGGTGAGAGAGTGCGCGAAATGAAAAGATCTAATTCAATTATAAACATGAATTGCCAACTCTGGGAGGAATACAAGTGAATATATGATACAAAGGAAATACCGGAGAGAAGAAAGAACGGGGAATGAAAATTGCAGTAGATGGGGTAAGACAGACAGTTGAACATGACAGGGAAGCTCGTTGGAAGGATTATGATTAGAGGAGTAAAACAGAGGAGAGATCAAAGGTCAATGATCAAACTAAACTCGGACGGGGAGAACGAGTAGAAGGAGAAGCTGCGTCTCCCTTCATTCCATTGACAGGCGGCTTGGGTGATTTCTTCTCCGCGTTGAGACGATGCCTACGAGATCCTTCCTCACTGCATCTGAAGAAAACAAAGATCAAAGATCAACAGTTGAAACACCTACTTTAACGATGAACAGTGATTGCATTGTGTCGAGAGAACTATTTTGCCACGCACAGCATCCTATACATCGGAATCCAAGAACCGGATGTGAAGTAATAAGCACGCAGAAACACAAATACAACGGTGTTCAAATCAAAAAAGCAATTACAGTAAATTTTGTTTCGAATATATTTTGTAAAGCAGTGAATGGATATGAGCTCACCTCCTGTAGTAGAGCACTCTGCTGGCCGACGATCCCAACATGCAGGGAAGAACGCCCTTGTGAGTGCGGTAGTACGTCACCAGACTGTACACTGACCTGAACAGTCACCAGTTACGGTAAGTGAAATATTTAACTACGGTATATGACTAACTTCTATAAATCAGGAAACACTATACCAATTTGTGAATCATCGATAACTGGGAGCTACAGTATGCCGATCGATAATTGCACTCACGTGTGGGCGTGGTCGCTCTCGATGAAGTACCGTATCTCTTTCGCGACGGGATCGATGTAATGTTGGATGAGGAAGTGGGTCACATTCCCATCGTGAGCGACCGACAGAGCCAAATGGGAGGAGAAGCCACGAACGAGATAGGAGCTGCAATGGATTATAATTAGAACGGCATGTTATGTAGAAAATGCCTGCGTTGCTCACTAGTTTATAGATTTCGATAAGATATTTAATTTTTTTTGTAGAAGGAGCTAGAAAGGAATTGAATAAAACACAAAAGTATAAGAGCTTCTGTAACATCCCTTCACCAGGACAAGCAAACAACACTTCAGCCCCTGTCAAATACCTAAGGAAATCGATTACTGTATACGGCTACCGTAATCCCTCACCCATTGATGAGTCCGAGTCGTGCCAGGACGCCCTCCCCCTTCGTCCGTCCCATGTTCGGGTAGAACCACGGCTGCGTCAGATGCAGCATCTCCGGAGGCACCTGGGATGAGATGGTTTGTTATTCCAGTTTCCGTCCTTATGATAATCTCCTTATGATAGAGATAAGGACCATATCTCGATGGTGAAGTATTTTCCAAGAACCCAAGTGTGTGGTTGTTGAAACCAGAGATCTGCTAGTGGTTAGTGATCTGAGGGGCAATCTTTATTCCGTTTTATCGACCCGTGTCGCAGTAGTGAAGTACCTTCCAAACACCCAAATATGCAATCGATGACACTCGAGAAGAATGTTTCCATCCACTCCTAGAGTTCAAATGTGCAGTTCATCCAAATAGAATTCCACTAATTCTCAATTTTTTTCACCATAATATCACAAGCACTCAATAATCTGGTCAACTATCGTCATCTAAGAGTAACCCGCGCGATCAGACTCATTCTATACAAGCTCTCTCATTGATGGGCGAGAGAGCATGCAGAATTGAGAGGGTCAGAACATTATTCTCATCTAAAGTGCATGTCATTAGGCAGACAGCTGCAAATCTTTCCATCTACTCCGCAAGATCAAATATCAACCACCCCATCTCCCCCTTCATTTCTCTATAATAATACCTTTTCTTTTCATTAATTCGACTATTTATGCAAATGTTGAGGTACTCTTATGATGTACGATAAATAAATAAAGATATTGATCCCTTCTCACCTCCGTATCCTCTCCTCTCAACGTCGTCTCCCTCGCAGCGGCAGAATGCGGCTTGAGCACGCGCATCCGAGCGCCGTCCTTACCACGACTCTCAACACACAAATATCGATTGATTAGTGACACTCACACTTCCCATTTATTTATTACCACTATCGTTACTGCTACAGTAACAGGGACAAGGCATACCATAGAATATTACCGTACAAATCCTACCATCAAAATATATCAATTGAATTTCGGCATTCACGCATACTTTCGTTCATTACCACTATCGTTATTATTACAGTAACCCGCGTTCTACCCTTCCCACATCTCTCACCTTGGGCAGGAATTCGACGGGGACTCGATCCGAGTCTTCGGGATGGGCACGCAGTCCCTCCTGTAATACACATTACTTATTATTTTTTTAAACTAATTTACCTATATTATAACATTTTTCAAACGTGAACCTTCACAGCTAAAGAATACAGCTCGGTTCAATTTCAATTTCACTCGCCACATTTCAGTTCATCATTCAAGTACGAAACCCCAATTCCCCCACCTCCTTCACTGTTTTCCTCCATCAGAAGCAGGGACAGCATAAGGGAATAGGGTCAGTTTCTGAGCGTCATATCGATTCTGCTATTCACATTACAATTCATCATTCGCGTATGAAACCGCAATTCCCCCGTCTCCCTTCTCTGTTCTATCTCTCTCTCCCCTCCCCCCCCCTCCTCACTCCCGACCCCATCAAGTGCACCATGATAAACTGCCTGCGCGCGGCGCAACGACTGAGTGTGCGATTGCCTCCAATTGTCGTTTCACGTAATTCTCTCTATCTCTCCCCTCTAACTATCATTCGTGACCTACTCTCTGATTGACAGTACCTACTCGGGTAACATCACGACAGAGAAATTAATGTGAAAGCAGTGATACAAAGTGTGACCAGCTCTCACTCATCAGAATGTCAGCAGGTTTCAGTGATTTGTCCGTTTTTCCGTGTTCATGTCAATCAAAAAAAGGTCGTGAGAGTGCGATAAATCGCGCGACGAGAGCGACACATCACAGTCGCAACGTGCGTCTGACGAGAGGCAGTGCGGGTTAGGCAGATAAGAGCAGTGGTTGAAACGTGTAACTACAGGGTTCAGCGAGAACACACGAGATCCTTGTTTCGCTGGTGCATCGAGCCATTGCAATTATATGTGCAAATGACTTCATCCATTTCTCCACTCTCTCTCTCTCTCTCTCTCTCTCTCTCTCTCTCTACAAATTCTGCCGCAGGTGCCTATTACAAATAGAGAGGGAATACCACTTGGAAAACGATAATCGGCTAGCTCCTTTTTTTCTCATCTTTCACCTTTTATTCCCCGCTTTCTCGATAACTTTGCACACAGAGTGCAATTGGATAATCGGGCCATTACCCAACTAGACTGCATAGAGAAAAGTCGCCCTCCCCTCCCCCCCCCCTTCCACAGACCGTTTCATACGTCGTTTCGTGCCCCCCCCTCCCCCTCCTCTTCTCTCGGCCCATTATCCATTTATGGGCAATGGGAAAAAGCGAGAAAAAAAAAGGTCGTCTGGCGCGCTAGAACACAGTGAGAGACCAGACAGGGAAACCCATTCAGACCTTTCCGATTACCCAGTCATGATATGATATTTATGAGAGTCACAAGAGAACGCGACACAATGCTACTATAAAGTTACATGACGATACAATGAAATCGAAGTGTATAGTTCATTAGTAAAAGAAGGTCACCCAGGCACTTCAATGAAAAACCTTACCGCTCTGCGGTAGAAAAGATGAACGTAATCAATGCGGAATTTGCGCCTCGTTTACTGATTACATAATAATGACGAAACCGTAAACTCACTCCTGGTTCGATGTGCTGTCGATTGCTTGTTCCCGGATCGATGAGTTCGTACTGCGGCGCTTCCAGATCTCCTGCAACAAAGTCAATCGATAATCCAACATTTTGATCTACACATCCATATCTTGACAAGGTTGTTCCGCTGAGTCTAGCTAATCCCTTCCGTTCTCGGCAAAAATATCGCCTTCCCCTTTCTCATTTATCATCAGGGGCACAGATCCCTCACGTGATTTTCCCGAGTTTAAACTACGCAGAGGTGAATCTATTCTTGTACAAGTCTCTTCCTCTACAACACATCTTCTGAGGGGAAGAGTACACTTTAAAACTTCTATCGAAACCCGCAAAAATTATGCAAATGCTGTGAAATGTATCCTGGCAAATCGTGGGTGGGAATGCATTGTCTCGGGTGCAGAAACCAATCGCCACCTGCCCTTCCCTTCCCTCTCAAGTATTGTCTCTCACCCGTCATCTTCATTTCATCATTCAAATCTCCTCTTCCTCTCTCTCTATCTCCGGTCTCTCTTTACTTCCCATTGCAGGAATGAAGACGCCGCTCACAATCATCCAATATTTACTCTCTTCCCCAATTCTCACTCCCCCCGATTCCCATACAGTTTCTCTCGACCTACGTCATGGAATATACCAGAGTTCGAAATGTGAAACCATGGTCTGTTCATTCTCTTCACCAGTCGGTGAATGAGAGAGTGTGGAAATGAAGAGACCGTGGTCTCTCGTTTCGCATTCTAGAATATACTGTGAAATAGTGACTGAACAGTTTCCCAGGAGGCTGCCAGTGTACATACAAGGACAAGAGACCAATCACTACAATCATTACAGTGCAGTCCTCTTTCCGTTCTACCCACTCGCTCCCCCCCTCCTCCTCTCTCTCTTCCCCCCCCCTCTTCCATCCACTATTTCCCCTTCTCACGCACTGTGAAAGTGAACCGACGATTCCATGAATCATACCATCTGTCTTTTTATGGACGCCCCGGGAAGTGCAAGAAAAATAGGAAAGCACCCCCACATCTACATACAAGCTATTCGTGAAGCGAGAATCTACCCACTTCCTTCACATAATCCCAAACAATAAATTAACTCTGGAAGTAAAGTGAAGGTAAATATGCTTATACTTCTCTTTATCACAAGCACTCTTAAACGCGAGCAGGGATTAAGGATTATGTCTTGGCAGGTCGGTCTTTAGCTGGACCTATCTTATTTTAGGATAATCCGTATGGTCATGCTACATTTTGGAGCTGCCGTACGAAACTCTGGGAAATAAAATTTTCAAAAAATTCTGAAACATCCACCAAACAAGACCTGGGTAAAATATTTGTCGGGTTCCTAAAAAAAAGTAGCCGGCAGTACTCTCACCATTCCAACCACGACACTTTAGGAAATTCTCTAGTATCTTACGTCTATCTAAGCAGCTCTTCTTTCCATGATCCGACAGATAATTCCTATTCGACTAACCAGTGCTCCTACTCCTCCTTTGGCCTCCCACAGGGGCTGCAGGGGACGATCGGAACTTGTCCCTGATCGTCTTCGCGAGATCACGCGAGAACTGCATCACAATCTGCCAAAAAATATTATATGAGAATATGAGAGAGAGATTGTATCAATAATACAAAATGGCGACACAAATTGGGCTAAACAATATTATGAAAACACATAATTCCACACGCCGGCCAAATTTAGAGTAGGGTTTGGAGTGAAAGATCGTGTAATCTCTCTCATTTTACACACTCTTTCACTTTGACCACCTGTCCGTACGCTTGGAATCATGTGGAAAAAAATTATAGTGTTAAAAATAACACACAAAAATGGCGATACGAAATTTATTTGTATTACCAATTGCCGCGCACAATGCATATTCGTATAAACAACGAGGCCTCGAGAGAGAACAAAAGGCTAAAACGAACGAGAGAAAAGGGAGGTGGAAAGCGAGGAAGAATAAGAAGAAAAAAGGGGATGAGAATAGAAGCAAGAGGGAGAAGAGTATGTAAATGAGATGGTGAGGAGAGACCTTTGATTCCGATGAGCAAACTACACTCGAGTACAGCTATCTAAAAGCAAAAGCCACCAGTTCACTGTTATAAATACATTCTTCGTTTTACAAAAAAAAAATCCCGAAATAGCGCCAAACGACAAGGTATAAATAAATTAGATAGTTATTTTTAAATAAATAAATTTGAAAAAGGTTAGCGCTACGAGGAGGTTTGCCGCCCTCCTCCATCACCATCACAGCTGATGGATGGAAGGGAGGGGAGAGAGATTGGCAGATGAATGAGAAGGAATGGAGGAAGAGAGAGAGAGAGAGAGAGAGAGAGAGATCGGGAATGGAAGGAAGAGGTAGATCACTATTGCCATGTTGTTGTTGTTGTTGTTTTTAGAGTGTGAGGAAAGGGGGGGGAGGGGAAGCGATTAGAGGTCACACCAAAACAAGGGTAACTACATCTCCATGCCTCCTTCTAAGGGAAAAAGAGCAAGAAAGGAAGGAGGAGAAGAATCGATGGTACTTTCGATTCTTCCTCTCCAATAGTGTTGTAAGATGGAATAATCCCCATTCGCGAACAGAATTATTCGGTCTAACAACACTGCCGCCGCAGTAAATGTGGTACTGGAGAAGTGGGAACAAGGGTCTCTCAATTCAAACAACACACATTCCTCATCCATGTATCATGGACCGCGCCAATCAATATTTTACGGGCTCGTAAAATTCAGAAATTCCGTAACCGTCAAATCTCAGTCGTGCTCAGAATGGTAGAGGATCGTCCAGAGACCACAGCTTATAACACGACATCATAGGACTACAGTAATCTACACAACTCCGATTGCTGCATAACGTGATCAATCGGACATTTTTACGTCTCTCTCTCTCTATCTCTCTCTCTCTTTCTAGCACTTTGATAGCTCGTAAACCACTCGAAAGTGTTCGAAACCAGCGAGAAGGAGGGGGGGATTGAATGACGGCGCGCTTTCTCTTTGGTCTTTCGATATTCTGCAGTGGTAGACAGCGTGAGAGAGTGTGGCGGGATAAGAGGGCGCAGAGAAAGAGAGACAAGGGCGGAGCTCGCGCGCCGACTCAAATGGGCTCGATGCGGGCATCCGAGTGTGCGCATTCAGAGGGACAACTATAAAGGGAGAGAGAGAGAGAGAGAGAGAGATAGAGACTGGGAAATGAGCGTGCGGCGCGCTATAGGGCAAAGGATCGAGTGAGAAGGAGAAGGATGGAAGGGAAGGGGAGGGTGAAGAAGCGAAAACGAAATGAAGAACCTCCCTCTGTCTCCGATCTCTCCTCGTTTCACACACCCTCTTTTTGCTGCTGTCTGGCGGACGAGAGAGAGAGAGAGAGAGAGAGAGAGAGAGAGACCCAGATGGATTCCGCGGCTCGTTTTGTGGATTAGAATTGAGGAGGATGGACGGAAGAGGATGGAGATTGGACTGGGATAGAAAAGAGAACAAGCGAACAGAGGGAATGAATTCATTAATCACAGCACGGAAATATGTAATTAGAAGGCATACGAATGCCAGTTGTGTCAATTTACCAGTCGATGATGCTACGTTTTCAAAATTCCGTTAAGCCAAGACATTGTGGAACAAAGACTTGGCTTTTTTCCACAATGTATAAAAAGGAAGTTCCAAATCGCACCGTCCCCGGCCAAAGCACATATCGGTTTCACTGGCTAACTAAGAGCAGGGGCGGTGTGTTCTGAATGTGAGTGAAACCTCTTGGTTCCTCTTTGCTCTCACCGCGCTGAATGCGAAATAGTGCGGAGAGCGCGCTCACACGGGGAGTGAGAGAGTGGAGAGAGAGAGAGAGAGAGAGAGAGAGAGAGAGAGACTGAAGGAAGGGAGGTGGTCGAAATGCAAGGGACGAAGTGGCAGACGAGAGGTACTACTCAGGTAGAGGAGAGCGCGTGTGAGGATCGAATCAGCTGAGTGTGGAAAGGGAAGAGAAAGAGAGAGAGAGAGATGCGGGGAAAGGGCAGGAAAACAACTTGTTTGTGGTATACTCCCCCCCCCTCTCCTCCCTCGCCTCCACCATATCGAGATGGGAAAGGAAGACCCTCATGAGCTCCGAGATATAAATGACTGATCTCTCTCTCCCTCTCTCTTCCCCCATTCCCATATTCTCCGAACCCTTCGATGAGCTATTTAGAAAATTATAACATATAAGGGATAAGGAAAAAACGGAAATAAATAAGAAAAAACTGTTAAAAATAGGAGACGAAGAGAAGATCAATGACGAAATTGCAGATGCAAGAGAGAGAGAACGAAAGGGACAAAATGGAGGAATGGAGAGAGAGAGAGAGAGAGAGAGAGAAAAGGGAGAGGGGGGACAGAACAGTTACGACTCGGCCATTAACTCGTCCAATGCAACCAGGAAACTCATGGGGAAGTAAATATTGATTGCGGTAGGTCAATGAGACACACAACATCCGACAGAGTGACGGCGAGATAAAGTTAGAGAAAGGGTGAATCATTGAGAGAGTGCGGCAAACGAGAGAGGCAGACAACGAGAGATATTCTTGACACGGCGCCAACTCGATGCCGTGAGACACATCTCACCAAGAAAAAATCTTAATCTTAATATACCCAGAGCGAGGGTTCGAAACTCTAATGTTAGAGAGCGTGCGAAAACGAGAGAGCGCGTTTCTGTTTCGTGCAATTAGAGTTTGAAACCTTATAGAGTTTCAAACTTCTAGACTTTTTTTCTTTCTGAGATAGATAGATAGATATAATTGATCGAGCAGTAGCGACTGACATTCACTTCACTAGCACTCACTTCCTTGGGCAAACACATTTATCGTACTTTGCAGGGTTGAAGTGGAAATTAGTTCTCGATAGAAATTAATCCGACAATGAAACATACAAACAATAATAAAGCAGTAGTGATCTACTTTGTAATATGGGAGGAGGGCGTTGATCAATGTATGCGAACGAACGTACGAAATCAGATGTGCATAGAGTGCCGAAATGGGAGACCACGGTCTCTTCATTTCGCACGCTCTCTCATCCAACGACCGGCGTAGAGAGTGTGTGAAATGAAGAGATCGTCGTCTCGCAGTTCGCATTATAGTTGAGAAACGACGACGAGGAGGAATGGAAACAACAATTAGACTAACTCACTACAGGAAGAATGGAGGGACATCTGCTCCCTTGTGTTGTTAGATCGAATAATTGTATTCGCGAACAACTTTTGTTATTTATTCGCGAATAGAATTATTCCATCTAACAACACTACTGCTCCCGCCCCTCTCTCCGATCTCCCAATCAAGTGGAGACTTTGATGAAGACTCGAATAGACGAGAGAGATGAGAGAAGAGAGAAGAAAGAGAGAGATGAGGAGAGAGAGAGGTCGACAATCGAATGAGTGACAGTCTAGTAACAAGGAACGACGAAAGGAGAAGGGACAAATGAAAAAAAGGAGAAAGTGGGCGGAGCTTGATTCATATCTAATTAAAAGATGCACAAGGGGGGCTTCAAAAAGTGAGAACAAACTGATTAGGGACATCGGGTAGATCACATAGTGGAATGGGGGGAGGGTACAGTATTCATATTCAAGTTGAAACAGTGAATCTACAACTGAATTTGATGGTGTGGGCGTGGCTGGGGGTGAATGGGCGGAGCTTATCTCCTCATTCCTCCGGGATTGAGACTGTTGGCGACGTACGCCAACTTCCGCTTCGTGTCGCCATCGGGGAAATTGTCGAGATCAAAGTACTGCGGGGCGATCTGCATCAACCTGCAACCAACACACTAATTAGTACGTGAATAGTCGATTCAAGAGGGAATACATAGGCATCTCCATGTTCATGTTTTGGATAAGATCAATGGCTCTGATTCAGTACTCACACCAATTAGTGTGCAATTATTGCATTATACATGTACTGCATGATACTTCGATAGGGGTCGGATTATGAAAGTATCATGTTAACGTTTTAATAAGCTGTAGACCCTTTTTTGCTTCGATTTATCAATCCGAACGATTGCATAGCCTCCACACAACTCTATCCACTGTGAGTGCAACTCGAAAGTGCCATGCACTCCTGCCCCCCTTCCCGGTTTGTTCCTATCGCAAAAAGTAGTCGCCCTCACTCCCTCCTCCACATTTTGTGCTTTTGTGCGTACTTTGGTGCAATTCTCAACTCCTCTCTTCTCACTCTATCCCCCCTCATTTCTCCCGTCACAGAAGAATCATTTGATAAGAGAGGTCATGTGAATCTACAAGTGAGGAGCGAGCGAGAGAGAGAGAGAGAGAGAGAGAGAGAGAGAGAGAGACTCGAGCAGATTTCGGGATAGACAGACACGTCGAGATCGTCAATGAGGGTGGGGAAGGAGAGTGTGATGAAATGACCTCTGAGAGAGAGAGACGGAGAAGAGAAGAGAGGGTGAGAGGGGGGGGGGAGAAAGAGAGAAAGAAGGGAGAGGAGGGAGGAATGGATGTGTTATGTAAGCCGTTCCTCTTTTAGAATGCAGACACCGCCCGAGAAACCAATCAATCTAATTCATCTCCTCCCTCTCCCTACCAATCTCTCACATCAAGCTACCAATCTACTCCATTTTATTGGCTGTTCTCAACGACCAGGGGAAAATTGGAGTTGCGCTACACGCCCATGTTGTGCCTGCCGATTTTGAGAACAGCGATGGGCTAGGAATTTCGAAAATTTTCCAGTTGCGGACCGCCGACTTTCACGCGAAAATCTAGAAATATTATTAGAAATGCGGAATGCAGCTGTTGAATTTTGTGGTACTGTTGCGGACACGCAGTCTATATCGAAGGACTAGCCCAACATTATTCGTCGAACGCGAAATTCTTCCACGGGTGATTCCGTAACCCGAAAGCAGTAGAGATACCGTAACCCATAATCCATGGTAGATACCATAACCACACGTGGGCACTGTCACCCGGGAGCACTCTGCATGCTCGGGAAACCTATTGTGGAGCACTATGCAAAAGTTCAAGAAATGAAAAAAAAGTTGAAGGTTTGAGGAGTTGGGTAATTCTGGGGCACTATCAAATCAAGTGAAACCGGGGCGGGAGCACTGTGCAAAAACAATCTATAATTTGCTGCCCACGTGTGACCATCACCCCTCCACTACCATACTCACCACTCGGGTCGCACATCAGTCACAGTTCGGATGAAGTTCTTGGTGGTGAGGACAAACTCGTTGTAGAGTGCCCACTCCGGCTTGTGATCGAGTACGGTAGAAGGGTGCAGATTGACGATCTGGTTGTCCTTCACTGTGAGATAGTGACCCGATCGCTCCAGATGAGCTACCTGCAACATTATTGATTACTACCGTACTCTAATCAATAATATTATATTATCGATTGCCACCAAACACTAATCTGCTGAGGATGGATCTACTAAATAAATAATCGATTGGAAATATGAGAGTTAATATTTATATTGAATGTGGATTTGTAGCACTAAAGTGAAGTAAAAGCCTCGAGATGGCTTCAAAAGAATATTCTGAAACGACAGTGTACCTGCATGAAGAATCCCGTCACGAGTGCTTTCCTAATATTGATGTAGTAGTCCTTGCTCTTGAAATCGGTCGATACCTGCAAAATGCAAGTTTCAATGAGGCGATTTGTTTGTCGTACTCGGCAACTTCATATATCAGTTCGACTTATGCATCCGCCTTATAAACAGTTGAAAAAAAAATTAATCAATTGTAACCAAGGGAAAATAACATATAAGACGGGTAAAACTATTTTTTCCAAGAGCGAATGACAGTTTCGTCAAAGCTGTCTTCTATGGAACACCATTTTCACAATTTATCGTATTTTCTTAATTTTCCATTTTATAATGAATTTGCGAAATAATTCCCTTGCATTTTTTCACACTTATATTTCAACATGCGTATTCCCCTCCATCGGATTCAAGCTGTTGTATTTATGATAATTTCAATAATTCAATTTTGTTAATCGTTTATGTGAGCAAACGTTTCAAATATACACAATATTTTATTCAAATATAAGAGTGGTGAGGAGGGAGAGGAATATTCTTTCTTCCGTATATATTCTTCTCGCTTTAGATGTCAATTCATCGTTGAAGATTTAGATGTCGCCACGAGGAGATCTGGAATGCAAGTGCAGTAGCAATTGGTTGTCAATTCCACTCACTCAGCAATTGGTTGTGTTTCACTTTTTGTCGCAAAAAAGGCAGTTGGAAAACGCGATTTCACTCTCTCATTCTCCCCTCTCTTCCACTCAGCAATTGGTTGTGTTTCACTTTTTGTCGCAAAAAAGGCAGTTGGAAAACGCGATTTCACTCTCTCATTCTCCCCTCTCTTCCACTCAGCAATTGGTTGTGTTTCACTTTTTGTCGCAAAAAAGGCAGTTGGAAAACGCGATTTCACTCTCTCATTCTCTCCTCTCTTCCACTCAGCAATTGGTTGTGTTTCACTTTTTGTCGCAAAAAAGGCAGTTGGAAAACGCGATTTCATTGTCTCTTTCCCCTTTCACATCACCTCATCCTTTCGCTCCATCGTCGCGGCATAGAGCGGTCGTCTCTTCCTCTCCGGTCTCACGAGACGAATAGTGGACATGATTGATCAATAACCGACGATTTCTCTGGAGGCAATTCAGGTGAGAGAAAGTAAATATTTATCTGCTGTGTTCTAGAAGTTGTATCACGCCTCTCACGAGAGGTTCGGACCAACATTGGCACAGGTCCGAATTTCGATGTTGATTTTTTCGCACCTTTGGAATGCATTAGGTCCAACTAAGATCCCTGAGAGTTGTTAGGGCACCAAAATCATTCCCCGCTTTGAAAATGCTACTGTTAGTTGCAGTCTGCGAACTTTGAGGCCGTTTTTCAGTGTTTCAACGCAATTTCCGAAAGAACTTTCTTCTTGAAGCTACGGCTACTTTCGTATGATCTTTCGACTCACGTTGATTGTTTTGACAAATATCTCTTAATTTGCATAATAATGAACTTTTTTGATTTTACAAAAATCCGTTCGAAAGTCCTTATTTTTTATGCTTTAAACAGTAGCAGTTTCAAAGCGGGGAATGATTTTGGTGCCGTAATAACTCTCAGGGATCTTACTTGGACCTAATGGCTTCCAAAGGTGCGAAAAAATCAACATCGAAATTCGGAACTGTGTCAGAATTATGTCATTCTGTGTCGAGCCTCTCGTGAGAGGCGTGGTATACATGATCGACAAGCAACTTTCATAGTTGCGTTCATGCTAAAAGTTATAGTGTTGTATCTATATCGATTATGCAACTTTTTTGGCACATGCAGTAGCTAATATTTAAATCCTCACCTGAATTGCCTCCAGAGAAATCGTCGGTTATTGATCAATCATGTCCACTATTCGTCTCGTGAGACCGGAGAGGAAGAGACGACCGCTCTATGCCGCGACGATGGAGTGAAAGGATGACGTGATGTGAAAGGGGAAAGAGACAATGAAATCGCGTTTTCCAACTGCCTTTTTTGCGACAAAAAGTGAAACACAACCAATTGCTGAGTGGAAGAGAGGGGAGAATGAGAGAGTGAAATCGCGTTTTCCAACTGCCTTTTTTGCGACAAAAAGTGAAACACAACCAATTGCTGAGTGAGTGGAATTGACAACCAATTGCTACTGCACTTGCATTCCAGATCTCCTCGTGGCGACATCTAAATCTTCAACGATGAATTGACATCTAAATCGAGAAGAGAATAAACGCAAAGAAAGAAGATTCCTCCATCACTTACCTTTCATCCCGAATAAACTGGATAAAATATTGTAAAACACATGAATACTGGAAATTGTATTATAATAAAATAATAAACCACGTGAAAAGACATATTGAAACAAAGAAAAATTAAAATAATGTGTTATAAAACAACATAAATGTCGACATTTAAACGTTTTGTATTAATATGATGAAAATGACGAAGCGCGATACCAAATTTCACAAAATCCGTCGAAACCAATCATTTCGAAATATTGGGAAAAGTCCGTAAAATATTTTATACATCAAGGTCAGTTGTATCGAAACTGTCATTCGCTCTTGGAAAAATTAGTCTCACCCGTCTTATATAATAACTAAATGTGTACCCGTCTGAGATTGTACTTGTCCATAATTCTCGCCAATTGCTGTCTGACGTTGTCGGCATTCTTGAGCGTGCGGTAGTTGACGAAGTTGGAGAAGCACCACTGGGGATCCTCCTGATCTGCAACCATTATTGATTAAATATCGGAACTTAATTTTACAGTAATTTCGAAACACGACAAAAGTCGAAAGTCGAAAGAGACGAAACGACTGTTGTTCTCTACATGACAACCTTTTTAGTCTGAATTTTAAGCAAGGCAAAGGTTGAACCGGAATCAAGAGGCCTTTACGCTGGCAATCGACTACTCTACCCGGGCTCGTCCGTAAGGCCGGATTGCTAATGTTTTAGTAGTAATTAATCAATCAATCAATAATATCTTCACTGACTCTGCTTGAATGCATGGTATACATTGAGTAGAGTGAGATGGTCTCCATCAATATGGGCGAATCTCGCCTTCGCCTCGTCTGCCTCCTTCCGAGCCTCGTTCGGTCGCATGAACACTTGAGGAACTGAAAAGAAGGGTCTTTTAGAAGTGCGTATAAAATATTCTATAGCCTTTCCCGATGACATTCGAAATTAAATGTATACGTGTTTGATCTTGCAATTAATGATTTCGATCGACCATTGTCATATCTATCTATCCAATGCTATTCATCCAATCTCCGAAGCGCTAAATCACAGGGCCACGTCAGTAATAATTTTCAATCGTTCAATCACATTCCAACTCCTCACCTGATAGCATAGCCGTGATGGACAGTATCTCATTGGAGCAGTTCAGTTCAGTCGATGCAATCAACATTTTCGCCAGTTGAGGATCCAGAGGGAACTCGGCCATCAGAGACCCCAGCTCCGTCAACTCTCCCTGCAACACACAACCATAATTGTCTCTGACTACAGTAAACTATAAAAAACGATCGAGCATTTTCGTTGGCCAGAAATTCTTTTCTATAATGTTTTGAGACTCGAAATCAATCTAGAAGTGTGCAGGAGGTTCAGGTTAGTGATAATAGCCAGCTTTATTGCTTTATTGATTTTTGTATGGCTCAAAAAGTCAAAACTCGATTCCCCTCCCCACCGTACCTCATCATTAATCGCAGCCAGATAGTTGAGCAGTTCGAGTGCTCTCATGAGTGTCTCGGGTGCGGGCGGATCCATGAAGTCGAAGTGGACGAGATCGTCGATGCCCAACTTCTTCAGCTGCAGTACCACCGACCCGAGATTCGATCTGAAGAATGGAAGACGTCGTTATTAAGAGAGACTATCTGAGCGAATCAACATATTTGTTCAGGAGCTTGGCATTCTGAGAAAAATGAGTTGTTGAGATAATGATGGCATGATGTACTGTGACCCATGCTGATATGATCCGTGCAAAAGAGAAGTGCTGAAAATGCATCTACGCCTCAGGGCATTACGTCATAGGAACTTCCGGTTTTCAAAAAAGTGGTTGTTGGGCTTCACAAGTGGTACCAATCGATTCCTAATAAAATTCTAAGACTTTTTTGACTCTATGCATTTTTCGATAATTATCGATCTACGGCCGGAAAAGTTGAAAATGTGTTTCATTTTTTTGTTTTTAATTTTTCTACATATTTTGCCTCTGGAAAATGGCAATTTTTATTTTCGCAAAACGATCCTTCAACAATGGTACGTAAACCATGTTAGTATGGAAAGTTTTCATTTCCCCCTAAAATACGCACGAAGCAGAAATTGGAGGTAAAAATATTTATGGTGTGCCTTACAGTATGCCGTCGAGAATTCTCAATGGCATTCTCCGACCTGTAAATGCAACATGTGAGCGGGATAATCGACTCAACTTCTCATCGTGAAACCATGACATTCTTGCCGTGTCCGCATGCTACATTTCAAGCTCGGACAATGGCGATGAGAAATCTCGACGGCATACTGTAAGGCACACCATAAATATTTTTACCTCCAATTTCTGCTTCGCGCGTATTTTAGGGGGAAATGAAAACTTTCCATACAAACATGGTTTACGTACCATTGTTGAAGGATCGTTTTGCGAAAATAAAAGTTGCCATTTTCCAGAGGCAAAATATGTAGAAAAATTAAAAACAAAAAAAATGAAACACATTTTCAACTTTTCCGGCCGTAGATCGATAATTATCGAAAAATGCATAGAGTCAATAAAGTCTTAGAATTTTATTAGGAATCGATTGGTACCACTTGTGAAGCCCAACAACCACTTTTTTGAAAACCGGAAGTTCCTATGACGTAATGCCCTGAGGCGTAGATGCATTTTCAGCACTTCTCTTTTGCACGGATCATATCAGCATGGGTCACAGTACATCATGCCATCATTATCTCAACAACTCATTTTTCTCAGAATGCCAAAGTTAGTTCGAGCGAGTCAGATAGTCTCTCGTGGGGTGAACACGCAATATCCCCGAATTTCGCTTTTCACAAAAACAAAAATTATATGATTTCGAACCAGTAGATTCCCAGTTTCGCAACTATTATTTCAGGTACTTCAACGTGAGTTTATCATTGGCTTTGCTGCTGCTCTACACAAAAACCAAACATTATGAAACCATGTTCTCACCTGAGAATCTCGGGATACGTCTGGTCCTGCATCTCCGACTGGTAGGCCTTCTCGGTGTAGAGTCGGAAGGTCTTGCCGGGCTTGGTTCGCCCTGCTCGACCCGCTCTCTGCATAGCAGACGCCTTTGAGATGGGACACACGAGGAGGGACTCCACTCGGATACGGGGATTGTACACCTGATGAGAAAGAGATTAAATACATGTCCCGACCAGGTTTTCAGATACATATAGTAGGACGATAAACACTATTTAAAATCATGTTGCATGATACTTTTGTTAATACTTTGACCAAAAAACATGGCAGACTACGAGATTTGGTAGACGATTGTTGACCGTGAGTTGAGCGTACTATTTAATCTCTGTTGTGAGGAGGATATTAGAACAAGTAACCGAAAATAGATAGAACAAGACAACTATTCAATGGAACAAATAATATTTAAATATATATGAATAAATAAATACCTTCTGCTTGGAGAAACCGGGGTCGACGACGAAGACGACTCCGTCGATGGTGAGAGACGTCTCAGCAATGTTGGTCGAGACGACACACTTACGACCTGAGAAAGAACGATTTATTTGAATTATTTGTGCATAAAATTGAAAAGTGCGGGATTCGAATTACAAATCCCGTCCACCATATGTATTTGGGACTGAGAGGGAAATAAGTCTACGACTACAGAGTTCTGGGCTACCGAGCGACAATTGAATTATAATAATCTTTTAAAATCGTCACTCGGCAGCCCAGAAGTCTGGAGTCATTTTTTCCCTCCAATGAGTCTTCATTTGTCTCCCTCCATCAACACTCACCAATAGCTCCATTGGGTCGATTGGGAGGGGCTGCCTCGAAGATTCTCTGTTGCTGTGCAGGTGGGAGGGATGAGTAGAGGGGAATGCACTTCAACTCGCCCACGTCCGGACCGAGATCGTCGATCTGACAAGGGAGAATGATGAATATAAGCATTTTATGTTGTGATCAATAATTAAATTGTTGCAATAAAATGTGTGAGCGAAAGAACAGAACGGGTTGTATGTGATAAACTGAAAGCAAAAGAAAGTCGCAAACAGTCGATAGGATTTCTAATAACGCTAAAATTTGTTAACTCAATTCTATTTGTTAACTATGAAACTTAAATATCGCGGGGCCTCTCATCACTCATTTCTAAATTGAAAGACTTCAACTCTCACCTGTCTCTTCATCTTCTTGCACGCCTCCTCAATCTCCTCCTGACCAGTGAGGAACAGCAGAATGTCACCCTGCAATGTCGAATGAATATTTATATTTGTTAATTACTGGTAAAATTTGCCCTTCCACTAGCGAGATTAACGAAACGCTCTATCCTATAATATCTTACAAATTCATTGAAACCGGTAACTGCCGGGCTCCCTCCCCATCACCCTCCCACTACCATACCTCCGTCTCTTCACAGCAGTGAATCTGAATGACGGTTCTGATGGCAGCCTCGAGGTAGTCCTTCTCGGGTTCGGGAGTGAACTGCAACAATTGATATTCATTCATTGTTTATTTCGTCAAAGTCATGTACGAGAATTATAACTGTGAATTGGGGGTCAAGAGAGGGATGTTGGTCGACGTCCACATTGACATGAGATTGATAACACATTGTCGAAGGACACCCCCCCCCCTATTTTTAATTGGATTTTGTGCATCAGCAATTAAACTTCGAATGCAGCCATAGATTACACAACACTTGTTTTTTTTTTTTTTTATAAATATAAAATATTGTACTCACGAAAATCTCGACAGGGAAGGTTCTTCCAGGCACCGTCATCAGCGGGCAGTTCTCAAAGTAGTTCTGGAACTTGCCCGAGTCCAGCGTCGCACTCATCACGATGATCTTGATGTCCTTGCGATTGCGAACGATCTCCTGAGAATTATCAACATTATCAATTGGAAGCATAATTCGTTATCACTTCTTTCAAATTGTCTATATCGTAGACCGACTGGAAACAGCATTGACTCAACACATGGTGGGATTAGTATGCCGATCGAGTGATACCTAAACCCACCTTGATCAATCCCATGAGAATATCCGTGGCGAGTGTTCTCTCGTGAGCCTCGTCGAGAATGAGCACGCCATAGTTGTCGAGCAGCGGGCAGTTCATCGCCTCTCGCAGAAGCATACCTAAAAAATTTTTAAAATTAAGAATAGAATATCATTAAAAATCGGAAATATACATAAAGTAACAGTACAAATATTAGTGCTAACCGTCTGTGCAGTACTTGAGGATGGTGGCCTGACTGACGCAGTCTTCGAAACGAATAGAGTATCCCACCTGCAATCAATACCCCATTTGAGATCACTTTAATATTTTTAAATAAACAATAAATATAATAATATACAAGTACACTAGATATTTTTATATTTGTCTCGACAGTAGTTGGCCCATTATCGACAACTGACTCCTATACCGTACCTCCTGTCCCAACTGCACATCCATTTCCTCCGCCACTCTCGTCGCCACTGACATTGCGGCCACTCGACGAGGCTGCGTGCACGCAACCAACTTCCTGCAGTCAGAATATATTTATTTTAAATTTAAAATTACATCAGTCAGTTTGACACAAATATGTTTACAAGGTATTGCGTTTGGCACTTTGGCACTACTGCTGAAGCCCGGAACAGGACAATAAATATTCGATCAGAGAGAGAATGGCCCCGGAAAATTTCAAGAACAACGCCATTTGCGATCATTATATGTATATGGTCGAATATGTATTGGCCTGTTCCGGGCTTCAGCAGTAGTGCCGGCACTTTTCATATAAACGATATTATTTAAATTATGACTTTTGACTCACTTCATGCCAGTTCTCGCACTCTCCCTCCGCACGTAGTCCACTGCCCATTGGGGAATCTGCGTCGTCTTTCCCGATCCCGTCTCTCCCACGAGAGTCATGCACTGCGTGTTGTGAAGCGTCTCCATGAACTTCTCCTTGTATTCGTGTACGGGAAGCTGCAGAGTAGATTATAGCCACTAATTGCATGATTCGGATATCTAAGGAAGAAATAGAAATAAAACTGCACTGAACATATTTTAAACAACGAGTAAAGTCTTGTAAGAAAGCATAATTCCAAATCCGAACATCGTTTAAATGTCTTACCTGGACGCGCTTCTGGTAGATGTCCCAGTATCGCTTGGAGTAGATCTGGCCGTTCAGAGGATTTCGCTCCATTTGGACTGGCTTCACTTCTGTTTTCGCGACCGGAGAACGAGATCGAGAACGGGATCTGGAAAATAAGGAATATGCAGACATTCGAAACGAGGGAAAGAATATATACCCCGCCATACGAAGATGTACGAACAGAATAAGGAAGCGAAAATATTCGAAAACAGCTGCCAACCTTCTCCTGTCGCGCGAGTCCTTCTTCCGTCCATCGTCGAGATCGATTCTGCCTCGTCGAGACGACATTCTTACGCCAAGTCTCCTAAAAAAATCAGATAATAAAGAATATAATCTGAAAATGTCACAATCAATATAATTCAATTGGTTGCTAGGCAACAAATGTGCACTAGAGACGCTTGCAGCAAGGGCCATAATAAAGAATTCGTTTTAGGCCGTAAACTGTAATCAAGAACAATGTGAAATACATCATTGTAACGTAAATAATAACGAAAATACAAAAATAATTTCAAGTTTCGAAAGTACATCACGAGAGACGATTTCACTTACAGTATTGATCGAGAAGAGGACTAGGAAATGGTGTGCTGGGACATACTTATAAACTTGTAATTTGCTAACTCTACTTTTACAGTGGTTTGGTTGCGGATCGATTACATTATATGTTTAAAAAATAGTACCGCTAATTCTCAAGATCATTTCAATAGAAAATACTAATAAAAATCTCTGCTTTATATTATTTTGAGGAGTCCTTCATTTAAAATATTTGAATTCGCGCGCATGCTGTGCGGTAAAATTTGGCGCCAAACCTCTCTGTTTTCAGATTTGAGCTCAATTGAATCGTGTCCTTCTTCGTTTGTCTTTTTCTGTTTTATTGATTTTTCATTGTCCTAATCATCAGCCTATTTTGCAGCCGGTTCTCCCATCTCCTCTTCAATGGCCAACTTCGACAATCCCGGACTCTACTACCAGGTGAGATTGAGCGCATCTCGGAAACAATTTGAATATTTGATTCAGGATCGATTCTACGCCAACGATGGAGTTCCCGATGAGGGACAGGAACTCGTGCAGGAGTACAAACAACTCACGACGACACTCCGCAAGTTCATCCGAGAGTTCTCGACTGGAGGATTCGGCATGATCTATCGGTGAGTGTCCTCGTTCTCTTTTCTTCTTTCGAGCGAGTTTGCATGATCGATATATTATCGATTACTTTTAGTGAGACGCTGAAGAACAACTACAATCTCGGAAACTACTTCCTCGAGGTTAATCTCGCCCATCTCAAGCTGTTCAATGAGGAGGCGGAGCTCAAACTGCGCAAGTACCCCCTCCGATTCGTCCCTGCCGTAAGTTTACTTGATAGTATCTCTCCGTAGTTGCACAATCGACTAGACGGGTCGTTCTTTCGAATCGGATCCCTCTTATTCTCGACTAGATACTACCCTCCTTTCGTGCTAGACCGACCCGTCTAGTCTGGAAGAAGGGCCTTGGATTGAAAATTGAGAAAGCCCAAACACAACGTATACCCGCTCCTGTTTCGCGATTCCCAGGAAAATACTCCATCGCTAGGCCCTAAATATACGTTTGACGTGGTGATAAGGTATATGTGCATCGCATATGTCCATAATGTAAAAAGAAAAAAATTTGAAAAAAATTTTTTAATATTTAAATTATTTAAAAATAATAAGAAAAAAGTTTAATTAATGCTCGCATGTGACAGAGCACAACTTGTGAGACACTTTTCACAGCAGAATGTAATACGAAGTCTCTGAGTCTGAAATCTAATTGTCGTTGCCTTCAGCTGGAAGAGGCAGCTCGCACGGTGGCTGACGAGTTGACTCAGCCGCGTCCAGTGGGAGAGGAGAAGGTACACGACATCCAAGTGCTGCTCAATCTCGACGAGTACGCATCCAGTGTCAGAACAGTCAAGGTAAGGCATTTTCCCGCTAACAACTTTATGTTTATATTTATTTCGAAACGCCTACGATACTGGGTATCCAGTTGTCAATCATACGACTATCTGGTCAAAATGTTAAAAGAGTTCGTTATGAGACCATCGCCCATTTACTAGCTATTTTCGCACTCTAACTGTCTACCTCAATTAGCACAGACTCGCCAGAGCGCTGTGGATCACACTAATTCGGTAAAATATCGACATATCTAGCTCAATTCTCTTTTCAGTCGGCCCAAGTGTCTCACGTCGTCAAAGTTTCTGGAATCATCGTCGCAGCGTCTCAAGTTCGTGCCAAGGCCACTCAAGTTAGTCTGCAGTGCAGAACCTGTCGGTAAGCGATCTACCAACAAAGGGGGATTGTCGATTATTTGTAAGCAATCAATAATGATCTAATTGCAGTCACACGGTGAACGATCTCAATCTGCGACCGGGACTTGACGGATTCCAGCTGCCGAGAACCTGTGGAGCGTACGTTTTTGATGATCATTCGTTCTATTTTACTCTCATCATCGAATGATGGTCTTAATCAATCTCTCTACAGTACAGGGCTGACCTTTTTTTGAATTTATTGACCAATTTTTAAAAAAATCAAAATCAATTTTTTTTAAATTCAAAAATGTCCTGCTACAATATAGACTTATTGATCAGTCTTACACATGAAGATACACATATTGTTGAGAGAGATGTTCCAATCATTTGTATGCTAGTTGTCGACGATGATTTAAAAAAAAGATTGGTTTCTCTATTGCAGCAGCCAGGCGGGCGTGCTGCAGCGCTGTCCCATCGACCCGTACCACATCGTGCCCGACAAGTGCATCTGCGTCGACTACCAGACACTCAAGCTGCAGGTAGCCCAATTTATCGTTGGTTAGACTACCGTACTCAATCGACAATGTGTTCAGGAGAACCCCGAGGACGTCCCGCACGGAGAGATGCCCCGCCATCTGCAGCTGTACACGGATAGGTGAGAGGGGATTATTGATTGTAGGATCCGTTTCGTCGACTAGGCTGCGGGAACGAAATCACTTTTTCGTTTCAGTCGCATAACCTAAAATAGTCTTGAAAAAGGGAAAAAAACAATAATGTTGCATGTTCGGTTTTCTGGAAAAGGGCTTTCGCTCCCCCCTGGCATTTTGACACTGTGGGACGGTGAGGTGAGAGATAACGCGCTGTTTCACAGAAAATGTCCCGTTTTGGGAGTAGAAATAAATTCACTGTGAGACTCAGCCGCCTCTTAATGATTTGGCATTAATTCAATGGGTATCCCATTCGCAGTTCTCATTTTTTCTACGATCTCTGGTATCTCTCTACCAGTAGTGTACTACTATTCCCACTAGTTGCTCACCTATAGGGTAGACTACTAGTGCGCGCACTGGTAGTACTACTAGTGGCCGCTTTCTACAGGTGGTACTACTAGTGGAATCTAGCAATGCGAATATGCTTTATCAATCGATTATCGCAATTAAATGATACAATAGTGATAGTTTGATGACTCATGAGGTCAATATTCTTCTTCAGACGAATATAAATTTCTTTTTCAATAGCCGCGAAAATAATGAGCCATATCGTCCATATTCGTCTCTATTTCTCCGGAAACGATAGAGTAGCTTCTGAAAGGCAACTTTTGAAAGAAAGCGGACCAACCTGCATTCTGACGACATAGTTCCAACATAGTAATATAGAAAACTCCCATATTTCAAATGAAAAAGAGCGGTAGATCAATCTGAAATATAAGATATTTAATCATGGCAGAAGTAGAATCAACTCACATCCTTATCGAAGATGCTCTTGATCAAATGAAGTATCTGCATATTAGGCAGCGATAAGGCAAGAAATAGACGAGAAAATCGGTAAACCGGCCAAACAATTAAAGAAAACGTTGAAATGTGCAATTCCGCATTAGCGCCTCACTTGCGCGCTTCTCGAGCGCGCCAACTCACCTAGAGCGTGCCAACTGAACTAGTGGTACTACTAGTGAGATGAGGCCCGGGTATGCCCGGCTCAGCAACAGGTGGTACTACTTGTAAACGCCGCTGCACTAGTACACTACTGGTAGAGAGAAACCAGAGATCGCCGTTTTTCAATTT